>JAVJGJ010000047.1:56056779-56094894 GCA_035590215.1 Microhierax caerulescens | reverse complement strand
TAGCCTGCAAAGGGAAGACCGATCATTAAAAAATGACATTTCTGTGCTGTGTGATGAATGACAATTGAGCTGGCAGCTCTCATCAAGACTGAGGACTCATCCCACCAGAGCACTGATGTCAAGGGAAACAATCCCTTTGATTTAGAGTTTGGGCCAAGCTTCAAACGCAGGGAACAAGGGCAAGAGCTTAGCTTCTAGGGAGTCCTAGACTCTGTCGCAGCACGTCCTCAAAATCCTTCCACAAAGACACATCATGGCTTAATTCCTTTTCACTGCTCCAGGAGCAGGTATGTTCCAGTCCATCACAAGTCCTACAACTCCAGCAGCATCAAATTCAAAATCTGAGAACCACAAACCGCTGTCCTGCACTGGAACCAAGATGAGCACTGCGGGTCAGGGCCTCCTGCTCAAAATCCGCATGTGCCCCACACCAGGCCTGATGGATCCAGAAGGGCAGCGGTTTGATACAGATCCCAGCTGGGCAACACAGTCCTTCCCCAAGCCCAGATTGTCTGGGAGGTGAGGACAAGATTACCCTTCAGAAAGGAAAAAGCTGGACCACAGTTGTGTGGATGTTTGCCTTCAGTGGTGAGCTGGGTCTCCTACAACTGATGAGTGGGTGGGATCCGTTGCTCACATGGGACTCCCAGTAGACAATGGGGGAAACGGGTCCCTGCAAAGAGCTTTTTCCTTTCTTCTGCTTTGGTGTCTATTTTAGATAAGTCAGCACAAGGAGTCACACCCTGGGCCAGACCTCCACATAAAGAGAGCTGAGGAGACCAATTCCAATGCCGAGCTTGCACCTGCCTTCTAGATGACTGCACCTGGACATCCCACCCCAAGGCCAGGCTGTGCAGGCTCAGGCTTTGAGCTCTGGAGGTCCTTGTCCTGTTTTGGTGGCCTGTCAAGATTCACCACCAAACCCAAGAGCCAGTTGATTTTCGTATTTCACCGCAGCTAGGGCCCACCAAGTTTGCTTTCATCCCAGCAATTCTTCTTCATGAGCCTGCATACCGCACAGTGCCAGCAAGCAACCAGCACCTCAAACAGTGCCCAACTGCCACCAGACACTCTGGATGCTGAGATGTTATAACCAGCCCTCATCTCATGTCCTACACAGAACTGTTCCAGCCACCCAAAGAGGAAGGCGCATAAAAGCTTTTACAAGAAGGAAGGCAAAATCCAGCTGTAATGATTTTGGAATACCTGCAAAAAAAACCCTGAAACTGATGCAACCAAGTTATTTAAGACACTCTTAACCAATTACTTGACTTCTGCTTTCCTTCCATTGCAGGTGAAGGTGCCGGATCCCATCACATTTGACAGCACACAGAGCAAGTCTGCACTGTCCAAGCAAATCTATTGTCAAATATATTGCAGACCCCCTTGGAGATTCCTGTAGTGCTTAACTCAGCCAAACAGTGCTACATTTAAGAGTTTTGCATTTTCTGAATTGCAGGGCAGCACGAAAAAAAAAAAAAAAAGTAAATAAATGTCCATAGCCACCAAGACTCTTGGTTACTTTGAAATGGAAAGCTTTCCCTCTTTGCACAATCTCTCAGTTATGACATGTGGCCTGATTATATAATTACACAATAGATCTGAATTGCTTCAAAGGACCTGTTGTGTTCCAGCAGGTACATAATAAGTTTATAGTATCAACTAATTGCACTGTTATATAAGGGTCCAGAATGACTTTTAAAAGCAGACCTTCTAGGCTATCAAACACATCTTGTTTTGTTTGGATTTGTTGTTGTTTGGTTGTTTTTTTTTAATGCCACATTCTGAAAGTAACCCGTGCTTTCTCCAGCCTTTCTAGAGGGGATATAAATGTTAATATTATGCAGAAAGTGCTGGCCTTAATGCTGAGTTGATGTACATCATCTCTACTGACCTTAGCGGATCATTTTAGATGCCAGCAAAACTGAAATAGCACACGTTAGTCAATGCCTCAGAGGCCATGTTAACTAAAACTGGGGACACAGTTGACTGGGATTTACCTTGGTGTAAGCAGCTACTGCTGACTGCTGTCCATCTTGCGTCATGCTGCTTTGAGCCCACACGTTCAGCCTCAGTGGTGGAAACGATGTAGGAGCACACAGCGATGGGCTTTGCTGAAGGGGACATCTGGTCTGTCTCAGCAGCTCAGTCGTATCCAGTTGTGCCTTCAGCCCCTCTACCCACAAAAGAGGTGGAGATAAAGGTGGGTTTAACCACAGTGAGCCTCACCCGGTGTGGATCCTTGGTGGTAGCCTCTTTCATGGGTGAGTCTTTTGTGGGCTCTGGGTCTCATAGTCAAGAAAAAAATCAGTTTCCACTTACAAACCTGCATCAGGGCCAGGCTCTTTCAAAACATGGGCACCGCTTCATCATGTCACATCAAGAATGGATGGCCAGGATGGAGCAGAGTCATGTGGAAGGCCCTGGGAAGAGGCATAGTACTAGAGACAATGAGGGACAGCCTCCCTAGCAAATTCCTGCCTGGCTATCTGCATCTAGAAAGTGCCGTGTCCAGCAGATACCTAGGCATTATGCTCAAAGGAGCCCACTAGAAGTCCTCCCTGTGCCTGTGCTCCTTCCCTTCCCTGTGATCTGACCACTCAATGCACATCCATCACAAAACCCAGACAACCTCCCATTAGCCCTTACCCCTCCACACCCCATAGGGGACTTGCCCACTACAGCATGGGAAAGTTGAGCCGTCTGTCTTGGCAGTAAAGGAAGATGAAATCAGGAATCATCCCACCAACCTCTTCAGAGGGGCTGTGATGTGAAGCCAGCGGGATGGGGAGGACCCTCTAACCCAGAGTGTGCGACGCGTGTGCGTTGTGTTACCATTGATTCACCCTTCAGAGAGCAGCTGGGATTCCCCAGCTGCAACAGGACATCCGTGGAGCTATAAATTTGTAAATTCAGCTCAGCCTTTCAGGAAGAGATTTCTAATTTTATCCAGGCCATTCATCCACCCTTAATTTGCAATGAGAAAAATAAGCTGTTGCAGGGTTATTATTAACTACTGGCCAAGACAGAACGAACTCCAGGCTTGGCTGACTCTCTCTTTGGTGGAGAGCAAGTGCACAGACAGAAGACACACTGCTGGTTTGTTTCCCAAGCATTTCTGCTCCAGAGTGAGGATGTTTGATAGCTGGAGTAGCAAGAGAACCTTTATTTCACCGGTGTAGCTGCACTGACCAGGCTCCACCTCAGCCAGATGGGCTTGGAGACCTGCAGTGCTTCGGCTGGCTTCCCCTCCACCCGCTCATAGCTGCAGCACCTCTGTGGGTCAGGCCCTTGCTCTGCTCAAATGAGTGGGAAAAGTCCTCCGACATCACTCAGGCTCTGAGATCAGACCTCAGGTGGAGGGAGGTGTGTTTCACCATCAGCTTGCGAAGTTCACACATCTCCACCGCCTTCAGCAGCGTGGTACCTCTGAACGCTCACCGAGGACACAATTTTTTGCAATAGCCATATTCAGACCAGGCACAAGAGATGATCCCGGGCCTTGGTACGAGACCAAGGCATCAAGGTGTTAGTCTGTCCCAGCACTGATTCCCAGCGCAGAGATGTAAAATGCCCTAAGCTGGGGACCCAGAGCCAGCCAGGGGAAGAGCTCCAGCTAGAGCCTTGCATGTGAACCAGTCTGCCTACGACGTGTTTGCCAGAGGTGACTGGTGGCAAGTCTTCAGCTACAACAAGTCCTTTTAATACAACAGGTAAAGTAACAAACAACAGCAGGAAGAAATGGCAAGAAATCCATGTCCTTATTAGTTGTGCTGGTAGCCTGAGGAATCAAAAACCTGTTCTTAACGAGAAATATTGCAAAGGTTGTTGCCTATTCCCTAAAGTCTCCTAAAAATATAGTTACTGTTATGCCTGTCATTGCAGGATCTGCCAGTTGCTTCATACTGTTTTTCCCCAAATTCACCCTGGGAAAAAAATTCTTGCTAGCCCAGCAGGCATCCCGTTGCTCCACGTGTGTTTGCTTGCACCAGCGAGGATCCGTGCAGCACCAGAGAACCCTTCACCGCAGGCATAAATCAGCTTGCGCCCAACATCTACCAAAGAACCTCACCCCAGAATTTCCTACCAATGCCCCACCAAATGAGAGGGGAGAGAGGAGACAAACCAGGTCCCAGAAGAACATACCCTGGACAATGAGGGTGTAAAGCTGTCAGGCGGGGGGAGTTCCATGGTAACTCCGTGTATAAACAGGACCAAACAGCTTGAGGTAGCTGCTTTCCTCGCAAGGCCGATGAACAAAGTATCTCTGTAGCTTGGCCAACACAGCAAGCTCCAGCCAAATGTAAATAGCCTGCAGGGCTTTTTGGCACTTTGCACTCTGTTTTGCATACAGCTGGTAATGTTTTAAAGGCCAGGCCCAGCCAAGGGTGCTGCTTCCAAGAGCAGAGCAGGAAACACTTTGTGTACAGAAAAGGGTCTCGGGAGAAATCAGTGAAATCTTAAGACCTTTTGTGTTTCTTTCTCCCTCCCCAAATCAGTGTGTTTCATTTTTACGCTAAAAAAATTCCAGAGCTTCAGGTAAGCTGCCCAGATGCAACTGCCGCGCTTTGTGCTCGGATTTTTATTTTTTTTTTTTTTTTTTGTGTGTGTGTGTTTTGTGCTCTGGATCCCGCAGACACATCAGCCCCAGCTGTGTGCAGGCACGTCCCGCCAAACGCGCCCACAACGCCTTTCGGGGAGAATTTGCTGAAACCAGCTGATGTGAGTGCAAAGCGTGAGAGATGGCATCGAGGGATGGTACCAAAGCACCTGGTGACACCCTTTGAACCGTCCACAGCACCAACACCAAGGAAATACCATGGTATTTCCAATTCTCTAGATATCATTCAACCTTCTGGAAGACGTTAGCAGGATTTAGGGTGGGTTGTCATTTTGGAGGGAGGCAGGCTCGACCTCCAGTGCTGCTAAGCCCCAGTGGTCCAGAGGCTGGTCCTGGGTGGTGGGGTGGGATTTCCCAAGAGGAAATAGGAGGCTGAGGAATTGAGACTCCACTGTTTTGTTTGATTTATCACCTTAGCACCACCTTGTAGGGTATGACAAAGAGAAGCGTGGCTTTCCTGCAGCCTCTCCCACCCCTGTCTGCTGTAGGGCTGGGGAGGGGAGGCAGATGGATTGGGCAGAGCCACACTGAGCATGCAAGGCTGAAACAGGCAGTCACATAGGATTAATACTGCAGCAGAAATTTTGTTATCCTTTTCTATGATGTGTTTAAAATCACAGTGTACCCACACTGGCATTTTGCCCACCTGGTCCTCGCCTTTCAACCTCATTGTGTTTGAATGTGTTCGTGCATCGGGACCATCGTGTCCTAGAGGGAGACTGTCCTTCTGTTATCTGTCCCAGTCACTTGATTATTCAGGGCTGAAGGATGGGCTCTGGCTGAGTTAGCAGCAGCCATCGAAGCTGACAGCAGAAGGGAATATGTGTCAATAACTCAGGAAAAGGAAGCAGAGATGACTTGGAAAGGAGTTATCGCTACACCCTCATGAAGTGAGACAGAAAGCTCCGTTTATCATAATTTAATGTCCTTTACTTCATGTCTTACAGATGTCTGTCCTTGCACAGGTAATTCATATTGCAAAGCCAAATCGCTGCCCTCCGGAGATGGCTGGAGCACAGTGGAAGGAGCAGGGATCAGGCTGCCCAGCAGCCTCTGGGGACAGATGGGGGATGTGTGCTGCTGTCGGATGCTGCGAAGGGCTCTGCTTTCATGTCTTTGTATTGTGGCTGCACATCACGGGCCAGCCAGGGAACTGAGTGAAAAAAAACAGAGTTGGGATCTATAATGAAAACCATTTGACCTCTCTGGCTGGGGACACCATCTAAACCTCATTGCTGGCTTTAAAGATGACAGAATTGGGTCCTCTCTACTCAGGGCTTATTCACCTTTCCCTCTGACCAGCTTTGGCATGTGTTTTAGACCGTCCATGGGAGGCAGAAAAGCCGGTGTTGTCAGATACCAAAGAACCAAACTGTCCTTGGCCACGGGGACATGATGCTATGCAAACATGCAGCTGTCCAGTCTGCAAGCTGAAACACAACTGGCTTTATAGGCACTTCTTTTCAACCTTGTTTCCAAACTGGAAAGGTTTTGGGACCTCATGGGAGAGCACCTATCCTCTTCACCCCAAATCTTCTCCTTTCTTTTCCAGACCAGACAAGGAACAAATACAGGCAATTAAAAAAAAAAAAAATCAATCAGGAGATACTAATCCACAGGGAAACTGGAGAGAGTGGTGCTCATAAAACTGCCACCTGTCAAAACCTACCTTCTTGTCACACATGAAAAGTCAAATTGTGGCATTGCAACTGCAATGGGGGGAAAGTGGAACGTCTCAGACATGCAAGCTTGAATTGAGGAGCAAGTCCCCTACTTACCAGAGCAGGTTCCTATGGGCTGCACTAGTTATGGTTCAAGATCTCAGCAGTCTGCTGAGATCTGAGGTCATGTCCTGAACTGCTGAGAGGTTGGGCTGTACCTCACCAAGGGCCTGCAGAGCCACTTGGCTTGGAGGCAGCCAACATATAGGATGGGCTGACCCTCACCATTGCCAAAAAGGACTTTAGCCTGGAAGTCTCCAGGGAGCTCAAGTGGAGGCACTGCTGCAAAACATGAGCTGTGATTTCAGAATCCGGACCTTTGCTAATCTGGCGGAATGGAGGCGGGATGGCCTTGCAAGACAAGCAAATACAAACAGCTAACAAAGCAAGATAAATATGGGACATAAATATGTGATAGAGCAGGAGGCGGTACCATAAACTTATTTTATTGCCACTTGTCTGCAAAGGCCAACATAACTCACTCCCTTCGCCTCTCTCTGTCATTCATGAATAATGAGATTGTCCAAACACATGCCAATAAAAAGTTCCTTACACCCTGCACTGAGATGGGTGGAAGCCATCCTGGGTAAGGAAATAAAGGAAGAGGGATTTTTAATAATGATCGATCCCCTGCTCTCCATATCCTGAATATCTGATGCAGCGTTTACTGATTACTAACACAATCTGATCTTTTATGCTAGTTCCCACACAGCTGCTCTCTGACTTAGCCCCTATCTGTCTTAAAAGGTGTTCAGGAGCTCCTACAGCCGTGATACGAGTAGGGCTGAACCCAGCTCCTCCAGGCAGGGGTCCACCGTGTTTCAAAAGCAGCTCACAGCAAGTGCAGCCGTGCTCTGGGCTGCGCAGGTCCGTGCAAAGGCAGTCAGCACGCTGCTGTTACCCAAGGCTGCTGTTCATCCTGCGGGCTAAGTTAGTCTGTCCTGCCTCTTGGCAGGCTTAATGTGGTTTTTGACTTGTTTTGGCTTGCAGCAAGCCGTATTTGCAGAGCTAGGTGGTGCCCAGAGGCACGAACGAGGGCTTGACCTGTGCCTACAGCAGCAGCAGGGAATCCACCTCGGCGTTTTAAGATGGGTATCGACTAGCTAGCACCTAGTGCCTCAGGTACTGGCAGATGAGAGGTTAATATTTACTAGCTTTTTGCTGGACTTCAGCTTCTTCTCACCTGCTCACCTGCCCCAGAAAACCTTGAATTTGGGTGATGTTCCCCCCACCCCACCCCAGCCCTGGCCAGCCACATCCCCACATCCCTTTCCAGCCCCTGTGTAAGCCAACATCCATCAGGAAACATGACGGGGGAGGTATGTGTGGGACTGACCATGCCAGAACCGGAGGGGAGGGAGCTGGATGGGGCTTGTGGATATGTAAAGCTGTGGAGAGAGGTTTCTGCTGCCTGCGGTGGGGCTGCATGCCCCGGCCCATCGCGTGGATGTGTGGGCATGCCAGAGCCCACATCAACGCAGCCTCTGCCTCCCGAGGGGAAAGCCACTTCAGAGATGGGGTGGCCGAGCCCTGCCAAGCAGCCCTCCTAGGAGGCAGCTGGGGTCATGCACTCCCTGCCCCCCCCCCCTCCCGCCCTCTGCCAAAGGACAGAGCCAGAGAAAAAGACAGTGAAACAGGGAACATGGGTCAGCAGAGAGAGCCAGAGCCTTTCTCCAGAGCCCACAAGGAAAAAAGTGCCGTAACCCGGTGCACAGGGCATCGATGGGCAGTAGGGTGTGTGCTGGGGGATGCACAGGCAGAGAGCTGGTCCCAAGGGCTAATCACCTTTCCTCCTGTTACAGGCCAGCCTTTCCGTGTCACCGTGGTCACAGGGAAAAAGGAAAGCAGACAGTTCTTGTTGCCTTCACATTACCGGGTGACAGCAGCATTTCCCCAGCTCGTAGGGGCTGCATCACCTGATCCCGATGCTGCACTGCTCCATCTGGGCTGAGAGCTGGAAGCTGTAAATCAAGGTGTCCAGTGGAAGTCATAAGGGGATAAAGCATCCACAGTAAAATTTCTCTGACACGTAGTCACAGCTGAGATATCACTTGATAAATGGCAGCAAAATCCCCAGTGCAAGGCGATGGATTGTCTGTGGCTGCGAGCAGACTGAACTTGGTTGTGGCTGTCAGGGCTTCGGGTCACCTGTCACTTCAGGAGGTGTCTGTGAGGACATACCCAGCCCAGTCCCCACCCCACTCTCAGCAGGAGCACCACAGGTAGCTTTTTCTTGCAGTTGCCTCCAGCTAAGGAGAGCTGACTTTATCATTAAGCCGTCAACACAGACGCATGAGTTTTAGTCCCACCTTGGGCACTTTGCTCTTCCCTGCTTCCCTGTCCACATAGGCAAAAAAAGAAATAGGTAGTTGTCTCGTCTATCTAGAGTGACTTCTCCAAAGCAGAGCCTACAAGCAGTGCCAATCGCAATGGGGGCATCAAAATGGTTTAATCTCTCTAGATAGGTGTATAACAAATCACAGTGAGTGTTAAAAAACTGGAAATACGGGGACCATGACATCTACACCAGATGCCAGGGCATGGGGCACTCTCACCTTATCAGAATAGGTTCCCTAGAACTGTTGGTGTGCCAACATCAGCCCTGAGCTCTGTCACTTCCCAATCCCTCAGGATGCTCTGGTTCCCAGGGATGAACTCAAGAGATACAGGAAAAAGCTCATGCCCCAATTAAAGCCAAGCACCCCAAGGGTTATTTTCAGCATGGTGGGAATGTCCTCCACCTCCTGGGACAATCTCCAGCCAAATCAGGATGTAGAGCCACCCTGGAATACATACTCATCCTCATTTATGGCATGATCATAAATGTTGCAGCAGGAGCTGTAACAGAGAAAATAGTCCCAGATATGGCTTGGAAAAAATAGTAAGGGCAGAGCTTTCCATTTCTCTTTGGTTTCCTCAGTTTCCAGGAATTTCAAGAGCTGAGGTGTCTCTAACATATCCCTGTACTCTGCATGCTGAACATCAGCCTTATTAACTATTTGGGCTACAAGAACTGAGTTTTTCTGGGATGGGACTTCCCAGAACTAAATCACACTAAATAATTGCATCTCAACTCCAAACCCACATACAGTATCCCAAAAAATACAGGTGCCTGAATTTGTCAAGTGGGGTAGATATAAGGTTGCACTTACTTTGTTTTCTACCTTGAAATTTTTCAAATAAAATATATATTGTGGGTTTAGTCAAAGATTTCTAGGGGAATTGTTGGGATTTTAGCAAAGGTTCCTGCTTTTGAGATTTTGTCAGCTCTGTACTGAACAAGACTCACTGGTGGTTCTTGTTGGTGAAGGGAAACAAAACATCACAGAGTCCGTTGCTCATGGCACATAGTTTGGTTGGGCATCTCAGCCCTCAGAGTGGGGGGAAGGAGCAAGATACAACCCTCCAAAAGCTACCACAGCCCCAGACCTGTCCAGACCTGAGCCCCAAATGTGTGATTTTGAGTAAGCCTTGTCACAGGCAGACCTGTGTTTGCAATGCTGCATAATGATCCATCTCTTTCCCCTCCAGCTTCACATGCCACACAGAACTCCGTGGCCTCACCCCTAAACCTCCATCTGGGGGACACCAGTGTCCCACTAGTGGACCACAGTGTCCCAGTGGGACAGGAAGGTCCCACTAGCAGCCTGCACTCACCGAGGTGCCGTACCATGACCCTGACCTAGCCATGTCACCAACACACCCATGTTGCTCTTATCAGACCCAGAGCAGAATTGTCTCATGCACTGGGGAGGAGGATTCCTGAGAGGTGAGTCCCATTTTTCAGCTCAAGACTTTAGTGCTCAGCCGATGTGTTCAATGAAATAGAGGAACTTATACAAAAACAGTTGCTTCTCACTAAAAAAAAAAAATAATAAAAATATGGTTTAATCTTATTTCTGCTTGGAAAAGACCTAGTGTCATTTTGTGACTGGCTGTGGACGATGCATAACTCAGGCATGCTGGAAAAGCAGTCTGGTCTGCACCAAGGCAGAAGAATATACATTACAATCGAGGGCTTTCCACCCATATGTCCCTTTCTGCAAGGCCCAGCCACAGAACAGAAGATCACTGCGTTATACGATACAGCCACACACCACTCAGAGTTTACATGCTATGGAGATGCTCTAGAGACAGCTTGCACATACCAAAGGCTATAATAAACACGGCTGCGGGACAATTCCTTTCATTCCAGTAAGATCCTCCTCAAAAGAAAGCGAAAAAAATCCAGAGATGAAGGAAGAAATACCCAGACTAAGATGACATTTGGATCAGGTCCCATTTCAGATTCTGTTTCGCAGGAGCTCTTGGCTGCGTTTAGATTCACCTATAGATGCACCACCCAACACGGCACACGTCTTTCTGGCCCTGCAGCCACCTGGACAGGGACGAGTTGAAGACTCAGCTGCCCACACAGGGGGTTTCGTTGTCAGAGCAGCCAGAGCACACAGCAATGAAGGGAACAGTGCATGCATCTGCTGCACTGGGGGTGTGTCCCTATGAGAGACAGAGCCAGTTCACCCCAAGAGATCCCCTTTGATGGCATGTGGATGAGGTCCTGTTTTAGGTTCTAGGCTGCATTGTGTGATGGCCAGACGCACGGATGTGGGACCTTTTGAAGAGCACAGAAGTCACTGTCTGAGTTCCATGAGCTGCTAAGCAGTATCTAGGGGCTACAATAAGTTACTGAGCCTCCTCAGTTCTCCCCCTCTTCTCACAGGCTGGGATGAACTTCGTGGAGGACTGAACCGACCGTGTACCTCCACCTTTTAGTCTTCAACTCTCACTATGCCCTTCCCTGCTTAAGGTACCAACCAACAGTGAGAGCACATAATTTAAGCTGGGGCAGGGGTGACACTTCCTAAGCATTTGGACTTGCTGAGATTTGGTATGGATGACAAAATTCATCAGGATGAAGACCTGGGCTTTCTTGTCCACAACCCTAAAAGAGCGTAGGTGGTTTGAAGAGCTATGCTGCTAAGCTCCTTATTTTCTAAGCTAGTCTGAGGACTGCCACTCTTACAAGTACCTCTGCTGATGGACAACACCTTCTGAAGCCAAAACCATTTCTACTGCAGCTGCAGTAAGAGCTGTACAACCAGGAGTATAGGACTCACATCTCTGGCAGAGGGGACACAGATGTGGAATTGTTAGCAGGCACCAAGCAGGGGTTACAGCACCTCAAGTCCTCAAATAGTCCCCACTGGTGTGACAGCCACCTCCTTGGACAACACCAGAGTCCACTTAGGGTGCCAGGATGGGTGAACATCTAAAACAGGGATGGGCTCAGGCACTCGGGCTGATCCCAGCTGTGCTCTGTAGCAGCCAATCCTGGAGAACTGCATCCTTTTGACAGACATTGAGTTGGACCTGTAATCCAAAAGCTGTCACTGCTACAGTGGGAAACAAGTCACATGGCTGTTACCCTTTAGCACTTTGGCTTGATCTTCACAGTGACTTGGCTTCCTGCTAACGTAGATGAGATCAGCGCTGACAAGAAGCATGATGGAGCCTGACAATGTCAGGCAGTTGCTGAGCTGCTCTGAGGTTTAAACCACCTAGTCTGATTTTGGGGTGGGGGTGGGGGTGGTTTTGAGTTAAAGCAGAGGACAGGGACAACCCAAAGCAGATGGGAATAAGGCAGACCTGGCAATTTCCAAGCACCTTTACTTATACCTGGATTTTTCCCATGTGTATATAAAGTCTGCATCCAAAGTGGGAAATTCCTAGAAATGCCTCTTGCCTTAATGCCTTGTAAATGCAATTTCTGGCATGATATTTTTGCCTGCCCAGGGTCACTTCAGCAACTGGAGTGCATGGACCTGCACTCAGATATCCCACTGAAGATGCAGCCCTGAGCCCTTGCAATGGCAAAGAAATTGCCCTGTAAGAGTTGAGCCATGCAGACTGGATACCAAAGTTTTTACTTTGGAGCATTATGTGTCCTGGGCTCCTTGATGGGATCTGTCTATCCTACATTAGGTCAAACCCTCTAACGAAGTCAAAGAGTTGCTGCCTTCAGAAGGGGTGACTGTAGTAACCAGCCTTGAAGACACAGCTGCCATTGCCCAGCCGGTGGAGGAGGTTATCGGAGGCAGTCATCTCCAAAGTGTCTGTTCAGCAGGGTGTCTCTGAGCTGGGCACCCAAAAAGCCTTCAGTGCTTTCCTTGGATTTCAGCCACTAAAGAGAAGATCCAGGTTGGCACTATTGTACTGCATTTAGTATTATTTTGATGTCTGGCTGCAGTCAGCTTCTAATAACTGCCCATGAAAGATGTGGCCCTGATCACATGTTGGAGTTATTTCGGTGTTGGCCAGTGGAAGGAGGATTAGAACTGGCCTTGGAAGCGCTTCTCTTTATCCCTCCTTAGTGTTACTGTGCCAGGCAGCCTTGGTAAACTCACCCAACACTTCTGCTCCATCTCATTCATAAGATGAAGATTGCACTACCCTGATTTTCCAAGACATGTCCTCTTTCGGGGCTAGGCGTTATTACTGTTGGTATTTTTCCTGTGTTGTCAGGTAAAACTCTAAAAGGCTATGTCTTGGGGAAAGAAGGGACAGTCTGAAGACCCTGTTCTGCTTGGGCTTATAACCTCTTGCATACTCAACAATTGGTGTAATTTAAATAAAAGAGGGGGTTAGAGGAGAATTCCAGCCTAATTACACATTACAATGGTGCTGAGCTGCTTCTGGGAGACCAGCCAGGCATCTGGAAAGAGGTTCAGCTCCCAGCAGGGGGGAGCTGACAGGACAAAGGAGAGAAGGCTGGGGAGCAAGCAGGACAGAAAACACGGCCAGAGGAGGGTGGCCCAGCTTCAACCAGGACACAGCAATATTACCAGCACCAGGCACCATGGCCAACCTCAGAGATGAATCTGGGTCATAGTGGCTTGACTTGAGGTGCCTTGGGCTGCCCCTTAACCTGGCTGAAAGCCTCGCACCAGGAGCACACGCAGTTCATAGCCGAGCACTTGTCATGGGCCACCTTGGAGGCCTTTTCAAGGAGCCATCCCAACACTGTGCCAAAGATCTCTGCTCCCTTTGGGCCACCTTGGGCCACCTTGTCTGCACCTCCTTCACTTCCAAAATGCTGTTAAAATTATCTCCCAGCTTCTTCCCCTTGGACAGATCACCACCCCTTCTTGCAGGGATTCCCAGGGCAGAGGTAGGACTACAGGACCACCTTCCTCACATTTCCCCTTACATCCACGAGGCTTCCCTGGCTGCGAGCGGCATCTGGGAACAGTTAGTAGACACTGAACTCATGTCCTTTGCAGACAAGGGGTGGTCTTCTCTTCCTTGGCATACAAAGCAGCAAAGAGGGTGCCCTGGCAGCTGCTGCTTGAAAATACTGCTTAAGTGACTTTGAGGAGCCAGATGGACTTCAGCCCTGAAGACTCAAGTGCCCTATCTAGCCACAGCGTGGGGATGCAGTGAGTGACTGCAGATTCCGTGTGCAGGCTGTCTAAGCATTCTCCAGCCTTGCTTTGGAGGACCCCATCCAGGCTGAATCTCCAGACCCATTCAGACTTGCCAACAAACCGCCGGAACAAGCTTGGGGAGCTGCTCAGAGAGGAGCCAACCCATTTCACCAGCCTTCAGACGGTAACAATCCTTCTGAGCCCACGAGCCTGTGAGCAGGAGAGGGGAAAGGCTCCAGATTTCATTCTTAATCCTCCAAGTTATTCATCCAGCCCCTGTTCCCCAGCATTAGGAAGGGCAACGTTCCCTTATAAGGCCAAGAAAGAGTGGAGAATATCTGCAGTGCATCCTCACATCTGCACTCAGCCGAGCCTGGCCGGCGTGTCCCTGTGAATGCAGAGAGGTCGTAGCTGCCAAGAGCTGCGGAGCAAAATGCCTCCGCCCCGCTGTGCACAGGCAGGCAAGGGGGATAAACAGATACGGGTGGAAACATTGCAAAACGGGCCGCATTAAGCAATGCTGCTTATGGGTTGATGGTAACGGATCTGGGATGGTTTCCCGTGTAAGTCTGGAGCCCGGTGGGAAAAGGCGATTTGCAAATGTGAAAACAACAGTAAGAAAGCGCTGCAAGGCCAAGGCCTGGGCAAGGAACTAAAATAAGGCATGTAGACCCCAAAGGGCCCAGAAGAAAACCGGTCCTGTTAAATTAGACTAATAAGTGCGTGCTCACCTGATGAAATTCTCCAGCATCTTCTTGCCTGATATGAAGGTCAAGGTTTTAAACTGGGGGCTTAGAAGAAAGAAGGAGGGTTCAGACAGGCTGTTCAGGGAAAAAGCAGCAAGACCATCAGGAAGATCCTGCCAACATTAGGGCTATAAAGAGGGAGGTGTTGCTATATTTCTCTGCTGATGGAGAAATTAATGCCATTTTGGAGTTCTAAATACTAATACCTGTGCCACCTCCTGCACAAGAGCACGACCCATCTGAAAGGTTGCCCTGGCATTGTTTGCTTAACAATACCACATTGATTTCTTCCCCCTAGATGTCCTACAGATGTTCGACAGATGTGTTTAATTTTTGCAGGACCCTTGCATGCACATGAAGGAGAACTAAGCATGTTTTAAAGTGTAATCCCCAAGTCTGAGAGGCCTCTGGGCTACTCAAAGGTCAGCCCATAGCCCTGAAGATGTGGCATGTATTGTACCCACCTAGTGCCACATCCAAACCAGCCCCAAGCATTGCCTGGGTCACGCTACCCCAGGCCAGAACAGTGCCAGGGTGCATGCTGATAAAGAAAATGTGCTTGGTTATGACCTGCTGGTCACAAAAAAAGGGTCTTACCAGGACACACGATGTCCTGCTCTGCCCTTCCACCTGGCTTTGGCTCTGCAGCCAAAATCCCCAAGGTGATGGTGCAGGGAGGAGCCCATTAGGCACCAGGACCACAGGCTGAGCTTGAATACACCTTAGGCTTCCTTACTGCATCCCACCTCTAGCCCTGTCAGAGGATGCTCCAAGCCCAAGGACCACTCTAGGATCAGAGGTTGCCAAGGTTGGGCTGGGGCTGAAGAATGGAAAGGAGGAGGCAGGCACAACCTCGTCCTGATTGCCCAAAATTTCTTTCTCCTGATGAACATTTGGATTTGACCTGGGATGAGACAGGTCAATAGATTTGTGACACATCTGTGGCAAAATAGATGAGACGATCTATTTAAATCACTTGTAGCTAGCCAAAATGGAAGCATACAGTTTCAGAGCCTGGCAGCGCTGCTCACAAACCCCCTCACCAACTCCAGACCCAAGAAGTTATGGATGCTCTGGAAATCAGAGCCTTTCAGTGTCAAGCTCTGTATTTGAGGACCTGAACAGAGGCACTCTGATTTTCAAAGGTGCCAAGCACCTCTGGTTTCTTTCTCCCCCAATGGCTTTTGTTGCTTCTTTAAAACTATGCTTTATAACACTTTAAAAAAAAAATTCGTTTAACATGTAACTAGCATTTGGGGAGCTTCCTGTTCGAGAACACAGCTTTACACATCAGAGAATGGTCTGATTTGCAGGAAAGACCATTCCTCCCATAGAGCAGTTTTTGAAAGACAGGCATCTTAGAAGTATCTGGATTCAATAGTCTTTAAAAAAGACTAATACCAGGCAGTAACCCATCCAATGTCACCCAGCACTCACAAAAAAAACCACTATCTTTGCATCCTGGAGACTACACAGCCCTAGGAAATCCTAAAGCCCTCCTGTCATGATGAAAAATGTCCCAGTGCTTTGATTTTCTCCTGAAGGTTGTATGAGGAGACATTGCTGGCAGTATACTCTGTGCCTTTCTCCAGGTCAGCCCTGCTCTTGCTATAAACATTTTGCCCCTTTCTGCCACATCTGTGGCAAAAGCATCCCTGTCCGAACACACAGACGAAAAACTGCTTTCCCCATGTTGAAACAGAGGTGATGGGACAAAGATGCACAGGAAAAGCTGGGTGCTGGTTAATTGGGCTCTATTTATGAGTAGGTAATTAGGTGCAGCTGCAGTACTCCCTGCAGTACTCTCATAGCTGCAACGAGAGACAAAACATGTTCCCATGGCACGGATGTCCCTTAAAGTGCTCCTCTGGGGACCGCCTGTCTGGGAACAGTCTTACAGCACCCCTTGAAAGGGAATGGAGGAAGGAAAGCAGACTCCGACGCAGGAGGCTACATCCAGGTCCCAAGAGTGAGCCAGCCAGGGAAGGGAATATCAAGACTGCCTGTATACTATCACTGCTGTGCAGCTTGGACACCCAGACTGTTGTTCAGACACCACGTACGGAGCACTTGGCTATAGCAGTGAATTAAAAGTACCTTTTACTGCCGGTGTCATGATGTTTCTGTGCACTGCAGGTCAGCCTGGAGGTCAGGGTTCTTGTGGTCTCCATCTCCAGAGCATGGCTGTGGTACAGCAAACAGCAGGTAACAACCTCCTGATGAAACGAACACTGGGGAGGAAATTACCTTTACTACATGGACACGGACAGGGTGGTTTCCCAACCTCTGGCAGCTTTCTTACCTTTTCTGCCTCCTCCTTGGTGGTGGGGAGACCAGATGTTTGGTGTGCTCCCTGCACCCCCTCTGCTGCTGTACCCACTGGGGCAGCGAGTACAAATCCTGTCCCCTTCTCCCTTCACAGGTTCCCACCTCCTGTTTTTAAACAATTTCCCCTGGATCCATTAATTCTGCTATAGCTAGAGAAGGTCCCAGCAATGCCATTTTGGTATGTCCATGTTTCTCACAGTGAAGGATCAAAGCCAATAGCATATCTCAAAGCCAAGGTCCTTTGAGATACCCTCCAAAACTCTACCAGATCCTGAAGTGGAGACCCCCCCTATGTTCTACACATCAGTATGATTTAATTACTCTGTGGGAGGCTCTGGAAAACTTGCAAGGATGAAGCTCCCTTGGGCCGAGCCCCTTGCAAACGCATACGGAGACAAGTTCCCTGCTTTAAAGACCTTCACCCAACCTTCTCCAGCTGATGGGGTGAAGAGGAGAGAAATGCCTGGAATTAGGAAATGCTCCCCAAAAATAAGGTGGAAGCGCCCTCTTGTGTCCTCGGAGCAGGCCAAGTGGGTTTCTTATCTGAGAGGAGCTGGGTGCATCCTCCCCTTCGGTGTTTTGCACGAGTCGGGAACACCATCGCAGCCTAAAGGGCAGAAGATGGAACAGGGGGATGTCCCATGTGATGCCGTAGTCCTGGGAGAAGCTCCATCTCTTGCTGTAAACGCAGTGGGAAAGACCATGCAGAGGTAGCGTGGAAACTGGTGCTCTCCTACCATCAGGAAAGCCAGCCCAGAGCCCACCACACTTCACCCAGGTGTCCTCAGGCAGAGCTGTGGGGAGGAGAATGCCAGATGGAGGAGAGTAGTGAAGGGATTTGGGAAAATAAACTGCACAGAAAGTTAAAACTAACTGGAAGTTTAAAAAAAATAAAATGCATACTTTTGCCCTCTGAATCTTTTCCAGAATGGGATGTGGTTGAGAGACTGGCTTAGGACATCTTCCAAGAGAGCTCTTACTCCCTTAACAAGCCAAGGTGCTTCAGTGCTTCCCACTCCCCAGATGTTTTCCTTCTACTTGGCATAGTGCTCCTCTGAGGATGAGGACAGTAGGGAAATATATGGTACTGATAGGGCTCATCCATGGATACGGGCTGTGACCAAGGTGCCTCATCCCAGGACACACAGACTTTTGCAAGCAGGACCCTTGAGCCACAGCAGAGATGCCATCTCTCAGGGTCTGTCCCCTTTCCTCACTCAGCTGTGGGTGAGATGCACCAGGGAGAGCAGGTGGTGGATGCAGATCTCCATGCACAGGCAGCAGCAAGCTCTGAGCAGGTGATCCAGGACGGTCCCCACAGGAATACATCTCTCTGGAATAGACATCTTTGGAAATAATAATTCAACAGCCCCCAAAACCCACCATCTTCAATAGGCTGACTTCTTTGGGTGGACAAAGTCCCTCAGCGCATGTTGGGGGTACCCGTGGCCATCTCACAAAAGACCCTCTGAAGTCAGGGGAGCAGTGAACCTCAGTCCTTCAGGGTAAAGGGATTACAACAGTCTATATGGAGGAAAAATACTGATTATGGAAAATACATGACAAATACTATTTTTAGAGTATTTACCTTTCCAGAAGTGAAGATGAGGCAGAGAACAGGGTTATAAACAAAGAAATGAAACTCAGAAATGCAAAGAGGTCACAAGCAAGGAGAGGGAAGACCACAGCAGGGGACTGAGCCTCTGCAGTTGAAGGTTTATTCACACAGCATCTGTCCACGGGTAATCCTGAGTTTGCCCTACAGACAACCAAAGTACCTGGTTGAGCAGACAGCAGCATCACCAAACCTACCTCCCCCCTCCAGCAGCATCTGAGATCTGGGCTCGCTGACCCCTCTCCATCAACATCCTGCAATTCCAACAGGGTTTTGTCTTGTCAGGCACACGTTAAGCTCCTGAGGGTACATGCTGTACTGCCCCTGCCGACACACTCTTCCACATGTCCCTGTGTCGCTACAGACAGGTGACCTCTCTCCTGGTGGGGATGTCCCCAGGGCTCCGTGCGTTTGACAGCTGTGGGATGCCTACAGGCAGCCTCGGAATCCTTTAACACACCATTTCTCATGGCCAGGGATCACTTTCTGTACTTTGAGTCAATGGTGGCACCATGACCTGGGAGGTTTCAGGCCTCACAAATCTTTCTCTTTACAGGAAAAGGAAGGCTGGAAGAGATCTCTTGGGTTTACCTTTTCTGCCTTTCAGAGATGAGCAGTAGCACACCACTGCTAATAATAACACTACTACTACTACTAAATAGATCTCACTCAGATCCCACTTTGGTATGCAAATGTTCCCTCCTTATTTGCATCTTTCCAGAGGATCACGCGGATAGGAAGCCAGATCTATTTCTTAACAGTCTCATCAAGCTGGCAATGTAAAGACCTTCAAGATAAATACGTACGTAGGGCTCAGGAATGCAGCTCCTCGGTGAGGATGTGCAGGACTAGAGTACAACAGGACTGATACCCAGCCAGTTCACCTATAGCCTGCAAGCCCTTGCAGCCTGCTGCAATAAAGCAGCACATACCTGCACCTTTCAACTCACAGTTCATTCTGGTATCTGATCTTGAAGGTCAAACCAGGCCGGGGGGGGGGCGGTGGGGTAGAAAAAAAAAAGAAAAAAAAAATATCTCTTTTTTAAGGCTAACAAGAGCAGTTTGGAGTCCTGGGACATGCAAGATTGATGCAATTCTATCCCATTCCCAATCTCCTGGCCCAAACCCTCTTCCCTGCTCCTAACCACACACCAGGAGGGAACTCAGCCCAGGGAGGGAGAGGAGGCGATGACAGCTGCCAAGCACCCCAGCCAGCTGGAGAGAGGCTGAAGATGGAGCAGGGCTGTCTGGGCTGGACCCTGGGGAGGTGCCCCACCACCTCCCTGGCACCCCTGGGTCCTTAGGCAGCCGTTATGCTCCAGATACGATACAGGCCAGACCCCCAGCTGAGAGCAGTGGAGCAACACACATTTTCGTCCGCTGAGAATCAGGAGGCGAGTGAAGCCAGGCTTGCTGCTTGCATACAGCTTTCGGCAGCAGTGCAGTGATGCAGGACTTGAGTTGCTTCTTGGCCCCTCGCCCATTCTGCTGAGCCCGACACGGAGAGCATCTCCCCCTCACCTAGATTTATGCTCGCTCACATTCCCAAGACGGATCTTAACAGATTTCCCACGTATCTGTGGCAAAGCGTGGTGCTGGCAGGCAGCAGCGCCATTCAGCAAGCTCCCCCAGAGCTGCTCTGCAGTAGTCCCTTTCCTCTGAGCCAACACTTTCAGGTATAAAAGTTCGCAGTGCCAAGTGCCTCTAGTGCAGGCATGGAGAAAAAAGACACCCTGATGGTCACCAAACCTTTGCACATCTTTCAACCAACGCCAAGAGGTAGTGCAAACTGTGGGCAAGGGTGTATTTGCCAGGGAGGAGAGAGCAGAGATGCTGAGGGGCTGCTGTTGTCTTTCCCCTTTTGCTGTTCCCCTTCATTTAGCATCAATCAGGGCAGTGTGTGTTCTCCAGCTCACTAAAAAAAAAGGGGGGAAAGCAGAAACTTTTGCCCTGTATTATGGCTGTACCCAGCTCTGATGTACGTCCACAGAGTACAACAGCACAGAACACACACACCGTAGTAGTTTGCACACACACACACACAAACACACACAAACACACACACACACAGAGCCCCATGGTGTCTTAGAGGCAGCCAGGAAATATTTCTTCCTCACAAGAAATGTGTTTTTGCTGGTTTTAATTTTCAGAGCTTCCCGGGGCCGGGGGGGGGAGAAAAGTTTATTTGTACAATGTGGTTACTGTTGCTAACAGGCTGAAGAAACCACCTGGGAAATTGCTTATAAAAATTAAAGGCATTTCTCAGTCCCCTTTGCATATAAGCAGAAAATATTTAATGCTTCTTACTAATTAACACAGCGTGCAGCCTCTCACATTTGTATACCTCTGCTCAGGATGGTTTAGCCACCACAAAATGGAAATGTGAAGGCAAAACTGTGTACACAGAAGTTACTCAGAAGTGGCTGTGGTGTATGTGATGTAGCACAGCAAACGGAAATGCACATTAGAAATTTATTAGGAACTCCATGTTTGCCCATTATAGATACTTTCCAGCAATCACGTTTTAAGTCTGTTGGTTGTGCTGTCCAAGTCTCAAACACACACATATACAAATCCATACAGGTAAGAATCCTTGAAGAATAAAGCAGAAAACATCCCTTTACGTTGTAGGAAGGAACAAGATTTCTGTACATTTCAGAAGGCTTCCTTCCACTAAGATTAAAGAATCAATTCAGCCCGATTCCTTTGCACTCTCGTATGTCATTTCCACTGACGTCAGCGGGAGCACCACACAAAGGACAAGTACAGGGTTAAGCACGACACAATGTTTGGCATGGTAGGCTTCCTAGAAGATCTGCTTGAGGTTCTTACCAGGGAAATAATGTCAGCCAGCAGCAGCACGGAGGGAATGGGGTTTTAATTACGTGAATCTTCATTTTATCATGTCATTTCTAGCAGCAGTTACGTGGTACATGCTAAGCACACACAGACATACATCCACAAATAGAAGTTCCAATGCTCTTAAAATCAAATACCTATTTTCTTTGATCATTCAGCAGTTAATATTTGTAGACTTGAGACCATGTCAAGAAACTGCTGCTGAGAGCCTGGCATTGACTTGGGCTCATCTATTCCAGCCTCCTTCTTTGCTATCTCCTACCCACATCAGGCCGCTCTAATCTGTGACAGTGGTTTTGTGGCAGAATGCAGTGCCTCAAAGAAAGACGTAAGCTAGTTTTTTGAGAAGAAGTTGGATACTGGAAGCAGTCCAGTCCAGATAATACTGCACACTGGTAAAGCTGCTTAGCAGTAACAAAAAGCAAGTCATGTTAGCAACAGCAAAAGGACATAATACACATCAGCATGGCACCTGCGCTAGCTCAAGGATCTCACATAAATCCACACTATGCTCCATAAACCTGCCCTCCTCTGCCACAGCTCTGCTGAAATCAGTGGAATGACGCATAACAGTAAGGCCTACTTGCACGTACAGAACGTGTAGGAGCAGTTCCTAAAGCAAATGTTCACAAATCCTGTGGCGACAGAAGCATTATAAATACATTTCAAGCAATACAAATACAGGGAACAGATTAGATAATTACTGTAGCCATTTGATTACTCATGGCTCTGACATTAACATTTTGGGTAGAAAAGATGCCAGCGTAATTTTGCCTCCCATTTCTGTCATTACTGGTACCACATACTGTGAGGGTTTTTAGAAACTAATAAAACCAGATACCTTTCTTCATCTCCTCTGTTTCTTAGTGTTAGATCACACCTGAATGTAGCAAACAAACAGGTGTTTATAAAGTTGATGGTACTTTTGAATCATATTAGTAAATGCAAATAGAAGCAGCGGCAGTGGTTTCAGTAAGTGCAAACTGTTCACTCACTCAGACGCCTCCGCACCGTTTGTGGTACTCATTCCTGGGCAAAGGACAGTGCAAAGCCTGTAATCACTTAGGCCCCATTTGAACACTTTTCTTTGAAAGCTTATGTGTCACAGCACGTTTGTTGACTCTGTGCACAGGAAGGAAAGCATCCTGTTTGCGCAAGTTTTATGAAGTTTCCTGGAATATATTTTTATGATCATTATAATCATTTGCGAGGTACTGCAAATGTCAGTACAGATGGAAAAATGGCACAGATCCTTCCATATCAAAGTTTTTGTCTCTTTAGTAGTCAACTGTCAACTACTAGTTGTATTCTGACTGCATCAACTTGCAAGACGGTTTCAGCAGAAGTGGATACAATGGTCATGTTGTACATCCACCTTTTAATTTTCATTGTAGATTTTCAACTCTGTCTGAAAATCTATTCGCAGTCATTTTTTACACCTTCATCTGTGTTTCTGTTCAGTGCTGAGCAAGATCCAGAAGAACCCTGCATCATTCAGATTCATTCTAGCTATTCTGTGAAAGTTAAATGCAATTACGAAAATAAAAATATCTTTTGGGTCCTTCAGTGAGGTCAGGTTACTGCATGGCGCGACCTCAGTTGCACCCTTGTATTACAAAAAATGATGCTTTACTACTAATGTCTAATGAGAGAATAATACAAGCATCAACAACGGTAGCTTCATGGCATATCAGTGCAGTAGAAAAAGCCCACCTGCCACTCTGCTGACTGCTGGCCAAAGCTGCTTTGAAATACACATTTTGATACACTTTGAAATATACCATGTTTAAGTAACCTGTTATGTAAAAACTAATAAGCCTGACTACAGGAATAAGCTCAGTTTCCAGACTGAAGTTGTTTGCCATGATGCAATGAAAATTATATCCTCATGATAAAGCCCTGCACAGTTTAAATCTAATGTCAACAAGGGCATTTCAGTCTTTGTTTTAGTTAATTCTCACAACTTTAGCGAAATATTTGTGTATGTGCCTTCACATTCCAGGCTAACATATTGGTTCACCAACTGTATCCCATGATATTTTGAACTCTCTCACAATCTGGCCTTTACCTGTCTGGTTTTTTACAGCTCCAGATGCTATTTCCCTGTTTCTGTGCCAGTGTGCCTTCCTCTTTGGAAGTACGAGTGTGTCAGCGGTCATCATCCTGACTTCTCACCCATGCACCTTTTTGCAAATATGCTCTGTTAGTCTTACTAACTACTTTGTGACTCCTGCAACTGAGGTGGCACCATGCAGTAAGCTTGTAGCAACCCACACTGGAAGTCTGTTAGCAGGACACACATGAGTATTGCAAGGCAACGGCAGCAGCAGCTCACCAGCATGACTCAGTACAACACTGCACAAGCAAAGGGCTTAGAAGTGGTTTATAAACTAATTAAAGCCATCAGCTTCCAGCTGGTCACCAGGCAAGTCACTTCCTATTCCTTTGAGGAGAAAATCTTGGCAAAAGATGCCAGCACTACTTGGACGATACAGGAGATAACCCACATTGTCACTCCAGAGTTCCTGCCCACCAAAGCCAGCGAGTTAAGAGATTTCTCCTTTAAAAAAGTTCCCAGCAGACAAAAGGCTCTTTCTTCTGAGGTCCTCAGTGAATTGACCTGGCCCAATGCAGAGCCCTCACATTGAGGAGGCTATGCAGAACACCATGATTAGCGAGCTTTTTAGAAAGAACAGATTCTGGAAATTCTAGCCGCATGTTATTGTCTATACTCAGCCTGCAGAGATGATAACACACTTCACATGGTCATCAGCTGAGATTTCTGCACAGAGGAGAACTATTTCTAAATGCCATGCCTTGGCTCAAGTAGAGAGAAGGAGGCTTCTGTCAGCAATTGATGCAGTCTGGGAATCCGAGACTTGCAGAGCTTTTCTCTGGCCCCAGAATAATCATCCACAAGGTGTAAGTGTCTCAGCAGTACTATCGCCTGGATCATATTCTGCATATAATCATCTTAGGCTTCTTTTCTCTCAGCTTTTAAGGTACTCCTTGTGTTCCTAAAATAATAGATAGTGGCTATCTGATGTGAGCAATGTTAGGTGCTTCCCAGTCCAAATACCACCATGTGGCAACTGCTCAGGATGTATAGGGTGAGCTGGTCCTGCACGGCACTGTGAGATGTCTGTTGTATGGCTGACTTAGGGGTAAACCTGTTAGGTGGAAATAATTAACCATGCTGAGGTAACAAGTGGCTTTTTGCATGCATTTATGTCAAACTGTTATCTCCAAGATCCCAGTTCAATGTTTTCTTCTTCAATATAAACCTGTTCATGTCACCAAAATCCTCAATTACATACATTACACAGGATCAGGAGAATATGCTTGCACTGAACAGAATCAAGAACAGAACGTAAATGCAATGGAGGATTTAGGTAAAGACAATATAAATAGCTAATTCAAAACATCATTAGATTATTACTATTATTACCTCTATATAGAACCCCAAAAATGTGAACTTTTCAATTGATATCTGGACCAAAATGTTACATCTTGTTAGAACATAAATTGTTTTTATTGTATTAGTACATTAAGTGTTGGTCCTGATGAAAATGACCAGGCTGTCCTCTCCTCTTGTCAAGCATAGTCCAAGTAGCACGTAAGTGCTCATAGTTGGACTCACCAAATATTCCGGCTATACAAACTCTGGAGTAACTGCAGCATGAGTTAGAAGGGAATTCTCAAAAGACAGAACAGCAAGTTCTCAGGGAAACTATCTTCCCAACAACAAAGGAAAAGGTGGGAGATCACTTATGAAACTGAAATACAGAGGAGAGAAACAGAAACAAAAGGAGGACTACCTAAGAAAAAATGCAAGGAGATAGCTGTAGGAAAAGGATCTAACCTTACCTCTGAGTACAGCCGAAAGAAATTATAGAAAATATGTTTTGTGAGAAAGTTTAGTGTTTGTTTTGGTATCAACTGTTATCATACAAACGTGCATATGCTTGAGTAATTTTATGTATGTGAGTAATTCCATTGGGTTCTCTGATGAGCTTATTAATGTCATCTGCCCTGCTAAATGCAAGTCAGCTTAAACACCTGCGCTTTAAAAAACCCTAAACAACAACCACATCCCTTTCACCTTCATTGCATGTAAAAATGTAAAATTTAGGAAGAGTTGAGGTTTCAGCTTCTGTGATGTATTTAATTTGTGTTATTAGAGACCATGGCATACTATGCTTATTTTTTGTTTAGTGTGTGAAGACACTGAAAATGGTATTCAACCAGATACCCCTCTAAGGGGCATTCTAAGATTTACTTTATGTGAGATCCTACTAAGCTCTTGATTTGAACACAGGAACGTTGCTTCTCAGGGTAACAGAGAATGGTGACATTCTCCTCATCTACTTTTTGAAAGAATTTTCTACCCCAGTTATAAATAGAGTCATGAAAATGCTCATGGATTGGGAAAAACAGTGCTGGGTACGTGAACGGACCACGACTGCTGCGTGTAGAGCAGTGACCAAGGAGCCCTGATGCACAGGAGCCCTGTGAGTTGCCTGCAGGATAGGAGTTGGGGTGGAAAGCCATAGCTTTCAGAAATGGCTTTTGCTTGCACAGAGATGGATGGTGGGTGAACACCGATGACTGTACTGTGCAAAGCTGCCAAGTGTCATGTCACAAGGTAATAAATGCTCTATTGATTTTGCTAGGTTCTCTTGCTGGTTTCACATCCAAATGAGCACGAAACTGCAGAGCAAAACCTGTTAATAACAGCAGACCTTCACCTAGATTTCTCCAAAAGCTATTTTCATGAGTCTCTGTTTTTTTGCCATTGATGTGTGCAGAAAAGAATGATGAATACAAACCCTAGCTTTTGATCCAAAGCCTACAGCTGAGGCCTCTAATTCTAATGAAAAATTGCAAATTGGACTGGGCAATTCTAGCAGCTGTGTGAATCTGTCACTGAATTGGATGTGGTTTCAAAGCAGTATCAAAACCTGCCAAGGTTTGCAAATACTTAATAAATCAATGAAATAGCCATATAAACTTACATCTTTTATTTCCTTGGAAAATAATTAAGCTTTGTTTTGACAAAATGTTTGATGGTTTGTTTAAATTTCTGTCTAGGAGTAACTTACAGTAAGATACTAAGAAATCTATTTTGCTATATATTCCTACGTCAAGTTGCCACTAAATGAAGGCTTCTGTATTCCCAAGAAATTCTCTGATTGACTTATTGAGCAATAGATCCTCAGATTCTTTAGGGTTAAGTATAAGTCTAATTTGTAATAGGAAGTAAACCTCAATCTTCTGTCTCTAACTAATCTTTCTGTCCCTACATTATTACCAGCTCACTCATTCTCTTCTACCTGGGTAAAACATTAACATTATTATTATTAACAAACCAACAGGAAGTACATGTCACCATAGGCTGGTTTTGTTTGTGTTTCTTCTCAACCTTTTCATCTTCCTTTATTTTATTCCAGAAATGTACGAGACGTGCACACACACAGACACAGACAAAACTTTTCAGCAGAATGTTGCTTGATTCCGATGTTGGGCTTTTTTAAATTCTGTTTTAGGGAGGGGAGAGCTACACTGCATTCAGCAGTGATGAACAGTGACTTCACTCATGAAAAAGGAAAATAAAATCACCTGCCTCATTTTTAGTTCTCCTTTATTGGTAGGATACTTCAGTATCTGACAATGGAAAATTTGGTATTGGAAAATCTGGCAGTGAGATATTGTTGATTTAAAAATAAATTATCTCCACTGAAATTGAAAAAGGAAAGCTCATTATGGGCACTATGTATGGTTAAGGCTTTGTATTTACTCAACCAAGGTTTAAGCCTAAATTGGTGGTTTAAAATAGCTTAGTACAACAGCTGCTATCCATCTCACAAAGTTCAAATCAGTTCAACCTTTCCACTGGCATGTGGAGTCAAAGCAAACTAAGACCAGGCTTGTAGGTCTAGCTAAACTGTTTTCAGCACAGACTGAAAAAGTAAAGCAAAGGTGCTTTCATACCAGTTTTCTGAATTTTGACCCATGGGGCTGCTGATGGCTTCCTCACCCACTGACACAAAGTACCATGATGACTATTTCAGGTATGATATGTCTCAAACAATTTAAAATGGGGATAATACTTCATCTCCTACTCAGACCATGACTCCAGAATGACTTCTGCAGAGCAGGGGATGAAGTAGTGTGAAAAGGAAAAGCAGTGTGGAGTTGGCTGAACCAGTTTTCGGTCATTTCTTTAACAGCTGTCAGGTAGTTATAGAAAAATTCAGCCCCTGGGAGTGGATAACATCACTGGTTAAACCAACCACATTTAAGGCTTTGTGTTGTCTGCAATCCACTCTGTTCCTTTCTGTGAAAATCCTCTATGTGCTCTTCCATCCCAGAGAGTGATTGAAATTTCATGTGATATCTTTTCTATTTGCTTAGGATGAAAATCACTATGCAGTTACACTGCAAACTGCCTGACTAATTAAAGATATTAGTATCATCCTGCAGCACTCCCTGCAAATGGTTAAAACACAGTAGTGACAGAAGTTAGCTTTGCCACAGCTTTTTCTATGGAAAAGACAGTTTTAGGTAAAATGAGGTTGGCTACTTGCTGCTATCAGAGGAAAATGGTAATTAGCTCCAGAAACAAGCACTGGGGTGACAATGTTTTCAAACAGCATAGGAAAATGTAGAAAAAAAAGATTATTCATGGCTTTTCATGTTTTTAGCATTCTAAGATGTTTATGTTGGGTATGTGAATTAACACCTATTAAAATTAATGAAAGGATTTATGTTAGAAGCTCATCAGAGTTTTAGAATCTCTACAAAGTCAGGATGTGCAAACTGCTACTGCAAAGTTCCTTTTGTTCTTTGTATCTGTAAAAGCTCTACATTTTTATTTTTCAGAAGAGATAGAAAATGGAAGAAAACTAAAAATTACTACAACATTAGTCTCTGGTTTACAGCCAGAAGATGACCTTACTTCTAGGTGGAATGCGAGGACATGGTCTTCTACAAGAATGAATACAAAGTAGAGGTTTTGAATTTGGATTGATCTAAACTAATCAAAATTGAAGATTTTAATGCTATCTGAATACTTCTAATTTATCATATTGGAATTTATGACATAGCTCACAAAATGGACTTTTCCATTCAGAAATCAAAGTTCAGTAATGTAGCTACTGTCTTCCCATTTCATCATTTTTGGTTGTATTTCTCACATGCAGCTCTGAAAATTTCAATTCAGCAAGCATTAGCATTACTCAATCCTCTTAAGGATTCTGACAAGATTAGTATTCTCCCAGGATTGATATACTACACACAACTGGTTTGATAATGCAGCTCATTGTAAAAAGCATTTTAAAATGTACAAATAACTGTATGTTGTGTACAAAATTGTCTGTTACAGATATCAACTGCAAATAAATGAGAGGCAGCTACCGCCTATTTTATATCAAAATATTACATAAACTATGTTTGTATTTAAATTCTAAGCTTTCTTTCTATATTGGACTGGCAGCAGGATACAAACTATTTCCCACCACTTCTTCTGACCTGAATATTCTTCGAAGAATGGAACTCAAAATTAATTCAGACCATAGGAATTAATTACATCTCATTGCCAGAGTTCAGACGAGAAATAGTCTTGATCCCCTGAAAGACAACGTACAGATTTCCTGGAACTAAATTACTAACACTGAGAACGGCTGTACCTTCATCTTCTTGGTCTTGTTGCTTACAAAAGCTGATTTCCATGTTTCATTCCATTATCAAGAACATGACTTTTCATAGTCATGATATTGTCTGTCAGCAATTCCCTGGGAAACAGGCTTGACTCACCAGTAAAACCATGTATGTGGCTTTGTCAGAATGTGCAGCTGAGATTTTTCTGAGTAAGTTTTATTTTAACATGCAAATTGTAGGTTAGGAAAATGGTAAAAAGGCCTATATAATAAGTTCACAGCAGTGGAGACACTTAGCGCAGTGATGTATTGACCCAGAAAAAGGTCCATGATATTGCTGTATAAGCCATTATAGCTCTTTCAGTGGCAGTAATGTGTTGCAATTGCCAGTGCTGCGGAGAAATTCTGTAGAAAGGGAAGAGAGCAGAGGGGTGGTAATGCGAGGATAAAGCTGTGTACAGCCAGCCTAGAATACAGGGTGCTGTGTTAAAATTAACAGAAAGACAACAGCACTGTTTGGGACTTCACAGATAACTTCATGTTGTGAATTAGGACCACTGACCAACCTTCTGCAACGGGAAAGATTTAAAAATGGCTTGTTTTCCTAGAAGACATCACATGCTGTGTCTGCTGAATCCTTCCTTGCTATGATCAAACCCAAGCATTATGGCAGTCAATTACAGCTACCACTTGAAATTTCTATGCAGAGGAGAAAATTATGAAACCACCTTCCAGAATGCAAAGTAATACTGAAGGGCAACTGACATAGCTGCTGCACTGAATAAAAATAGCTGCTGAGGCTGACTGTGCAAAGTCACACAGGCTAAGTTTTATTTGAAGAATATACTCAGATGAGGCTTGTCACTTAGCACCGGGATGGTTTTACAATATGAAGTGGAAGCATCCAAGCTGACTTGCTGGCAGTAAAAAGGCCAGTCAGTTTCTGTTTGCAAAGGAAAGAAGCACTCCTCAGAATGCTTTACCTTGGTCAGACACACCTGCCGACAGACCGGATTAAAGTCCATTTGTCAATGAATCCAGATCAAGTTGTGTGAGATGAGAGACCTCTGTGGTAGAGCACCAGTGTTACTGTATTTATAAACCACCAATACTTTTTTTAAGAAAACAAAAAGCACTTTTCAGGCAAACAATGGAACAATTACCATATACTATAGGCAGGAAAAGGAAGTAAACCCTAGACTTTTACAAAGCTTCCATGAGCCTATTAAAACCTCTGATGCAATCAGAAACTCTGACTCTGAAGATTCCTGGAAAGTCTCTCTTGTTCAAGAGCAGCTATTAATTTTGAAACATCTCCACGATGAGATGCAAGGTACAGTAAAGGTCAGTCAAGCTTTTTCAAGCACTTTGTTGTTATATGGAACATCAAAAGACGATGCATCTTAGAGCATGCACTTCTTGTCCTGCTTAGGACATGAGGCATGATGGTCTGTAACCTCCAAAATAGGTCCTCAGACTCAATTCAGAGTGCAAAAAATCTATTTTTTTTCATACAGCTTTGTAGAGGGATTAATGGGAACTGTTGATGCTAATGATTTACTTACTGATGGTCTACCTGTAGCAACATTTTACACCTATACTTGCTTTGGAACATCTCGGAACAAATCGCTAAGACTGTTTCTCAGAAAGTTCTGTAAAGGAGTACTTCTCCTTTTGTATCCATCAATAGAACTGAATTTTAAGTCATTTATGAGTTTGCTTCATTTACAAGCACTTTGAGTGACAATGTCATTAGAGACACAAAGGTGATCTCCTGCAAAAGGAAAGAACCATCACTTCTGGCAAACACTCACAGTGCATGTATGGTCAGCACAGGATCAAGCTCCCTACTAGACCAAAGCTGTACCAAGCTATTGTACCTACCTCCCTGCCAGACAAACTTGGCTGTTTAACAGAAGATAACTTTTCTCGCAGCCAACATGGGCTAATTTATAAGGTGGTATAACAAGATGATCTATGATGAAGTTTTGCAGCATACTGACTGTGATGCTATCAAGACATTACCGATAATAGGTCCACCATGACAGGCAAAACACATAACGCATTTTTATGCTTGAAGGACTAAGCAGCTCATTAGGGAAAGTAAGAATGTGAAAAGACGATCTGTAGCTGATAGGAAAGAGCTCCAGGAATCTGTTAGCCACAACCCAAAGCTTCATTTGACTGGTACATGAGACATGTACCGGATCCTTTGAAAAGCTGAAGGAAGAATTCTAGGGATAGTTCATGTAAGGCAGCAGCTTCTCACTGTGGACTGGGCCAGGCTGGGCTTGCTGCATACACACCAAGTACTGGTGTGACTAACTGGATTCATCAGCTTGTACTAGCTTCCCACAGCTAGGGGCTACTCATGAGACCTGATGCTAGCACAGACTCGATGGCAGTCATATGACACACCCCTCTAGCATGGAAGCTGTGCTTGAATTGCTTGTAGGTTACAAAGAACTTACACGCCAAAGTATAGCTATGTCTCCCCAGAAAGGCATATTTGACTAGGTGCAGTTAATGTCAGATCATATCGGGTATTTGCTGCACAGAGTAGTAGAAACTAGGATGAGGCAAAAGACCCTCTGAGCAGGAATGGCTTATTTTGGACTAGAAAGGCCACAAGACAAAGGACTGATCAATAGTGTCTGCAGAAACAACAGCTGCAAACAGAAGAGCTCTGAACACCATTGCGAGTTGTGCAATACAGGGTGTTTACTGCATATAGGCCTGCACAGTCATTTGTACACTCACTGACCTTGTTAACTCACCCTCTCTGCTTCATTTATTCTTTACAAGTGGTGTATAACAACAACAGTCTGACATTGCCCCACAACAAGAGTTCTGGGGAAAAGGTTACCAGAGTCCACTATGTAGTTAAACTTTTCCAGACTCAAGAAGCTACTACTAAACCGAAAGATGCGCTGGACAGCAACTATATGGTGCTTCACAAACAAGTTACTGTTTTGTCAAATTGTATAATTTGCCCAGTTACAATATTTTGTGTAAAAAAAAAAATAAATTCCAGTGGCAGCATCAGACCTACACAAACAGTGAATTGTATTTATCATTACTTGTAGAAGAATCTGTAATTGTGCTTACCAAAGAATTGCAATAGCGCTAAGTTCAGAATCCATGGATTTTTTAAATATGTCTATATATAATGAAAATATGCTCCATACTGTATTAAGGGCAAAAACATACAGTGACATTTCAAAGCCTAAACAGTCTTATATAACAAAGTGTTTTAAGACTATGTCTTAAAATAATTTTATCAGAATAAACCTAAATTTAAATGAGGCTTAATTCAATGTTCTCTGAACTTTTTGGTTGAATAGATTTTTATGCATTATCTGTATAGGTTTTGCCAAGAAATTCCTTTAGATGATAACCACGCTGAATTTTCTCTGAAAGAATCACCCATCTCATTTCCAGGACAACAACCAACATCACCCTTAAATCCCTCTCACTTCTGTGTTTGACTCTACCTTATGCAAGAATAAAGCAGTGGGTGTGGATAGCTCAGAATTAGGTATATGGGATAATCATATCTTGGTCTTCATTAAAATTCAAGGCACTGAATTGAAAAGTAGATTTTATTCAGCAACTTCAGCTTAGGCATTTCATGTAAATTTGTGTCCTCTTGCCTAGCAGAATTAGGAAAAGTGACCCTAACTTACCTTGTCAGGCTTAGGTTTGGTCAGAACTGAGACAGAACTCGGGAAAGGAATTCGTATTATTAAAGTCTATCTGCTTTACCTGTTCTACATCCTGCATATTAATATTTCCATGCCAGCATCAAACCTATATAAGCTATGCTGTATTTAATCATCATTACATACCAGGAAGAGTTTATATAATGGCAGTAGTGCATGACTGCAATGACCTAATTAAAAAAGAATTCTTTTTCCTTAAGAAGACAGATAAGAGACAACAGCATAACCTCTAGCGTTACTAAAACACTAAATAAACTTGTCTGCATGGGATTTACCTCTGAAACAAACAAAATATAATTTGTTTGATTACAAGGCATGTGATAGCTTGTGGATGTGGTATTGATCTGAGCTATCTTCCATTGCATGTTAATATTTATACAGGGGATGAGCAGAGTTTTTAGCTTAAGTGTCCTTAATATAAAAGTCAGGAAGATTAGGGTATAGAATAGACACATAATACAACATTTATTACCTTTTCTTCTAACTGGCTCCTACTTTAATTTCCAGGATTCATGAACTACTAGCTTTCTCATACTATATGCTGGAATTAGTATTTCCTGTTTTCTGTATTGTCCTTCAGGTTTCTTCTACTTACAAACTACAGTTCCTCCGTATCTTTCCCCAGAAATAACCAAATTTCTTATGAAGCATCTCACTCTCTGTTTTGGTCCCACTCTTGATTCAATCTTTCTGATCTCCTCATGTGTTTTATCCTCATTCTCCAATCCAGAAGGGCCAATTTTGGAGCAGACACTTTCCTTTCAACCAATTCTCCACTACATCGTTATACTCTCCCTTAAGAATCCCTCTCTTTCCCACTTCAACTCTCTTTCTGTGGTGATTTCATCCAAGTAAACCAGCTCTTTTGCCTCTCTTTCTCTACAAACATTCAGCAGTTCATCGTGCTCTGTTCTTCACTGTGATTTAATGAATTTCTGTTAATACCAGTTAATGCCTTATTTTTCAAGCATTTTAGCCCAGCTTTTGATGTTTCTGGCTGTTTCCTAGAGAGGTCTGCTAGAAGTAAATGTGCATTTCTACCTCATTTCTCCCTTACCTTTTCAATAGTACAATTTGAATCTTCTGGGAGGACATCTAAACTCTTCAAATAAGACTTTTGTACATTGCAAGCACTTTTCTTGTGAAGTGCCATCCATACTCCATTCCCACAACTAAGATTACAAAGCCTTTATGCTTTGATATAGTGCTACAATGATAGTAGCCTGAGTTAGCTGACTTACCTAATGGGATAATAAGATCTGAATTAGCAAAGAAATCTTATGAGAATAATTCTGAGTTAGAAAACTAAAATATGCCTCTTTTCCTATAATATCTCAGGTTAAATGTAAGAGACAGAAATAACCAGGATCAAGCAGACTGTTCACACTTCTGTGCCTTCCAGGCCTTTTACAAACCAGCTATCCATTTCCCCTGATGCTCCTCTGTTTTCTGAAAACTATATAGCCATACCATACTGGTAGTTAATCTCAATTATTCCACAAAGACTTTCATCATTAGTATTAATTCTTGCCCTCTCAAATCAAGCAAAATTCCCAACCTGAAACTCATTGACAGTGGAAGTATACTAGATTCATAGTAGGTAGATGGGAAGAGCATCCCTGGAAGGATGACATTAGCAGGAGCTCCAGGCACCATTGTGCCATCATCTTGCAACAGCAGGTGCAGCTGAGTATCTACAGGTTGCTCTATCAATGACATCAGCAGATAGGCAGCAAGATCAGCCTAAGGACATCAGCCAAATGTTTCTTACACACATTATGAGCCCTTCTACAACTTTTCAGTAAGGTCCTGTCCAGTGCATGGAGCACAAACATCTCTATCTCAATATCATTCTCTGGAAAGTCTGACTTAGAAGAGAATGTTTCTGAACAGCAGACTATGATCACGTGAATCAGCATGCATCTAACCAGGAACAATAGCCTAATAATTTTTTTCCAACACTCTGCTCTAAAATGGACATCTTACAATTTTGGGGGGCAGGATCGAAATTTTTGGAGATGATCTGGGAAAAGAAGAATCACAAGATTGTAAAAGCTCCATAAACTGTTGTGTTAATGGATTCAAGCTTCCTGATTTCACAAAAGTTGTCTGTTATTTCTGTACAAAAAGTTTTGACACAGAAGGGATGACAGCATAGTTAACGGCTATTTTCATGGAAGTTATTGTTTCCCATATGGAACACTTAGTTTTAGCTAAGAGGAAAAGACAAGTAAGTACCTTCTCATACTTCTTTTCCTTTCCTTACCAGAAAGTGAAAGTGGAAAAAAATTCAGCACCCAAACCCTTCCTGCATGATAATACCACTGCACTATAATACCACTGTTGCAATTTTACAGGAATAAGCACTTTGTAAGTGAAAGCAACAATTTTCTAAAACTGGTGAGAGCCAGTGAGTGCAGAAAAACGCACACCATGACATGTAAGTCTGTTTAACGCGTCAGTTTCCAGTCCTACAGTTATCAGGCATCACAGTCTTGAGTTGCACAGAAAACATCCAGGAAGACAGGATGAGTAAAAGCAAGACAGTGTTGATAAAGTGTTTCCAAACTCATAAATCACCATGGCTGAAGTGCTCGTTGTGACCCACTCTTATGAAATCTGGATACTAGTCTGCAGGTTTCACTCCTTGTTCTCTTTGCAGGTTCAAGTGCCATGGCTTTTCAGCCCTAAGACCACTGCCGACCATACAAGACGTTATTGCATATTGCAAAGTGCAGGATTGATTTGGACACCTCTGGGGTTGCTGGGTAACCAGAAATTCCAGGCATTTGGAGAAGGTCGGTACAAACAGCAAAACAATGAGGTCATGTGTGCAAGTCCCTGCTGCATTATACAAGGTGTGCTAAACGTTTTGGAGGGGGGGGGGGGGGGGAAGAACGGCTGTGCAGGCAGGAAGCAATTTATTGCTGTTATATAACTGCTATTGTGCAGGCTGCCTGCAAGCCTTTGTTGAACCTCAGTTTCATGAATTTAGGGTTAACTGTTTCACTTTTGAAATTATTAGTATATCCTGGGTACTCTTGCTATATTTATTTGCTTAACATCTTCTGTTTTCTTGTAGAGTTTTAAGCTTAGAAGGAAATAAATATCAATACTTAAGGATAAGAGCTTCATGAAAATTTAAGGAAACATCAGTGCCTTGGAATATAAATCTAAAGGTACCCCCATTACACAAAGTCTGTAAGAGAAATCAACATAGACTAATGCTAACAGAAAAAAAAACAAACCACCCACCCCACAACAATATGCAGATACAAAAAGCAAGAAAATCTTTTTTCCATAAAATGCAAAGACAATGCAAAGAATGCAAAGATATACCTAGTCACAGTTACAGCAGCTCCATTTTCTAGGCTTCCTACATAATTTGAAAACTAAGCAATATACATATAACATAATATTGTCAGTACAAACATACATGTCACTCAGACATTCAGTCACTCACAGACTTCACCTTGTGGTGACACCTCGTACATTCCATGTCTCTGTTTCTTGGCCTTAAACAAGTATTGAATAGTATAAGCTACCTTGAGTGCACTCTTAAAAACTATTGGTGTACAGACTCCATCAAATCAGATAATCAGAAAATAACATAAATAGTTTCTCTTCTCATAAGCAAGGAGAGGAGAAACAGTGGTAATAAGCTCACTGAGGCACAAAGTCACAGGTTTAGGGGAAGTAGGCAAGACATTGTATAGGGTAAAAAGTCATACACAAGAAATCACGCTAAGTTTTATGGCATGTTAACATTTGTTCCTGATGACAGAAAAAAAGCAGTGACTTGGCCAGCCCCAGGTGCACTCTGTCTCTCTCTGGTTTTCCTCCTGCCTGCCCTGAGAGACCTCACAAATGAAAGCAGGGTAGAACATTTCTCCCTTGGCTGTGCAAAGGTCCCATGAGGACAGCTTCTACAATCACCTGCCACTGCTGCTTTACTAGGGGCACTCCTCAATTTAGATCAACTTTAAACCAATCTATATTAAGCAAAGGAGATGCTGACTCAGAATGGTTCCTGAAGTTATAGAAAATGTGACTTATCTACTAGAAATAGTTAATCCATTATTTGGGGATTTATCTTGATTCCTTTCCCCCTCCTTAGACCCCTAAAGATCAAAGGGTTTGGATAAATGTGATAGGTAAAACTGTCTCGCTTACTCCCTGAAACACAGCAGAACATGCCGTACCAGATTGCGCCTCTGGAAGCCTGGCCCTGCTGGACCTACAGCGTGAGTTTCATCCAGGACTGCTGTGAGTCCCTGAATTTTCGGCCCTGTTGGCCTGTACCAGAAAACACTTGGTAGCCCTTCTGCTGATTTTAGGCTTTGTGTTTTAATCCCTGCCATCTAACAACAGTGAGTCTTACTCCTGCCTATAACAGGGTTTATAAGGTTTGTTTCTGGTTTCATCCTGGAAATTTAATTACTTGGATACAGCGTGCATAGCACAGGGCATACAGATCAGGAGAGAACATCTGAAGGGCTACAGGGAAATGCACAATAGGGCTGACCCCAGAAGACTCCTGAAGCTCAAAACCACAGCCTGATCAGGAGGCACAAGCTCATCTGTATTTGCCTGCATGCTGCCCGGTATTAGTTATTCGATGTGCATATAAACGTGGTTTATGTTCCACCTCTACTGCAGTGGGTCTTGTGACTGTATAGCTGTATCAGTGACGACAGCTCTATGGTGATGAGAAGTTTCTCTGAAAGGTGAAGGCAAAGGATGACATTTGTGCAATTAAATACAACCTGCACATAGAAGGGGGAGGAGAGATTGTACCAAACATAAACACATCGAAAACAAAACAAAACACCTCTGCACATCCCCTGCAATTCCTTCTTTTGTGAGCTCAAAAACCCGTTGATGTGCTCCCTGCTGTCAGCTCACTAGGCAATCACATCTCCCTGTACACCACGTTCCTCAGCTGTATGCTCGGCCATGGCGCGGTGGATGCACACCCCAGTGTGACCAGAGCCCGCTGCCCTCCCCGAGTCCCACAGCGGCTGGCGGTGACGGCAGGGCCTGTGCCCTGGCAGAGGCCGGGGTTTACACCCGCTCTCTGTAATATATGTCTATACTGTCACAGCTGTGATGAAATGGCACAGTTCAGCCTCAGGTAACCCCTGACATGTAACGGGAACGGATAACCGTGCAGGACACCAGGCATGCTTGTGCCTACATCCGTCAATCCCTGCGTTCACTTCTCTGTATAAATAAAATACAGTACTAAAACAGGCAGCTAGTGCTGTTTGCAGACTGCCCGGAGCGCTGTCACCGGCAAGGCAGGCTAACCACACGGTTCGGTGTAACTCCTGTCGGGGCCGCCTGCGGGCAGAGGGCTGGTGGCGCCGGCCTCCGCAGCTCACCTCAGCGCGGCGGGCAGCCGGGGGGCGGGGGCGCGGG
>JAVJGJ010000047.1:56040349-56056679 GCA_035590215.1 Microhierax caerulescens | reverse complement strand
GGGAAGATATTTTTCAATGAGACGCTGAAGCCTGAATAATCTGTGGTTTTGCATTTTGCTGGGTGGAAAGAGGGTAGGAGAAACATCCACCTCTGAACATTTTCATAAAACCATCTCAGGCACCCACCCTCTTTAGCAGGGAAAAGCCTGTGAACAAAATAGCATCATCATCAGCCCCAAGGGATGCTTCAGTCCTGTATGGTCAGAATAAGATGGTTTATACAGTAAAGCGTGAAAAGACCATCTTTCCTTGAGAAATGGCAGTACTTGGGACAAGCAGAACACTCAGGGTGAGGAAAGTCACACAGCTTTTAGCTGCACAGGCTTATTCATATTCAAAAATTAAACGTACCTCTAGCTGTCTCATCTTTTTTCCTTGCTTGCTTTCCTGCTTTCTTTCCATCTTTCATCCCACTCCAGCATTCATTTCTCACTGCCACATAAATGGGCAGTTTCTCTTCTGTGGTGAGCTGGGCGATGTGGCTTGCACCCATAGAAAGACATGGAGGAAATCAGGGAGGTTTTGGGGACGGTCCTTTGCTTCTTAGAGCATCTCAGAAAAGCCTGGGGCATTGCTCCGCAGGTAGGGCTGTGGCAATGTATCCTGCTCTGGGGGACAAACCCGCATCCCCCTCCTCAGCGTCAGCATGGGAGCCCCATGGTGCAGCCGGTCACATCACTGGGTCCAGCCAGGGTGGATTCAGCTCAGGATTCTCCCAGATGGAGACAACCCTGGGGATGGGCACAGAATCCACCTGGGAACAGGGCAAAGCAGGTTTTAAGCAGCAGGATTTTGGGGAGAGGGGTCATGTCCTAAAGGGGGGAGCTCACAGCCTGGGGGTTAAGATGCACCACAAGAAGCTGTGAGCATTGAGAGGAGCCCATCGAGGTGCAGCATCTGGCCACGGTGGAGATGACCCCAGGATGTTTCATGCAGAAGGGGATGCTGTGATGTATCACCGGGAAGCTGTCATCGGGTACCGCTCAAGGACTGCTCTGCACCTCGGGGAGGTGGTGGGCTGTGTCTGAGCACAACCCCAGACCAGGACACACAGCCCCACTGCCGTCCCTCAGCTCGGTTCCCTGTGTGTCACAAGGCAGTTCAACTCCGGGCAGCAGTTTGGGGCACTTTCTACTCACAAACGCCAGCAGGTCCTACAGGCTATGCCAAATCAGACCCTGAAACTCTAAACAAAGGCCGTCAGAAGCCTTCTCTCCTTTTGAGTATGTTGGGACCAGTGTTCCACCTTCTTACACTCCAGGGCGAACTTCACCCTCGCATACCCTGCGGTGGTGGGGAAGCTTACCTATGGCAATGCTGATGTCCTGAGGGACATCCTAGCTCCACTCCAACATCTGCTGCCTTTCATGCCAAGGTCTCTGAGAAAGCTGAGGCCAAGCGGGAGCTGAAGTTGGTCTTGGATGTCCCCACACCCTGAACCCTACAACCTTGGCTATCTCTGCCACTCAACCTCCACCTGAACTTGAGACTCTGGAGTCTGAAAAACTTCAACATTTCAATCTTTTTCTTTCCTTAGGGAAGCCAGAGGCCATCCTAATTCTTGAAGTGGAAATGAACAGATATCCTGCCATGGTATTTCCAGCCATCACAAACCTCAGCCACTACAAAGGTCTCCCAAGAAAAGCCAGTCTCCCAGGCTTTCCACCTTGAATGAAAAAAATCAGAAAAAAAGACTTGGCATTCTGCAGCAGGGAGCATTCAAAGGGAGTGTGCATCCACAGAGGCTTTGGCAGCAGTTTTCCCATGCTTGCCCCCATGAACCTGTTTGTGTTTCAGCGCGCTGGGGTGAAAATCGGAGCCCCAAGGTCCCCCGGTGCGCTGGCATCCCGGGGCGAGTGCACATGTGAACTCCTTCCCCAGCATGTGCCGATGCCGTGGAAGCTCATTACCACAGACTGAGTGATGAGCCGGCTGTAAAGACAAAGACAGGTCTTTTCCAATAAGCCCCATTAGTTCCACATGTGCATTTGATAGATAATTTTTTGGTTATTTAACATGAGACCAATAATTATGGAAATGACTGCAAGGATCCAGATACTTCACACAAGAAAAAGACAGAGACTAGACTGAAAGCAATACCAGAGACTTTGCAGGGCTTTTTATTCTCCAAAGGCACCCACCCTTCGTAAACTGCCGGTGCAGAGCCCTTCCCAGCAGACCAAAGGAAGGAAATCGGCTCTGCCAGCATCAGCTCCTTGGAGCCGTACAGCGTCTTCAGCTACAGGATAAAACACTTACTATGCAACCACATACACAACCCTGAAGCTGCACAGGCAAACAGCTCTCCTCACCCCAAAAAGAGGGGGAGAACATGCTGGAGAGAGTGCGAAATCTGGCTCTTTCCTCTACTGCTTGTAACTAGTTTGCTGGAAATTCCCCGACAGCGGATCAAATCTGGAGGAGACACATAACACAACCAGTATTTTTAAAAAAACAAAAACGAAACAAAAAAAAAACCCAACAACATTTATGCATCAATCTGTTTGTAACAAATAGCAGATCCCTGTTCACACCCAAACTGATTTATTCCCTCTTGTGCCCCGTCCCTGCACACGGCCAGCTGACAAGCAGGGCACTAGCACGCACGCAGCAATGTGGCACAGGCTGGGCACATAGAGGGAAAGAAAGAGGAACGCACGCGTTTTTAGTGGGACTAGAGTGATCAAAACAACATTATACAACTGGGAAAAAAAAAAAAAAAAAAAGAGAAGAGAAGGGAAAAAATAAATAAATAGAGGTGGTTATGTAAACTGCTGTCCCTGTCTGGTCAGCACAAATTTCATGTGGGCTTAGGTCAGTCAGTTTGACACAGCTAGAAATAATTGTCTGTGTTAACCATTAGTAGCTCCCAGTTCAAAGTCCCCTGTTGGCTGCCTCTGTCCCCTGCCCATGCCCCCCCCTGCCTGGCTCACGTGCTGACTGCCTGCTGCCTGCTGGCCAGAGGAGATGCAGGCAGCTGCCCACCCCTGCCCGCATCCTGGCAGTGGATGAGACATCAAACTGCAGCTTCCAGCCTGGATACCCCTGGATGTTCCTGCCCAGCTGGCCAAACCGAGTGCCCCTGGTGTCCCCACAGGGTGTCTGACCATAGCAAACATAAACAAACAGCAGACCTTATCGTTCCTAGCGTGGTGGTCAGGAGATGACCTGGGCAGGCAATAAAGCTTCATAGTGCTTGGAATAAAACTCCAGCCCCTACCCTGGAGAAGGTCCACGGTGCAATCACAGGACAAGGAAGGGTGGATGGTTCTAACAGGTAAAGTTGTGATCCAACAGGGAAGCGTGCCACTTTGCTGCCCAAGCCCATGGAAGTATCTGGAGGACTTTCTAGCTCCCTTCTCATTTTCTGCAGGGAAATTCCCGTTGCTTGAGGGAAAAGAGTGTGAACTGTTTATCACAATAAGGAGAACGCAGGAAGCCTGGCCACTTGAAACCTCTCAGCTATCTTTTCTCCCAAGGTGAGACCCCACAGAAGTGTCATCAGGATGGAGGTACATGTAACATGGTTGCTCCCACCTTTCTGCAGGGAACAGGGGAGGCATTTGCAGCTGGGTGCTCTTTCTAGCTTGGCATACTAGGCCACCACATTTTGTTTAGAGCTAAGGACATCTGGAAAGGTCCTTCCAGGAGCACAGTCGGTGCTTTGCTGTTTGCTTCCCTTGGAGAACAGGAGCAGGGCAGCCAAAAGAAAATCTGTGTCCCAAACAGGACAACAGTTGCTTGGGCTGGTGACTGGAAAGAGCATTTGGGAGCCAAAGAGCTCCCTTGCAGCACCTCTTCACCACATCTATTCCACCCAGGGAAACGGCTGAAGCTCAAAAATCACGTTCCATCAAAGCTCCCAGTTTCTACAAGAGACTTCTCCCAACTTTTTCACAAGGCAAGACGCAAACGCCAAGAATCTTCAAGAGAAATCACTTCCCTTCCTTGGTTGTGGGAAGAAAAGGTGTTTTGGGGAGTGGTACATCCAGTCCCTCCACCCTCTAACTAGTCCCCCACTGCCAGGATGGGTACCTGGAGGCAAGGCAATCTGATTCAGCCACCTTTCTACGCAAACCCATGGAACTACTTACAGCAGCATGCAAACAATGCAGCAAGAGGAGAAGCAAGGAATAGGACTTTGGGGATTTTGTCCTGGACAGCAGGAACCGAGGGGAGCAGATGGGGCAGCTCAGCAGTGTGCAGGTGTGTGTAGCAATAACCCATTTCTCTCTCTCATGACTGGGACTCACCTCTTCTTCCTAGCTCACAGAAACTGCTTGGCATGAACAATTTGTTCCCACCTTCCCACAGATGCTCGCCAACAGAGCAAACCTGGTGCACTAATAGTGAAGACTATAAGCACTGTGAGCTGAGCAAGACCCTAGCAGAGTCAGTAGCTGAAGAACCAGCCTAAAGCACTGTAATGCTGACAAAAAAACAGTTGCAAAACACACTTTATCTAGCGAGTGTGCCTTAGAGCTATGCAGAGAATTGCTTCATGCAGCCTTTTAATGGAGAGCGGAGCTGGATAGCTGGATAGTCCCCAGAATAATTCACAGGGCTTTTAACAGCCTCTATCACTTGCTGTTGGATGGACTGCAATCTTCGTTGTTTCATTCTGTCAGCCAAACCCTTCTCCTCTAAATTAAAAAACTGACAAGGATGCATCCCAGGTTCAGAGCCTTGTTTTCCCCAGCGACTAAAAGCCTTCTAGCCTCCCTCAAATTTGTCTCTTGATAGACTAGCAGCTACTAAAGTCACTGGTGTTTTCCCATTACCATGCAGGGCATCTTGCACAGTTCCCCCAGAACTGAATCCTCTTCAATGGGGAACATCCAGCAGGTCAGGGAGACCCTGGGAGCACAGAAGGGTGAAGGGTTCAAGTCTGGACCAAATCTGAGCATGCACAAAGCCAGGACTGTGCTCTAGGCTGGTTCTTAGGCACTGCTGCAATTAACACGACTGATAGCACCAGAAGAGTCTACCGTATGAACTAAGACTCACTGTACCCACAGGACAAAGAATTAAAATCGTTAACGTTTCTCAGTTGGTTTAGAAACTGAAGCAAAAGCTCGATGAAGAGGTTTTGTCTCAGTAAGAGCTGAATAAGAACACATAGAGAAATGCAAGTAAGTATTTCATAAAGTAATGGCAGGGAGATTCTGTTTATCCAGATCTCTGCTTTGCCCTAATTCACTCGCTCCTCATCTCAAAGGTTTCTTGCTCAGCTTAGGCATTTCTGGGTAAATGATTTCCCAGCCGTTGATGTCGAACGCAGCCCTTCTTGTTCATTATAAAGCAATGCACTGTCATCTGCTCTTACTCATGCACTGGCTTTGTCGCTTGGTCAACTTTCCAGCATGCACAGAATAAATCCCCACAAAGAACTTCACAGAAACCCAGTTGTTGTTAGGTGCAAAAGCAGATCTGCGTGGCCACGATGCTTTTTGAGAGGGCTAAGAGGTTAACTTTGCCCAACTCTGGCTTTAATTAGGCTTAGACATTGCCTAAATCGAGCTGCTGACACCCCTGGGAGATGCTGTCTCCTGCAGCTTATACAAAACCTCCCCAGTGAAGCCACAAGCACAGGGGACCACAGGCTGAGCTAAAAAAACTTACGGGTTTGGAGGATGAGTACGTGACCTGTGCCAGAAGCATGCATTTAAATATCCCCATGCAGGGGACGTCACTTCTGCTCCACCTGACCCAAGGTGGGGGGGTGGATTTCGGCAGATTTCCACCTAAATCAGAATCCAGCTTTGGGTCTAGAGGGCTATTGGTGCCCCAGTGGGATCTGAACTTTCCCAGTGTTGTTATGGGGAAGCGTGGGACCTCAGCAACTGGTGAAAGGCTGGCAGGAGCAGGGAGGAAGCTTCATCTCCTCTGCTCTTCAGTGCCAGCTCTCCGATTCACACCATCCCCGTTTGCACATCAGCTTTTAATATTTAATTGCAGCTCTGCCAAGGGACTTTGCCTCCTGCCTTGTAAAGAAGGTGGAGAGGAAGCAGGCAGAAGCGTGGCACTGAGGAGCCCCAAGGAGACGATCAAATGGCAGATTTCGGGTGGAGGAAAGCGCTCTAACATGTAAGTGATTTTACACAAAAACCCTCCCGGATCACAGAAGATGGAATGAATTAATATTAGAAAAATCCTGTAAACCCTTAGCAACTGGGGGATGCTGTGCTGATTGTGGGAACTGTTGAGGGTGGGCTGAGAAGAGTATTTCCACGACTGCCTGCACTGTATTTAAGGAAAAGGGGGGATACAAATGGAAAATCAGGGAATGCTTCCCTCCTAACGGGCTCAGTTAAGGCAGAGTAAATCCCTTGAGGGCTCTTCACCTGGAATTGTTTAATGTTTGACACCACCGCAAAAATGGGAAACAATCCCTGGACCGTGGGAGGTGGGAGCCTGTGATCTAGCAAATCCATCACTTCTCTAACATCATGGGAAATGACCTGGAAGACACACATACATACACACACAAAAAAAAAAAAAAAAAAAAAAAATTCTAAAGCAACTAGTGAGAAATATATCTCCCTCTCTCTGGTCTTGATTTCACTTGATTTCATATGTCTTTAAGGCGTGAGAGGGGAGGCAGAGATTCACAAGCTGCTGAATGACACCCCTATTTCCCAGAAAATCTGCCCTTCTGGAGTACATTTGGAAGTGGACACCCAAACACGGGTGGACAGCAGCTCTGGGTACAGCCTGATCTTCATGCCAGTGCAACAGAAACCGGTCATGAAACACACTTTGCCAGCAACATGGCTCTTAAAACAAGTATTTTCAAAATCTAAATACAAGTATCTAACAATCCCATAGTTCGAATGTCTGTGTCAGTAATTAAAGAGCAATGACATATAACTTGTAGGTCCCTAGAGCTCTGTCTAAATTCAGAAGATGAACCTCAGATGACCTAATGTACTTCCAAGTGGCAGATCAGTCATTGCAAACCCAGTGCCTGAGACTTCTGCTGTGCACCTCTGAAGCCTGGAAAACAAGAACATTTTTGGCAGAAGAGGCCACGAGGTGCTTAATTCTCCAGTTTAGAGATGGTTCAGGTCTGTGCAAAAATGCAAACGTAAGAACATTTAAACCAGTGATACATACACAAAATTTCCGTGAAATAGTTTTTGAATTATTTAAAGCTAATTGTTCTTTAGGTTCTTTCCCTCTCCCTGTCACAGAGATGAACTGGGTGATCTAAGAAAATGAGAAAAGTGGTAGGCAGAGGTGGAAAAGACCCATTCCCTGCATCAGGAGTAATTTAATTTAAATTGTCTCTTCTTTAATCCTATTTTATTTCAAAAGTGAATTTATGTGATGAGATTTGCAGATGTATCAGTGAAGACAGCATTTGTTCCACAGCCTTTTGTTTATGCACCGATCCCATGAGTGGAGATGGATGCACTAACTGTTGGCCTCTTTTCCCTGGATCTTCACATCCAGCACCATAACCTTTGCTCTCTCCTTTCAATGCCAGCAGACAGAGAACATGGAAAAAGCTGAGAAGCTGAGGCCAGCTCAGTCCTTTCCTTTTCTGTGCCATTCTCCAAGGAGCAGCCCAGAGCACAGAGCGGTCCTTCTGAGAAAAGCTGTGTCCGTCTCTGAACTGGTTGCTAGGTGGGTGGTTAATCTATGGTTGCAGTTCATCTTAGATCTAGGGGGTTCCATGGCAGACCCTCCCTCTTCCACCTCCATAACAAAGAATCCTTCACCTATTAAAGAAAATAAGGTCTTTCCCAAGCACAGCATCCCAACATGTCAGGTCTCAAGCTAGAGGCAAGCACTTCTCTGCCATAAGGGCTCTGAGCTATTATATATTACCAATGCAATATTAAGCTTTGGACGACAGGTCCTGATTTAAAAGCCAGACACACTCAACAAACTTCCCCACATACAATGACACAGAGGAATTTGCCCTCAACCCCAACAACTGGAGCATTCCCAAATGGATAATTAGAGCTTTTAATCTTGATAGTCTGTAAGGTGCCACAAGGGAAACCAGCAAATGCTGGAGAGATGAGCTGATGAGGAGACAAGAAGGATATGGACATCTCATCCCCTTCTGGTTTCTTTCAACTGTCTCTAACCAAAAGGCTCCAGGGAGAGTCAAATTTCAACCCAAGCCCTTTAAGGGCCAATTTCTTTTCTGGTTACAACCCATAACTGAGATCAGACCACAACATTGCCAAGAATGAGAGAAATAAGATTAGCAACAGAACCCGAAGTGTATCTCCTTCAACGTAAGAGTGACAGAGCAGCTGTCAAGACTGTCTCTTGAACTTCCCCTCAGGACAGTTTAGTTCCCAATATCCTGAACTTGGTCAGATTTCACTGTAAATAATCATCTATCTGACAGGGTCTTTGGAGAAAGATGAAAGTGCACTTCCCACAGCAAGGAAGAGAAGGAAGGTGGTTTCTTCTGCAAAGGTCTCACTCATCACTGGTGTTATATTAGGTCAGGTACTGACTTGATAAATCCCTTTACATTAGGTTAAAGCTGAATAAATGAACAATGCATTAACTTTCTGGAAAGCCTGACTTCAGCTGCAAGCCACGTATGAGCAAAGTGCAATAATACACCACCTATAGCCAGCATAGCCCCCCAGCACATCCTCCACCAGTGGGGAGATGAGGTGCTCCAGGGGCACACCTGCACGGAGCTTGGGAGGAGCAGGATTATGCTGGATTGAGCAGCAGTGCACTGAAATAATCCATTAGACCTCAAACCAGTTCTCTTTGGGGGATTTTTCACATCACTCTTCAAGACTGCTTTTGAAGTCTATTGGGATTGATATTTTCCAGAGGGTAGGGGAAGGCAGAGAGCCTGTCTGCTATACGGAAAGAGACATTTAAGCTAAAAGGGAATTAAAGTGTCACTTCCTGTGACCCCTGCAGGTACCAGAGCATCCTGGACTCTGAAGGCAGCATGTCTAAGGAAGAACATCCCAAGGTGAGATCCAAAGACTCAGACCGGGTGGGACAGAACATGTTCTAACATAACACTCCAGTTCTTGGCAATTAGAAACAAGCAAAAACCTAGCTTTTGGGGGTTTGGGTGGGGTTTTTTTTTGCAATATCTGGTGCTGTTCTGAGGACATCTCAGAGCAGGTCAGATCCAATTCCCTTTTAGTATGTGCAGGTGGACTGACACATATAAGGTGCTCCAGGATGGAATGGAAGCTTCATGTACAACATTCAGATTGCCGTGAATAAATTGTAGGGGTATAGACTAATGGAAGGCCATCAAGAGGTGTAGGACCTGGCAGAGGATTTAGTACTGGTTAGAAAGCGAGGGAAATATCCAGCCTGAGGCAAAGGCACACCGAGTCATTAAGGCACCCAGACAGACACAATGGGTGACAGATATGACACTGAGACACCTCTGCCCTCCTACACCAGCAACTGGAGGCTTTTGAGGTTATGCTTGTGTCTCAAATGACACTAAGTACCTACCAGAGATGGCAGGTGCCTAGTGTCATTTCTGTTGTTCTACCCTAGGGTGCAGAAATTGCTTTCTTGGCACTTTGGACTGACTTAAACATCAAGTTCACAAGTGGATCTTGCTCACAGTTGCGTTTACACGTTTGCATTTCAGCATCTTAAACTGAATTCCCTCCAAACGAGAAGCTGTGGCTACTCTTCTCACATCATGGCAAAGGTGCACCTTCCACCTATCGGTGCCTGTTATATTTTGTTTGCAAATTCATTGGCATAAGGCGCAGTTCTCGGCTCTGTGTTTATATGTTGGGTGCTGCTTTATTATAAGGGCCTCTTGCAACCTGCAATAGCAATGATAAAGTCAGACACTGGAAGCCAGATACTCTGGACTTCATCCTGTTTCTCTGCAGAAGACAGGGTTGATTCCCACTGATTAGAGAAAGCTGACTGGCACCTCATTAAATAGAAGCAGAACCTGGAATTTTTTATTCCTAGTCCAGGTTTTTAAGGTGAAACTGGAGGTTTCATATGGAATAATAGAGGCAGGGTTTTTCCTGACTGTTTGGAAACACAATTTCCTAGGGGAAGAGGACAGAGATGGGGATAAAACAATGATCCAAGAGGGATAACAACCAGTGGTCATACTTTTTCTACTCTAAGGCTTCCTTGCACGACCACAGACAAATCAGGAGAATGCACTGGAAATAAGCAAGACAGAAACTTCTTCCACAGTTCAAAAAGGGCTAGAGTTTAAATTATGTCCCTGGCATTTACTCCAGAGAACATAGAGCAGAAAGTGATGGGACATTCTTTCATCCCAGAAAGTTAGAAGGTCAACAGATATGATGCTTGGAGTAGAAGAGAAGGAAATAAAATTTCAGATGTTTTATTATTCAGGTCAGATACAAGCCTATTTTGATGTTTGTTTGTGTTATTTTTAGCTCATGGAGAGAAGATATCTGTCGCAGACTAATGTCAGTCCAATGGGGAAAAACTATGCCTTATCTCAAAGCCATATCAGTGATGTGTGCTCGAGCAAATCCATGGAGGATCTTCCCATCCCTAACATCAGTGCTCCAACAAGGAACATCAAAGGACTTTTGAGCAGCTTTGACACTTCCAAAGCCACTCCACGGTGTAAAAGTTTACATTTTGCTCCTCTGAAGACACCATCTCCCAATGGCATTTTGAGGAAAAGGGAGGCTGGTGCCACAATCACAACAACAATCCAAGCCCTGAGCATGGAAACCAAACCCCATAAAGGCCCATCCTTTCCTTCCTCTCTTCAGAGCATCCAGAGGAAGGCACAGTGGAGTCCTGCCACCATCAAATGGAAGGAGTCTCTTGCAAAGGTTAGTAGCTGCTCTTCTTCAAAAGCTCCTGGAAATTCATTTTCTTTGTGTGTCCAGAGTCATCCTTATAAGTGCTTGGGCTTCATGATGGTGCTTCATCATCCACTGGTGTATGGGGGCTTCCTAGGCTGTAGAAGCTTAACCCTCCATGGTTAGGGAAAGAGGAGCAGGTCTGCAGGGGAGCCATGTTGTGACATGAGAGCTACCATCAGGATAGAGCTCGCTCCGAGATGTTGTGAGGGTCAGCCACAAAACCTACCGCAGAAAACCCCTTGGGACATCACCTCCCTGCAGCATGGAGGCCACTTTTCTTCCTGTATTATTAAAAGCTGGCAGACACACCACCAGGTCCTCAAACACATGCTGGGTCTCCCTCAGGCCAGGTTCTGCAACGCCACGGTGTCCAGCAGAAAAAAGGAACGTGCCATGGTTCGTGGTACGATGTGGTACGTATGGTACGAAAAATGGTACGACGTGCCATGACAGGTGAAAGACAGGCCTGATTCTCCTGTGAAATACAAACACACCAAGGAGGCTGGAAATGGATGTTCGTGCCAGTTCAGCAGCTAACAGTGGCTGAGGCCCAGCAACACCTACGAGCAAACACAAATTCATAATGTCACCTGTGGCTCAAGCTTCCTTCCAGCCCCGTTACTGTAGAGACTCAGGCACAACACTTCTTTTTGCCCCAGTCCCCTCAATCCAGACACCCATCCCTCTTTCTGGGCTCCCACATCATTCATCTCCAGTCTCATCCAGCTCTGGGTTATTTAATGGTATCAGCAGCACAGGTCATATGTCCAACAAGGTGTTCCTTGCCACGATCCTTTTCCTGGAGGGAAGGAGCTGGTAGGAATGGGCAGCCTAGATTAGAGAGAGAGATAGAGACATACATCAAGGAAACAAGAGAATCCCACAAAGTTGTTTGTAGAGGAAGGAAGGTGGGTTAATTAACATTGATACTATACAGCTGTGGGCTGGCTTCAGGGGCGGTGGGTTGGTGATGTGGATAAGGTGCAGCTGTGGCTGGTTCCTGCTGAGTAGTTAAATAGCTCTGAGGGGTAGAAAGAGGAGCTCTAGTTGAAGGGAGACCTGGAAGAAGCAGAGGGAGGAGAGAGCACCCTGGATGTACGTGAGATAAGGAGAAGGATGCAGCAGAAGCAAGAAGCAGGATGGACTGACCTGAAGTGTATGAAGAAACAGCACAAACAGTAGATGAACTGTTGAAACCTTGTGGGAGATTGGTGACTGTCCCGGGGTAAGGTGAGCTAACTACTTACTGAAGTAACCTGGTATGGGATGGTAAAAGCCTTGTTGCAGCCTGATAGTTTTGATAGTGCTGCAACAGTTGTTATCACATGGAATATCAATCATGGATGAGATCCTGTCTGAAATGGTCACGTCCGTTGCTCTGTATGATACCATCCCAGTGCTCCACAGGAGGGATTGGTCCCTTCACTGGGAGTACAGCAAAGGGCAACACCAATCACTACTGGGTTTGAGACACTAAAACTGTTGTGGGAGCTGGTAAAGGAAATGGATGGATAATCCTGACTTTTGAAGATCAGTGATGCTGGCTTCAAAAACAAGGATGGGCAGAGAAAATACTATTCCAGTCTCAAACCAGGGAGTGGGGGCAAAAAGCTGGGAAGCACTGTCCTTGGAGAGAACAGAGAAAGGCCAAAGCTGGGTCAGGTCTACAGGAAAAAAGTCCAAACCACATGCAACTTGTGGATGCAACGTCAGGGCCTCCTCTCCCTCTGGAAAGCCTTTGGTTGCAGTTGTCTTTGCCACATGGGGCTTTGTGCAGTTCCTTTCCTCCGTTTACGGGCATTTACCTGTTTCCCTGCTGTTGTTCCCTCACAGGACGGGATGCCATCCCATGACAGGCAGGCCACCACCTCATCGTTGCCGGATACAGCCGATGACTCAGCTGCAGGCAGAAGCTGTGAGTTGGATTTATTTTGGTTACTGGTCATCACTGCGACTTTACTGCCAGCTCTATAGTTGCAACTGAGAAGGTCCTTGCACAAAGCTGTATTTCCCACGTAATCCCATAGTAGGGCTGAGCCAGGGAGCGTGTGGGTACTGCCAGGACTAGCCATGCAAGAGTGTGGCCAGGGGTAGCGGGAGCAGGGAACAGACAACCCCGCCACTGCAGCTTTCCAGCCCTGCAGAGATCTGGCAAATCCCCACACAGCTGGGATCTGGGCCAGCGATGAGTCCGCAGAGCCGCGCTCTCTCATGTTGCTATCCCAGCATTTAAAAATAGTTGGGACTAAGTACCAAGGCAGAAGCGTGTCCGTGCTTAGTTTGGGATGAGTAATACCCCCCCTGCACCTCAGCTTTGAGGAGAGGAAAAGGGAGAGGTTCATTGTACCGACCTAGGGGTGTCTGTGGGGCTCCTTTTTGAATCCGGCAGTGGTGCTGTATCAGTCGGTCATCCTTGGCTGAGGACAGGGCGTGTAAGTGATCCCTAACGCTATGATATCATCGGGACTAAAGCAGGTCAGGGATATTTCAAGGCAAGAGGTGTCTGTGAAAAGAGAGAGATCAGAGTTGAAGCTTTGCATGGGAAAGGGTTGAATTTTACCAGACTTCGCTGTTTGATTTAAGGCAGAAAGTAACAGCTCTCCAAAAGTCCCATAATGACTGGATTTGAGACCAGTGGACCACCCTGCCTGCTTTGGGCCTGTATCAGGAATCCAAGGACCTCATATCCCATCTTTCTAGGATTTGTTCTCTTTCCTTTCTGCTGCTGCTTTGTCTTCCAGACAAGAAGAGGGAGGAGGGGGGAACAAAACCTCACATGCTGCCTGAACTTGAGACACTGTTATTAATTACCCAACTGCATGGGAAAAGAAGTCTCTTACATGAGCACACAAATGAAGGAGCTGAAGTTTCCATAGCGTTGCTGAGATTCTTTTTTTAATGTCAAAACATGTGAAGTCATCATGCTATCTCGCTAAACATGATCACAGTATTAGCCGCAGTGCGCCTTTCACAGTGCGAGGAACCCTTTCCTCTGGCTGGTAGATGATGAATCACGGTCTATCTTAGAGCCTTACACCACTCTTCAGCCCCTAACTCAAAGGTCTTGTAATAGCAAAGACTTCACGTAGTCTCTGGCCCTTCTTCTTTGGTAAGGATAGGCTTTACATGGTGTGGAGTCCTTCTGGGGAGGCAACTGCAGCCAGGGAGCTGGGAACATGACAGCTACCTCTGATGTAGATGCTGAATTTGCTCAGAGACAGGAGTTGTAATGCTTCCTAAAATAGTACAAGAACCAGCTGTCCCATGTCTCCTCTGGGACAAGAAATGTCCGGGACTATACCTGTGCTGTGCTGGGTCATTCCCATGGACCAAGAAAGACATCAGTGCTCCATGAGCCCCAGCAGTGACCAGGGCAGGTCTTCTACAGGAGCACCCTCACCACCTCTCAGGGACTTCCCCAGCTTTTCTCTAGGGCTGAGGAGGGGGCTGATCCCATGACCTTTGATGGGGAAGGCAGTGTCAAGTGGTTTGAAAAAACAATGTTATAAGGTTAAGCACAGAGCACAGTTCTTAGGTCTGGGATGCTGTGATATGGAGGACAACATCTTGGCAATGTTTGAGACAGCTCTACTGACTGGCATTTGGCTTGTATCATCAAACACATCCCTACAACGGTTCAAAGCTGAATACAAATGATGTCAAAGCACCGGTTGCTGTACCTCTTTCCAGACACAGCATAGTCACCTCTGAGACACTCCTGGAGTCCTAAGCATGGCTTAAAGGGCTGCCACACCACTTAGAAAAGCCCATTCCCAGGTAGCCAAACCAGCTGGGCTACATCCCTGGCCACACCAATGATACCAGGTAATCCAGAAGACTGTACCACCAAAGACATCACCAAGTCACTAAATAAAGAGGTCCAACCAGCTACAGTTTGCAGTAATAAGATTAAACAGAGTACTGGAAAACTTAGATGATAGAACAAAATACTTCCTAGGAAGACGGCAAATGAAGAAATGATTTTCCCCAAAGGGAAATGGCTGAAAGTTTGAGTTCTTTAATATTAAAAAGGAGAAGCACTAGCTAATTTGCTACAGGTAGAGTCTTCGGAGTACTCTGTTTAAAAATTAACAACTTCTAGATGAATTTTGGCAATCAGAGAGAGGAAAATCACAGCCAAGAAAGAGAAATAAGGGGCAGGCATGCCATTCCCCCAGCTCGCACACATATGTACACTTGTGCATGTATGTATTAATATAGCTCCATTATTCAGTGCTTTCAGCTGAGGGGCATGCGAGGATGTTACTTTGGTGCAGTGCAAAGATGAAACAGGAGCCTGACATGACTGCAAATTACAGAGCATCCAGACAGCCTTCAAAATGCATTTGATTCCCTCCTCCCCCTCCGCTTTCTATTCTGTATTCGTTTCGACCTCTACCCACAGGGAATTTTCAAAGCAAGGAGAGCGCAGAAAACGGTGGGCTCCCCCATCCTGCGTGCGGGAGACCCAGGCTTCGTTGCAACGCTTGCTTGGCAGGGAGTATTTCTCCCCTGCTCGCTGTAGCACCCGCACTTTCTCCTGCAAGGGGGTGCGGTGCCATCTAGCGACAACGAAACCGTCCCACTTCGGTCCCCAAATCGGTCTCCGCAGGGATGCTGCTGCCCAGCAGCCACGAGGCTCCGTGTCTCAGCTGACCTGGGGCTTTGCAGCCAGCATCCCCCCTCCTGCAGCACCGTGTGCAGCAGATGGATTTGGGAGAACATCATTAGTGAACTGGAAAGATCTGAAAGGCAGGAGGAAAATGCTGATTTAAGAGAAAAGGCTCTGCTTGTGCTGCAGACAGCCCTGAGTTCAAGGCAGCTCTGGCACTTGCAAAGATAGAGGCTCCTGCAGTCAAAATAATCCTTGAAAGCTCATTTCCATTTCAGCAGTTGCTTTTCAGGAGCACTACAAGCAGGAGTTGAATGTCGGGATTCCTGTAAGTAGCCAATCTGCCCAGCTCTAAGCCCTTTGTGCCTCTGCAACTCAGCCAGGAGGGAAACTTGGGGTGTTTAAGCATGAGATCCATCTCATGAGAGCACCCCACATCACAGAAAGAAAAGGCAGAAACAGGTGCCATCCATCCCCTTCCACCTCTCCCAGCCCCTGTGACAGCCGGTCAGGGATGCTGGGATCCCAGGCACCTTTTTTGGGGGGCTGCCACGGGATCATGCAGTGGTTCCCAGGCAGTTGGAGGGCAGGGGAGAGATCAGCCTCTGCTCATGCCTGGCTGAGCTCTGCCAGCAGCTGGGCTGGCAGCAGCTATCATGACAGACAGGCTAGTCCCATCTAGCTGGCTTTTCCTGCAAGCCCTAGCCTCTGCTCTCACTCAATCTAACCCAGGGGTCTTCAAACTACAGCCCATGGGCCAGATACAGCCCCCCAGGGTCCTCAGTCTGACCCCCCCGGTATTTACAGAACCCCCCTGCCAGGGGTTGGGGGGGGGAACCAAGCAGCCACAGATGACTGCCTGCCACTTAATCTGCGCGCCGG
>JAVJGJ010000047.1:56026079-56040249 GCA_035590215.1 Microhierax caerulescens | reverse complement strand
GAAAAGCCCAGTGCTCCAATGATTTTATATATATATATATATATATATATCTCCTGCTTTCTGACTAGTTGCTGTCTTCCAGACAGAGAAAAACCCTTCCCCGGGAGCTATGCGGAGCTGTCAGGTAGCTCAGATCTCACAGGCATGCAAGATACTGCTCGCAGGAGCAGCCTGCAACGGCACTGAGAGGAGGATACACGTGGAAATCAGAGCCCGTAGCAGACCAGGTCCTCTGCCTAGGGATGGAGAGAGAGACAGCAGGAGCGTGAACAGCCAGCCGTGCATGCAGACAGACCACCACCCCAGTATGTGTATGCTGTATGTTGCAGCTAGACGGACAGGCAGGTAAATTTATACTGCAGATTAAGAGAGAGCTCACTTAAAAATATGCACCTTGTGTGCTCCTGCAGGGTACGTGTGTGTCACAAGGACACACACACGCATGCCCGTCATGAAGCTCTGCCCTTCACCTGCTGCCTTTATGTCCCTCCACCCGTATGGAATAAATAAGGTACCTCTGTCCCCAGCCTGCTGCTGTGTTTGTTGACACCCCTGCTACCCAGCTGATGCTACCTGAGCGGGTGCGTCTTTGCTGCCAGCCCCAGGCATCCCCAGCCCTCCGACTCACAGCGTGGATGGTGGCCAAAGACCTGTCTGTCACCTTCACTAACAGCTTCCCTCGCTTTCCTGCTCCACATCGCGGGATACGCTCAGCACAGACCACTTTGGTCTGCACCTCTCCCAGGTGCCTGGTGCTGCATCGCTCACAGCAAACAGAATTCTCAGCAGGCAGCAGTAACAAGGGTGGCTGTATACCCCCCATCCCTGGATAGTGAATTTTCAGCCCATTCTAATTTAGCTTTTTTCTCTGATCCTCATTTATTGAAGGAAGCAACAAAGAACACGGAGAGCACTTGAGGAGGAGGGGTGATGGCCCTCCTGGGCACTGGGCTTAGCACAGACAGCAAGGGGCTGGTCAATCATAGCCTTGCAGGATGTTTAAAGAACCTGGGCTATGATAGGGAGGAGCTGGGCCCTTCCAGGAGCCTCCATGACAGCAGATGGTCATCTACAGCTGGATCAGATGGGATGTTGATGAGGAAACTTTGTTGCACGCTTAACTACAACCCAGTTGATGTGTAGCACCCTCTTCAGGGACTGATACCTGCAGACCCATAGGGAAAAGAGAAGGGCAGCAGCCTCTCCAAACACCCCTGTAAAACTCCAGCAAAGATATTCAGGAGGAAGGAATGAAAAAACTTAGGCATCTCAAACTGGAAAATCAGCAGCAGTGAGTTGCTTGGCCCTTTGGAGCAAGGAGCGTGGAGCCCCTTTGGGGACTGGGGTTGTGCTTCACCTACTCAGCACAACGTTGCTGAGGTCTTTATGTGACCAACAAGCTCAGCTGAAATGGAGATGTCCCTGTGCTGCACACTGCACAAACACATTGCAGAGAGGCTGAAAGACCTTGGGAAAGGACCCCTACCCTGTATTTCTGACAGTGCATTGGGGCACAGGAAGGCTGTGACAGCTTCTGTGCTGGCAGATAAAATAGATACGTTTTTTGCCCTGAGCCCATCTGGTCCAGGACAGCTCGCATCTGTGCATCTCTCTTCCATCGCTGTGGTTCCATGTTTGGCATTAGGTGCTGTTGGCTGTGGGCACGGCCTGGGAGGATACCAGCAGGGTGGCACCGAGCATGGGTCTCTTGCAGCCCTTGCCCTGTGTTTTGTGATCCTAAGCACCTCTGAGTGAGTGTTTTATCTCAGGTGATGGTGACTTCTGCTATTGGCATAGCCAGCCCACATCTTTCATCGCCATGTCGTGATTTACTCATGTATACGCTCTCTAAAGGTGTCAGAAAAGTAAATCAGAGGACAGCTGGGCCTGATTCAAACATTACTGGGTACTTCAGCCTTATCTCTAACCCAGCCCAATAAAGGCAGACTCTTAAAATAAGCCCCACAGAGACATTGGTTATGTTTGTATTTGTAAGTCAGCATGGCCAGGCTGGGGTCCCCAGCTCTGGCACACAGCTGTACCCCCCCGTTAATACCCTGACAGTAGCCCCCATCACTCAGCTGAGCTTTGAGGGCATCGAGAGCCCTCTGGGGCCGAGTACTTTACTGTTATCCCTCTCCAAACACCTCCCAGAGCTGCTACCCGCAGCACCACATTGCTAACAGTGGGACTGCAAGGATGGGGGTGATTCCCAGCTGACCATAAAGCAGATAGCTCTATCATCCTTCTTGGCATACACGCGTCCTCTCACTTTCCAAAAATAATTGTTTTCTTTCTTGGTTCTAAAATATTGCAACTGATGAGGAAATGGGGAAGCTGAAAATGTAGCTAATACCTGTCACCTTCCCAGCTTTTCCCTTAAAACTTCGGTGGTGGTCGGAGGCAAGGGGAGCCTGGCCATGCAGGTTGCAGCCCGAGGACATGACAGTGAGTCAGGGAAATGCCTCTTCCCTATTGCAGCGCTGCCTGGAAGCATCCCTTGTGCCGTACCGGATTACACCAGGGGTATTTTGAATGAATAAGTTCTGAAAATAAGCCAGGCCCCCAGACTTTCCCAGCCTCTGTTTAGGATTGCTAAAAGTCATGATTGACTCAGCCTGGTGGAAGAGCAATTTCACTCTTCCCTAAAAATAGACCAAGTAGTTCATCCTCTCAACATAGCCCAGTGCTCGGCGATAAAACCAGCTGCCAGAGACCACTGGGAGGCAGTGAACAGGACCCAGGGTGTGGGGAGTGGAGCAGAGCTCCTTGCAGGATACACTAAGGGCTGCCCAGCCGTGAGTTTCACGTAGATTTTCCACTGGGGCTGTCTACAGCGTGACACAGCTGCCGGGACTACCACAACCTCCCTGTAAGTAATTTTGGGGTAGATTAGAGCGGGATGAAGCATTGCATGACTATGAATCTCAGACTGATGCTAAAATGCAGGGGCAAATGAGGATGCTTAGCGCCTCATGCTACGAACGCGATGTTGCAGCCCATGGGTAGCCATGGATTTTATTTTGTTGGCCCAGAGCTTGATAAATCCCACCTTCTTCTGCAGAAGCTGCCTCTGTGTTCCACAGATGGTGGCTTTGGCTTGGTTCAGCACCGTCATCCAGAGCGCTCGGGTACGTTTAAGGCAGAAGCAGAGCATTGTACACGTGTGCTTCCCCCCTGTCCTGAAATACTGGCTTGACTAGCTTTGAGGCTTAAATTCACGGGCCCAGGCCTCAGTGTCTGCTCTCTCCCGAAAACAAAACCTGTTATTTACCATGACTCTGATCACCATGACCAGCAATAGGGCAAAGAATCCGTAGGGAATTCAGTTGAGCCGCATGGATGCTAACGGTGAAGGGGATCTCTTCCAGATCAAAACGGTGTTCAGGACTGATAGGCAGTAAGAAAGGTGGACAATTCAGAGGGAAATGAGCTTTGCTTTATCTTACATGCCTAGGGAACGGGAAGAAGAGTAGGACTAGTTATGAAGGGAATTTCTTTCCGTCCCTCTTCTTTCCTGGTCTCCAGGAAGGGCTGAGAAATGTGTTTGTGACCCCAAGCCAAGTAAAGGGCTTCCGTCACCTGCTGGGTTAGCAGCATTAATATGGCCACACCACTCCCTATTTGTGCTCACGTATGGAAGGTAACTCCAAAACACCTGCACCACTCTTAAAAGGAGCAAAAATCTACCCCTGTGTGTGTCTCATACCTGATTCGCCAAAGCCTTTGATCTCTAAGGTCTGTGTCCTGGCCAGAAGAAGAGAGCTCGGACTCCAGGTCCAGGTCTCAGTCAGTGCTGTCCTTCAGTCACTGTGTGAAGGGTCCGACCCCAGCAGCCTGAGCTGAAAGCCATTCATTTCTGCTCATGCATTTGGTGGTGGTGAACATTTCCTTCTGAGATGCACAACCTGCTGATTGCTGCAAGAATTACAGAAATTCCTTAACTTTCCCCAATTCCCTCCAGGTTTCCAGTTTTCACCCAAAGCATTGCTGAAAAATATGTGAAGCAGCTTCAGATTTTTATTAGAAACCAGGGATTTAGGGAAAGAGAGGTGGAGCTGATACCTCAGGTACAGATAGCACTTGATGAGAAGAAGCAAAATATGAAAACCCATGTCCTTGTCCAGGCAAACTGGTAGATAATCCACTAGTGGCAATTAAGTGATCGAACATGGGTGGACATTCACAGGAACATCCCACAAAGTCTGCTTTCAGTCCTTAAATAGATGCAGTGTTTGCAGGATACAAAAACTTCTTTTGGGGGGGAAACCAGGTGAGGATGCCCTATCCCTGTGGCTAGGAGGATGAAAATCCTTTGACACCAGCAAAAGTCTGAGTCTGAACATGGTAGCAAGAACCGCTGCACTGAGTACTGTACAACCTGATATTTTACTCTTTTAAAGCCAAGCATTTCTCTCCTCTCCCTTATCCTTACTGGCAATTTGCCTTATTCAGAAACAAATGGAAATGCCAGGGAAACTCAATAGCTGCAAGTGGGTTGGGGTTTTCTCTATAAAGGATACTGCTAAATTTTTTTGGCTGTGACTGTTTCTTCCAAAACAGTATTAAGTTTTCTTGGCTGTCAGTGATAAAGAGCCGACAGCAGCATGGAAACACCATAATAAGAATAGAAAGCAAAGGCAGGGTCTCAACAGCTCCTCGGAGCTGCGTGGTATCCATGCAATGCCCCTGCGTAAACACCATGGCATGGCAATGAAATGCTTAAAGATGCACGCCACAGCCCTGATGCCAGCCAGCTGTGCTCTGCATCCCAGGCGAGGTGTGCAGCCGATGATGCTCACAGGGCTCATGCCTGCGCAGACGTTCCCAAGGTATCTCTTTGTGGTGGTTAGAGAGGGCTGCCCTTAAAAGGTCTGGTATTTGTGGCATGCCGAGAAGCCCTCTCCCCTGGAAGAGGTTATTCCAGTGGGAAGCTTGGTGTTGCTTTCCCTGGGGAAGGGGATATTAGAGGGAGGGAAGCTGCTATCGCGAATGGTCATCCTGCACTGCAGTCTGCAAGGGCTGGGATGCCGCTCCGGCGGGGAAGGTAGAGCACCCAGAGGACATGGAGCCTGGCAGAGGGCTTAGGGATAAAAATATCCTGCTGCTGGCCACTGGGCAGGGAGAGGAGAAATAGAGAAACAGGGAAATAAAACCAGCTCTGGGGTGTTCATCACCTTTTCAGCAAAACCCTCCTGTAGAAATAACATAAAGAGCTATTGGAGGGTATGAGAATGGTGCTGGCTTGAGCTGGGCTTGATAGGTGATGGCCAGCATGTCCGAGGGCAGTGCTGGACCCCCAGATCCCAGCCATACACAGCCTGGTGGGCGGTTGGGGGGTTGGGGGTGGTGATTAAATGTCCACTCTGCCACTATTAACCCTTTGCAAATAGCAGAGGAACATGGATAATGAGGCAATGCTGAGTGGGCTGTTGGGGCTGCATCCACCTTCTCTAGGCACTTTGCACCCCAAAAGCCGGGCAGCCAAGCTCAGGGGCGTTCAGGGCCCTCCCGAAGGAACGAGAAGCCCACGGCAGCTGGCCCACTCGGGAAGGCCACGTCCCCAACCAGCAATGATGCCACTTGCAGCTGTCTCTCGGCAGAGCTTCTTCGCATTTTTTGGTACCAGGAATAGAGTCCTCCACATTCCTGGATTTTTGCAAAGCCCAGAAATAGCCCCAAGCTGCCCTGGGGCGGATACTCAGCCCTGCCTGAGGCTAAATTTTCCCAGCTCTTCTCAGGAGCTGTTTAAATTACCTGGGGGTTGCGATATTGCTTCTGCAAAGTAAAGTCCAGATGACACTGAGGAGCCAAAAACGTTTGTAGAAGTGACTAAAGATCGTGAACCTTCAGTTTAGACATGCTGGAAATTGTCTGGAGATCTGATTTTGAAACTCAAGTGCAGGAAACAAGACGCTCTTCAGAAGCTGTTTTTTCCTTCACCCCCTTCCACCCCCTCAGATTTGCCAATGCAACTTTATACACACGCCAAACCTTAATTGTTTGATTATAATTTAGTAGGCAATTCCTTATTTCCTCTTCAACACAGCTGCTCTTTAGTTAGATTATTTTATTTTACTTATTTGTTTATCACCTTCCTTTGGTGCTGTGGCTTTTCTTTTCAGCCTATTTCCCACCCCTGAATTCAAATATCGGCTCTATGCGCCAGAGCTGCTCAAGTGATCGCAACATATGGCTTGCAGACAGCACAAAATCTTTCTTAAATCCTTTCACAAGAGAATGATTTATATTTTTAGATGTGTGTTAGTTATTAGACTCAAGATCTATACCAGAGATGCCCCCCATCTCCAAACCAGGGATCTATTCTATGCGATGCTGTACGAACTTATTTGAAAGGACAAGGTCTACTCATGAAAGTTAGGAATCAGAAAAAAAAAAGTGTTTCTAAGTATGATTTTTGTTAGTTACCTAACTGTAATCAGGGGTGTTCTTACATCTGAGTTGGTTTAGGCGGGCATGTGAAAATCTCAGTTCTCACTTTAAAAAGGTCAATTCCTACCCCATGGAGTTACAACAAATAGGTAACTTGGACCAAAACAGTTAAAAAACAGATGATGCCTTTTAAAAAAAAAAAAATGTTTACAATTGCTCCTCTCTCACATAATTGGCCGATCCATGGCAAAAAAAGAAAAAGCTTGAATATCAAATCGTCACTGTCCTTTGTAGAACTGAAGCTGAGAGAACACACTGCAGTTTGCAAACAGAGCAAAGTGTGATCCGAGGGTCAGGAGGGAGTGTACCCGTGAGGATAAGCAGCATGGTTTAGAGCATCACTGGTCCTCACTCTTTACTAGACACTGCTGAAAATCCTGTCAGTGTTCCCTGCTGCAGCCTTGTCCCACCTTCTTCCCCCTTCCTTTGGAAAAAATAGCACATGACATTTAAATAGCTCTAAAGCCTCAAGAGCAGGTCATGAGGCTGATGAGAAATAGCTAGAGATGCTCTCCCCTCCCCAAACCCTCACCCCCCCAGGACTACCCTTCCCCACACGCCCTTCACTGTAGCATCCCAGGACCACTCACCCTTTCGGCAGCATCCAAACTGGGGCAGCAAGGGGCCTGCCCCGCTCCCCACACCACCTTCAGTATGCGTCTGTCCGGCAGAGCTTCCCCATGGAACAGGGCCACCAGCGCAGGGGTTGGGGCAGAGATTTAAACCTTCCCCCGCTGACCGAGCACCCCCATGGGCTGCCAGGCTCCCGGATTAAGTGGCAGCACTGGTTTCCCAGCCAGCTTTTATGGATGTTTACCCACCCGTGCAAATTCCCCCAGCCCAGCCGGGGAGCGGTGCCAGTATTTAGGAGCCCCTTTTGTCAGAGGACCAGTTCTCCAGGGAGCCAAGCTGGGAGGAGGATGGGGTAGGTGTGATTCAGCACATGCAGCTCCCACATCCAGGTAGAGAGGAGCTTAGAAATGGGGTCCCCATCTGCAGGGACAGGCTTCCAGCTTCAGGAGGGGGATGGTGAGTTGTTGAGGTTTCACTGACGTGCCTGCCAGGGGCAAGCAGGTGGGAAGGGGGACACGTGTCCAGCCACACAGCCTGAGTCAGGGGACTGACCTGGTAGCGAGCATCCAATTGGGAGTAACCCACAACCCATCTCAGACAGAGAGGAATAGCAGAAATGGCTCCAAATTCTCAGGAAACAGCCAGCCCAGAGCATCACAAACCCAGGAGCATTTCTGTGTCGGTTCACCTCTATCCATCCCCTTGGAAAATAGAGTCCCTCTCACAATGTGAAGAAATGACTGTTTTCCTGCCCTGATGTCTGTGGTGTTAAGAAACTCCAGGACACGGCTCCCTTTGCTCCCACCGGCCTTTGAGTATTGGGATTTGGGTCCTGCACCGTGGGATGTGCCGAATATCTCACAGCACATGAGCCGTGGAACAGCCAAAGGTTGAGACCGTAACACATCTCTGCTCCGTGGCATGGGACACGCCAGGTCCAGTAGCCATTGTGGCAAACCCAGAGCTGATCTGCAGAGGAGCGATGTCAGGCAGCACTGAGCAGGTGATGGAGGATGCTGGATTCAGCCAGCTGGGGTGGGATGCTTTCCGGAGCATCCCTCCCTTCAGCGAGCGATGGAGAGGGAGGGGACCCTGGCACGACTGGCACCACTGTGCTATCCCTTTCCATCCAGCTCGTGCAAGCCCTGTACGAGCCCCGGGCTGATCTCAGGCCCCATTACACAAGCCCCAGCTCACAGACCGCCGTGGGGCACACACGGGGACACAAAGGGCTTTGCTTAGCAGCTGTGTTTGCTCAGGGTGGCTGATTTTGGGAGCAAAGCCGATGACATGTGGTTGGCCAGGCGACCCGGGAGACTGGTGCTGAGCTTGCAGCTTCCTTTTTTAATAGGTGACTCAGGCGCTTGGTAGCTCACTGGGTTTGGTGGTGGGAGCCGGGCTGCGAAGGAGTGCCAGCGGCAGAGGTGGTGGACACCAGCAGGTGGGTAGCATTGTTTCTCTATAGGATAAAGTGGTTTAAATAGAAAGCAGAGCAAGCCAGAGCTGCTGTGTTACTGGTGAGATGGGGTTTTCTCAGGGGAAGGAAGGAGAAGGGTTTTGTTAGTGATTTGTTTTCCACTCGTTGGGAGTGGGCTGTCAGATGTAACATGATTATGGTTCAAGAGACCTGTAATATTATCTTCAGCAGGAGACAGAGCAGTTGAGTGATTTATGGGCAATAACTGAAGAGGAAGTCAGTGAATTTTTAGATTCATATTTAAGCCTTTTTCCCCTGTTGCCTCGCCTATTCCCCCTGTGGTTAGAAAGATCAGTGGGTACACGGATGAATACAAGGAATAATTTTCCCCCCTCCAAGTTTCCAGCTCCCACAGCCCTCCCTGCCTGCCCGGGGTGCAGCTTATGGGGCAGAAAGGCTGTAAAGTGAGCCTGAGCCGCACATACCTGGGGCAAGGGAAGAACTCAAGAAACCCCAACAGCTGCTCCCTACGACCACTTCTGACATTGCAGCCCCTCACATGAAATGTGCAGATTCATCTGGCGCCAGACAATGGCACGAAGGACATTTTGCCGACAAACCCCAGCAGGGAGGAGCATTCCCCATACCCTTCCCTGAGATAGTAGCACCGTCGGCCACGGTGCCAGCCGCTGGGTGGGACGGGAGGAGGGGGTCCTCGGGAGCTCTTCTATTTTAGCTCCCAGGGGATGATTTAATGCTTGAAGTATCAGATTTAAATCCCTGGGGCCGCAGTTAGTGCTAGTCAATCGGCGCCACTCGGGATGCATCACTCAGCACTGGAACGGATGCCAAACGTGCCAGCGGAGACTTTTTGCTCGGCAAGGCAGAAACATGGAGCCCAGCACAGGTCTCAAACTGGACTCCTATGTCCTCTGTCGCATACACAAGAAATGACACCCTAAGCCCAGCCTGCATAACACCCTTCGGCTTTGCTTTAGCATCCCCAGCTGGGAATTTGCCCCATCCCTCCCATGGGATGCTGTGCAGCGGCACCATGCTCACAACTCTTGAGATGCCCTAGGTACCCCTTGGACGCCGTTAGCTGCACACAGCTCGGCTCTCTAGTTAGTGGAATGAACTGTTGTTCTTCCACTCTTATCTATAATTAGCAATTTAGAGGGTGGCAGCCGCCTGTTTTGTCAGGCAGAGCTGCGTGGAGGGACCAGACTTGCAGCAAGCACAGAGGCAGCTGCCCGCCCGGCGGGTTTGAGCAGCCCCTATCTAAGGCAGGCAGTTTTGTGAGAAGCGATAAGGAGAGGGCTGTGCACAGCCTGTGCACTGCAAAAATGTCAAAAAAGGAGAAGAGAAAACCCAAAGAAAACAAAGGCAGTGATAAGGGGAAGGCTTCAACAAATGCCTTGTATCTAATTATATCCATCATTAAAACAGAAGCCCTGTGGCCTTTCATCCATCCAAGCTAATGGATAAAGGACTAGGCAGCACTGAGGCTGTGCTATTTTCCACTGCATGGACTGGAAATCTTCTTTCAGCTGCATTATTCATTCTTGGCTGAAGAGGTACATTGCTCTTCTTTGTGCAGCATCTCAACTCATGGGCCCATGGGCCAATACAAATTATATCAGTTCATACCCATGGCCTGGGGCAGGAGGAGACCATTAAATGTTACCAGCCCAGCCCTAGGACATGGGGATGCTTTTGCTAAGCACTTAGCACCGAAATGGTTAAGCACAGCAAGTGTCAGCCTAGGCAGGGTCCCTGCCTTGCCATGAAGTGTTCCCATCTCCCAGAGGTAGTTTTTAAGAGAGTTTTTTCAGTATGGCAGTGCCCTTGCCAAGGGCTTGTGTTCATTTTCTGAACCAGAAAGGCTGCGAATCTGTGCTTGTTTTTCTTTCTACTTTAAAGCTAGCAAGGCTGACTTGCCCCAGCTCTCCCCATTGCTCTTACTGGGAGGCTTAGCCAAACCTCATTACCTTGCAAGGAAGAAAGCTTCTGTTTTCCAGACTGATTGGACCCCTTATGCCTTTCCAGTAGGTAATTCAGCAATGCAGGAGAAAAGAAAGAGATTCCCAGGCAAGATTTTTCAAAGCCCTCTTCAAAGCTTTCTGCAGCTAATTCAGCACATGCTTCAATGCTTTTCTCACAGGGTACGGCCATAATAAGGAAAGACCGTGAAATCCAAGGTACTTTCACTGGCAATTGCTTCATTTTCCATTTTTACAGAGTAGACCCCTTCAGATGCATGCCTTGAGCCTCCAGATGAAGGGAGAATCCCATTGCAGCAGACAGAGCAGATATTGGCACCGGCTCCTGTAAAAGCTGTGTCTCTGTTGCCTTGGCCCTCTCCTTCCCATTTCCAGGGGGCTGTTCATCTCAAAAAGCCAGGGAGCTGGTCAAAGTCTGGGGCCTCTTGACCAGAGCAGAGAAAAACTGATGCCATCAGAGGGTGGCTGCAACCTCACAAGCCTGTCTATAGCTGCCCCAAATCTGCCCCAGCAGTGCCACTGTCTCCGCTGTTCCTTTTGACTCGGTGTTTAAGCTGTGGACAGCAGAAATCAGGGAGAGAGGTCCCATATTTACATGGTGACTTAGCAAAAAAAGCATTAAGGAAATACCTTCTTCTGTTTCCTCCCCTGGTGTCCCAGTGACCTCTGGCAGAACTGGGCAGCTAAATCTGTATTGCATCCCACTGCTTCTTCATGTGCCCAGCCTCGGTGCTGCATCAAAATGCCTGTGTATCTGCAGGAGCAGCTGGAACCAAAAACAAAAGGAACCTTGGGGTTTGGCACCTTCCAGCAGCATGCTGACTGATTTCTGAGAAGCTCACTGGGGTCCCTCTGCTCTTATCTTTGTGGCTTTTTGGTGCACATTTGTTCCTGTAGGAACTGGCATTTAATTTGAAGCACCAGCTCCTGGAATCCTGTTAGTGTATAATATTAGTTGTTGTCACTGTAAAATAAAAACAGAATAAATCTCCTTCAGTATTTTAGAGAAAAACTTGAAAATCTGAACTCAAAGAGCAGAAAACAAAGAAAAAAGAGACATGAAGTTTGTTATTTACAACATCTCATGATTCAGGGACTGAGATTTGAAGGCAAAGAACGCTAGAATTGCTGCAGTGCTTCTAATGTGCACATATTAAAAAGTACATCAGCCCTTTCCTGGCTGTGCAATAGCTGGATTTGTGGAGAGAGAGACCATTGTTCAAACAGAAAGCATTGCAAATACCGCACTAAATCCAAATGCAGCAGTGCAAGTTTGCAGATAAAAGGAGAACTTTCTCGTGGTTTTACAGCAGTAACAGAGAAATTACAGCCCTGACTAACCTGGAGGACTAAGATGCATCATATAGGTGTAAAGCTTTATGTAAATAGGTGTAAAATGTCTCTAATGGGAGGCGGATATGGCCATTCTGCTCACACCTAGCACAGTAATGCAAAAAGAAATTCCTTAGCTAGAATTTGCAGTTGTTTCTCTCTTTTCAACACCACTCTGGGGGTGGGCATAGCTTTCATCCTCAGAGGGAGGGGAAACCCCCACTATTTAGGGGGATGAGGACCAAGGGGGATGCAGTACAGCACGGGGGGAAAGAGAGAGTATGGCTTGAGCATCATCTGAAAGTGCATGATCGCTCCAATGACCCAGTCGCTCTGTGTACCCCTCAGGAGGTCTGGCTAATAGATCACCTCCTCCCAGAGTAGCCATTTCTCAATGAACCCGATAAGGGCATCCTCAGCTGTAGTCACCTCCACAGGAGGCATCTGAACAAAGGCAGGAAAATCTTTAATATCTCAGCAATGACATGCTGGGCGCCAGTGGGCACCCCATGGGGGCTCATGCAGCTCAGAGCATCAGATCTCTAAACTAAGAGCAGGGTTCAGCCCCCTGGCTCTGCCAAAGATCCCTGCTACATCCCAGGTAGTAGTCTATGGGCAGGTCTGGTAGCCTCTTCACCTTTGTTTCCTGAAACAGATTCCCAGGAAAGAGGTAAATAAATGCATTTATTTGCTGATAAGAGAGCATGAGAGCGGTGCGGCTGCAGAGCAAAAAACGTAGGAATTGGTTCAAGTTGAACATGCATAGCTCCTTCACGTCGTGTGACTCACTGTGTTTGGCGATGGCCTTGCGTGGGGATGCAGGAATGGGTGCAGGCTCTGTGCCCCATCGGCAGAATGATGGCGTCAGGTCACTGCCTGGTGTGTCACTCTCATCCAGGCTTAACGTCCATTTCAGTCTTGAAAGAAGTGGAAATGTCCATCTTTTCTCCCTGAACCAAAAGGGCACGGTGTTAATTTTGGGGGGTCCAGGGCAGGGGTGGCCGGGTGGATCGGTGGGCAGGTGGCGGAGGCTGCTGGCAGAGCCCTCAGTAAGTGATGCTCACGCTCCAGGCTGGCTGTGCCCTCGCATGTCTGGCACGTAGCTCACGGCACACGTCTGTCCCTGTTTCAGATGAGAGGACACGGTCATTTTTAGACATATCGGACAACACCAGCCACATACTTCACCAAGGACGAGGGAGGTCTGCTGCGCCCTCCGTGAAGGAGCTCTCGGCTCTCTATCTCTCCCAGACAGCTGCTGCTGCTGCTCACGCCGGCAGCCCCGCACAGCCGGTAAGCACTGGGCACCCAGTCCTCCCCCTTGCAAATCACCAGTGGCATCCCAACAATGTCCCGGCCCAGCAAGGGGTTGAGAGAAAACACGATGGCTGGGTTCATAAATCTGGAGAAGCACAGCGTTTGGCTTTCCAAAACTGACCAGCTTTCTTTTGTCATTGGCAAGTATTGTATAAATGTTATCAGGGGTGCTGATAAGTATTCGCATGATGCATAAGCTGCGTATACATACACGCACATATATAAACACGTTATATCCACACATACACACACATAACAAACACACGCACATCTACACCCACTAGCCAAAAGAGTTTATTCATATGTAAGATTTCTACTTTATTTGCACGCCTATATTTGCACGCTCATACCCATGGAGGAAATGTTCACACACAGCACCACAGACGTCTCCATGTGATACCCATTCCCACACGTGTACGTATGTCCGTAGGTGTCACACTCAGGCATAACTTCACAGTGCAACCCCCTGTGTTCCTCTGCTTATGTCCCGCAGTTTGGGATCCAGGGATCTGATCACCCACCCCAGGCTGATCATGGGGTCATAGGATAATTCAGGTTATAATGATTATGAGGCGCTGAGCTTTGTTTTTCCCATTTTCCCAGCTCCACTGGTGATCCAGGAGTACCATGGGATGTGATTTCACATCTGGACCCTTCATGCCCCCTCCCGCTCTCAACCTTTTGCAGGGTCCCTGTCCAGAGATGCAGCCTCCTGGGTGTGCATCGAGCTCTGTACTGGAGGAGTCCAGGCTAAAGCAGTTGGAGTCGAAAATAAATGAGCGGAGACTGTCATTGGAAAATTACAATTGGAGAGAAACCTAATAAAAAAAAAAAAAAAGTAATTTCAAAACAATGAATTACAGAGTCTTTAATGCAATTACAAATGTAGATCAGTTTTATTTTTAGAATATTGAAGTATAAACAAAAATTAGGCATAATAGGCAAAAACATAGGCAAATCTCTAAATCTCACTTTGGAGAAATCAGTGCTTGTTTCGTTCCCCGGGGGGGGGGGGGGGGGGGGGGGGGGGGGGGGGGGGGGGGGGGGGGGGGGGGGGGGGGGGGGGGGGGGGGGG
>JAVJGJ010000047.1:56000855-56025979 GCA_035590215.1 Microhierax caerulescens | reverse complement strand
CCCGTGCGAGACATCAGTGCATGGTTAGGTCCCCGCTCCCACCCCCCACCCCACCCCCCCTCAAACCCCTAAACAAAAGTGTCTGGCATTTTATTTGTTGACTAATACTTTTAGAAACAAAGTTTCCTGACCTGGAATAGGATTGTTTTTCCCAGCTGTACAGAACTTCCAGTGAACCAAAAAATAATCTCACTTGCAATGGTTTTCAGGCCTCTGTAGTTGATTCATATATTTATATACATATATATATATCTATATATACATACACACAAAGACAGCATGTCTTCCTATAACATGGTTGGTGTCATTTTTCCTTGTGTCTTTTGCAGAGTACTGTGAAGGACAACTCCATTCACTTTCCCCACCGACAGAAAAAAAGCAAGGTAGGAAACGTTAAAGATAAGCACTGTTATCTAACCAAATATTTGTGGACTGTAGTGGAGTGTGATTTAAATACCCACACAAGGCAGCGAGCAGTGCTTTCATACTGAATATAGCTATCAGCTGCTCGGTTGCCCTTCCCCACGTTCAGAAGTTCTTCACAGATCCCAAAAAAACCCCCACCCCTTATTTTAAAAAGTGCATTTGAAGTATGTTGGCTCATGCCAAAGATTTGCATTTTACACTTGCTGCAAAATATGCTGATTTTGGTATTCTGGGGTGGGTTGGTTGTTGGGGTTTTTTTGTGTGTGGGTTTTGTTTGTTTTTTTTTTTACTAATGCTCAATACTTATTTTTAGCTGGAACAATCTGCGTGTAAGAGAGTGAAATAACACCGCGCGCCATTGCTTTGAGCAACAACTAATAATATTCCCAGCATAACTCTACAGACGTAACTCCACAGGCATGCCAAGGGTCAGCAGATCTGTTTACTGAAAGGAAAGCCACCAGGATTACAGTCTCTTGTAGATAATGGTTACAGGCTTCAGCCACCTTCCCTTTGGATAAATGCCAGGCTGCTGCAGGTTGCAGGTATTCAGTTCAGTGTTCGGTGCCCAGGCTTCCCAAGCTAAGGAGAAAAAGGGCATAAAGTGAGGCTCAAAGGTAGGGGAAACAGCCACAGCCCACCCCATCCCACCTACACCCTCTGTGTTCCTCCATACCAGCACTGCTGTGAATCGGAGCGGAGCTCAGGCTGACTCTGTCTAACCAGGTCTAACTTTCGCTGGCCCCCAGCTCTGCGTGTCACCCCAACCTCTGGTTCCCCAGCCGTGCTTTTTCCTCCTAACAGAGCACGGAATTTGGCCTGCTAGTTCCAGGAGTTTGTAAACCTCAGTTAGCCTCAGGTCTGCACAAGCCTGCAAGTCCAAAGAGCTTTATTTCAGTCTCTAATTGTATCACTGCGCACCTGCTCTTGTGCAAATGATGGTGTAGGGTACACTTGAGAGTCCAGCAGAAGGCATCATTCATCAGACAAACATCCCCCCCCATGCCCTCACTTCTGCATTGTGGGAGCCCGTGATGCTACCAAAAGCCCACCGTCCTAGCTCACTCCCCAGAATAGGCTGTCCTCATCAGCAAACTCTGACACTTTGGTTCCCTCTCTCCATTTTCTTCTTAAGACCTCTTCACAAAGAGCTCCCTGGCTTTCTCCTACACCCACCTCCTATGTTCCCAGACTCTCTGCAGGTCCTCACACTGCCTTGGACACTCGGGAGCAGGAGGGAGAAATTAACCTTTAGCATGCTACCCTAAACCAGCCGCCTTCACGTTATCCTTGTGGTCACTCTCGCTGACACAATCCACACCGGGCATCTCTGTCACACCGTAGCTGGACCGAATCCTGGCGACTGTAGACTAACCACCATACATGCCTGGATTAGGGACCTTGCTTTAGAGTGCATTGCTGTGGAACCAGAGCTAACACCAAGCCTGGAGCGTGTGCCATGGTGTGATGCTTTGGAGTGCTGTGTGCTACTGAACCACAGGTACAGAGCTTAGTAAGTGCATGGATTTCCCTTGTTGGCTGGCTTTTTCCTTTGCCGTTTTCATGATTAACGGCCGTGGGGTTGGGGAGTAAGAGATGATGCTGACATTTAAAACTGTTTCCCTAAAGATGTCAGAAGCGCAGAAATCATCCAAAGTTGCCATCAAGACAATGGAAGATGACTTACCTCCCCCTCCTGCCCTTGGCTCAGTCCAGGTCATCCCTCCAGGGAGTCAGGATCTCAATGCACTCCCTGTGCCTCCTCCAAAGCAAGCCTTCTCCAAGTTCTACCAGCAGCGACAAGTGAATGAGCTAAAGAGGCTCTACAGACACATGCATCCTGAGCTCAGGAAGAATTTGGAAGAAGCTGTGACTCAGGACCTGGCAGAAATGCTTAATACTGAAGATCCCAATGCACAGGCATCCGTGAACCTGGACAAAGTTCTTCCAGGAGAGGTTCAGTCCATGCGCTGGATTTTTGAGAACTGGGCACTTGACACCATTGGGGACCATCAAGCCACAAAGAAGCTGGCAGAAGAAGAGATCATTCCTGCTGGGGACGTGAAAAGTACTTCCTTGAGGTTTGAAAACCAGTCAATAAATGGGGACAGCCTGTCAACATCAGCCAAGGTACCAGAAACAGACCTTGCCAGAGGAGATGTGCATACTGCCCGGTGGCTGTTTGAAACCCAACCACTAGACTCATTAAACAAACTGTATTTGGATGAAACCGAAGTGCAGGAGGCGGTTCTCAAGGAGCCTGTCCAGGGAGGTGATGTGAAAGGGGCCAGACAGCTCTTTGAAGCACAGTCCTTGGATGCTATAGGACGCTGCTGCTCAGTGGAGGAGAAGAGCATCCTACAACTCAAGTCAGAAATCCAGGAGTTAAAAGGTGATGTTAAGAAGACTGTCAGGCTCTTCCAAACAGAGCCCCTCTGTGCCATCCGAGACAAAACTGGAAACATCCATGAAATCAAGTCTGTCTGCCGAGAAGAAATTCAAAGCAATGCAGTCAGAACGGCTCGCTGGCTGTTTGAGACTCAGCCCCTGGATACCATCAACAAGGACACTTCCAAAGTGCAAATAATCCGTGGGATCTCACTGGAAGAGATTGGAAGGCCAGATGTCAGTGGAGCAAGGTGGATATTTGAAACTCAGCCCCTAGATGCCATCAGAGAAATCACCGTGGAAGAACAGGATTTCAAGGCTTCAACGGATCTTGTCACAGGGGCAGATGTCAGTAAGCAGCGCATGCTCTTTGAGACCCAGACTCTTGATTCTCTGAAAGGAGAAGCTTCAGAAAGCGTGGTAGCCAAAGAACAAGTCATTGGCGGCGATGTGAAATCTACACTCTGGCTATTCGAAACCCAGCCCATGGAGACCCTGAAAGACAATTTTGAGGTGGGACGTTTAAAGAAAGTAGAGCTTTCAGCAGAGGAGAAGGGAGATGTGAAGCAAAGAAAACATGTCTTTGAGACCTGTCCCCTTGGCAGCATCTCCAAGGCATTTGAGGAAGAAATGCCAGCCACCAGCATGGAAGAGGTAGTGAAAGGGGATGTGAAGTCTTTCAAGACCCTGTTTGAGACTCTCCCCTTAGACAGCATTAAACAGGCTGACGCTGAGCCCGTCACCAAAGAAGAGGAGAAGATTCCAGCTGGCAACGTCAAAGCCAACCAAATCCTGTTTGAGACAACACCTCTGTATGCCATCAAGGATAGCTTTGGCAACTTCCATGAAGTCACCTCTGTGAGCAGAGAGCAAATCATGAGTGGTGATGTCAAGAACTACAAATGGATGTTTGAAACCAGGCCCCTGGACCAGTTTGATGAAAGCATCAAGAAAGTGGATATAATACGGGGGATCACAAAACAAGAGGTGGTGGCTGGTGACGTCAGAACAGCCAAGTGGCTCTTTGAAACTCAGCCCATGGACGTCATTCATCACCAAGCCATGCAAGGTGAGGAGCATCCCTCGGTGAAGCGGGAGATCTCCCAGCGGGGGGATGTGAAGACCTGCAGGTGGCTTTTTGAGACCCAGCCCATGCACACCCTGTATGAGAAGGCTGAAAAGAAGCAGGAGGAGGATGTCAGTGTGCCCCAAGCTGATGTGAAGTCCTACACATGGATGTTTGAGACTCAGCCTCTGGACTCCCTGAAAGGCCAGGAGGAGCAGTATTTACAAGTCAGTAAGGCATACAGTCAGGAGGAATTACAGGGAGTTGATGTCAAAACTGTCCGGCACCTGTTTGAGACTGAACCCCTGGGCAGCGGTGTTGTCGGTGAAGCTGACCGAAAAAAAACCATACGGTACTCCAGTCGTGTGGAGATACAGTCTGGGGAAGTGTCCAGAGTGAAGGAGTTCTTTGAAGCGAAGCCCTTGGATACAGCCACCAAACCAGCATCCCAGAAGGATGATGGGACAATTGAAGCTGGATCCGTGCACAAGTTCACTTGGCTCTTTGAGAACTACCCTATGGACTCCCTGAAGGACAACTCTGAGGGCATCCAGGAAATCCCTCCAGAGAAGGATGTCAAGGGGGGAGATGTTGGAGGCAAAAGGTTTGTATTTGAGACCTATTCCCTTGACCAAATCCATGACAAAGTGGATGAGACAGAGCTCCAGAAGATCCAGAAAGAAACCATGAGCAAAGCCAATGTCAAGTCCTGCACGATGCTCTTTGAAAGCCAGCCCTTATATGCTATCCAGGACAAAGAGGGGGGATACCATGAGGTCACCTCAGTGCAGAAAGAAGAAATCATGAAAGGTGATGTGAAAGGTGCCCGGTGGTTGTTTGAAACCAAGCCCTTGGATCAGATCAAAAAGGAAGAAGAGGTGTTTGTGATTAGGGCTGTCACCCAAGAGGACATCAAGGAAGGAGATGTCCAGGCTGCCAGGTGGAGGTTTGAGACAGAGCCTCTTGACTCCTTCTCAGGGGGAAAGATGTCTGTACCCAGAACAGTAGATGATGTGCAGAAGGGAGATGTTCAGTCCAACAAGCAGCTCTTTGAGTCCCAGCAGGTGGGCCAGAAGAAGTACGTGAGGATGGTCAGTGTCAGTGATGTTCAGCGGGGTGATGTGAGGACATCCACTTGGCTTTTTGAAAACCAGCCTGTGGACTCCCTGTACGGGGATGCGGAGAGAGGCCCACCTATCAGTACAGTGCAGAGAGAGGACAGCCAGAAAGGGGACGTAAAACGCTGCACCTGGTTGTTTGAAACACAGCCAATGGACACCCTTAAGGACCGAGAGGTGATGGCCAGCGCTGGGGCCCAAGAAGCCATCCCTCGTGCAGATGTGAAAAGTACAACGTGGCTCTTTGAGAGCACACCCTTGGATAAATTTAGTGCTTCTGAAGGCAGTACAGAAACAGAACTGAAAGAAAGGACCATGAAGGAGACTTTAGAGACACTCTGTGCTTGCCAGGCTATTCAGCACGATGGAATCCTCATCGAAACCAATGATACGGAGAGTGTGAAGATGGTGAAGTACCAGCTCAGCAGCCCAGGGGCTCCAGAGGTCCTGAAAGAGGAGATTGTGGGAGGCCATCTGCAAAGGATCATGCTGCAGCTCCTGCACAGAACCGATGTGGAAGCACAGAGTGTGCTGGTGGAGGAGGACAGAGAGGGCACGATCAAAGTAAGCCCATTGCAGCTACTGGACCAGAGCGAAGCTGTTAAAGGCAAAGAGGACTTGAGCGGTGATGTAGCTAAGGCTTTACAAAGTCTCCTCAGTCAAGACGCTTCCATCAAAAAGGGGATGATCTTACAAGAGACAAAGTCGGGCTCAGTGAAGATGACTCTCTACTCCCTCCTGGTCCGTTCTGTCCAGCAGAAGGTTGTCAAGGGGGATGTGAAGTCAACAATAGGGAACCTGTTGGCTTCTTCTCAGGAGCAGAAAGCAGCAGCGACCGTTAAGCGTGAGGACAATGAGAAGGGGAACGTCCAGCTTTTTGCGAGCTGCATTGAGAAGGGAGATCTAGACTACCTGAAGAATCTCCAGCAGGAGTCGGAGATACAGTCCCTCATCTCTGCCCAAGCAGAGCAGGGGGCAGATGAGAGTGCCCCACGGGTTGTGCAGGGGGCTAAGATACATATCTTACCAAATAAAGAACAAGTAGAGAAAGCAGTTGCAGAGGGTGAGCTGGGGGCTGTGGAGGGAGCAGAAAAGGTGTTCACACGTGAAGGCATGGGCAAAGAGGGTGCATTAGAGAGAGAGGCTGTGCCTGCAGCGGGTGTGACAGGCACCACTGCGCAATGTCTTGGGAAGCCCCTTCCCACGGTGAAGGGAAAGGAAGAAATTCTGTCAGGAGGGCTTAAAGTGACTACCAAGTCAATCCAGAGGGTTGCAGATGTCAGCAAGAAGGCAGAGAAAGAAGCGGCTGCCACTGCCAGTTTGAAGGAACCCAAAGCTACGACCCAAGGCAAGTTGCCAACCCAAGTGACAGCTCAGAGGGGAGAAGTGTCTGGGAAACAGCAGAGTGTGATGACCTGGGAAGCCAGCCAGATGCAGCCAGAAGAAAAGGCCCTCGGGAGCGATCTTCAGGCTGCAATGCAAAGCCTCAGGATAGCAACAGCAGAAGCAAAAAACATTCAACACCATGTCCAGAGCAAGCTACAGAAGAACAGGGAGGAGGTCCACACAGCCTGTAGGCAGCAGGCAGCCGGCACGCAGGGGACAGTGACCCTTCAGTCAACCGTACGGCAGCAAGACTCGGCATCCACCATGCAGGAGAGCAGCAGCACTGCCGTCAGGACCACCACCACTAGAGTCCAGGAGGCATCCAAGACCCACACGAGCGTGTCTCAGAAGAGCATAGCATCACACAAAAAGGTCAGTGCTTCAGAGGAAGTACAGGGAGGACAACTATTGAGCCAGGAAAGCCAAGTTGTGCCTAGTAGAGATGTTAGCATTAAGGATGGCCTTTATACTGCCACACCTGTGAAAACCTATATAAACCCTTGTGTTGAGTCTGATTACAAAGAGCGATCAGTGCAAGAAGAAAGAGATGTTATTATCAGAGGGGATGTGCAGACAGCTATCAGAGCACTGCAAAGTGCCGCCACAGAACAGCGCCTGGTAGAAAAGGAGGATGTTGTCCGAGGTAATTTAAAAGCCACACTTCAGTCGCTGGAAAAGTCTAACGTTAATGTCTCCAGAGGGGATTTTAAAGCCGCTATGATATACAGAAATGCAGGGCAGTCCTATTCTGTGTGTAAAAAGAAAAATGAGACCCAAGTCGTTAGTAACCAGACTGCTGTAGTGGCTTCAGGGTCGCAGGCTGATAATGACTTTCCTCCTCCTCCCTCAGTTGCTGTGATGAAAGCAGAGCATTGCCCACCCTCAACCAAAGCAACCAAAGAAGGTGCCTTTCCACTACCAACCAGCCAAGATGAAGCCCCAGGATGTTCCGCACCATTCCAGACCCCTCTGCTTTCCCCTCCTTCTTTGTCCTGCAAACCCAGTGATCAGAGTCCTGCAGAGAAGCCCAGGACTCCTCCAAAACCAGAAATCACTGCCCCACCCAGGAAAAAACCTATTCCCCCTCCCAAACCTGAGCACCTCTTACACCAGGCACATTCTGCCTCTGCAAATAACAGCACAACCATACCAGCCAAACCCATCCCTCCACCCCTGCCTCCGAAACCTGCGGGCCTGAGGGATATCAGCAAGCCAAAGCCTCCTCCCGCAGAGATGGGATTAAGCTGTATGGAAATTCGTGAACAGTCAGGCCTTGGGGAGGTTCAGGCAAAACGCTGCACTTTGGAGACACCTGTGAACACGCCTGCCACCATCCAGGGTGTGAACCCTGAGACCAAGATGCCAAAAAACATTGCCAAAACCCCTCTTCAAATTGCAGAGGAAAGGTACAAGGCCAGCAAAGGAGGACAAGGAAAAGTGGAATCAGACAGTGCTAAGACTTCAAAGCCGATGCCAAATGGAGTGGTTAGTTTTGAAGTCAAGCAGGGAGTGATGAGCGGGAAAGCAGCAGCTCCAAGGAGATGCCCAGGTGAAGTAGTTCAGAGGCATGCAGATCTGTGCCAAGACGAGAACGGGTGCTCTTCAGTGTCACATCCAACTTGTCCTGGTAGAGCACAGACACTCAGTGTGCCAGGACAGACTCAGCCAAGCACCTCCCTTGTGGGTCACACCACTCGTCCAAAGACAGAAAGTGACATTGCACAGAATGCCTCATCCAAGGTGGAAAGGGAAAGTGTATCTAATTCTTATGAATCGTGGGATAGTCAAAGAGTTCTGCAGCAGGTAAATGAAAGGAGGCAAATGTGTCAATCAATGTCTTTCCATCAGCAGTCAAAGAACTCCTTTGAGCAGCAACAGCAGGAGAACAGTGGGCAACTGAAATGTCCTGATGGGGAGGCAGAGACACCTGCCCAGGAGAAGCCAGGTGTTGTTATGAGGGAAAAAACCAAGAAAGAAACAGAAGATGAGCGTCGGAAGAGGCTGTCAGTACACAAAGAGGAGATCATGAAAGGCAATGTCAAGGAGGCTATGGAGATCTTTGAGAACATCAGGAGGCAGAAGGAGCTGCAAGAGATCTTGACTCGGGTGAGGGAGTTTGAGGAGGAGACAAGTAAAGTGGATGTGAAAGCTCTGAAGAGCTTCTTTGAGAAGGTCCCTGACTGGGTCGTTCATCAGAAGGCCCACCAGGCCAAGCAACAGAACAGGGCTGAGACACTGGCAAAGGAGGACGCTGACAGTGTCTCCTCGGTGGAGCTGGTGTTTGGGGACCTGGAACGGGCCAGTGCTGAGATAATCCACCTGAAGGAGCTGACACTTGCCCGGCTCCTGGACATCGAGGAGGCCATCAAGAAAGCTCTTTATTCTGTCTCGAGTCTCAAGTCTGAGTCAGACATCGCTGGGCTCTCAGGGTTGTTCAAGGAGTCTCTGGGGAATACCCAAAGCTCTGTGAGCAGCAGCAATATCCGTAAAATCAGCATTGTCTCAAGCAAAGCCAAGCAGGAGGGAACGACACTGGAAACAGGGGAAGCAGCATCTGTGGAAGGTGCAAAGGTGGCAGAAAAGACTGAGGTAACCAAGGCAGAGCTAGAGGTCCCCCGCCTTGTTCAGTCTCGCGTCAGCTCCCCCTCCTCACCTTCCTACATCTCCATCGAGTCTGCTGCCAGGAAACCAGCAGAATCACCCAGGACAGCACAGTCCCCCTGGGACGTCCCTTCACCAGACTGTCTTGACACTCCAGGAACGAGGGATGCTTTTGCTCAGGACAGCTTTAGCTCCTTCAACCATCCATCAGCAGGGTCTACTGGGCATGACATGACCCCCTTTGAGAAGTCACCAGAGCCTGTCCAAACAAAAGCTGGGCTGAGCTCAGTGAAACAGCACACCCTTGGCAATGCCAACCATTCCATCAGTGAGAAAGAGAGGTGCCCTCCAGACACCTCCAAAGGCAGCTGCCACTGCGGGATGAAAGGAGGATTTTCAGACTACTGCTCCCTGAACATTCCCAGCCCACAAAATCCACGGAGGCAGAAAAGCATCTTGGAGCTGCAGACAGGGCCCGATGGCTCCAAGCTCTACGGAGCCACTCGGACTGTCATGGAGCAGTATGAGGAAATGGACCAGTTTGGAAACAAAATCATCACTTCATCCACCACAGTCACCAAGCAGTCTGAGACACAAACATCTTCCACGTGTGATGTGGTCTCTCGTCCCCAATATGAGGTGTCTGCCTCACCCGTGTTTCGGAGGTACCTGAAGAGCCCAGGTGAAGACTTCCATGCCAACGGCAGTTTTCAGGAGCCAGGAGTTGTCTTTGTCACCTTTGGCAACTCCAAGCCAAAGAAATAGGAGATTCTGGAGAGCAAGAGAGAACTGTATAAGACAAAAAAAGAAAGTCCACGAAAAAAACCCGTCTCCTGGTTTATCCACATTACACACAGGGATTCATCTACACCCTAAGGACTTCTCAGGGTCATCATCTTGGTGTTTGCATACAGACAGGACAAACGCAGTCTGCCTTAACACTGGAGGAGAACAACCCTCACCTGGCCAACCCAACAGACTTGGTGCTGCACCACAACCCAGAGCCCTGACACTGTTAGAAGCACAAGGGAAAAATCCATCCATGGGCACCTTAGGGTAGTTTCTTCCCCCTGGAGTGTTGGGGTGGGAGGGGGGATGGGTGGTGTTGTGCTGGGCTTCCCTGAACTAAGGCAGAAGAAGGGAGGAGTAGGATCAATTAAAGAACCAAACGACCTGGTCATTGGCTAACACACACCTTTATGCTATCTTCTTTTTCTAAGAAGGGCATCCTAAACACACATATATACTTGTGCTCATATTGATGGGTGGGTTGGGTAGGTTTTCTCTTAGCCATTAAGAAAAGAATAGGAGAAAAGAAAATCAAATTGCTGTCACTATTGGGGTTGGGGGAGGTATTGATCAGTTTGTTTTTCAGTTCCTGGGATGTACTTAATGCTACTGAAAACTGTCAAGCCAAGACCTACAGCTATCATCAGTGCTGTTCCCCCAAAGAAAGGTGTTATGAAAGATTCTCTACTTGAGTCAGAATAGTTACTGCTTTCCTTCCTTTATTTTTAGAATTGTAATTTATTATTCAATATATACAAAACCCTTATTTTAGATTTTCCATGCTTTCATACATGTTTACTGTTTAAATTCATTTTGAGACTTTGTAAAGCAATTTTCTTTTTATTATGACTTTGTTTTGTACATTCTCAACTCAAGATTTTAGATATTTTGTGGCTTTTTTTTTTTTTTTTTTTAACTTCTATTGCTGCGTTCTGAAGGTAAATATTACCTCCAAAAATACTTCGGTCTGGTTGAGTTTCTTTTATTGAGTGCTTTTTTCCTGTCAAAGTAGCTAGAAATGATCTCTCAGTAATGAGTTGAATCCCATATTGAGAGCACTCCAAATCACTGGAGGGATTTAGTCTACCTCTTCTTTACAGCGTGGGTGGGTTTTCAGCCCTGAAGCAAGCAGCACCCATACTCTTGTCTGCAAACTGAGCTGAGTCCAAGGTGATATACACCACTCAATCCAGGACCCTGTGTAGGTGTGCAGAGACTGGGTGGGATGTACACACCAAGAAAGGTCTGAACACACCCGTACCCATTTCCCCCAGGTGAGGAGGCAGCTGTGGTGGTGTGCCTCCATAAGCCTTACGAGGGCAGCTGTTACTCTGTGCTGTGCCTCAACTCACATCGCAGTCTAGCCCAGCTTGGGAGTGAGGCAAGTGAGCAAGGAGCTTGCTCCAGGTGTGGGAGAACATCAGGAGCCTACAAGTGACTGGAGGGTTTCTTAGGGAGCTGCTTCCTACAGCCTGGCTCAGGCTTAGACTCAGACTTAGGCTATCAGCCCCTGGATCTGCCTACAGACCTTCTAGCTGATCTATGGCAAGTCATCTCATCTCTCTGTGCATTGGTTTACCTTTCTGAAGAATGGGACCTCACTTCAAAACCATCAGTAATAAGTTATGGTCAATATTTGCTTTTTTCTTGAGGTAAAACAGCCCATGCTGATGAATGAAGAGTGGGACACTGGAGAGGAAGGGGCTGTTTCAGAGCCTACCAGTCCACATCCCTAGCTCATAGCCAGGTTTTTATATATCAGGTATTGTCTCACATCATGCAACACGTTATTCAAGGTGCTGTAGACCAAGTAGTAGTTCTGCTTCCTCCACAGAAAGCAGATACATACTCAGAGCTCATTGGTTTACCTCTAGGACCCCATAAACTTGAAAGTTACATACATGGAAAGAAGACTAAGAACATCTGTTGCCATTTGATTTACAGCAGTCAGGAAATAACGCAACACAAACAAACTAGCAAGCAGCAAAAAGCTTTACCATTGGTCAAACTCTACTGTCCATGCTGTTTCTCCATCCTTCAGAGGCCAGACCTCACTCCTTCTTGTCTCTGTTTCATCCAGGTTCTTTCTTCCCCCCACCCCTCAGCGCTATTTAACCACTTTGCTGTAGGATCTCAGCTGCACATTGTCAAAGCAAGGCCACAGCTGGATATTATCAATGTCAATCAACCCGCCGTCTTCATTCCCCTACAAACATCATTTTCAGTTCCACCAAAGGTCAAAGTAGAAGAGCAGTTAGTCATAAATTGAGCGTATCTGGTTTCAGGGAATCAGGAAAAATAACTGCTTAGACCTTCCCAATTGTTTTAGAAGGACCAGTAGCAGAAAGAAGAGAGAGACAGTAATTGGGAGCTCCTCTTCAACATTTTTCCAACACTGTTTTCTTATCCTTGTTTGTTTTTCATCTTAGCTTGTTTCAGGATGCCTGTAAAACATGTTTGTTTCATTTCTAAGGACAGCTGCAGAGCAGTTTTAGCAAGCTGCGAACAGGTTGTCTGGGCAATGAAAACGATTCCACAGGAACTCAAATAAACCCAAATATCCTGCACTGCCAATGCTTAAAAATACTGATTTTATTGCTTGTGTTTCTGGTTTTACAGAATTTCTAAATGTCTCAATGAGCCATTTATGAGGATAAGATCATTTAAGATTTGTTTCTTTCATGGTATTTCCATCAGCCAGGAACTGAAATACCATGAAGGGACAGATGCTGCATTATTTCAGCACCATACATGGCACGCTGAAGCACTGAAAAAGCTGGAGAAAAAAAACCCAAACAAACAAATGCCAAGATTTGAAACTCAAATACAGGCTGAAGGATCAGCCCCTATTCTCTGTGCTTCAGACCTTGTAATAATAAACCAGCAGAATACATACAAACTTTCAAATCCCAAGTGAGTTATCCGAGTTTTTCTGTGATCTTTGGATACAAGGCATGACATTGTTCACCATCTTTGCCCTCGTGGTCACTGCATTCCCACACAGTGCTGGGTAGGTATTTTCAAGATCAAACTGGCTGGGAGAATTACCTGGACCAGAGGACAGATGGCCTTGTCTTAACTGTACCTCTGTGAGTGACCAAAGGACAAATTCAGCTACAGATCTGGTTCTCCTGCAGCAGCCAATGTCAAATATGTCACCTTTGAAGTGCCTACATCAAGTACCACCCTTCCCAGCTCCATTTCAGCCACCGGTCTCCCTGAGGACACACAGTCTCAGGTCAGAAAGCTTTGTGCTCACCATCTTCTCCACCTATCAATAACACAGGCGTCTTCAGGCTGACCCCTCCTGCTACGAAGATTTTAATTCACCTAGGGGAAAAAAAGGCAATAACTAACAAGCCATAAGCAGCTGCGACTTTCAGCAGGGCAGTAATCAGCAGCTAATTCCTGACACACTCTGAAAATGCTTGTCACAGAAGACTTAAGATAATTTCCTTGCCCACAGTGCCATTTGATTGCTGCTAATCACCTCTCTATCTTCCAGACCACTAGGAAGGCTTATTCCTGGGGCTGATAAAAATACCTCTGAAGAGCAAGAGTATTTGCCATGCATCTGACAGTGAGCATTTAAAATAAATCCCCTAGTGAAAGGGACATACAGCCCCTACAAAAGACTATCCCACTTTCAGCTCCATTCACATTAGCGCATTCCATTAGCACATTCGCTCCCAGCTAAGAGCAGAGAGATCTTGCTGGTTTGCTAAACAGTTCTGCTTCATTCCTTGGTCACGATTAAAGGATTTTCTTATGCAACAGAAACACATCAACAGTTGCTCTCTTCTCTGCCAGGACACACATCTTTGTGCTGTATGAGAGCTTGTTGCTGTCAGAGAACACGCCTGCCGGAGTACTCTAGACGTAACTGTGATCTGTACTGCCAGATGCAGGAATGTTGATCCATTGGCTGATTTATTATCGCCAGGACTGGCACTTTGCTCCATCATCACAGACGATGCTGTGTTCGTGCAGCTGCCCAGCACCACTCGCTGCTCTTTGCCAAACAGCCTGCTCATTTCCCCTAGTGAAACGGCATCCCCTGCAAAGGTGCACAGCTTCAGTTTCTCTTGGCAAGACCTGCTAACATGGCATCACTTTCCATCTGGTTTCTGTTACCATTTTCCACCTGAAAGATCTATCTTATTTTGGCACAAAAGCGTATTTCTGCTTCACCTTCACCAGCACGGCCCTGCCATTGACATCAGCACAGTTCTGTAGTCACATTGGTGAAATGTGCCTTGCCTAACTGACTGATTCTGACCAACTACATGGGCTTGTTCTAGGCCAGATGCATCACCTTCTAGATTCCCTTAACTGGATCTCCACTGAGTATACTGGGAGTTCAGACACCCTTACATACGTAGACACTTCCAGAACTATGGTCTTCTCTCTGCAGAGGGCTGGAACAGCAGAGGTATGATGAGATCATCGCTGACTGAAAGAAAGACAGGGGGTTTGTTTGCATACCTCCCTCTAGAGAGAGGGCAGAAAATGAAGATGTCAAACTCTTCTTCTTTAAAGTGTTGTCATACAAACCCAAAAATGACTGGACCTTAATGGTATGTTTAGCCAAAATGAAAGTAACGAAGGAAAAATTGGTCCCCAAGGTTTCTGTTGCAAATAAAAGAGGGTTCTTGTTCCCTTGCCAACTCAACTCTTGAGATGCAGAAACACCTTTCCTGTTTCATAGAATCATAGAACGGTTTGGGTCGGCAGGGACCTTAAAGATCACAGAGTTCCAGCCCCCTGCCATGGCGGGGGGACATATGCCACTAGACCAGGTTGCTCCAAGCCCCATTCAACCTGGCCCTGGACACTTCCAAAGCTTCTCTGGGCAACCTCTTGTTGCTTCCTCTGGTCAAAGCTAAAATCTGGCCATCAGCCTGCTATACACAAGAGCAGAAAGTAAACTTGGCTCTCCTGTGAGCTGACAACACTGCAAACCAGGGTGAGCACATATTGAACAAAAAGCTGGAGGGATCAGAGAGCATCAGCAAAACCCTATCAAATCAAACTGTGGCAAATTACCCCCAACAAAAAGGCAAAGATGCCCTCATGTGAGGGAGCACTCAGAGCACTGACCTGGTCAGTCTGAGTCAGGTTAGGCTGAGCTGTGGTCCTTTTGAGGGTTTGCACAGGCTTGGCTTGCGGAGGGACTCACCAGGTGAGCTGAGCCCCTGCTTCGCACCACAGTGAAAAAGTGCCCAGAGATACCCGCTTTGCCACCAGCATCCTCTGCATTGCTTGACCACGTGTAGACAACCTGGAGCTGTTTCTGAGCTAGGCTGACACCCCAGCTTCTTTATTCCCTTTCTCTGTCTACTAATAAAATAGCTGGTGTTGGCAATGCTTTCCAGAGGGAGTCCCTGGGCTCTTCACATAAAGTGGTGGTTGAGGAAGCAGGTCATGGCACAAAATGCAGTCCACAAAGTAAACATCCCAGAGTAAACCGCCAGGTTTATGGAGCTGTGGAAGCTTTAATGCTGAGATGTGCTGCATTTTGAGGGTTTGGACTACGTGGTCTGTGTGAGCAGCCATATAATATCGGTGATTTCAGGAGTTGCTCAGTCAGAGCCTCTGAACAATGTTTCTTACCTCCTTCAAGGCTTTGAAATGATTCAGCTGAATGAACAATTTGCTCTTGATCAAATTAATAATTTCTCTCACAGGGGGCCAAGTGTGTCTTGTCTTTCTGTCCTGACTGAAAATTAATGCTGACCTATCCAAGATGACAAGTAAATTGAGTCAGGCATGAATCTGAACTCTTACAACAGACCTGCGAAAGACCATCAACACGGGAGTCCAACACAAGCAGAAGATTCAGCAAATTAGCTTGCAGATGCATTTCCAAGTGGTCATGAATCAGTTGTTTAACTTCAGTTTCTCCTTCTTCAGCCCACGTTGAAAGAAATGTGTGCCTCCTGCCTGCAGCCTGTCTACTTCATGGAGTGTGTGGTCGCTGACCAAGTCTGTGCGCACCGCTCATGTTTCTGCTGCAAGGTCTGCGGAAGGAAGCTGAGGTGAGTGGTAGGACCCGGTCGCATTTATTTTTAAGGGATGTCCAAGTAGTTTCCATCACAATAGTCCAAGGGTAATTCCAACAGGGCAGGCTTCAGGAAATCAGGAGGGCAGACAGTTTCCCCGGTACAATCTGCCTCTCCGTTGCCAGAGTCTGAAGACTGCTCACCTCAAGCTCGTAGACACCTGTGGATCAGGAATCTGCATGGTGGTGCAAGGGTGTTGCAGCACTCTCAAAACTATTAAGCTGCAACAAGGGCTTTTACAGTCACATACCAAGTTAACCTCAATAAGTAGTTAGCACGCCTTACCCCAGATGGCCACCAATCCCCCACAAGGTCTCAAAGGTCCATCTACTCTTCATGCCAGTCCCTCTGCTGCCTTCTCCTTTCTCTCCTCCTTCACTGTTCTCTATTCATTGGCTATTTAACCACTTAACAGAAGCAGCCACAGCTGCACCTTATCTACATCAGCCAACCCACCGCCCCTGAAGCCAGCCCACAGCTGTATATTATCAATGCTAATTAACCCAGCTTCATTCCTCTACACAAGCTGAAAATACAAGAAGAACATACAAATTTAGAATGCTCATATGGAATTTAATTGGATGAGTAGTTTGGGTGCTTCTCGTGTTCATGGAGTCAGGTAGGTTGGAAGGTACCTCTGGAAGTCTCCACCCAGCCTCCTGCAGGTCCAAGGAGGACAGGTAGCTCAGGAATGTGTTCAGGAGAGGTGTGAATGGCTCCAAGGATGGAGATTCCACAACCTCTCAGTTGGGGCCCCTCTTTCAAGATCTGACCACCATTGAAAAGTTGGGGGGGTCTATATCTATACACAATTTCCCATGCCTCAACTTGTTCCCATTGCCCCGATCCTGTCACCATCCACCTCCCGCAGCACTCCAGCCCCGTCTTCTCTATAACCTCCCATAAAATAGACACACACAGAAATTAGTTCATCCCTCTTAACCTTCTCATTACAAGACCCAGCTAACCCTGCTCTCAGCCTCTCCCCAGATGACACATGTGCCAGGCCCCTGACCACCCCTGTAGCCCTTTGCTGGACTCCTTCCAGTGTGTGAATGGCTTTCTTGCACTGAGGAGATCAAAATGATACACCCCAGCCCCTTTCTACAAGGCTGTTTGCCATCCTCTTGCCCCGCTCCCACCCCACCCCAGCTGTGCAGACCCTTTCTGCCATCATACAGCTGTGTCATGGGAGCCCTGTGCAGTTCACCCATGTGGCCCATGCTGTGCATTTGTGGGGATAGATGAAGAGCTGGTATAAAGCCTGACCCATAAATGAGAGAAGTTTTAGCAAGGAAATGTTTAATTTTTCATGTTTTGGATTTTGAAAAAGAAATCAAACGTATCCTCAGAAAACTGACACTTTTCAAAGGTTTCATTCTTCAATCTCCTTCCCTTCCCCAAATTTCCACTGAAAAACAGTTTTGCTGAAAACCTGTCCATCCATGCTACAGCTTCCCTCCCACACAGCCACTAACAGCTATGCCAATGTGTGTTTTCCAGCTTGCAAAACTATGCTGCCCTCCATGGGGTGTTTTACTGCCAAGTCCACTACAAGCAGATGGCTGGAGCTAAAACCAGAAGTGAGACAGAAAGGCTGGAGCACAGGCTAGGAGACCATCAGGTTCAGCGAGTGGAGATGGCAGGCAGAGCACCACAGCCCCAGGACTGGTATAACAGCACCCAAACGAAGACTGAAACAAGAGAGACATCCCTCGATGCACGGTACGGCTTGCAGCTGGCTGCTCACGGGCAAGAGTTGAACAGCAGGTCTGTCCTCTTAGGGAACAAGTTCAGAACAGGCTGGCCACCTCCAGAAACTGCCTTGTTGGCTGTAGATGGGAAAACTGGAAAGGGAGAGTGTTCCTGGAAAAAGCCCACACTGAGCCTGCAAACCCAAGCGGCTGCAGGCAGCAGGGCCAGCAGGATGGTGCTCAGGGGTCAGGAGGTGGAGGCAGCAGTGCAGAAGGGAAGCTTCTTACCTGGTGTCACTCATACCAAGCAAAGAGAGCAAGCACGTTCCTGGCCCAAGACTGGAGAACAGAGAGACAGGGAAAAGACTGGGGATGGGGACATTCCAGAAGGGAGGAGAGGGGGCAAGGTGTCCCAGCGAGTGGCTGCAATCCAGCAGGGAAAAGTCCAGTTGAAGAGAGAACCTGCCTCTGCCTCCTCCCCTCTAGCCCTGGAGCCTGTGAAATCCCTGGCTCGTGGCTCCCTTGTGCACCATGTCACACCTCAAAGCACTAAACCCACCAACTGGATGTACTTAGGGGGCTCCATCCTCTCTGCTGCGGAGCTCCCAGGAAAGGAAAAAAAGGCCTGTAGGTCCTTAAGCACACCTAGGGAAGAAGGTACAATGCCTCCCGTGAAAGATAACAAGCCTCAACTGACCATAGCCACCCCAGCTACTGCAGGAGACAAGCATCGTCTTGGAGAGAGAATGAACAGCCCACAGTCCAACCATGTGCCAGGAGAGACCAAAACCAGAAACACCGTGAGTGAAGAGCAAAAATGTGGAGCTGAGGGTGTTGATGCCCCTGAAAACGAAGCTGAAGAAGCTCATCGCCTCTGTGGTGTGTCAGGGACCCCTTATGTATCTTCTGGCTCCCTGGAGCCGGGAGGGCTGAGTGCCTCACCTGAGATCGCTGAGCTGGTGAATGAGAAGTCAAAGGCAAACACCAATGAGTTCACTGGGAAACAGACACCAGTAACTTCAGGGGGAAACATGCAGCCATCCAGCATAAGCCCTTTGCCTGGAATTGAGAGCAAAGGGGCAGAATTTGAAAAGGCAGAAGTAAAGCCAGCAAGTACGTCAGGGTTTCTGGAAGAGCCCGGTCCTGAGCATGCATTTGAGGAAAACAAAGCAGAAAAGAGCAGAGTGTCTTCACCTGGTTTGCCAGATAAGACAGATGACCACAGTGTGTCCTGTTTACAAGAAACAGAACGTCAGGGCACATGTGGCCCACAGATAACTAACCCTCATGAGGATATTTTGAGACATGATATAAAATCACCTGGCAAGGATTTTCCAGTATCAGCGGATACACCTCTGAATGGAACTTGTGCCACTTGGCCCTCACATGATGAAGTCAACAACTCCAAGTCAAAGGATCCCAAAGAAGTTGTTAGTGGAAACATCCTTAACATTTCTGAGCAATCAGCCAAGACATTAGACTCTTCCAAACCAAATATATCCTTGGAAAAATCCAGAGATCATCCAGTGGATGAAGAAAAAATGGATCTGAAACTCCCAGGCAAGAGCACTGTGCATACATCAAGGCCTGGTACCCACAGCAAAGAGACCAGAAGCAGTGAAGCCAGCAGAGAGATGTTAGGTAAAGGTTTGAGGCCTGGGAAAAAACCCTTCACCACACTTTTTGGTTCTGAAGACAAAGGCAGCACTCCCAAGAAACAAACAGCAACCCAAAGGAAACCCACTAAGCCCCAATCAGCCCTTGTCACTTTGTTTGGTTACTCCTCAGAGAAGCAGAGCCAACGAGAAAAGCCTGCCCAGTCATCAGCACAAACAAATATTGACAACAGGCCAGAAAAGCCCCAGGGCAACCTCAGCTCCTCCAGCCAAGTAAAACAAAAAGCCTCCAAGAATGATCAGCAGCCACGGCCAGGAAGGATGGAGGTCTTCCCTAAACATATCCAGGAGAGCTCTGGAAGCTTCTCAGACTCTACGGAGGGCAAGGACACTGGTGTCGTGTTGTTAGCTCCTGGCACAAGCATTTCATGCGAAGATAAACAGGAGAGAACTGAACTTGACATCGATGATCAACTGGCTTTCAATAGTCAGGTTCAGCAGCAGTGGGACAGCTGTTGGCCCTCCCTCATCCCAGCACAGGATAATCAGGAAGAAGCTTCAATAACCTTGGAAGGTGGAACAGACCCTCTACATCCTCCTCCAGAGCTTATGCCTCCAGCTGATAACAGCAAAACTCTCACCAGGGAAGGAAATCATCATGGTGCTCATCTACTAGAAATTCAGAACCTATTGAGTCTACATGTCCAGGACACAGTGAATGAGGATGGGATAATTTTTTTACCAGGCAGTTCAGAAGAGTTACCAAAGGAAGCCAAGCTTCAGTTAGACAACGTGGATTTTCTGGAGGACAGTAACTTCTTCTTGTCAGGTGGACAAGATTTTCCCAGCAGAGCAAGTAAAACCCCAAATTCAAACTTGCAAAGTTTGGAGGCAGAAACTCTGCCTTGCTTTGATCTAAATCTTTCAGAATTATGCCAGGACATCCCACCAGAAACAAATGCCCCACTAGTGCTGTGGGACACCTCCAGTCTATCACTTCTTACTGGACAGGATGAGACTGAGATTAGAGACCCAGAAGGGATTCAGAGCAGTGTGCTGCTGCAGCAGCTGGATCCACAGCGCCAGGCTTCTGAAGCTGCAGGAGGAACATTTGGATCGGGTCTCAGTGATGAAGGCTCAACAAACAAGCATCTCTCTACACAGGAAGACAATTTTCCCCCAGTGTGCATGTCCACCAGCTATGCTTCTGAAACCTTCAATCAGGGCGGCTTTGATCCTTTTCATGTTGATGCAACCAAAATGGGCCAGGAAGCTCCTGAAAAAATGAATGGGAGGAGAGAAACATCAGGAGCTGAAGAAGATTATGAAAGTCTCTCTTCTGCAGACCTGAATGCGTTAAGTGATGGCCTTTCAGACCAGGAGTTCTTTATATAGATGAGGAGGAAAAAAAAAAAAAAAATCAAAAAAGCACCCACTCCTGCAGCACAAATTAGCTTACGTAGGACAAAAGTTGATTCATTAAATCAGTTTAGAAATCCCCCACTCCTCTGGCACTAGACAAATTCTGTTGTGCACAGGCTGATTTATTAATGGTTTAAGGAGCTAGAGTTAAGATCTCTATCCTGGTCATAGTGGGTCAGTGCTCAGTTCCTGAAAAAGAACATTGCCAGAACTGGCTTCACTGTGAGGAGCCACCAAGGAGGGACCAACCAGCACCTCATTCTCTGCACCCAGAGCTCTTCTGCAGAGGGCATCTTCTGCACCACCTCCTGCCCAGGTCCCTCAGAGGATGTCTGCATGGCAGAGGGGAGACAAACCTCTGAAGAGGTCCAACCAGCAAGCAGCTGTCAAGAACTAGAAACTCAAATGAGAAGAGAATGCCGTTATCAGGAAGGAACCGAAGCCTTGGCCACAAGTGCACAAGTGAAATGCAATGGGCAAAGGTAAAGCTGAGGGCAGCAGGGTGAAGATTTGTCTCCAAATGAGGTTTAGGTGTCTGCAATGTTAGTGTTTTAATGATGCTGAAGGCCACAGCGGAGTCAAAGGAGAATTAGCAAGTGCAGTCTGGGGACTGATTCAGCCCACCCTAAAACAGACAACAGCATCTGAAAAGCTTGCAGCTCTCTGGACCCTTACTAACCATGTTGATCCATCTCCACGAACTACAGTGCAACCTTAGGTATCTATTTCATATGTAGGCAACTACATTTAGACATCCAGACATGAATCCAACCCAAAACATCATACACCTTTTCACCATATGGCTTGCCTGCAGGTAGTAATTTCGGTATCTCACTCCCCTCCTTACATTTTTCCTTCAGTAGACTGCAAAACTGATTCACCTAGGAGGTCACCATCATTAGCCTCATTGTATGATGATGAGCAAAGATAAGTGAAAAGACTTTGCCAAGGTCACCTGGTCAGAAGGGCAGGGGAGGAAGGTCTCTTGAAGTCTTGGGACACCGTTACATCTGCTCTATCCTTGTGGTTGCACTCTGACCCTCCCTGACTGCCCTTTGCTGTCATAACATAAATGTTACAGGAGTTAACAGTTATACTGACGATAAACAAGCTCACCAGAAACCTCAGAAGGACCAAGCAAGAATATGTCTTCTGGAAAGTATTGTAGAGTGTATCACTTCACCTGTTTCAATCAGCTGTCTGAAAAAAACAAGAAAATGTTACAATAATTAATTTTTTTAATAAATAAACAAAAAGCACCTTCCTGCCTCACCAGTGCTGAAATAACCCTGGCTCTGTCAGATCTGATGGAGGAATAAAAGCTGCTTAATGACTGCAGCTGCTGCAAAGCGCTGTGCCAGTGCTCTGTGCAGGTGTCGCAGCACTCTCCAAGCTATGAAGATGCAACAAGGTCTTTTACCCTCTCATACCATCACACCCTTCATGCCAGCCCTTCTGCTGCCTTCTCCTAGGCTCACCTCATCCAGGGCACGCTTCCTCTTCTCTCTGCTTCTTCCTCAGCTGCTCTCTCTTCCTCGGCTCTCACCCCCTTAACAGAACCAGCCACAGCTGCACCTTATCTGCATCGGCCAACCCACCGCCCCTGAAGCCAGCACACAGCTGTATGTTATCAGTGCTAATTAACCATTAATTAATTAGCTTCATTCCACTACATGCAGGGAGATTGTTCAATTAACCTGTATCAGGGAAAACAGAGATGTCCTTGAAAGCTACGTGAGCCGTTAGATGCTGAAGTCAGTCTCACCTTGGAATGGGGCAAAATTTGGGACAGAGGTGCTACCTGTGAAAGCCCTGCCTGAAACCTGGTCAGTCTGTGTTTAGAGATGGAGCAATGAGACCTAACGGTTTGCAGGGATCAAGCACCTCTCACTGTAGCAGTGGGAAGGGTTTGACCTGTTACCTGTGCCAAAGATGCTCTGAGTGACACCCCAGACCAAGTTGTCACTAGCACATGACACCCATAAACCTGACCTCTCCCTGCCAGCACTAGGAGGAAGGGGGACAATGCAGGAGCTGGTGGGTATGAATCCGTCCTGGTTGCAGTTCACCCCAACATACAGATGTCCAAATGGGTGTCCAACCACAGTCACACCTGACGTCCAGATGTGAAATTTCTTATTTCTTTTCCCATGAATTAGTGCGTCAATGCCCTACTGCCCACACCAGCCTTCCTCCCCAGGCGATGGTTTCTCTTTCTGAACTACTCTCTTGGAGGCTCCCTCTCCCTTCCCATAGCCCTTGACACTGGTACGTGGATGGACAGGCTTTCCAGTCTTCCCTGAGACCTGCTGATTTCTTATGCCCTCTGAAGGCTTTGCAAGCTTTAGTAATCCACCTGGACAAAAATGTTGAACAGAGAGAAATAAGCACAGAAACTCTAGTTCCAGAAAACAGGATTGCAGGGCTGGCCTCATCTTTGTCCCTCAGATATCTCCACCATTCAGGGCTGACCCATTTGGCCCCAGTTGACAAAGACAGACATAAGAACAAAACCTTTCTATAAGAAATGTCTTCTTAGGGACTGAAGTTTCCCCAGGGCTTCAAAAAAGCCCGTCTAGCGATGTTAGGAAGAACAGCCTCAAAAAGTCCCATCTGCGTTAGTGCATGAGGCTACAGTCATGTCTGGGTCACCCCCAAGGAGTATTTATAGTCAAAATCTGACACAAAGCTGGGTAAGCTTGAAGACTTCAGCTTGTTGCACGCTGATGGAAAAGGCACCTACTCCTTGTTCAGCAGGACAGGGTCAAAATGCCTCTGCCACAGCAGGTCTCCTTGGCCAAGTCATCCCACAACGCGGCCAGAGGTGAATTTAGGGTAAGAGGAACCTCTGGATGTTGCTTAGCTCAGCCTCCTGTTCAAGGCATGTCTCTGAATAATAGCAAGTCCTCTCGTCCGAGGCTGTGGATCCAGATCCCAGCGATACGTTTGGCTGTGTGGTGCTTGCGTATGACACATGCAGCCCACTCGTGCAGATTTACACAACTCTAACATTTACTCCTCTCTTCCTTCACTCCCAATAACATTTACCAGTATGACCTCTCTCTCCCACACCAGCTTAGGGGGTGATGCTGTAAGATCCTGTCTTCCACCCCTCTGGCTGCCACAAGCACACCTGTGCCATACCCACTCGTGAAGCACCGACCCAGACGTGTGATCCTGCAGTAACCCCGCTGCAGGCTCAGACCTGCTATCTGGGTTCGGAGCAAAGGGCAAAGGATTTGGGAGGAGGCACGAAGGGAGCAGGTTTGTGTCTCGTAACTTGTCTTTATTGCTCTTGTGAAAGCAGTCAGAAGACTCTGCCAAGTTACACATGGAATTTCATACACTGAGGGCAATCCGGCTTTCCAGATTCCAGGAATAAAGATACAAACCACTCAGGGAGCCTGTCCAGGAAGCAGCTCAGACATGCAGCAGAAATCAGGTCAATCTGCTTTTCAAGTGACATCAGAACCTCGGGCAAAGCCAAGCTGGTGTCATTTCTTATCCCCAAATGCTGTGTGCTCTGTATGTCTGTGTGCCTAACATGCTGTTTGTCTTAAGGTTACTCTCTAAGCCAAATCTATTTTAGGATTCTCCTCAAGACACTGTAGTCTAGATCTAGTTTTATGACTAAACATGTTTTTTACATGGGGTAAATGAAAAGCGACAGCTTGGGACACAAGCTGTCAAGACCAAGTCTACTGACTACTAGCCATATCTCCTGGTCCAGAGGAGATGTGCTTTTCTGCTTCTCTTTCCTATAGTCTCCGGGACGGGCTATGTAACCATTAAGCCATTAACGAGAGCAGCACATTCACCCTGTTTGCTCCCCCACGCTTAGCAAGATCAGCCCTCATTTGCAGAGTCACAGCTTCATGTTTCAGACAAAAACCTCGCCCTGCAGCACAGTCGCCCTCAGGAGGCCTGGGGACACACTCAGGGCTGGGACAAGGCAAGCTGTCCCCACGCTATCCTCAAGAGTGGCAATGCTCTGACACCTTTGTTCAGGCCCCAAGAACGTGGAGGGAACGGCTGGTGACAAAGCACACCCTGGAGGACCGCACTGTGTCATTGTAATGGATGGACGTGCTAGTAGAAGTGGAGGGGGGGTTGCTCTGCATCCTGCTGGCTGAGACCCACAGCACTGATAACTGACATGCCAGATGACATGGGGTATGGCCACCCCACAGATAAGGTGCGTACCTGGAGCTCTCAATTTAAAGAAAAAAAAAAAAAAGTGCAGATTTAAGGCAAAGAAAAATATATCAGAAACCAGGATGGAAAAAGTATCATTGTCCTGTTTCCCTCTTGTCTTCAGCAGCAGGAAACTCAAAATTTTGTCCAAGACAGACAAGAGAGGATGGAGTAGACTTGGAGAAGGACATCTGCAGATGCTCAGTAAGCAAGTGATGAATGGGCAGGCATATACTAAAGGTCTAGTCTGATGCAATCTTTCTTAAAGCAGACCAACGAGGCATAGCTGTCTGGAAACTGGTCTTTCAGATGATCAACAAAATATTCATGGTCAGAGGGAGAGGAGATCTGTGTCACTCTGC
>JAVJGJ010000047.1:55985132-55999181 GCA_035590215.1 Microhierax caerulescens | reverse complement strand
TAGATGTGGCACTTAGGGACATGGTTTAGTGGTGGACTTGGCAGTGCTGGGTTAACGGTTGGACTCGATGATCTTAAGGGTCTTTTCCAACCTAAATGATTCTGTGACTCATTGCACAGAGTCATGAGAGAAGCATTAATGCTGCTTCTCCTCGCCTCCTCAGCCATTCCCTGCTGGGTCCATTTCTGCAAGGTTTGCTCTGGTCATGATCTGGAGCCTTCTTAGCATGGCATCAGGAGGAAGGAGAGGACAACACCCTCTAGGCAAAGGGCAAGGTCCAGGATCCTGACACCTCTGCCCCACAGCCAGAAGTCAGAGTTGCAACATAGTTAGTTGGCATCACTGGCACCGAGGATGCACAGTTCTGAGTGTTCCCTGTGGGGGTCCTCTGGCAACAGAAGCTGCATCACCCCCATAGCTCCTCACCTTACCTCCGGCAACGGGGTCAGGCCAGGCTCTGATGTCCCTCCACACCTTAGGTCCCTCCAGCCCTGCCTGACCAGCTTCCTCAGCAGTCCCAAGGTTCTGGTACATGGACATGGGTCTGTCCAAAGGGGAAATGGGGGTCAAGAGGTTCTGGCCTGACGCAGGCAGGCGTGAGTGAGGGTGTAAGCACAGGAGCAGGGCCTCGCTTCCACGTCTGGTATAGAAGGGCCTGAAGAAGGCTTGGACATTTATCAATATGCCTCAGCAAGCCCTTGGCAGCGTCCCTGCCCCCTTCAGCACCTTCCCACAACCGGCCCTCCAGTCACAGCTTGGTAACCACTCCATTAAGGTCTTGCATCTGCTCCTCCCAGCTAAACCTTGCTACCCCATTTTGTTCTCACCTTCTCTTCAGCCTTTTGGCCCCCTCTCCTTGGCTATGAGGTCATCTCCTTTCCCATAGTTATCCCTTCAGGTCACCAGAGGCATTTTTTACACTTTGCCTATAGCCTCAGCACGATGAGAGCCCAAAACATCCCCTTGCGTGCATGCAAGTGTGTTTGCATTCTCACATGCCACTCCACCGCACCTGGCCCCGCTCTGCTGTGAGGTCTATTTATTACAGTGCAAGACCAGGTGCAGACCAGGTAGCAGTGGCACAGCAAAACCCTTGGGTATCCTCCCATTTCTGCTGAGCTGAGTAAAACATCCTGAGTCAAGCCTGGGAGGCTTAGATTGAATAGTAGGAGAAATTTCTTCACTGAAAGGGTGGTCAAGCACTGGAACAGGCTGCCCAGGGATGTGGTGGAATCACCATCCCTGGAGGTATTTGAAAAACATGTAGATGTGGTGCTTAGCGACATGGTTTGGTCATGGACTTGGCAGTGCTGGGTTAATGGTCAGACTTGATGAACTCAAAGTCCTTTTCCAACCTAAATGATTCCATGACTCTATGATTCTAAGCTATCCAGGTGCGCTTCAGCCAGAGGGGCTCCATCCAGTGGTCTTCAAACTAACCAGATGCACTGGTCTAGGGAAGAGCAGATGAAATGGATCTTCAGCCTACTGGAGGTGTGAAAGAGGTGGAAGCAGAAGGACATCAGATGTGCTAAGACACCTTTATTTATGAAGTGAGCTGAAACAGAGAGTCTCAGAGCAGAATTCCCAAAAGAAGCCACGGTTCCCTCAATAACTGTGCATTTTGCTCCAAGATCTTCCCTCAGCCTTTACCCTCAATGCCTTATTTTCCATAAAAGCCCAAAGGAGAAGCTCCCAGCCTTTGCCAAGGATAGAATGCCCTCGGGCAAAGGACAGGGATCCTCTACACTCGGGGTCACTGAACAGGAGCACTGCAGCAAATCCTTCGAAAAGCAGTGCCAGAGCGAAGCTGGCACCACAGGCAGCCCCTGCTGGTGTGGCATTGTCGCATGTCACCGATTTTATCCAAAACTCTGTTTTATCAAACTGCATACTCATGGGATACTTGGATCCATGGAAAACATGCAGGCATAACAATGGGGAGAAGAAATAAAGTCTATTTTAAAAGGTTCTGGACGCTAGCAGAAAATAGTGTTTGAGCTGTATACAGACTAAGCTGGAGCATCACCTCTGCACAATTTCTGGGCTTCATCTGTACCAAGCCAGTGGTAAAAGAAAGTCCCCTTGAGGGACAGAAGATAAGAGGAGGGGAAGCACAGGAAAAGCATGTTTTCTCCTCATAGCATAAGACAAGTGTAATCCTAAACTGTGTAAGGACAGGAATGGATACAGCAAGAAGGAATAGGCTAGAACAGAGTGGGAAGACCTGATAGTTTCCAGAAAGATTTGGACTTTCATCTAAGAGACCAACTGCCACAATGTCTCTCAGCTTCCTGGAACAGACACGTTAATGTGGTTCTATACCACAGCCCGACGGCACAATTTTCCATGCACAAAGCATCATGACGTGCTTTAATTCAAAGCCACCAGCGCCAAGGCAAAAATTCTGCTGCCTGTTAGACATCCTTGCTCACTGCCTGCTGTTTCTTCCATGGCATCTTTTTTTTTTTATTTTCTTTTTCTCAATTGTCTCAAGTTAAAAAAAAAAATAATAAAAAGGAGTGATGTTAAGAGAGGGTGAGAAGATCATGCTAGACAGTCAAGAGAAAACACTCCTTGCAAGTATGAGACTCTTTTCACTGCAGCACCTGCCCTGGCTTTCTCTTTAGTGAGCACAGCACTCTGCTGCAAGTCTATTCAACGCTCTAGCAGTTGTCTCACTCAGACAAAGTTTACAGCCTCACGTTCCTGAAGACAGGAAAGGAAAAAGAAAGAGAAAATGTTGCTTCCATCCTGGTTTCTGATATCTTTCCTTTTTTCCCTTAAGCACCAGGTTTTCTCCAGTGAGAGCACTGCTCGACACCCCAGACAGCATGCAGCGCCTGAGGAAAAGCTATAGATACAGGAATATAGATACAGGAAGGCAAAAAAGAAAAGGAAAAACAAGAATTGGCAGTGACCGCTTGAGAGGCGGTGGTGTCCTGCCAGTGGAGACCCTGCCCATCCCCAGTGCTGGCACAGCACTAGGTTGCCTTTAGCTACAGCTGCTTGCACGCCCGGCTAGAAGTGAGTGGTCTTTGTGCACTCATTGTCTTGGCCACCATCTTTTCCTGTCATGTGTCCTTTTCCAGAGCTGCTGTTGGCATTTCCACAGACCTAGTGAAAGGGAAAGGAGATTAAAAGCAAAGACAGACCCGTTACGAGCTGGTGGCAGCCTTCTCTGAGACACGCAGCCTTCAGCCACCTGGCTTCCCACTCACCACTCACTCTCTGGGCCCCCGTGGGCACCCTGCTCCCAGCAGGACCACAACATTGTTGGAGTGCAATTCCACCCAGTCCCGCAGGGAACGGAGGCTGGGAGCTACGAGAGGCTGAAAGCCAGAGGACATGGCTACGAGGTCCTTCCTGGTGAGGGCAGAGGGTGCAACCAGCTGTTCCTCTAGTCCTTCCATCCCACAGACAGGAATGGAGGGATGATGACCATCATGTGCAGGGTTATGGGGCCTCCTCCCCTCCCTCCGCAGTGGGGCATCCTGCTCCCTGCCCTCCCACCACTCTAAGCCCTGGGAGAAACCCCCAGCCCCAACCATGCAATGCCAACAGCCTCTGCAGCTCTGGCACCCCGTGTCCCTGCGCCAGGGCAGCGTGGGCACTGCCGGGCACCCACCTCAGCTGCGGGGTGGCCATACCCCGCGTCGTCCGGCAGGTCAGTGCCACGGGTCTCGGGCAGCAGGACGCAGAGCAGCCCCCCCACCACGGCAGCACTCCCGAAGATGGCCATGGGGATGGCCCGGTGGAACTGGCCCAGGAGTCGGATCAGCGGGGCCATGATCGCCGCCACCCGCGCTGACATCGAGCACAGCCCCACGCCGGTCTGCCTGGGGAAGCAAGGGGCAGTGGGACGTGCCGGGCAGGGCTCAGCCCCACCAGATGCCAGGGAGCCAAGGTCTGCCATGGGGGCAGCTGGGCTTTTGCCCCACCACTGCCACCAGCCGTGGTAAGAGGGAAGCCATGATGCGTGGGGAGAATTCACCTGGCAACCGTGGGGAAGAGCTCTGCGGAGTAGACGTAGGAGGTGGAGAAGGAGGCTGAAGTGGTAAACTTGCCGATGATGGCCAGGACAGTGGTCACCACAGATTGTTCTGAGGGAAGAGGAGAGACCACCGCTGTGGGACAAGGGCCCAGCACCACTCAGGGGGGCTGGGGTTGCACAGGGACCACTATGTTGCCTGCAGGGAGCCTCCAACAGTGTCTGAACATGGACCGAGGAGCAGGTCTGCCTGGGGGCCATCTTCAGCCCATTTTCCTTCCATCATCTCACCTCCCCACACAGGAAATTTCCTGGAGGCCAGCTCTGCTTACAGGCGGCCTACTGGGCTCAGCCCTACCCTCTCCTTTCATAATCAGCAAGCAAAAGTTTGCTGGTCCAAATGGACCTTGGCGAGTTAGCCAAGTCCCTTGTGGCCATGGCACCAGGGTCAGCCAGTGAGACATGGCTCTCAGGTCACCCCAAGAGATGTGAGCCGCCTGGCTGGGAGGACAGGACCTGCGCCAGCAAAGGAAGGGTTGGGGTTCTGTGACTCCCTGTCCCAGAAGTTGTCCTCTCAGGATGGGAAGAAGTCATTCACCTTCAGGGATGCCGGTGATGATCAGACACACCAGGCCACTCAGCAGCAGGAGAACAGCCTGGGTTTTCTTCCTGCCAAACCACTGCAGCATGAAGATACAACCAACACGTGCTGGGATTTCCACTGCTCCAAACGCAAGCTGCGTCAGGTATATGTCCAGACCAAAATTGGTCACGTTCAGACTCAAACCATAGTAGGCAAGGCTGTTTGCAAACCTGAAAGCCAGGCAGGTTGGCACTGAGCATATCTGTGGGCCATGAGCAAATACAATATTGATCTCCAATGACAACATTTTGACCGAGTCACAGAATTTCCAAGGGGACATAAAACCAGAAGAACACCACGGGACTGCCGAAGCTGGAATGGCTCTAACCTTTCCCACAAACCACGTAACATCTTGAATAGCCAGGAACAGCAACACCCATCGATAACAACCAAAAAACACGAGGTGAATTTACAGTTATGACTAACCAACCATCAATCCCTTGTTTTCTTCAACTAGAAGTCTGAGAAGACGGGCCCAGGGGACGTCTTACCAGGCATATGACATGACTGAAGTCACCTTCCGGAGCTGCTTCTTCCGGCAGAGATCCAGAATACCTCCAGACTTGGTCTGCTTCTCAGGCTTCAACTTCAAAAGGCAGAAAGCCAAAGAGTCAAACCAGGCGAGGGAGACCTGTGGCTAACTCCTTTCCATCTGCAGTCAATGCAAAGCCTCTGTGGGACCCGCTTGTGACCCTAAACTGCTCTGGGAGGGAGGGCAGCCCAGTGGAGCTGGGCTCCTGCATCTCTCCTCTGGGTGCCCAGTGCACTATTTTGGTGACCGAGAGGTTCCTCGGGATGAACAGTTCCCTAGTGTAGGGACTTTGGGGTGGGCAAGGAGATAACCCACCTTCAGGCATTTATGCATGGAAAACCACAGACTGAACAGGGACCCTCCTGCTCATCATCAACAGTCCTGCAATCCTCACAGAAGAAAAGCCAGGGAAGCATTTGGGTTCTTCCCATATCCCATGGTGGACTCCAGAAAGTTCTAGGGTGAGTGTTAGCAGAAGCTGTGCCTTTTCCCTGATCTTATCCCTGTACAGCACAGCTGAAACTGGAGTCACCCACAGTCCCTGCCCAGATCATCCCCAGTGGGCATGGAGAGGTGTTTTTCAGGTGACCTCAGCTCCAATAGCTGCTACAAACCCGAGCACGGAGGAAAGTCTCTGAAGACAACACACAGTTCCCCACGCCATTACAGGTACCTGCTCAAGGAGTGCTGGTGGGATGGAGCGCTTGTTGGTGGCTGCTGCCTTCTGAAGGACCTTCTTAGCTTCTTCTATTCTGCCTTTTGTCACCAGCCATCGAGCTGATTCTGGTAGCACCCTGTCAAGGAGATGAAATCAGGAGATGCTGCTGTCACCTGCTGAGTTTCCCCACAGCCCGTCTCCCTGCAACCACGTCCAGAAAGCAATGGGCATCATATGTGATGGGTGGCTCTAAACACCTCCCCAGGTCAGGTATTTCAGGCCTATGTTTCATGCCCCAAAGGCCACATTTGAAGCCCTGAAGCAAAGCAGCTGCTGTTCTCAGCAGTCCAGTGCCCCAGGGTGATGTGCTGAAACCTCTCCAGCATCTGCACTCTGGGAAAAACCCAACCTGCCCCAGAGCTGCTGTCTCCTCACTGCCACCCCCACTCTTGTTTCTGCTGTGTCTGCAATAAGCTCTGCCCACATCCCATTTACCGGATGAAGAAGAAAAAGCCAAATATAGGAGCAGATCCTGCAATTTCCAGCAGCCTCCAGTTGCGAATACCGTAACTCAAGCCTGCCAAAACCATCTGTCCGATGGCGAAAGCGCAGTGAGAAATCAGCACCGCCTTTGGACGGGAGGAGACACCAACCCATTCTGTAGCTGAAAAGAAGAATGAAGGTTCAGAGTCATCCAGGCAAATGATTTTCCCTGATGCAAACAGGGTGTTTCCCCAGGATTAAGAGCTGTCCTGGAGGTGAGGAGAAATCGGCAATCAGAGCTCTGGCATCAGTCACACATGGAAGTCACCAGTGATTCCTGAGATGCATCACCTCTCCTTATCGTCAGGGTGTCCTGATCCTCTGCAAGAAGACATGAAGCTCAGGCATGTCATCTCTTTGCTCTCAGCACCCACAGAGCCCCTCACTGGGACAGAGCTGGGGCCCAAAACAGTATTTCCCAGAGCCACTGGGCTCTCTCCCCACACTGAGCTCCTGAGCTGGAAGGAAGACTGTCCTCTTGCCCCGCTCTGAGCACTGGCATGGGAGAGATGCTCCCCATGGCTCTCACTCAGAGGAGATGCCAAAGCACCAAAGGACAGTGCAGAGCAAGACCTGTCCTCACTGTGGTGTTTTTCAAGTTGGATGTGATGATTTTTATTTCTTCACAGACCTTTCCTATGACATCCTGAGAGGCCGCATCTATCTGCCTCAGGACCAGGGCGTCCTACTCACCTAAGGCCAGTAGCGTCATGGTGATCCCTGACACCGAAGCCCCCACAACACATCTGAAGGCCATGTACACATAGAAATGGGGCACAAAGGCGATTCCTACACCAAACAAGCCCTGAAGGAACACGGAGATCAGAATGACTGGCCGGCGGCCGATCCTGGGGAGGAAGAGGGAAGGCCCAGTCAGTACCTGGATAGACCCCATGGAGATGGGGAAGAGCCCAGCGGGCTACAGTGATTGTATCACCCTCTCTTGAGGGTGCTAAGGCTCAGGCTAGACTCTGGGTTGACATGTGAAGCACCCTGTGTGCACGTTGTGCTCTTTTTCCTTCCACTCACTGCGTGGCCATGTTCTCACAGGACCTGAGGACTTTGGTCAGGGTCCCTATTAGTGAGGAGGGGTGACAAAATGCAGCGGGTGCAGTGTCCAGGTGGGCTTGGAGCAACGTGCCACTGTGTGCACCGCCGGCTCTGCACACACCCTGGACAGGTGGTTGTGTGTTCTCTCACCTGTCACTTAGTGGCCCAAAGATCATGGCTCCTAGGAACAGCCCTGCCATGTAGATGGACTGGGAGATGTCATTCAGGTCCTTCCTATCACACACCAGGTCAAACTGGAGGAAGGAAACACAAATGCTTTTGTTCTTGTTCTTGTTTTGTTCTTGACAGATGCTTTCTGATCCCACCTCCAAGGATGTGAGACTCTATGGTACGCACATAGCACACAAGTTAGAGGTGGGACAAGCCCATGGGGCACATAGTGGTGTCCCTCTCCCAAGCAGTGGGACCTGCAGGACTGCCCCCAGCCCAGAACCCCACTCCTGGTTGGCAATTTTTGCTTCTAGTGGGACATGGGACAGAAGTCCCAGCAGTTTGCTTCTTCCTAGACTGCCTGCCCGCCCAGAGGAAAAAGGATGAGTGCAACGCTGATTCCTGGGCCAAGCAGTTTCTCTTAAAGAGATGTTCTGCAACTGCCAGCATCCAGAGGTCAGCCACAGAAAAAGTCACATAGGAAAGATCCTGTATAGGAAACAGAGGTCACAAAGCACTGAAAGAACTTTAGCACTGCTTGCTGGAGCACTTGCTGGAGCACTTGCTTCAGCATTGCTGAAGCTCCTGCTGACCATTAGATGTGTGGCTTTGCAAGATTTCCCCTCCTTGTCCAACCTGGTACCTCCGCACAGAGCAAGGAGCAGTGAGGGACTCGGGCTGTTTGCAACAACCTTGAGCTGGTGTCACGACACCGAGACAGTGCGGCAGCACCCCACAACTGCTCACCCTGGCGCGTGTGGGAGCAGGAGCCAAGTGCTGAGCTCTGCCTCCTTCCCCTGGCCAGGGTGTCTGAAGCATAAAGCTGTGCACAGGGACAAATGGGAAAGTCACGCCCTGACTGCAGAGGGGCAGCTGGGGCAGGGACATCCAAAAGATCCCAACCAGGAGTGATTAATCTCACCACTGGATCCACCTGTGGTCCCGCTGACATCTGTATCACAGCCTGATTGCTTGCAACCTCCCCGGGACCACATCTGGGGGCTGAGTGGTAAAGCCAAGGTCCCCAAAAGACACCTGATGTAAATCTCAGCCCAGCTCAGCTGCACCATAGTTGGCAACAGCTTTGATTGAACTACAGGACAGGGTGGCCGTTTGGGTCTCCCCTTCCACGTCCCCAGTGCGTCAAAAGGCAGTTACAGACCTCGGTCAGCAGGGACGGCGGTGGTGCTGAGGGGTACACCCAGCCACTGCGGCATTTCTCCGTGGCGTTCAGGCCATACGCCACGATGGAGCCCAGGTCCCAGTCCACGGGCGAGTACATGGAGCACTGCTCATACGCCCCGCTGGCGTCCCGGGGCAGGGTGAGGTTCAGCTGCTCTTCCTCGGTCAGGTTGGGGCCGATGGCACGGATCCAGCTGGTGTCGCAGTGATAAGGCACGTGTGGAACCATAAAAAGTTGGCAAAACTGGTGGAAAGCCACACTGAGGCAGGGGAACAAGGTGAGCAGCACCAGCCATTTCTGAAACAGCCCAAATTCACCAACGGCTTTCAAAATGTCCCCAGTGCCTGACATTGGCAGCTGCGTCTGGAACAGGACAGTGCTGGGACAGACTTCCCAGAAGGCTATAATTAATGTTTAAACCCAAGATAAACTCTGCAGACGTAAGCAGCCACCACAGACATGTAGTCTGGACAGACTTAATGCCTGATGTTTTACCTAAGCACACCATGTAATACATTAATCATCTCTGCCACCCACGAACATACGGTGGTGGCTGGAGCAGAAGGCTCCCGTTTCAGGCAACATGGGTCACCTCCTCTGCCAGGGCTGGTGGCATTGACAGGGGAAAAAACCTCTTCTCCAAAGCAACTGTGAGCGCTGCATGTGCTGAGCTGCTGAGACGGTCACCAGCGGTTCCACTCAGGAACGCAAGGTTCAGAGAGGCTGAAAGCCCAGCGTGATGCAGAGCTGGGAAAACGCCAGGGGAATGAAGGGAGTGATTCTAAGGGATGGGCAGAGACAGAGACGAGGAAGGGCAGACAGCTGGCTGTGGTCCCACGCGATGGGACTCCATTTCCTTCATTTTCCGCAGCTTCCCTGTGCAGCCACGAGCAAGCCACACATGGGATGTCCACCCTTCCCACCAGTTCTGGGCCACCCCGTCGGCTGGTGGGGGGCTATATGTAGGGAAGACTTGGGGAAGGCATACAGGGATGGGAGAAATGCGACACAGGGCAACGCCGCTTGAGGCAGGTTTGGCAAATCTCAGCTCAGATGCCTTCATGCCTAAAAATGATTGAGAACATGAAACCAACTCTGTTCAGCCCATTCCTGATGTAGGAACAGCGTTTACCTGGGGGCCCTTTCGGGATGTCCATGAGGCAAAGCCCTCAGAGGTGCCCAAAGCAACTTGGATGCTCCTTCTCGTGCCCACAGATCTGTGGGAAGAGCATTGTATAAGCATGATGGAAACCAGACCATGGCTGACCCATTTGGGTTGACCAGGGCACCCACACAGGTCAAATCTGGAAGAACTCCAGGTCCCCAGGCAGCCAGAGGAGAGGTGCTGGTCTCGGCATAAGCCCAGCTCAGCAGCCACAAGCAGGGAATACCAAAGACAGAGATAATCAGGCAGATGCCGAACCAGGCAGAGGTGCTAGACAACACAAATCGGGTCTGTTCAAGTCATGGTTTAAATGGGGAAGCCTGGGAGAGTCAGTCAGACACCAGTCATGGGTCTCATGGATCTGGAGAAGCAGGAGCCAGAAGACAGAACAAAATACTCTCAGAATTTACAACAGTTGAAATGAGATGAGTTCTGGGCTGGCATTGGAGAGCCTGAGCTGGGCACCATGTTAAAGAGGCTGGAGGACACTGAGGCCCTAGACCAAGGGACAGAGCAGGAACCCATTGCAGGTTTCCAACAACAGGTGAGGAGGCAGCAGTAGCTGACTGGAGCCACGTCACATCTCCAGGCTGAGACCATCTCCTCAGGACCTGACCAGGGCCACGTGTCCACAACATGCCTTTTCATGGCTTTCAGTAAAGGTCAAGCGGAATCAATCTGCTGCAATTCGGGATGATCTTGTGCACCAAAGCCAAAGCACAGAAAAAGCATCACCCCCAGGCCCACTGGCAGCAGTATCTGCAGATACAGGCCTCCCCAGGGCTGGAACCAGTACTTAAGCCCAAGATAAGCCCTGCAGCTCCAGGCAGTCATAAGCATCCAAGTCTGAAGGCAAAGCAATCCTCAGGGTTGAGATTTGTACTCACACTGCATTCCCATTAAGGGAAACAGGAATTTCAGGAGGTGCACACAATCCAGGTGAGGTTGCTTTCCATTTGGGAAGTCATCAGCTGGAAGGAGAGACTTTGAGAAGGTGATGGGGATGTGGCAAAGTAGAGCAGGGAAGCCCACAGGCACGGGCAGTAGGAGACACCTCGTGGTGTGCGTCCACAAGGGGAAACATCCAAGGGGTAGGTAACTGGGGTGGACTTGTCAGCCACAGGAGGACTATGAGGCACTGGACTAAGGCAGCATGAAAAAGCTTTAGAAGCATCCATAAAGGGATTTCCAACAGAGAGAGGGATGGGAGCCAAAACTGGGATATGATTCCCTAGGCCTTTTTAAGCAGGGTTTGGCCAAATACTGGAAAGACTGCAAAGAAAGTTTGCTTAGATGCAGATGAGATTCAGGAACCCAGAATGTCCCTTACCATTCCATGTCTTAAACTTGGAAGTTACATTCACCCAAGCTAGTTCTCTGGCTCTGCAAGTAAAGAACACCTTAAGAGAAATGAAAAGCCAGAAAATGTCAAACTAAGCCCAAGAGCCTTAGAAGGGAGAGTGAAAGCAAGAGGCAGCTTAGAAAGCGCCATCATCCAAGACCAGTGCTTTTTTTGTTTGCTTGGTTTGGTGGGTGGGTTTTTGTTTGTTTTTAAGCAAGAACACACATGTTTTTAAGCCAACACAGATAGGTGCATCCCAGGCAAAAGGCCTGGGGAACATGGTTGAAACTGGACCATCCCCATCCCCTCCAAGATACATCCTTGCCCTCAATAGTCCCTGAAACTAAACTTCTCCTCACACTCAGACCAGCAAGATACCTTCTGCCTCACTTAATGGAGACACCACAACCCCGCTCAAATAACCCCCCAGTAACTGGGTAAAACTCATCAACAAAGCTGTCAAGAGTTTGAAACAACATGGCACCTTGCAAACAGAGGCCATATATTAGGGAAAAGTGTGCAAAAGGACCTCCTGTGAGAAACACGAGGGGTTTTTACTTCTCAGGTAAAATCTCCCTTCACTTCTTAAAATTTCCTTCCTTTATGGGGAAAGGCAAGAACTATCGAAGGTTGTGAAACAAAACTAGCATTTCTCCAGTGCAGTGCTTCAGAGTTGGCTTTCCAACAGAGTTGGGCAGTCTGCTTGCAACCAGACACTTCTCTTTTCAGGACATTAGGTGACACTAAAAGGCTGAGGCCACGGCTGCTGTTAAAGGATGACCATGACCAGGGAAAGCTGTCCAGATGCTCACTCGCTTTAACTGACATTGAACTGCAGCACTCACCGTGACAAATCTACTGCTACAACCATGGCAGTGCCTCAGCGCCAGGTCACAGAAGTGTTTTCAGTCTTTTACTGACAGTCTGCCAAGTGTCTTGTCACCTGCACCTGCTTGGGACAAGACCTTTCACTTCAGGTACCTCTCCTCGCTCTTGCAGCCCAAAGCATGACCACTGGCACACAAGTATGCTGCAGAAGGGGACACCGGTGCTTACAGAGGAACAGCCCAACTCCAGCTATGAGCTGTCAGGATAAGAGATAAGGGCATGTGGGCTCAGCCTCTCACCATATCTGTACATCTTCTTGAAGTCCTGGCTCCACTACAAGCATAAGGGACAGACCTCCAAAGCACCTCTGGATCAGATCTGCCCTGAAGCCTCAAATTCAGAAAGAACAAGTATTGTGGAGGCAGAGAGGAGGGAGAGTGCAGTTCATGCTCCTGATGCTTCTCAGGGTATAAATCATCCCACTTTAATAGCAGCCTGTGTCGCCCTGAGGCATTCCTGGACAGGGGAAGCTCATTCCCAGCTGCACAGGGCATGCAGAGCTTAAAGCAAACCTTTCAACTGGAGACAAAACCCCTCAGGGTACAATCCTAAGTGCCATCCTGGCTCCATTTCTGCACACAACTCCTGCAGAGCATCCCCACCCCCTCCCCAATGAGTCTGTCCTGCGGTTTGTCAAACCTCCCACCACCCCAAGAAGAAATGTCCCAGGGGCTGCAGAGCAAACTCAGACAAACCCCTTCCTCAAGATATGCCATCCAACCCAGTAACACGTAAACCACACAGCAAACACGTGGCAATGGACAATTTGTTCTTTATTGATTAAAAATTAGAGACATGCAGTAAAATACAAAGTCCAAAAAAAGGAAAAAAGCCTGAATATTTTACATCTTTCATTATAATCTACAATACACCAAAGTTGTGAAGAGGATCCGTTTTCATTAACAGAGCATTGTCCTTAAAAGTAGGAACTAACTTAAAATTATCACCTGCTTCCAGGTTCAGATCAGAAATTTGCACAAAAACCAAATTTGTAATGACACTGGAAAACAATTATGAACAGCATTGGCACTTACTGGAACAACATCAGAAAAAGACAGTTGTCTAGCACTGAATAGCCCAAGTAAATATTTTGGATCCCTACCCAAAACATCTGGAAATCTATAGAGCAAAACCCATCAGTTTCTTCCTTGCTTATTTTCTCCATTAAAGAACTAAGGAGCCTTAGGTTAGTGTGAGCTCAAGCCCTCGAAGTCCTAGCTTTGGGAAGGTGGGGAATAACTTAATAAATAGATGCTGCATTGTTCCATTTGAGCAGTTAGAGTCCTGTCTTTCTCAGCACCAGTACACAAGTGAACAAGGAGCTCCCCATGGCATGCAGGCAGAAGGGAAAATAATACTGTACCAAGACTACCCTGTCTCCCTGTCCTAAGGGTTTCCAAATACATCCATATCGAGCGCAGGGTGACATGAAAATCAAGATGCCAGCCTGCTCTCCCCAAGCCAAGAAACTCAATGGGCGACACCGCAGAGAGCACTTTGTGTCAGACAACAGCAGAAAGGGCCAGAGGTGCCACACACACGTGCACATTTAGCCAAACCCAGCCACCAACAACTCCCTGGGATTGGGCACCTGCTTCCTGGGCTCTGCTTGGCACCCTGGGATGCTCTTGCTCCCAAACCCTCTTCCTCCTGTCCCTCCCCTTCACACTCCCCAGCCATGGGGCTGCAGATAGCCCATGGGGACATACCCGATATGCACCTACAGGCTAAAAGCAGCAAGGGCGGTACGAAGAGAACATGCATGATTCAGGAAGCTTCCACAGCTGCTCACAGAGAACAATATATAAACACAGATTGTTCACCTGAAGAATTGGAAATAAAAAACGTCCTAATTTAACTCAGTCATCCTGCTCTGTTTCTGC
>JAVJGJ010000047.1:55928331-55984596 GCA_035590215.1 Microhierax caerulescens | reverse complement strand
GCAGAGTGACACAGATCTCCTCTCCCTCTGACCATGAATATTTTGTTGATCATCTGAAAGACCAGTTTCCAGACAGCAATGCCTCATTGGTCTGCTTCAAGAACTGACTACATCTAAGATGCAGAAAAAAAAAGATGTTTTGAAGAAGGACTGCTTAACATAAATAAAGGTTCAGCCCTCATGCCACGCCTGGCACTCATGTGGAGAGAACCAAAATGGTGAAAAAAAAAAAAAAAAAAAAATAATTAAGGCAGTTTACAAAGGGAAGCTGACTTCTAATACCTCAAAGTCAAGAAACTTCTCAAAAACACAAACACAAGGGAAGGCGGCTCTCCCTCCCACGGGTTAAGACTTGGCTTGCTTTCTCAGGTGCAAGCATTCAAACCAGAGGTTTTAAAAAACACAGCCAAAGAGAAGCAGATTTCTCAGCACTCCAGGTGACCCAAACAACATGTACATTGGTGTTTCAGATAGAAGGAGAAGCAGGTAAAGAACAAAAAATATCCGTTCAGTATTAAAACTTGTGCAAAAATAGCAAGTGAAAAAATGAAACCACATGTAAGCAAACATTTAGGCAAGATCATCAGAGCAGTGGAACCCCCTGCTTCGTACTCAGTAGTATTTTTCTTTAAAGTAAGGCAATAATAAAATGAACATGCAGGCAATGACGTGTTGGATCTGCATGTTTGAGATGACAGATACAAAAACATGAGAGTTGTTTACAAAAGGTGTAAACGCCATCGGTAATTTCAGGAAGGTTTGTGATCCTATTAAGGAAAATGTTAAAGCTTCTAGGAGGGGGGCTGTAGTTCAATTCTTTGGCAGTAGTGGTTTTTTTTAGGCTAACAGAAGCATTACAAATATGCACATGTGGGTTCTCAGTTGGGAAACATCTCCTGGGACCATTGTTTAGCTGATGCTGAGCTGTGCAAATCCTATAAGTTTGCCATCGTCGGGAATATCTGAGCCTTCGACACCAGATGCCTGAAACACAAGGAACAGAGATCCAAATAGCAACACACATGCTCTATCCTCCAATACATACCATGCTATATATCACGATCAAGTGTATCAGATATGGTCTGGGGAGGGAGCAGTCATAGGACAGCTTTGCACCGCATTTCAGCAGATCGCGCTACTTGCAGTTAAAATTGAGTGGGGTTTTTTTTTTTGCCTTTTTTTGTTTTTTTAAAAAAAAAAGCTAGGAAGGGCTGGGACTGAAGTTTGGCCAATGTCTGCTCTGACTAAGGCTATGTGCACTAACCAGGGCAAACCAAGCAAAAATTTACAGAGAGAGTAAAAAATAACAGAACTTACTGCTTCACTAACAATGAACTGGTTACACTTCTGTTTTGCCACTATAACTACACCTTTGCATTTCACCACCTCTGAAGGAATCATCTGCTGTTCTTTCTCTTCTCCTAGCCTATTTTCTCTTAGTTTTGGCTCTCTTCTTTTGCCCCCTGCTCTACCCACACTCCCCCCTTCATTTCCTCCTCAGAGAAAATTTATTTGGACCCTTGGACCCTCCTGACTCTCCTCCTACAAGAAAGGAGTCCATGGCATTTCTTAACCCACTTACCTGTCTTGAAGTACAGATGCCCTTTCTGGGCAAGTGTACATTCCAAACCCAGAAAACACCCTTTAGTAGCATTTTGAGATGCTTATTAATCAGGATTAAGGGAATGTTTGTATTAGCACACCACCTCGCATTTATCTAACCCAGGTGCTGCTCAGAGGACACTAGCACAGAGCCTGCATTGCCTGCTGACAACCAGTAAGAAGCTTCAGGAAAGAAGGGGGGATTTAGAGTGCCTACATTAGATGCCTACAGTAGCCATCACAGCCACCTCCATGCAATGCCTTCTCTTTGCAAGTGACAACTTGTTCAATTAGGGAACAGGAATAAATACCAGTTTGAAAGTGACGGATCTGTTTGCCTGGGGCTCTTCCACAATTTTCTGCAAATTGGCTGCAACTGAAATCACATACACACAAAGAAAATGGGCAAATATTAGGACAGGCTAAAGAAAGCATCCCAACCTCATTAGGCCTCTTCCTATTAGTAAACTGAGAACTTTTAAAAATGATAAAAAACTTTAGGTCTCAATTAGACTCAATCTATTTAAATCCATAAACTGTGAAGATGCTGTGATTTGTTACTGTGCTGCTTTTTCAGAGGGAGGTTTTTTTTCCTGGATGTGGTGGTATTAGTAGTAATAAATTGCCCAACTGCACCTGGAAATCCAGTTCATTTTGCACTAGCAGCCTTTCCAGATGTTGCTGCCTGTGTATAGTGAACAGGTTTCCTTGCTGTAGTCAAAATATACAAGCAGTGCTGACAGTTTAAAAGTCTCACCTGCTACGCAAAAGGACACATTTATTTAGCAAATCATTCCTAGAGGTAGCTCTTCATACCTGCTCAACACGTGTTGCTGCACTAGTGCATGTGCATTTCACTCATCCTTCCCTAGCCCTACTTAAAACAAAAAAGCCTGGCTGATTCCAGTCCCAGACCTCTTTTGTGCAGGACCTGTGAGCAGTACAGGCTTGTGCAGTAATTTGGCAGTGCATATATGTCAGAGAATGATTTAGCTGACGCATTGATTAGCCTTCATTTTGCATTACAAGGAACATCTGCTTCATAATGTTTCCAAATAGATCACATTCTTGTGAACTGGGGGTTGCCTATACGTACTGGCACAGAACTGTCACCAGAATTAAAAGCAGTCTTGTAGAGCCACTGGGGTAGAGAACCAAGGCCACAGCAAACTCTCCTAGTACCCGCTAATCAGGTCATTTTAAACATGCCAAAATTACTGAAATGGTTAGAGCAGAAAATACAATACATAATTACCTATTACCAGATCTCTGCCATCAACAAGACCGGCTGAAATGAGTTCTTGAGACACACCGTCAGCAGTATCTGTTGGGGAGAAACCCAAAAGCCAGTCACCACGTAACAGAAATTGTCCAGTTGATGAAGGCATCAAAGAAACCTAAAAGCAGCTTGTACAAACCAAACAGCAGAAGCGTTGTTTACACAGAACAGATATTAGAGCTGTCTGACTGCACCAGGTGTACACCCTGAGCTATGCTGTCACACTCTGAGGTGAAATTCACCAAAGGGCTACACTTTGGGCTTATCCTTGAACAGTTCCCCAAGAAGGGTCTTCTCAACAGCAGTGCTCCAAGCCCACCATAAGGCAAGCCCTTTAGGAAGGCACTGTGGGCAGACACTCATACAGGGTTTCCATCCATACACCTGCACAACACCAAACACAAACCCTCCCCCCTTCACCAAAACTACCTGCATATACCAAAATTTCCCACCAGCTCACCTCTCCCTGGGGTAAATTCAAATCGAATATCGTTGAGCTCTTTTTTTGAATTCCTGTGGAAAGAAGAGAAGTTTATAAAGAAGAGACCATTTCATTGCAACAATTGGTCCCCAAAACAAAGTGCTGTCACTGAATAATCAGTCTGGGAAGAGAAGTGAAGTCATTGCACCCTTCCCCTTCAAAGGGCAGAAACTGATCGCTTGTGTGTGCATCTGGAAGCAGGGCTCTCGGCACTGCCCGACTCTTGACCTGACAGAGCCCAAGTGGGCTGAAGTCCAGGATCAGTGAGCACCACCTCTTTGGTATAAGGCCACGTTGTTCCACTGTCTCAGCAACTCATACAGGTCAGCAGAAAAGTCCCTGGAGCACACCTCTGAGAGGAAGGAAGCACTCACTGACTACAGATACGCACACATTATGCAACTGCCCAGGAGCGACTGGGAGGTGATGCTCAGAAGTCCCAGTCCAATGCCTATCAACAACCAGGATGCCTACAGAGATGTGGCAGGTTCCCTAAATGAGAAATGTCAATACAGGTAACGATGGTACAACGTGCTTAGAATCCTTTTTTTGCCTGTTTCTAAGGACACAGACCAGTATCCATGTCTTGGTAAAAGCTCTTCACTCCCAGAACTGGCTGAAGTCTGAAGTTGTGCCTGAATAAAAAGACTGTCCGGCACAAGGCCAGAACCCCTGGCTCCTCAGTGCCCTGTAGGGAATCCAGCTAATTACTCCTTCCCACCGTTAAGAGTCTGGGAACATTTATACAAATATCAAAACCTTGATACAGTACACAGCTCTTGCCAAACTGAAGAAGTGGATGAGAAACATCCTTTTCTGGGTCCTGATTTCAGAAGAGTGGATGAAATCCAAGTTGGCAAACAACAAATAACCACCACCTTTTTAACTAAAAAGCAGATGGCAAGACGCACTACAGAAGTCCTCTTCCAGTGTCCCTCTCTACAAAGGCTCACTTTGACAGCAAGGTCAGGTTTGTGTCCTTACCTTAACCTTAGTACAAGGCTGATGGGGACTTTCGTATCTTCCTGTACCGGCGCTGCAGCAGGAGCAGGTGGGGCCTGCAATAGGATTACATCATTTTAAAGCAGATCAACACTTCCTTCCTCTGGTTTTAAAACTAGAGATAACCTTGATCAGCTATAAATACAAACAAAGTTTAACTTATTGTTGGAATCATGACACTACAGTGAAAAAGATGACAGACTAATGAAACATTCACGCTTAAATACTAACCCAGGATGTTCTCTCTGCAACTGCCTTGAAAAAAGTAAAAGCTATGCAACTTTGAGAAATGCCAAAATGGCAGGAGACTTCAGAAGAAATGCTAAATATAAAAACACTGCTTGCTTTGCATCTAAAATTAAGGTTTTTGTGCGTTCACGACAGCTTCAAGACCTCCTGTGTTTTAATCCCTGCTCCAAACAACTAATTTTAAAACCTGATAAAATTGTGAAGAGTACCTAGGAAATAATTTAACTGGCAGATTAGCATATACTCTCAGTTACTTTTTTGTGACATCAAAGGCTTTAAGAGCATCTAGCAACAATTTTACAGCTGCTTATTTTAGTTTTAAATGACTTCTAAGTAATTAGTGGATTACTGGAACATGTAATCAAAGCCTTTTATATTGGCCAGCAGCAGATTTCCAGTAGGAAACATCCAGGAGGTGTCCATCTTTATAGCACTTGTGATACTTTCAGTAAAGAGCTAATTGTTACTCAATCTCCACCAAGAAAACCATCAAACAAAACAGAGAAGGGTCAACTCTTCCACTGCACAAGTCATCTATCTGTACTGCCCATGCTGAGGCAGGGGTTTTAAATCTGCAGTAACAAGACAGACACAATGCTAGGCTGATAATTTAAGCCTAGAAGTCTTGACCAGGTTTTTTCATCTAGATCACCTGCTTTTTCATGAGAGGAAAAAAAAAAATAAACCCTTTGTTTAAGACTTCGTTTAAGTATTTTACTCCATCTGTTGGTGCTCTTGCACCAGCAATGCAGCTCAGGGCTTCTGATCACAATCTCGTTTCTGTTGGAGCTGAAAGCTTTACCAGGTCAGTGAAAACAAACAAGGGTTCATAGAGAAACCCAGAGGTCTGCAAAACAGTAACCAACAAGCTACAAAGAATAACACACTGACACAGAGCACTGTAAAGAACATCATATTGACAAAAAAAAGAGCTATGAAGAACACACTGATACAGGTATGAAGTTCACCTTAGGACAAGCTACCAAACAAATAAGCTATTGGGCACTAGTGGCACGGAGCAAGATACTCTGCTAGTGCAAATCAAAACACTTTCACTAAGACCAACACTGCTACTTCATTTTACCGAATGGAGAGTCCTGGCCTTCAGTGCTGCTGGTGTTTCAACTGCTGCATAAAATTCAGGGATTAAACACTCGCCCTTTTTCAAGAGATTTGAAGGGGTTTGATTTAAGAATTAAAGCTACTTTTAATATAGCCAAGAATATGTCAGACCCCAACTCCACTGGATTTTTTTTTTAAAGACTAACAGCTTGTCTCTGTTTTGTAAACAGGAACATGAGCTGACCGCAGCGAAGAGATACATGTATCCTTCTATAGTCTTTAAAATAAAAATAATGAAACATTTCTATAAGCCTAAAGAGTTATTTTTCTGACCAACACTGCCAATTCTCTTCCCCTTGGGTCTGCCAGAGGGTGATGGTAGCTTGCCCCACCCCCAACAGTGACAGCCTCTCCTTACCAACAAATATGAACATTGGTGTCTTTTATATGAAAGTAGTGCCATCATTCAGGAGTCTGGCAAACTCTGCAGTACTTCACTCCAGCAAACCACAGGACATGTTCCAAGTGTCTCAGTAATGATTTGGGTTGGCCGTTTTTCTCTTTTTAACACAAGTCAGAGCTCTTTCTTGACTTTGCTATGCCTGCCTATCTGACCTATATCCTACGCTTTGGGGTGACGTAGCTAAGAATTAAACAGAGTTGTCAAGCTTTCACTTCCCCTGTACTTCCCCCCCAAAGGTCCATTCTCCCCTCTCTGCTTGAAATGGAAGTGTTTGAAAGCACCACAAGGTTCAGAGTTTCCCAAAGATGGGAGTTTCTCCACAATTTTTGACTGCTACAAGGACAGTTTTAACCTAGACCTCCTGCCTCTTTTCTGATGCCTAGAGAACATGTATGTTCTAGTTTTTCCCTCTCCCTTCTCTCTCCACTCTTACCCCATAGATGCCAGTGATGCCAAAACACACAACCTGAGCCTTTTTGTGCTGCACCTTAAACATCAGGAACAAGCAGCTTCCACTGAAATGATACTCTCCTTTTTTCTTACCTCTAACCTTGCTTCAAAAGCCAGAGCCCACTCCCTAAACAGCATAAAAAGTCACTGCTCACCCACAGAATAAGAATGGAAGACTGCACACCCACACTGACTGTCTTCCTTTTGCAAGCCACCAGGCCAGCTGTCACTTCTGCAGAAGCAGCAGCACTAAATCAACTCCAGACAAGCAACTTTCATGGCTTTACATCATTTTAGCGTGTCTGGAACAGAACAGCTAAGTGCAAAACTGAAGGCCGATATGAAGGGTTTCCGTCTGATCTTACCTGGGCTGCTGCTGGGGCTGCTGGAGGAGCCTGACTAGGTGGAGGTACAGCAGTTTGAGGTTGTGCAGGTACTTGTCCTGCAGCCTGAGGTAGTTGAGTAGGTGCCTGTGCTGCAGCATTGAGTGAAGGACCTGGAGGCTCAGCTGATGGGAATAGCTGCAAGGAAAAAGGTGTTTTAATGAGAAAAGGAACTCAAGAGTTCTGGCTCAAGCACCAGATTTCCAAGAAGTGTTCACTTAATGTACGAATCACTTCTCCAAGGGCATTCTCCAGGACACTAAAACTGATCCCAAGTTGGCATTCAAGGAGTTTAATGTGTCCTTATGTTCAGGGACCCCTTCTTCCCTGACACTTGCATGTTTTACTCACCAGTGAAGGAGGATAAAAAGCCAAAATACTGTGTTATTCAGAACAGAGAAACTGATTTTGGCATAGTAGCCAAAGAACTGTAAGCTTGATGACACTTCTTCAGAGTGCCCTCCAAGTTACTCCACTAAGTTGTAGGAAATATAAATCACCTTGAGTACTGAAATTCTGGGCAGCAGACTTCCAAATCACAATATATATAAAGGGATGTATCACAATGGGGAAGTTAATTCCAAAGGGATTCTGGTTCTCAGCTTTTTCTTTGAATTTAGTTTATCTTTCTTAAGATCTCCCTTTATAATCAAACCTTGGAAACAGATGAACAGGACAGCCTAACCCAAGACTAATTTCTAGGAGTCAGCTTTGTTTATCTTTTCACACAGAGAAAAGAAAGACATAGCACTGTCTCTAGAAGATAAGCAGCATCTATCACTGAAAGATACTATATACTAATATTCCTAACGTAAGAAACACAGGACAGAACTGAAGGCAGATCATAAGTTGGAACTGAAGGTTTTTTTGCTATCAAATACTACTACAGATGTATTTCACAGTTCTGAGCACAGGTTCCAAACCAGTGAATTAGACTATGCAAAACCGACATTTTAAAGTTGCGTTTTGTTGGGGCTGTTTTGCTTAGATTATTCTTATGACCAATACATCACCTTACAACACACAGACTTTTGCCATAGCAAGTAAAGTTGAAAAGATGTACACCAAAGTTACCTCAGGAAGACCTCTTGGCACTACACAACCAATGATTCCTTTCACAGGGAGGTTTTCAAGCAGACTCAGCTAGATACTAGCTTCTGCTTCACACAGTATTGTTTCCAAAGGCTAAAAAAATATGTTCCTTTAAAAAACAGCCATAGCTAAGGCTGCCATTTGCATTTTGCCATTTGCCATTTGAGCAAGCCATTTGCAATTGTAACTTACCTCGGAATTCTGTACAGATTCTTTCACTCTGGGAGACTGAAAAACAGAGAAAAAGTATCATTGCCTAGACAAAAGTAAAGCTGACTGACCAGAAGGACTTGTCAGAACCCTACTGAACACATGAAATCTACATAATTGCTTTGAAGTTACATATCTGTATTAAGATGCACAATAAAAGGAACACCACACAACTTATTGGCAACTTTATCATATCATACCACCCAGAAACATACTGTTGTGTTCCAGAGCTTGCAGTTGATATTTACACACTGGCACACCATACCCTACACTGCTATTGTTGTTAACTGTTAGAAAAATCCACTACTCTTGATAACCATTCAGAATGGACCAAGATGTGCACCAAAATGGCAAAATCCATTTTAAGCTACCCAAGTCCTGCAGAAAAAAAAAGATAAGCCATGCAAATCTGCCCTGCAGAATTCCACTAGGAAACAAATCCCCTTTGTATACTTTGGGAGCTATTTTGCAAACCAACTTGTTTAAACCATACAAAATGGGGGGGAGGCGGGGGAGCAGAAATCAGCCTTAATTGTGCTACTTTACTGAAAGAAGTCTCTCATCTTCTCTCCTTGTCCTTGGACTCTGCATCATATTATGTTCTCTGTGAGAGTGCCAGGTGTACACAATTTCAGCAGTGAAACAGATTAGTGGAATGGAGGGGAAAGTGCTGTCACAGAAATGCGACCAATCTTTGCTTATCAGTAAAACAAAGGTAACTTTCACATCAGCAGGAAGGGACTGCCAAGTAGTCCTGGAAAGCCCTGTATTTAAGATAGCCTGCAGCTTTGACTTCTAGCATGACCCATTACCACGTGGAGACAAGACAGGTGGGATGGCTCAGTCCATGCCGGGATTAACAAAATAGATGTTCCTTCTCCACATAATGGTCTAAAAGACAGGTTGTGATTAGGATACAACAAGTTCAACAGAAGAACATCTCATCACGCCACTGTATCTTGAGCCATTTTGTACACTAACCAATGCCACTACCTTAACAAATGCCAATCAGAGCAGTTTGTAACATATGAACCAGAGGCTTCTCACAGGAAAGGTTAGAAAGTCTTATGCTCAGAACAGCAACTTGCAAAAAGCCCTCTGGAAGGAGGAGAGGGAACAGCTCCTCCACGATGACTATGCGCAGACTGTCAGGAAAAAAGTCATGCAGCTGGAAAGGTAAAGCCTGAAATCCATCTCAATATGCTGAGCCTTCACTTGACAGCTAGCAGGCAAAATGAAAAACGTGGCATTGCTCCCAGAGATAAACAGCCATGCTCCACATCTGCAGCACCGTTCTTTCAGGCACAAAACTCATACACAAGAGCACCCAGATGCCTTGAGGAATAACTCAAAAAGGAACTTGTCTGAAAGATCACAGTGTGTTAGACACTGTACAGACAAGTACAGAAACAGTGGCCCTGCCCCACAGCTAACAACTAACCCAGATAAATGACAAACAGAAGGAAACTAAGGGAAAACATGAACAGATGGAAAGGGGGCTAATCATAAAGATTTTTACCTAATTAAGGCACAAATAGGATGACTTTGGGGATGTGCTGAAATGTATTAGTTCTAACTTATTTTTGCTTGTGTAATCAGAGGTGTTCTGAGTAACCAGTGAAATGTGACCACATGGCATGCCACTGCACAGATTTCTTGAGTAACAGAAGGTGAATGATTTAAGAGCCCACATAGCACAATTGCTTTAATATTGCTTTAATTTGAATCCAAGGTTGTAAATGCAGAGAAGAAAGAAGTTCAGTAAATCTTTATATCCAAAAGACAGTGACTTGCTGGTCAACATTACATTCAATGAATTGAGCAGCTATTTCTGGCTCTGTTTTATAACAAATACCTGACTGCTTTCAGGTGCAATCTTAGCAAGAGACTTGTAAAATACATATTTGTACACGTTAAATTCACCTTATTTTTTTCCTGCAAAGTGAAGACAAGCAAAAAGTACAAAAACTTTTCATTTATGTAGATGCTTTTATGCAATGTTAATACTTAAGTATTTTAGCAAAAAGTCAATCTGCGAGGTATCCTTTTACTTTAAGGCTGACAGCAATGAAATGCAGCTATAGATTGGATCACAGAATCATTTGGGTTGGAAAGGACCTTTAAAGATCGTCTATTCCACCCCAAGCGCAATGGGCAGGAATAAAAGGTGACACCTAGTTAACACAAGTTATTCTATCCTACAACTTAGTTAAAACTGCAGAGCGATTACAGACAGGTGGAATTTATACCCTGTGTTTGAAGTATAGCCAAAACCACAAAATAAACACTAGTCCTCAAACATCACCGTATTTATGCCAAACACTGGCAGTCTGGATACAAGTCATAAGACTTGTATCAAATGCCAGAGGTGCACAGGCACCCCTATCCCTTCATCTTCAGGTAGGAGAAAGTGACTCCAAAGCTGTGCAAAGAAAATCCACCAAGGGCAGGATTCAAGTACCCAGACAGACATGTAGTGAGCTCTAAGGTGCCATGGTGCCCTTCCTGACCTCCAGAAAGGTACAGGTCTCCCAAAGGTCTGTGATGTATCTACACTGGTGCTTCCAGAATGGCAATATACATCTGCATTTAGGTAACTGAACTGAGACCTACTGCTCCAACACACATCCTAAAGGTTTCTTGAATGGGAGACCTGAAAGTAAAGGCCAAGCACAACCCAAATTAGAGCAATCAGAACAGAAAGCAGTACAAGGAAATGTGCCAAAGTTTGAAGAAAAAAAACAAACTAGCTTGAAAAGGAGTTTGTAAACATGTGTGTCAATCTGCTTTTTTCTGCATTAAGAAGAAACAAGTACTGTTCAAAACACAGTAAACAGTATTAAGTCATAGTACCCTGAGAATAAGACAAGACAGAACAAGTTTAAGTAATCTCTGAAACAGAGTTAAGGTTTTTTTTTACAATATTGCTTCCTAAAATTTGATCATATTTTAACCTACAAGAAGGAATATAGAAGATTTCAGCTCATAAAGCATCAAGAATTTCAGTAGTAGCCACTTGGTACCAAGAGATCCTCCTTGACTGTGTAATACAAAGCTGGATACAGTCAGCTCTTTAAAAAGTCACAATAGCTGTTGCCATGAAGTATGGAATTGCTGGATCAACAGTGGCCTTTAAAAACCCAAGCGTTTCAAAGGATGCAAAATCTGGCATTTAATATTTAAGTGTCTATACAGAACATCAGTAGAAGGAAGACCAATGAAAGAGAAATGTGAAAATTTAAGTTGGAAAGGGATAAATGCTTCAAACCAATACTGCTTCCCCCTTCATTTCAAATTGAAAAACTTCCCCCAAAAATCCTTTACTGTCTCACCAACTGAATTACAGAATGAAGTGAACTATACATTTTAATCAAGCTGTAGTGAAAAGGGAACAGGCAAGCCATTACAGTCAAAATCCACACTGCCAATTACAATAAATTTCTAGACCGTCTTCCCCCAGTAATCTTTTAGTCGCCTACTATGCATTTCCTGTGCTACTGGGAGTTAGTCTGGGCTTGGGAGTTTTTGTGGACAGAGGGAGGTGGTGTTTTGGGGAGCATTTTCAAGTGCTAGACCAATCACAGGGATGCCATAGCATCATCTATCAGTGTAACCAAGGGGATGGAACCAGAACCTGCGTGTTTCAGATATTAGACACAAGCACAGGCCCTATTGATTTCAGCTTCATCTTGGAGAGGCCAGCAGGACAAAACCTCTCCTGACACTTCCATAAGAACATCTCAAACAGTCAGCATCCTTAAAAGCAAAGAGAATATCGTAGCGCAAGTAAATTAGTATGCCGAGCCGTAAGCAGACTGTCTGAATTCATGTTCCTAATTTGGCTCAACATCCCTGAATGAGCCCAGTTGTGCCCCAGAATGACAACAGGACAAAACAGATCAATACAATTCCTTCAACCTTCAGTCTGCTTTCTCTGGTTTGTCTATGAACTTGAGGGGAAGGATAACAACTTACTGTGTATCCCACTTAAAACAAGGCCACATGCTTCCCAGGGATATTTAATGTACCACAGTTAGAAAACAAAATGGAGACAGAGCTACTGGAGTTTGAGGACCCACCCTGAGCTGTGAAATTGCTGCTCTGCCTTCCTCACTTTCTTCATCTAGTTCATCATCACTCCACTCCCAGCCACCATCTTCAGTCTTATGAAGACGTCCACTGGAACCTGGGACTCTCCGGACCTACTCAGCACAAAGAGAGAAAACTTGTATGTCAAGCAGACAATTGCTATAGCTATCTTTTTCAGGAGACAGAGCACAAGAGCATCTTCAGGTTGCACCACCTGCCAGGATGCACGAGTACTTTATTGAAATATCTAGTTCTATCTAGAAAATGCGGTACTACAGTAATTATCATTAAAAATGTGAACACAAGCATAAACTAGTACGACTAACCGCAAGAACTCAGGAGGTTTTCAGTACCTTTTTGGATCTTTCAGTGATTGTTGGTGCTCTCTGCAACATCTTCTCTTGTAAAAACTCTTTATTCTGCACAAAAAAACCAACACCAAACATTAGCATTGCTGAAAATGCCCTTTGATTCCTTCAGTGTCTCTGATAAGAAACTGTTACGCTATTTCTAACAGACGGTGTTTTACATGTTTCATCCCCACTCTCCCAAAGATATCAACCACTTTCTTCCTTTGGACTACAGTATATGATGCTTCATCCTAAATACCGTTTCAGTTAACTAGTGGCATTTTCCCTATGCAAAGTGATGTGAAACAACAATCATGGAGTTGTATACTATTCTACCACATTTACTGGAGAACGTACTTGTTATATTGCAGCATCTGATAAGACTGCTGAGACATCTGGCATTCTTCCATTCACAGACATTATGCCACCTGGATCTAGCCCCTTTGTTTTATCTTACATCTAAATTTATGCCTGTCCTACTGTCAAAGGCAAACCTCAGATGTGAGGCCGGCCAGGATGCTGGAACCCCTCCATGCTGGAGTAACAAGACCAAGGAATTGGGGCAGCAGGATTTAAAGCAGCTGAAAAAACATACAGCACACGTGATGTTCAGAGAGGAAGTAAATACAGTGATCCCAAGAGATTACATATTGGGAATCTGCTGTGATACCTTACTGTATTGTCTCCTCTTCAGCAAGCTCTGGACCAGCTAACATGTGGGCTCCTGAGTGTACAATTTTCCAACCACTGACTGCAGAGCCAGACTGCTGGTTGCAGGGGATGCATGCCAGGCATGCACCCGGGCATGAGCACTGGGATCTGGCTGGGTATTTCACACAGGTGAAGTTGGATAGCCCTGCCACCTCTGCCCACAAAGTGCTCCCAGAACTCCCCCGTGATGGCTTCTTGCATGCAGGGTGGAAAGCCTCAAGACACACACTGTCAGTTCCTGATAAGTGGCTTGCAACATTACCAAAACATACTTTCACATAACATACTCTTATTTAAATATAGTTCAATACAGGAGTACAGAAGTTGGATTCTTCCATCTCAAGTTACAGCTGTCTGTTTGGGAGTGGCTGATGTATGAAAGTCATTTAACACTGAGTGTTAACTGACACACATTTTCACTTCGGATGCTGGTTTAAGTATTGCCTCATTTACAATAACATTAACTTTCTATCACCACATATGCTAATATGTTACTCTGAAGCAGCTTAATGAAAGCATGAAAGATTTTACACACAATGAAGTAGGTAACATGAACTGGAACTTTCAAAACCAAACAGAGAAAGGTCAGCAATGTGTAAACCATCTTGTTACTTTGGACACCCAAGTGTGTATCCAAGTATGCACAGATGCACACTGTTCAGTTACCTAAAATCCCATCATGGACAATGAAAACCTAGTTAATACTGTCAAGAGCCTGGACATCAATTAAACCTGCCCTAAAGCAAACTCCTACATTTCATAAACTGGATCACTCTCTAGACTCCCTTGGTCGTACTTGTTAAGATTTCTATCAAATTTAACAGGACATTCAGCTCCTGTGCAGATACCTAGATGCGGCCACTTCCATTTAAGCACCTTAACCTGAGAGCTGAAAACTACTTCGATTAATTGGCAATGGTGTTGCACTATCCCAGGTATCAGGTATCTTTTCAACAGTTTAATCTCTGTTCTGCTATAAAATCCAAGTATTTTGATCACAAACATACCATAAAAAATAAACAGGAAACATTTCCTCATTCCCATGGAAATACAAATTCTCCCTTGTATTATTTCTGTCTGTCTCCCTCAGTAAGACCTTGCACATTGCATATGCCCTAATCTCCAGGCAGTAATTACCTAAATGCTCACTGGCAGTTCACTCCAAGGCTAGAAATGGGAGTCTCCTACTATTTTTCATCACAGGATCTTCATTGTCCAGAAGGCAACACAGGGTGAAATAGTTTTAGGTAGCCCTCTGCACAGTGGGCCTCATTCACTGTTTTGCATACAGACTCATTACAGAGTTTATACTAAAATATAAGTTACATTTACTGCTACAGAGACCTTTACAGTCAGACAGGCAGCCACAATGGCACCATTACAAGAGAAAAAAAAACCCCAAAAGCCACTGAAAGACATTTAAATGCTCAAGAATTTCTTTGATAATTTAGATAAAATAGATAATCTGTCTTAATAGCAGCATACACAAGGAGGTACAGGAGAGAAGTTTCACTCTGTTCGTTCACAATGACCTGTTCAACTCAGCTATGATGGCCCTAAGTGAAACAGCCCACAACTGCCAACAAAGCTGTTACCATACCTATCATACTTCTGAAAAAGGCCTCTCCACAGCTTCTGCACAAAGTTCAGGAAGTGTTTTCTTACCTTTGCTTTTGTGAAAAATTTGTGTCTTAAGAGTTCTGCTGCTGTCGGTCTGTCAATAAAAACAGATGTAGAAAAGACAATTACAAATGCTCCTTTTCAACACAACGGTCATCCAGGTTGCTGCAGCTTGTTGTAACATGGCATCTCATAAGGGCACAATTCCCCAAAAATCAGTCAGTGTATTCCTAGCAAATTTTACACCAGCAGTCTTTTAAACACTCAGTGTACCCTGACCAAAGCTTATTCTTTTCAAAAGCAGTGAGTAACTGGGAGGCAGGGGGGGGTGGGGGGAAAAAATCGCTCCCATTTTGATTCTGAACTTGAGTCTCTTAGAGATAGTTTGATAGGATCACAGAAATAATTTGCTCAAACTGAAATGAAGGATCATCACCTGCAGCAGGAGTGCAGTATGTGCAATTATGTGCAAGTAACAGCATTACTTCAGAGATACCTGATTATATGTAATTAGTTCTATTAAGCACAGGCAGGATGATCAATCTTTGTCTAATAAAAAACGATCAAGTACAAACTGTTTTTCCCTTTAAGTTAGGCTTTAGGATAAATACGGGAAAATAAAAAGACATCCCTTGGTCAGTTTAGAAGGAGCTTTCTGACAACTCAGAACAACACGAGAAAGTACAGCTTACAGCATTTCTCACACTGTAAACTGTGCTTAAATAGTAATAGAGTTTAATTATTGCAAAGGTCATTCATTGCGAGGTTTATTTCACCTCAGGCTGTTCTAACAAAAATCATCTACCTTACAGCAAGGGAGCCCCAAAAATAATTTAAAACTAATCACACTAAATTCTCCTCTTTTGAGAACCCACACAATATGCATAAGCATATCTGATTCTGCTAGTTGCTCTATCAGCTGACCTCTTGCTCCCATAGTCAGGATGATGACAAAGCCTGTTAGTGGTGCTTGAGAAGAAAGCAGGAGTATGCCACGATTCAAAGCTATTACGTTTAATTCTGATCAGCACAAATTCTAACCTGCAGGGACAGGATATGCTTTAGAACCGATGAAAAACATCCTGCTGGGAAAAAACCCTGCTATCAGCATTTATCAAGCACTTCACTGGATTCATTAAGCATTTCAAGTGTAGAGCTTGTTAGAAGAGAGAGATCCCATCTCACAAAGCGTGAGAAGCCTTTGTTCCTGGACCTGTCACAAAAGGGAACTGAAAAATGTCTTCATTATTATTATTTTATGAAGGGACTTTTTCCTTTCCAGAATTAGTTTGCTTACCATGGAAAAAAAGAACACTAACAGCTACAAAAACTGAAGGTGTCTCTCTTTATCTTTGTCTTTCAAGAAACATTAATTTTAACACATGATGAACATTTTCCTTTAAACAGTTTCACAAACTGGCAAATACTATGACTGTCCTCCACAGATACAGGTCTGAGCCATCCTATGTAACAGACTGCGGGTTTTAAACAGTGCCATAGATAGCTGGACCCGCGTGCAGCTTTGAACAATGCCATAACATGATACAATGCTATCCTGGGAACCACAACATATGCATCACCCCCTTCCTTGGTAGTATCTCTAACACCACTAAGTAGTCAAGCTACTGTCACAAGGAAAACTGAAAGTGTCATCAGGTCACCCTAAACAATCTGTATTGATGAAAACATGTTGGTAAAGTTTACCAGTGGTTTTCCTGATTTTTTTTTCCCCCTCAAGCCAAGTATTACTTACAATTAAGTAAGTCAAAACTACACTGAAAGCCTTCTTTGCACTGGCAAAATGTTAAAAAGTCTATTTATGAAGCTTCACAAGTCAACACATATTGCCCAACATGTGATTTCTGATTTATAAACACAGAGCAGTTTTGCCTGGGTACGAAACTTGAACTGCAGTCACCTGCTGGAGGTGGCAAGGGGGAGAATGACACACTACACACAGAGTGGACTGGGATGCACTCTCATTAACCCAAATGGAAAACGTGTGCCCCAGCCAGGCACAATGCCAGACATTTATCCATAAAATTACGGACAGTCAAGAGAATTCGCGGACACACAGCAAGATTGCGGTGTCCTTTGTGACTGAAACGCTGGAGGGGCAGACAGTGTACCAGCTTTAAAAAAAATAGGGAATACAGTGAGTTTTGTGGTTTTGTTTTAGGTTTGTTGTGTTGGGGATGTTACCTGTTCTTACCTTTTCTCGGGGTCTTTTTGTAGGCACGATGAAATCATCTTCCTAAATGATTTCCCATACTTCTTCAGCATCTCCTTATCTTGCACACCAGTTTCCAAAGATGGAGGATCATTTTGTAGCGTCAGCATCAAAACCTGAAAGAATTATGTCTATTGACAATGAGATTTTTCTTGACCTTTGCTAGAAACAGATCTTGGGAACACTGTATTTTGGACAAGCATTTTCACCAAGCATCTGAGTCAACAAGGACTGTTTCATTACAACAGCTCTCTGAGGGTAGCCAGAGCACAGAGTAAAGTTCTTTACAATTTAGTTTGTCTCCTCACATTCATCAGACAGCAAAAACTCACCTACCTTTTCCTCAAGGTGATTACAGGGTCTCTCCTCTCCATTTCCCACATTCACTAACTTTGTACAAACAATTTTCAAAACCTTTACACCTCTGCAAATTCTGACTATCAGCTGAGAGGTTCAAGACCCATATAACAGGGTATAGAGAGTTACCTCCACCTCCTTTCCTTGAGAAGCCAGGCTAATTTATACCCAACCACTTATGCTATTCTTTTCAAGCACATCTCCTGGCCCACAGTGCAGCACAAACACAAGGCTGGGATGTGCTTTCAGGCATGTTTGGTGTGATTAAAGGTGTAAGCATAGCAGAACTTCTACCAGCCTTCCTCATTTGAGATGAGCAGCTCTGCAAGGCATTTGATTCAAAGGCTCTGTTTAGATCTCCCTGCGGGTATTTCTTAGCTAGAAATCAAATTAACGTAAAATAAAGGCAACATAAAAAAAACATGTGAGGGTTCAATTCCATGTATGAATCCAACAGCAGGTGAAGACATTTCTCACACAAGCACCTATCAAGCCAAACTGATTATTTCCTTCACATCACTCAGATACTCTGAAGGAAAGGGAGAAAATTACTCATTTCCATTTTCACTTGTCACCTACATACAGATGAATATCTATTTTTAGAAAAGGAAGCAGCACATTGCACATTTAAATAGCTTTCAACAGCTATATTGCTTAGGGCAGCAAGAGCCCATCAATCTAGCTGAAATTATACAGTCCATGACAGAATTCCATGCTTTTTTCCTCCACTCTCCTTGGAGGGCCACTTAATGCATGGGTCATTTTGCTGTTTAATAAAATTAATCTGTGGTGAAATACAATTACATTCAATAAATAAAAGGCAGAAATTCTCTTGCAGGCTGCATGACTGGAACTCACACCTCATAGAACTGGAAACACATAATTCTACCTACTATACAACAATACATGACACTAAATAGGTAATCTTTGTACTGAAAGGTACAACCCATGCATTCAAAACACAATAAACTTAAGTACAGCTTACAGAAGCTACTGCAAAATGCTACCAATAATTACAGCACAGAAGGAAGTATCCATGAAAACAGCGCAGCTAAAGCAGCAGCACATTTCCCTAAACATCTTGCTGCTCTGCTACAATCACTGATATGGTATGAACTTTAATGGCATTTCTGAATCACTTAGCTACACAACAGTCCCTGCACAGAGGTGACAAAAATCTTAAAAAGCACTCCCAGACCCTTATCTCAGGTAACTAGTCTAACCATAAGCTATGAGATAACTAAAAGGGCTCTCCACCCCCTTCTCGATCCGAGGGAGCATGAACCCCAGGAGTAGAAGCAAAGTGGCCTTTAGGAGGGTGTGCCAAAGGGTCTCAGTTTTGTGACTGAGACAGAACCCCATCAGATCTCACAAAAGGGCTAAGGAAGAAGATCTCAAAGCTCAGTAAGACAGGATGCTTCAGACCTCAACTGATGGGGTCAACTCTTAACGTGTAGACTCCCTGAAAGAGCAGCATGTTGGAAAGTAGCTCCTGGTTCAAGAGTCAGGCAATAGGGACAGTTAGCCAAACTATAAAGTGATGTACAGTTCAAAATACTCAAAAAAGATTTTTGAAGTATCAGTGTTTATACCAGAATACTTCCTCCACCTCAACTTCAATAAAATATTAGTGTGCTGATACCACACCATTTCATACCGATGTGGTACTTTCCACTGGCTCAGTAATTGACAGAACTGTGTTGGCATTAAACAAAGTAAGATTCTTTTGGATTAACCGATAACAGGGCTTCTGAGAGAGTATCAAGAAGGATTGTCAGTGTAGGAGAAGGAATGGCTCACCATCCCAGTGTTACTGGATACCAGATAACATATTCTGAACCACTATTTCTACTCCTAAAAACCTGTGCTGCCTTCAGAAGCTCCGGGACTAAAACACACAGCATTCCCCTCAAGAATGGTGACCCTGGTGAGACTCATAATCTAAATAAGAACTGCAGTTTCAGACAATGCTGATTAAGCGGCGTATTTTTAAAAAGTGACTTCAGACAAATCCAAGAACACTGTGATCCACAACTGCAAGTTGAGAGGACAAACTGCAACCAAGCATGCTGGCCAAATTCTTGGAAACTTCCACAGAACACACCGATCCTTTATCTTGCACAAGTATCTGGAGACCTGCTCACCTTCATCGGTGGGTATTTATGGTAAGGAGCTGCCCCTGTAGCCAGTTCGATAGCAGTGATTCCAAAACTCCAGATGTCTGCCTTGAAATCATATCCTCTGACCTGAAAAATATTCAAGAATGTTAACATGTGCCTCTTTGCTATGCTATACTACAATCCCTTTCTTTAGCCTATTACACAACCTTTCGCCCTTTCCTTCCTCTCCCCTTGAATTTGGAAAGAACAGCACTATAATGTCAAAGAGATGGAAAGAACACTTTCTCCCTCCTCTCCCCCCAGCTCCTTATACCTTCAAGGAGGTGTTTTAGGAGTCAGCCTGCTGAATATTATGGTTATGGACTGTACAGCTAGGACTGCTCTGCCATAAACCTCTCCATGTGTAGAACATAAAGGGGCACTGGGTCAAACCAGGCTCCAACTTCTACATAAAGATACAGAAAGTCATTAAATAGCATAATGAAACTCTCATAGTTAATAGATGGACTGTTATCCCCTTGGGACATATGAACCTCACTACACTTTTAGTCAACTGCTTAATCAATTTGACTGCAAACATGCTTAATCCTGAAACTTCAGTATATACCAGTTCAATAAAAAGCTCCTCATTCCTGTTTGCAGACTAATATTTCCCTCCACTAATTAACAGTAGCTTCTGCACTTGACATTAAACACAGGCTTGTTCAGAAAAATTTATAGCATTTACTTCCCCCCATGCACAGGAAAAAATAGTTCATACGCCAAAGCAGTAACTTCCTCGTTATTATTAGGTAATATTTTGGCACTTGCTTTCTCTGCTGCAGGGGAGAGACATTATGTACTAACTTCAAGAGCAGCTACAAAAATCAAAGCATTTTGGCTGCTTAGAATGGTTTGTGTTTCTTCTCACTAGACTATGGAAAAATGAATATTGAATCAGAGCAAAGCTAATAGGGGTATTGTGTTCAGCTAACCTAACAAGCTTTAGAAAGGCACTCATTGTGATGAAGCCAAAAATGTTCCCCAAACTACCTTTAAGATGATCTTGAATTTTGGCAAACAAACAAAAAACCCTCTTGTACCATTTTTCATATAATACTATAATTGAACTGAAATTTATTTGTAGTAACAGGAATTTATATCTTGCACTAATTTCTTCAGCTTTGTAAGCATCATTTTCACGAGCTGTAAAAGGTCTGAAAGGTTTCTTGAAGTGCCTCAGTTTATGGATCCCACAATTATGAATGGATTAAGTTAGTTAACTAAAAAAGCATAGATATCTAGTATAATTTACAAGGACACAGTGCAGGAAGAAATATGCTGTGAGGATGGGGTTTTTTCCCCTCTCACACTATTTTTAGATTTTAAAAATAATTTTGGAATATTTCTTAGCTTTATCTTTCACTTAGTCTTGCATCTATACACTGTACAACTCCCCATTCCCCACAGGGATTTTAACTGCTTAGTTGGTTTAAAATTGTATCATATAATTCTACTTTCAAATTAAAGCTATGAAGTTCAAAACAGTCTACAGCAGTTCATCTTGACATCTGTCCAATACGTATTAGTCACCACCCTGCAGTTAGTTTATATCAACATCTATTTTTCTCATCAACTTTTGCCATAGATCTGTCAAATGAACATACATTAAAAGACAATGCCAGGCTATCACCTATTAACATGCTAAAGGAACTCAATGATGCTGAACCAGATGGAATTAAGTCAGTAATATCTACATATCGAAGGCTAATCTACAGCAATCCCTTCATCCTTTTCCCAGGGTTAGATTTAGCGGCTCAGAGTGACACCTGCTGGGAGACAGCAAGATGATACACATGGATAGTGAGGGATTTCACATGCACATCCAAAGTACCGCCTTACCCTCTAATACTTGCAACAAGTTAGATGTGCACAGCCTTCATGGCAGTACCTGACTCCCTAGAAAATCTTCCTTCTTCAGAAATACATCTGTTGCATCAAGAACCCTCCTTATGTTACTAAAACGTTCACTTCTCCTTTTTAGCACCTTTAAGATCTTTATTTTTCCCTGTTGTCCTACAGACTGCAGCAACCCTAACCACAATGAGCCCAGAGAAGCACTGTTAGGTCCTGGCCAGCCTGCTGTGCCCTGTGCACCAGGACGGGACATAAAGGGCAGAAAAGCAAGGGGCAACTCTGATCTGGTTTCCAAAACACTGAATACTCTATTTTTATTTATTTTTAAATCAACAGCAAAAATTCCAAAATAACATGACTGTAAAGCAGTTCACAGAGACAGCTCCTGACTTGGGGAGTGCATCATGTACGGTGTGAGGCTTGCACTCTGAAGAGGTTGCAGGAGTGCTGCAATACACCAGCCCCTCAATGCCGCCATGGGGAGCCACTGAAAAGGCCAAACACCAAAAAAGCCTTTCATCAATAGTACATTTAAGCTATCTCAAAATTACCTCAATCCCTCAAGAAGTTTTAGAGGAAAAAAACGCATTAAAGTTCTATTACTGGTTTAGCTGCATTTCATTTTAGAGATATATACGTAAGCAGGGGTCTTATTCAAGTTCCTTCTAAGCTTCAAAATATTTAATTGTGAACAGCAAAGATAAAAGAAACAAGGTGGCTTTACTTTAGTAAAACAGTATTTTCCCATAGTTTTTGCTAAAAAGATTTCTTGAAGGAAAAATGTAAAAACATTTCTAGTTAGTTGTATTTCTGCTTGGCACACCTATCAAAACTCAAACCTTGAGCCCAGCCCTCTGTAAAACTGTTTTTTAAGAGGATTAGGGATAATTTCCAGAATGCTTATGGCACTAGACATCAATACAATAGACAGTGACTGCAAATGCCCTGTCAGGACTGTGGCATAATTCTGTTTGTGGATCTTGATCAGAAGCATGCGATGATATTTTACATTAAACAAAGTTTCCAGATGGCCTTCACCAGAAGTCACACAGACAAGCTTCTATAGTTTAGTCTAGAAGTAGTGGAGGACAAAAAGTGACATACCTCCACCCAATGGCAAGAAGTATATCTCTTAGGCAGCCAAAAGAGCAGAGGAGGAAAGGGGAAAGACAAGCATTTCTCAGCATTTACAATCTGGATACTCACAAGCCAAGAGAAAACTAAAAACCTGAATCAAGGCAACTGCACGTTATTTTACCATAACAACTCCCCACTCTGACATCTTGCGATTAGCCACTCCAGATTCTCACATTTGCAAGTGCAGAAGAGCATGTCACCAAGCTGTATATGTGCATATTTACCACATGTGAAACTACTTATATTCTATCTCACATTTATGCAAGAGGGAGGGGCAGGTTAATCTTCTTTATGCAACAGCTGAGCTGTCTCGTCCTAGGCAGAGGCCTGAAGAGAAGCAACAGGGCAAAAACCTCCTGAACACTTAATATGCCCCGGTACAAGCCTGGTTACAACAGGCAAATCAAAGAAAATCCTGTGGTTTTAAGAAAGCCTTACAGGATGCAAAATTATCATCTTAATTTGAAGTCAATACAACCATTTGTACGTATAATGACAACAGGGAACTCCAGGTGCAGATCAGCAAAGAGGACACTAAGAAAAACAATTCACCTGTTCCATAACTTCTGGTGCCATCCAGCAAGGTGTGCCCACAAAAGTTTTCCTGACTTTATTTCTGGTAATGTCACCACCAGTGGCCAGAAATGCACTAACGCCAAAGTCTGAAAAGAAAACAAACAAAAGATTTTATTACAAACATATCCCAAGCAAACTGAATGGTTGTCCCCTCTTTCCCCTCATATTCCCAGCCATCTATGAAATACTAAACCATAGAGTTACGCATGAGGAGTTGCCTAATAAACGAAGAATGATCAACAGATAGCTAAGAGCGCGGGTGCATGAACAGTCTGTAGTCCATTACAAACCATTCAATTACTGGGGACAGCAGAGCTTTCAGTGCTGGCTGGCAGAGAGGAAAATTCCACTTTCCATTACAGCCCACTGGTCACATTACAGCATGCCTGCACTCCCCCAGCAGACCTGCTACTGTACAAACCTGCCTCCGACAGCCAGTCCTTTATTTCCGTTTTATACGTATGTAACAAGTAATAACTTCAATTAGAATCCTGCTAATATTTGCAGCAATGAAGCTGGATACATAAAAAGTTACTAGGCCTTATAACATTTAACTGTCCTAAATCCATCCTGCAGACTGGAGCTATCAGCCCCTTATTCTAGAATGTTTTATTACCAGAATACGCTTTGCTTGGTAATCTTCCATCACTGAGATGTTCAGTGCTTTAACAGGAACTTGGACTGGTTCCTGATGATACAGCAGTGTTACCAAACCGAGCAGCACGTGCCGCTAACCAGCCCAACCGCCCCAGAGGAAGCATTGCAGGCAGGTATTCGCACCCCGCACAGCGTCACCCCCACCTGAAGCATCTTTCACAAGCTGAAGGATGTCCCATGCACTCATTGGTTAATTGTATTAAAGTAAATCATTCTTTTACAGGAAAACTATGCTTTCGGAGGTAACACTGATGTTTTATGTAGTTAAGAATGACACGGAAAACAGGATCTGTGAACAGCAGCAGCAGTGTACAGGTATAGCAATGGGACACAGCATGTCTGTTCAGAGAAGAGCATTACGAACGATTTGGCAACCAAGTCACTCAAGAGGATAGTAGACTTTCCTTGTAGAAAAAAAATAGATAGGCTGATGAGGAAATTGTAAACGCAAAACTGTTTAAGTATTTCTTCCTAATTTGCTCCAAACTATGCTGCTTATGCATTGCCAAATTTTAGACCTGCCGTGGGTCATACTCTATAAAGCAGTTTTATACACACATTTGTTTTTAAACACAGCACAAGCAATCAAAGTCTTGAATGCCATTTTTGAAATTGATAACAGGCTTGGAGGATAAGCCTCTGAAATTCAAGAGCTATTTCACATAAAACCAGAACATTATTGACCACAACTGGTTTGAAAAAATCTTGAAACTCAGTTGACATGGTTAACCGTAAACACAAAAGTCTGACTCAGGAGCCACAGAGTTACTCCATAGTCTTTTATGTTACTCCATGGCTTAAAGATGTTATCCTAACTGAGGCATCAAATGCAACAAAAGACCCCTCCTCACAATTTGCAAGCAATGGCATTCACGTGAGGCCAGTCCCAAGCTTCCCTCTGCATCACCCCAGCAGCATTGCAATGAACACCTTCTCAGCAGTCCTTCAATATTTGAGAAACACCAGTGAAATTATCACTCAAAAGAATAGGATGCTGAAAGATTCCAGCTCACTCAAGTTAGAGGCTTCCAAGGACAGGAACTAAAATACTAGACACAAATAACAAAAGTTGACATTAAAGAAAGTTGCATAGAAACCACAGGGCTAAAAACAAGCACTAGCAAATGCCTATCATTAGGGTTCATCAGCTTCCAGATGCACTTTCCTGTTCCCAGAGGCATCTTGTCTTCCTGCTAACCTTGAAGTTTTAGCATGTCTAGACTGATCACTATCCCCACCAGCACTACAGTCTATTTTTCTGGAAACCCATGTTCTGCAACAGTGATTTTGCTCTGAAATCTTCCATGTGTGTATCCACTATCCTTTTTCTTCCTCTGAAAACTGAATGAGTTCCTAAAAAGTTCAGAGTGAAGTTACTTGCACTTTACCCCTCATTACAGGAAGTCTCACAAGATCTATTGTTCTAAACTCAAAAGCAATTAGAAGTTCTTTTAAATAAGATAATACTAATAGAAACTTGTCCAAGTGCCATCAGCATATTCTTGTGATGTGCTGTATTTGAACTTGTGCATATCTTACCTCAAGTTTCCATGCAGTCATTTTGAGGGCAAATGAAATGCCATTCAAAGCAAAAGCATTCCAGCAGTAAAAGCAAGTCCTTTACACAGCACACACAGCATTTACCACATTTCACATCAAACACTGCTTTATAAATTCCAGTTGGAAACTGTGCCCCTACATCTGCCATCTAAGGTCAACAGAAAGCTTAAATGGAACTAAATGTTACTCTGTTACCTGGCTGATTTATTCAATGTTTTCCCAATCAATTTCCCTGATTTCCAGTGGGTTAAAACAGGCACAACCAGACTGTGTTACTCTGCTGTTAGGAACGACTTTGAAACCATCTTCTCAAATGTCATCTTACTAACTTTATCCAAGTCCCAGCTATGAAGATAAGAAAGTGCCTGCTCTTAAGAAATATCAGTAAAGCAATAAAATAAAATCCTAAGCACAAGTTAGGGTTCAATTCTTATTCCTGAGCAGCTGGTACAATCTGCATCTCATTCCCTCTGCCACTGTTAACTACTATCAGAAGGGCTAAACCAGAACTAGGTTATTGCAAATGAATTTAACTCTAAAAAATGGAGAAGTCATGAAATTCAAGAGGTACAACAGCTCAGAAGTGTTTATATTTGCACTTTTATTTGGCAGCTTATACTTTATATTGGCTCACTACAGTGATAGCTAGAGGGGACTGTGTCACCAGAAACAGGAAGGAATTGGAAATGTTTAGACCTGACTTGCAACACCAGTAACCACCACTGCTGGGAATCCAAGGACTGTCAGATATTCTAAAGAAGCCCAAAAATTGCAGACTTCCAGAAGTCTGCTAGTTAGCAAATAAAAGTCTCCAGAATGTCTGGATGTAAATGGTAGGATTATTTTTTAATCATTTTTCTGAAACAATGTAGAAAAGATTCATCTGCTGGACCTGTTACAGTGATATAAACCAAAGACTTCTTTAAAAACAGATAAAAACAAATAAATATATATATGTATGTCCAGACTCTCACATCACAGCAAAACCAGTCCAGAATAGAGAAGACAATTCTGCTGATGCAGGCTCTGCAGAAAATACAGCCAATTTTGTCTTTTTCAGTAGAAACATTGTGTGTTGCAAACCACATACGCTACAAAACACTCTACAGTGGCAAGGACGTTGCAGGCTAGTGTTGAAAAAAGTATGGTATTAGGCAACAGTTCCTGCTATTATGGTATCCAAGTTGTCAAACTCAAAACATTCTGGCCACTCAGGAAATGCAAACACTGAAAGGAAAATCACCTCTTACTATTCCGTGTTGCAGAAACAAAGACCCAGTCTGAACAACTCACCCGCGCAAGAATGCTGTGGCAGGACCACATCACAACAAGCACCATTCCTGCTGCGTACCTCTGGAAGATAAGTTTCTACCGTATCGTAAGTTACATTGTCTTATCCAAATCCAGAAGTCAGCCATTAAAAACCATCTCTCCTTGGCCATCTCATATTGCAACATCACATTAATCCCAAAAAGCCCAAGTACCTGCTACTACAAGGTTAAGAACAAAGGAAAGAAGGCTGTACACTAACTAGGAGACAGGACCAAAGCCTACTGACATCAGAAAGGCTCCTTTTGTGGGTTTGGATCAGATCCTAAAGCAGAACACAACTTCCATGGGGGCAGAACAACAGAATAAACCACTCTTGACTTCAAATCACTCAGAGTTATTTTTAAACTTGAGCAGCCAAGATATTATCCCTCCTCAAGCAAAAATAAAAGTATTTCAGATGACAGCACTAAGTTTTCTTTCCACTGGTCACCTTCCTTTTTGTTCAGTTATTCACCATCAGAAAGTATCTGCAGTTGTATTTAGTGTTTTTCTGCAAACCTTACAGTTTTTAGAGCACTGAAGATGAACAAAGCCTGGCAAGAAGAGGAGGCAGGCAGTGGTAAATAGCAATTTTGTGCTGAGAATGCAGTGGGTGGTAAGACACCAGAGAAAAGGAAGATCGGTGATGAACAAAAATCAAAAACTTCTTTCCTTTTAAAGATTATATGGTTATACAGTGGTACTGGACCTATAAATACACACTTGTTCTCCCAAATTCTCATCTGGAAAGGCAGATCTGTACAGTGACATGTATTTCTAATGAATTCGCATGCAGAACAATTTCACTGCATCACAGTTTAAGCCTTTTTGCAATAATGGCAAGGCACATAAAAGATGTATGAAATCCCTCTGCTAAGTAAATGTAAAGATCCCACTGGAAAGAGCAGCCCAACAGCACATTAATAAAGATAGGCTAATACTGCATAAAGTAACTGAAGGATGACAAAGCCCAGCCTGGGTGAAGCCACCATCCTTGGAGAAGTTCACAAATGGTTTCAACAACCAAATAGTGCAACACCTCTTCAGGAAACACAGATATTACAAGTGACAAAGAAAAAGTTACTTCGCGCTGCTGTAGCAGAGCCACCAAAACACTTGACCAAGCATAGAGAAAGAGACTTTTGCCCCTTTTTTGAAATGGAGAAGAGGCTCAGAGGTGTCTGTGATATATTACTGGCTGCTCGAGTGAGCCCTGCAACTGGCACTCCTCTCCCCAAGTTAGATTCGTGCCTTGTTACAGCAATTTAATCTCCCAAAATTAGACTTTCCTAAAGGAAAGTGGGGAAACGACACTGCCTACATCATAGCTCAATGTTTATGTAGAGCGCTATTTTAGGACAATGAATTAAGAGCAGTCAGGAACACAGAGAACCGGTGACAAGCTGGCATGGATTTGTGGAAAGTTACACAAATTCAGTTACACAAGTTTCGCCTGGCCTGAACTATCCCCATTTTATAAATAGATAAAGCAAGAGGGGTTAGGCAATTTGCCCAGTATCAATTAGCAAGTTCTGAACAACTTCATGAAATCTCAATCTACTTCAACCGCTTGGCAACACAGCCTGCCCAGGACATGGCAGGCACACTGAGTGCCTCTTGGAGTATGCCCTAATAATCCTGATGGTTTTAAAAAACTGAAGACACCCTGTTATTGTCCCTACAACAGAAAAATCCAAGACATGGATGGAGGGATGTGTACCTTTCAGCCTTCAGTAGACCCTTGCTTTTTCACATTCAATAACAGAGGGGTGAGTAACAGAGGGATGGGTGATATTTAATATCCCAGGGGATAAAATCAATTGGGGGGGGAGGGTAGGGGCGGAGATTTAGTCTGTGCTCTGTCTCAGTAGGGGTTGGAACGTGGTTCATACCAAGCAAGTCTCATGCACCCTGGGAGAGCTTCTCCTCACCCTCTCCCACCCCCTCCCAGTCTATCAAGACTCACTTCATTTCACAGTAAATTACAGGGCCAGCACAGTTAAATAAACTGCAGAATAGTAAGCCTTGCTTACAATGAGAAGTCACCTCATGGTTTATGCAGCAATGTTGGTGCCAATGCAATTTATGTTGACAAAGTACATTTTTACCTGTGCAGCTTTTAGACTTCAGGGAGACAATAAATGCCAGAGCAAAGAGGTTTTATGCTCCAATTAAAAAAAAAAAATAAAAATTTGCCACGGAGAGGCTGGAACACAAAAGAACATTGCTATCTCAATTTACATTGCAACCACCGTCAGCAGCGCCCAGAACAATGGTATCTGGGAAAGAGTCCTGCTCTCTCCAGAAGACAGATTAATTCAATGTGCAGGAAAACACTTCAGACTGAGAAAGCAAAACTCTCTGAATTTTAACAGGCTCCAAAAACTTGGTGCCAAGCCACAAGCCCAAGCCCTTGGAGGGGAGAAGAAAAAAAAAAAAAAAAAAAAGAGAGAGAGAAAACAAGATAGAAGCAAACAGCCTCAATTTAGGTCTCACTGGTCAGGTAGTTCTGTTAGAGGCAATTTTATGCCTTGGTTCAGTGGACACATGTTTTGAAAGCAAAAGGAGCTACACAGTTAAAAATAGACAGACCCATGAGTAAAAATACAAAGTCCCAGGACCTGGGGAGGAGTTTGAAGCTGGGCCTTCATGCAGGCCATTAGAAGAATTTTTGTAATTCCTACTTCCAGCAAATGCCCCTAAGCTCACAGATTTCTCCTCTGTCCCTTTACCTGTGCCCACCCTCAGACCTTGGTGCTCTCACCTCCCATGCTCAGCCGCCAATTTGGAATTACAAACAGAACCTGAGAAACATCAGACACACCCTCATCAAGTTGCTTTTTCTGTTGAGCCTTAACAGAATTGCACAACCTGAATTAAAAAAGAGGCTTTAGTGTTCACTAGTTAGAACTGTATAATCCTGCAGGAAAATTACTCCATGAATTCTATAAAGCAGAAGTTTCCCAAGCAATTAAATTCACTGACACATTGTGGAGGTACAGCCCAACAATGGGGTTTCCTCCACCACAAGGCTGAGCATTTTTTTCTACATCTACTTTGTAGATTCGGGGGTTTTTCCTTAGAGGATTTCCAGTTTAAGATTTACATTCCTTACATTTACATTTAAGTTTTACATTTCTTCTGAGACAAGAAACATTAATGGTGTGAAGCAGGAAGAAATACAGAGGAATACAGTTGCAGAGGCCAAACATTTAATAAAAGCCTCCTTGACTATTCACCGGTAGTTTTGATAGAGGGATGGCAAAAGGGAAAGGCATTATTTTAAAAGAATTTAAGTTATTCTTTCCTGCTACATTATTTGCATTTTTTATGTACACCAAATCAGGTCCTTCAAGGAAGGCGTGCCGTTCACTCAAGCCCTCAGGCTTCATTCCACAGCTGATCAATTTTTTTTTTTATTTTTTTTTTTTTGGCCCTCTGGTATAACTCCAACTACACTTATACAACTTTGTTTCATGGGAACACAGTGATATCATCCAGCTGATAACTGAAGCACTCAACGATCAATGGAATTATTCATAGTATGCATTAATATTATTGTCAAAGGCAAGTGCTTTGATGTCACTAAAACAAAACTCACTTTATTGGGATTGGTTTGCTTCCAGCATTTTTTTTCCTCCTCAAGAGATTCACAAGAAATTTTGCTTGTTCATCTTGGGTCAGGAGAAAAGGAAGCTTAAGTGTCAGAAATTCCCACAGAAACAAAATCCCGTATTATGACCAGGTCAGGCTCTTCTCTAGCATTCTGTCATTCATTTATTTTTCTTTCTTTCAAGCCATCAGCTACCTTCACAGAAACAAAAGTGCATCCTGCCACTGCGGTGAACTTGCTGACCTTGGTTGAGTTTAGTTGCTTGGCTGAGTCTCATGAACGGTTACAGTATTAGTCCTTTTGCATGTTCAAAGGAAGAATTTGTAAAGAGGAAACTCTGCAAATCTTGCAACATTGCTTTTGCAGGATATGCAGAGAGCTGGATTTCATCCTTCAACAGTTAAACGTTGCACTAACCCACTAGTTGACAGCTCAGTCCAGGGGAACATGTACAAATCACAGACAAAATAAATCCTCTCTAACTAGTACAAGGCTAGTAGAACTTAAAATGATTTAACAATTAAGAATTATTCAGCAGGAAAAAAAATAAATGAACAGGTACCTGTTACCAGTGAGCCTTAATTTTTTTAAAAAAAAAAAAAAAAAAAAAAAAGAAAAGAAAAGCAGCCTTGGGACCCTTGCGGAAAAGAAACACAAGCAACTTTCCGCTAGGCTGGCTTAAACACTTGGAATAACAGTGCATTGCTCTAATGCAACAGCTATTTGCAGCCCCTCCCAGAACTTAATCTAAAGCTCTGTACAATTACAGATCCAAACTGTTACATCTTGGCCCCATTATGGAAAAAAAATGTAGGATTTCACTGTATGAAGTTTGCTCCTTTGAGCATTTTAGAAGCCATTCCCTACCTTCCATCAGCTGCCACATGGAGTGAATTATTTACACCTCATTAGAAATACAACAGCAGGTATTAAGAGCACAGGGAGACTTAAAAGGCAAAAATAAAGCAACTTCAGATTTTAAATAGAAGTCCTGAATTTTATTTAAGTCCTGTAAAAGGGCTTACTGCCTTCTGCAGAGGGAGAAGAGCTACCTATAGAAAACTGCACTGCAACGTGTTCTGCTTCCTAGTGGAAAATTTACACTTTCTGTTCCAAGATGTAAATCCAGGCATAGATGTACCAGAGAAGCCCGTACCTGTCAGCACTACACAATGCAACACACAATTAATTCTGCCTGACACAACAGTCATTGCCACACAGCTGCAAAGCCCTGTCCCTTAAGCACCAGCACACCAACCTGACCCACTGCCTCTGCCAGCAGGTCAGGGCACTAAAAAAGAAAAGACCTTATCACAGACAGACATGGCTCTTTCCAATTAAACATGGGACTAGAAAAGTTAAACATGTGTAAGGATATTTGCTAAGATGGCAGGACCAGAAGCGAGCTCTGCCCTCCAGCTAGAGGTGGCCCAAGGACCAGAAAGGCACAACATTTCATGGGAAAAGCACAGTCCTGAGGGACAGGACAGTCAGAGAGGACTCATACTTGGGAAAGGGAAATGGCACACTGACTGAGAAGAAAAAGAAGTCTCATGGGTTCTAAATGTACTCTCCAAAAATCTTGTCTTACTTCATAGTCTACAATAATCATAATAATTCTTTATTTCTGGAAAGAAGAGTGAATTCTGTAGGAACATGTATGAAATAAAAGACCAGAAGATAATAGGGTAGGTATGACACCCCCCCCCCCCAAAAAAAAAAACCACACAACACCCTTTCCCACAGATGTGATACATCCACACCAAGGACTGTTTCCAATATACCTGTGTTGATGCAGTTCATGACAGCAACAGACATCTCCTCCAGGCACATCTGTATTAGCTAAAGCATCTAACTCAAAAAGCCTGTTCCATCATGTCCCTCAGTTTGCACGACTGCTTCCAAGACTTTCAGTTCACCCCATTTTAGGCTAGGTTAGGGCAGTGAAGCAGGCACTCTGCCGCTTGGTTCAACTGAAATGGACTGGGGAGCACGTACGTGAGCGTTTGACTGGCAGATACTTCATTAAGGCAAAGATGCAAGTGACTTGCATCATCAGACATACCGGTTTCCTTCTGATGAATCTATCCACTGTTCACCACAGTCCTTTTGAAAACCACCTTACGCACCAATAATAAACCAGTTAGGTCTGTGCAGCCCACTCCCACACCTATGAACTGGCTGTTTTAAAAACCTGACTAGCATATGCCAAGAATTTTATGTTACCTATTGATCCTGAGGACTTAACAGTCCCAAGATTTATTCATGCTGATTTCCATTATTCCAAAGAACAGTATTTCAAGATAACAAGATGTAATAAATTCTGAGCTGTTTGGGGTTTTCTGTTTTGGTTTGGTTTGTGGTTTGTTTATTGTTGGGGTTTTTGGTGGTGTTGTTTTGTTTGTTTGTTTTAAGAACTGTGGGAAGCCTTGAAGTTAACATTTTTAAGTAGGTTTCTTGATCATCAAACTATCTCTCTGGATACACAGTTGCACCTAATGTTTATTCAAAGCTGCCAGGAAAGTTACCTGCAATTTGCACTGAGCCATCTTCTCCAAGAAGAATATTTCCTGCTTTCACATCCCTGCAGAAAGATAAAGCAACAATAAGTGGAAGTCATTAAATCTTTCCTTCAATAACAAAAATACATTAAAATGTTATTGTTTCTTATATTTTTGTTTCTTGTATTAGCACATCTTGCTTCCAATCATGCAGGAACAGTAGGGACTTAACACCAGTTGTAACTTCAATAGACAGACACTAAGTAGTATTTGTATGATTTACAGCCAGTAGCAAAGCACTGCACACAGAAAAATTGAAAAACTCATCAGAAGGGTATCCTCAAAAAGACAAGAACAAAGGTTTGTCCCAGGTTTTCAAGTTAGTTAGAAACGTGGAAACAGAACCTAGCGCTGGTTTGATACTCATATACCCTTTTGGGGGGAAGCAGACTTCAAAAAACGGTGAGTTGATGTATTGTCACTACAGCTGAACACATCCTATTTTTCCCCAGCCCTAAGTCTCCCTGCTCACCAGCCCCAGAGGTGTTCACACACTTCCTCAGGAAATCAGTTTAGCCCCATACACTGGTGAAAATCCTGATAGAAGAGAAAAGTTGTTTGCTCATGGCTTAATAAAGCGAACCACATTACCAAAGGTCAGGTGAGCGGAGCTGGTACAACAGATACGGGGAGAATGGGGAAAGCAGGGCCACTCATCTGTCTTGTGAAATCTCAACTTTAGTGAAAAAGTCTCCCTGATAAGTTATTTTTTTTTTTAAAACCAAAATCATGGAATGCACAAGAACATTCAGCATGTGCTACAAAAGTTTCTGCACTATACCCTTTCAACCCCAAAAAACCTCTGGTTTGTTAGGTTAACAGCAGCACTTCTCCATCCTGGAGAGGAACGCTACCTTCACTCCAACTTATGCTTTCAAGTTTTACAGCTTATTTTCACAGGCTGCTACCCACGCAAAGCCAGCAGAAGCACCTCTACAGCTGACACCCACATTCAGCAGCATGGCTGCTAAGCTTGCACTGGCTAGGAAACCATGCAGACCCAGAGCACATGCAGGTGCTCTCTCAAGAAAGGCTGCAAGAAAAGCCTGGGGAATGGATGTGTGTGCACAGCCAGCAATTCACAACACACCTCTCCTGAACAGAAGCCACCTGCACGGAAGATGGGGGCAGGGGGGGAACCAAAACAAACCAAACCAAGCAGATTCTCCCTCCACGGCCTTTTGCAAATATCCCAAATCCTTTCACAGACACACAAAAAGTCAGAAGCTATTTTCTCTCTTCTCCCTCATGCATCATGAGAACAGAACTGGCGTGACAGCCTGGCCAAAAAGCCCCAGTCAGGCCCTGGAAATCTCCTTCCTGGCCTTGCTCTGCTGAAGAAGAGCCTGGGCCACTGCCAGTTCCAGGCCAGGATAATTTTAAACACATCCTCTCCAGCTTTAGCATTTTTTAGATTGTTCCCAATACCCAGTCAAGGACATTGGCATGGCAAGGCTCTCCCCTAGCATACAGCAGAACAAAAGTGAACAAAGGCCGTCCATAGGACAGTCCCACTACAGATTACTTTAACAGCAAACCACAGCTGACAGTAGCCTTTAGCCTTCAAACAAGTATTTCAAGTCCTGCGAAATGTACACTTATCGCCAGCAGTGACCATCTTGGAGCCTAATCCCTGTTTGAAACACAAGTGTAAGAGCAAGTGCAGGAAAACTAATTTGTTTTAATGATCAAGAACACTTGAATAGATCTATACAGAAACACTGAAGTTGTACGGTGAGACAGCCTTGAGAAGCTGAATAGCAGAATGGGATTCAAAGCAGCAGTACACTATGACAGCGATGCTGGAGTAAACAAACGTAAAACAATTACTGCCAGTCAGCTCCAGTCCTGCTCATTTTATTGGCCAAATACACAGACATGCGTTTAGGGGCAAGTCAGACTTCCCTCCAAGAAGCATTAGTTCATTTTCTTCCTGCAATTAACAGCTGCAGCTGTTGCAGACAAGAAAGCATCAGCACTGCAGTGGATGGAGACTTTTAGACAGAGGGAACTGAAGGGATTAAATACGACATTAAGCACATAGCTATGCTACCCCCCTCTTAGCATCTGTTGGCCAAATCCAATACAATCGGAGTTGTAGAAACTTAAATCACCATGAAAGATACAAACCTGACTAACCCCTGCACTCCCACAAAGCACTGAGTCCATAGCAGTGAGGGAATGGAAAAGCTTCCTGCCAATGTTTAGGTAGAAGATGCCTTTGGGATGCAAATCCACAAGCACACGGAGCCATGAGAGCACAACACCCAAGTCTGCTGCTTCCTAGGTAAGGAGCTGGCTCACATGGCGTGAAACGTGCTTGGCACAGGCGCAGCCATCTCCAGAAATCCCCCCTCACACCAGTGGTAATTCAGAGGGAACAGAGGGTGTTCAGGAAACTCTCCAGTCCTACTGGAAGTGTTTATCCAGAACAGTTCTCCTGCGACAGCCAGGATGCATGAGGCCCTTTCAAAGCTGCCTGTCAGTTCCAGGTTATGGGGAAAGGAACAGCACACATTGAGGTTGCCTGTTGAAGTTATTGTTCCTTTTACTGAAAATGGACACAAGCAACAGTAATTTCCTCTTCCATCTGTACTCCAAGGCAGCCCAGGATGCTGGAGCACTTCCCCAGTAAGCTGGGCTGTGTGGTATCTTACAGCCTTTCCAAGCTTCTCCTGCCAGCATGATGGTGTGTGTAGCTTACCAACCCCCAAAGCAGACCGCGCTTCACAATGAAGGAATTACCCAGGAAGTTTTTAAGCAGAACTAAGGACGAAGTCTAAACCATAATACACTTGAGTCCAAACCACCTCAAGCAGGTTTCATGGACACAGCAACAGCTGGCCAGAAAGCAGCATGCACTCAGTACCACCAGACCATCCTACCGTAACAGAGCAAGCTGGACAGGCTTAGAGCACGTAAAGCAGTGGAACAACACCACAGATTGAATCCCATAGGAAGAGAGCCAAAGGACTCCAGTTTCTTAACCCCCTCCAATGCAGAGGTCTGTTTTCTTTTTAACTTCAGCTTGGATTAATTAAAATTTATATAATTTCTCATTGGAAACAAAAGTCAGTAAATATGGTGCTCTAAGCTGGTTCAAAAAATTAAAACAAGTCGTTGCTACAATAAGAAATCCAGGAGGCCAACAACAGCCACTGCCAAATATCCAAGTCAGGCTGAAGAATTAAATCACCACTTGATGTGGCATTTCCTTCGGGTGACCAACCCTCTGAAAAGACCATTACTCACCCCAGCGTGGTACACTCCACCCCAGAACAACAAAACAGATCGGCAGCAAGCTGTCTGGGGACACCAACTCTGTTTCGGAGTACTGTACCATAGAGGCAACTTCCAGCTTTCCCATTCCTCCCTCAGTGTATTGGCATCGCACCACCCACTGCAACAGCATCGGGTGAACACTGAGCAGCAGTAACATTGGGCAAACAAAGATCCCTTTCTTTAGCACATACTGGTGTCACCAGCAGTATCTTCATATTAGGTCCTCCTTTAAAATCATCTTTAATTAATTGCATTTAAAGCAATGGGGCAGGGAAGAGAAGAATGGTGCTTTTCTGTTTATTCTCATCAGGAGATGCTTATAAACTTGCAAGCTGAATGATGCGAAGTTTGTTACTCCAGGATATAGTTATTGCCAAGTGTACCAATTTGAAGGTACTTCCTATTAATGTGGTAATGACCATATCCTGGGCTGATATGGTGGAATAAATGGTGTGCCTCTGGCATAATTGCTATGCTGGAAACAGGAAGCAGCTTTAGGCTGTAACATAAACAACAATTATATCACACTTTAAATGAAGTTACAGAAGGATGGAGTAAACTTTCTTGACAGTAGTTTAACAAATGCTACCATAGTTTCCGACATCCCCTCTCTGTCGCTGTCATCTTCCTCTCTTCTAAAGCCTCCAAAAGCCCTTCTGCAAAGTAACAATTATGTTTTTATTTACCTCATACTTCACAACCACAGTGGGAAAAGGGGTTTGGATTCAACCCAGTGCAAAGCTGGATTCTCCACGTCAGCCTTGAAATGTTTCGCAGCAGGGCAGAAATCCCTCCTCATCTGCATTCCAAACTGGTTTAGCTTCCCAGTGTGACCAAACACTAATGTACCAGTTAGATCACATTAATGCCTCCAGGTTAGGGCTGGGCCACAGCCATTAGGTGCTATACAACCAAAACTGATCCCTGATGCAACAAAATTACAACCAAGCATCTAGCTAGAGGAGGCTTGGGAGCACAGGAAGGCAATGAGATGATGCTCCCCAGTTTCGAGTGCAGTGTTGCCACAACCCACACACACACTGCAGTAAATTTTTCAACAGGGCAAGGGGGGGAACTACAGGAACTGTATCTTCATGCCTTATTCCCAGTACAAAAAGCCTACACAACTTTTTAAAATGCTGCTGGATGATCTGATCTGCCCTTACCCATAGGCCTCAATCCTTGGTGCTGCCACATAATGGTTGTTGTTGCAGCGACAACAATAAGGGGAAAAGCAAGACGTGAAGGTCCATAATGGACAGCAGCATTATCAATAACCAGCTGCAACTCTGCAATCCTGGCATATGCAATAAAACTCCATATTACAGACCTAAAAGAACTGGTGCTTGCAAGAAAAGCAATGAAGCATGTTAACTTACTGCTTTTTAAACAAGCCTCTTTTGTTTGGAAATCAAAAAGGATTCACTTGACTTGTGTTCAAAAGTCAACATTGGGAGCAATAGCTAGGACAGTTTGTTAAGGCCACTGCAGCCATGATACAGTGACCTGAGCAAAGAGTGGCATCCCAGGACTTCTGTAGCCTAGCTCTTAGAAGAAAACTGTCATATGAAGGGGGAATGGAAATAAGCCCTGTTTACTATGCCTTTGCTTCCAACCTGCTCATATGTGCCTTTACTATGCAATGCTGGCTGTCAGCACAGCCATGAGTCATCTGCCCATTAGATGCAATTTATATCAACTGTAACAATAAATTTTCATGGACTGAACTCTACAGTGCATAATTTGGCATGAGGAAGGAGTGGTTGGTTCTGCCAAGTTTCATTAAAAAAAAAAAGAAGGTGCAAGATACAAGAATTACTATTTTCTGTTAATGGTAATGTGTAACTCAAAATATTTATACTGAATGCAACCAATTCCTGGAGTTGACACTGTTCTGAGTAATTCGCAAAATACTTCCAGGACAGCATCTCTACAAACAGTTAAATATGAAGCAATGTGACATTATACACAAAATCAGTACTATTCCTTTCTCTACTATCATACATTACTCTCCCTTCAATGATAGGCTATTACCTATGCCACCTCTCCCTTTTGCCTTATAAGCCAACATACAAAAAGCAGGCTATACACAAAAGCTTTACCCTTTGAGACAGAGCTGCAAAACGGAAACTAGGCTGGGAGTATGCAAGCAGAGTAGTATTTTTACACCCTCAAATGTCAGCACATTGAGTACAACATAGGAGAAGGCATCAAGACAACTGCATTAGAAGCACTGTACATTAGCATGCTCCCTGTTCCCGATCAGAAAAGCAGCATATACTAACACATTCATACCACAGGGTTGAGCCCTAAGTCCCAAACTCTTGGGCAAAACGCAATTACTGTTAACAGTGCCGTACTGAAGGCTGCAGAGCTGGATGCGGGAACATCTCCCAGAGCTTGAAGGTCTTCCAACAGCAGAGAGCTGGCAAACCAACTTCCATACCCCTCTCTCCAGCCTCCCTGCTGAGGCAGGCATAAGCAGGGGGAAGAGGGCCAAGTCCACAGCTTGCTTCATCCCTGCTCATCCACAGTCCTCTCAGCAGGCCCTTGCGGCCACTGGCAGCCAGGACCAGCAGCAGCAGCCAGGCTGCTATAAATTACAGCAGGGGACCAACCCAGCAACACACTTCATTGCTCAGGATCAGGGAAGAACAGCGACTGCTCCTACCCTCTTCTCTGAGCTGCTCTGCTGGCTGCTGGGCCACGGTGAATGATCAGGGCCTCAACACAAGAGCTGAACGCCAGCAGCACAAGGCAACTCACGATTTACTCTGGGTCTCATAAACGGTAGAGGTATTTTAAAAAGCCCAGCTTCGTGGGGACTAGGCAGGTAGGAATAGATACAAGCTTCTTAACTGCCATTTTAATGCCTGGGAAAGTTAGACGAATAATCCAATGTTATCAGGAATATAAAAAAGCTCTTTTGGGTTCTTTTAAGCTGTGTGAAACAAGGCTTTGAACGGCAGAAGTGACTGACAGACTGTGGCTTTGCAAACAGAGGGGGGTGTAGGCAAAGCCTACTGGAAAAGACCGTCAGCTTCCAACAAGATGAGCTATACAAGTACATAAAGTACTTGCTTTCTCCATGCCCTACCTTTAAAATCCAGGCAAATCACACTTAGCACTGAAGAGGCCTCTTGGGAGAAATAACTGCATTCAGTCTCCTGGCATAGGCAAACAGTAAGGGCTACACAAGAAATGAATCTCCCATTGGACTTTATTTTAGCTAAAGCATCTTTCAAATAATCCACAAAGCACTTCCTAGGTACAATTAACGCCTCCTGATTTTTTGCCCTCCAATACTTCAGAAGTGGGCTGCTGCTGCTTTAAGTAGAGGGTTTGGGGTCCAAGAAACCATGAGTCAAATCTGATTTGTTTTAGGTTAAGTCGCTCTGTCAGCTCAGACAAGGGACAGTTCACCAAAGAAAGCTGCAGGAGGATCCTCCTGAAATTCACTGTCATCTTAGTTATCCAAATAGCTCCAGGGGATGGTAAGATGCTGAGGCAGTAGAGTTGCAGACCTTGGGCTAACTTAGTGCGAGTCTCCAACATGAAGCAAGACAGCAAGCAGTGTGTCACATCACTTAATGCATTCCTGCCTGCCACACAGTCACTGTTATCACAGCCCCTGCAACTTTTCTTTATCTTAGCAAATTATGTCCAGCTTATGCTTTTTGGTCCTGTGCCAATTTAAGTCTTTGATGTTTTGCGCTCTCATCAATTCCTTCTCTTCCCATGTGTTTACAAGCCTAATAATGGTTAAAGGAAGGTGCAGTTCAATGACAGATCCTGTCTGCCTTGGACTTTACCTTCCATCCATCACCATACTTCCAGCCCGGCATCAGTGCTGAAGTAACCCCAACTGCACATCAGTTTGGGGGAAGTTGTTCCAGCTAAAATCAAAACATTAAACAGTTTTCAGACACATCACCTCCTTCAGCCAGATAATAAAGTGCTGCGAACACTAGATCTAGCCCTACGTCCCAACACAGAGACTATCTAATCATACCAACCCTAACTGACCCACTTCTTCCTCCCACAAAATGAGGCTGTTGCTTCACATGTTCATCACAATGCACATCATTGTTGTAATAACAGCATATGGCAAGGAGGATTTGCCAAGCAGCTAGGGCTTCTGACAAGCTTCAGCATTTCAGCAGCCAATGCAAGAGAAGCTGTATCTCTAACCTCGTACACCACTTTTTAAAGCTTCCCCTCTTCAGTCAGAACTTCAGGTTTTTCCTCTTGTATCCCCCATAAGGATCCTGCCGTGCAGGCCTTAAGAAATCAAGTTTTCATACCACTGAACAGCAGCTAAAAATGTACCAGGATTTCTTCCACAAATTATTCAGTCCTTCCCTTTCCTGATCCTGCTTCCTAAGGACTGAAGTGGGAACAAGGCACAAAGCTCCTTTAACAGCTGCTACATGAAAAGCAGCACACAGCAAACTGGAGTCGCAAGGTCTGCCTCCTATCCTGGAGGCCCAGATATTTCTGGGAAGCCCTGCCTTAGCCATTAGTAACAGAGAAAAACAGTCAAGTTATAATATGGCTTTATTTCAATGTTTCATGTCAAATTATTTAATACGCAACAAAATGAGCATGCTTCATACGGCAATACTAGTGATGCATGACACCATGCCGCGGCATGTCCTGATGCTAAAACATGTTCCTAGTGTGCTCTGAAATAGGAATTTCACCAAAGCTACACAGTTGGGAGTACAGGATGGATCAGGTAGCAAAAGAAATAGGAAAGCCAGTGATTCACACATCTCCCTGCCTTGGCCCTGCCAGAAGGGAGAGATGAAAGTTCATTCTAGTAAACATGTCATCAACTTGGATCAAGTATGGCCCAAAAATTTTGATATAGGGCAGCTCAAAAGAAGTCTTAATTTCCAAAACGCAGTAAGCAGCCCTGCTCTGGAGAAGCAGTGTATATCTATCTATACACACACAAGGCCCAAGGCAATCCACTACGCAGCCAAGAGCCATCTGTATCTACAAAGCCACCCACAGCTCTTGCTCAGCAATGTTTGCAACACAACAGAGGAAAAACTCAAGACCACCAGGGCTCACAAGAGACTTGCCACCTCAACTTCCTTCTCCAAAATCTAGAAGATGGCAGTTTTAAGCACAGCCAGCATAGGGAAAGATCTCCTTATTTCATCCAACTACTCCTATAAAATGGAGAAAGCAGTTATAAAATTGGCTATGTGTATGATGGAAACAGTCCTCTCGGCACTCTCAGTCTAAGTTGGCGATGCTTTCCAGGCTACCATAAAATGATAAATGTCTGCAGTTCCCTATTAGTTGTCCTAAATGTGCATGGGTTTTGTCTCACTTTGGTTTTCAAACTATTAAATTTTTTTTTAATGTTAAAAGTTTTATAAGAACTCTGCAAGACAGGATATAATTTGATTTAGTAAACATGCAAAAATAATTTCTGATGCAGCCTTGCAAAATTTTCAAGTGTGCTTAATGTGTTACCACACAAATTTAGCAAGTGACCTTTTTCTCATGCTTTAGCATAAGACATGAATAAAATGGCTGCAGTGGTCTGAATAAATGCTTAAGGTATCTCCACATATGCAGCTTTTAGGATCCATGAAGGCCAGAAAACCTGCATTACAACAGGGGACCACAGTCGAAGCCATATTTATGATGCAAGTTACTCACTTAATCTATCATAGTAGAAAGGATGAACACCAGTGATTTAAACAGTTACCCTACTGCTGGAGATGCACTGCAGGGCTGTACTGGGTGATCTCCTCCCAGTATCTACACCAGAGAAAAGCAGTAACATGAGAAGGACATCACAGACAAAGTAGTTGTAGGTACCTGTGAATGGCACTTGGTTTCTTCGAAGTCAAAAGCTAAGAGAGCGTTCCATTTTCACGTGATACAATTAATGTTGCAGACAGGGAGTGAAGATTATTCCCCCTGGAAACATATCAAATCACTTATCAAATGCTCGTGACAACTCAGGAATTGCTAGAAACCATGTTAGTTGTGTGTGCAACACAGTCATGGATCACTGACCAGAATCTGTCCTCACTGCTGCTGAACCTTTCAGAGATCTTCCAGACCTCCATCTCCTGTCGACGATCTCTTTCCTGCTTCTCATCTTCATGTAACAAAGCCAGGAGTGGGAATGGGGGATGGAGTGGATGGGCGGACCTGAAAACTCACCTCCTTTTTAATGAGGTGCACAGTAGTTGTACCAAAAAGTTGGTTTTCCCTTGGACTAAAATCAAAGTTATTTTGAGTAACTGGAGGACATGCAGTGACAAAATCCACAGGCAGCACCTGGGACCAAGGAGAATGACATAGGGACAGATACCTGAATGCAACAGCCATACAGCAAGTGCTCCGCTTCAGGCATTATCCTGTGCACCAGGACACAGACCCTTGTAACGCAGGGAGCCCCTGTGGGCTGGGGCACTGACATTAGCCTGGAGCCACTGCAGGGCCCCCAGCACTCCTGCGCTTTCATCCGCAGTGATATTTACCATCTGTTTTCATTGCCAGGGTTTTAAGTCTCAGAGTAAAGACTGTCTTTATCCACTTCGAGGAAAACCGTCTCCACAGGAGCCATTGTTTCTGGTTGTCTGCAGATGTAGGATTTACATCTGGTTTGTATTTTCTCTCTGCAACCACAGGGGAACTTTTTTTTAAAAAAAAAAAAAAAACAATGAATTTCTGGATGATGCAGTGGAAGAAACAGGCACCAGGAGAACATACTGGTTTGCCAAACCACCACAATATACCCCAGCCTGACTGCTCTTACAGAGTGGCGATTCAGTGATTCTTGGGCCCTTGATGCTGCACAGCAAGGTGTTCATTTGGGGTTGGGGAATGCTCAGTACAGTCTAGTGCAGCATTTTTTCTTCCTTCCCATCAGGACACCCAAGAGTAACATTTCTATTGTTCTGGCTACTGAACTGTTTACAAATTAAAGCTTTAAAATTATATTAACAACTCCCTCTAAAGGTTATTCCTGCCCATCCTGTACTAGAAGAGAGAAGAGACCAAAGTGCACTTCTCTGAACATAAAATTCTACTTCCCACAGCTGAGCAATAGCTATCTTTCAAATTACCAGTGTCCTGACTTAAAAATCAAACTGGCAATTAGAGATGAAAGGCTCCACATCCCATTATATATTCCTCAATTCTCTCCTACTCAACTTCAGCTCCAAAAGAGACTCCTGAAAACAAGATTATAGCACTATGAAGAGGATGACTGTGTTCTCCTACAGTATTGCTACACAAACAAAAAAATACAGTATTTCAGTAGTCAAAATAATCAGAAGCATACTGAAATCCAGTTTAGCCACAAAACCTGCCAGCACTACTATCAATGCATTAATCAGCTATGTGAAAACTAAGCTTGAATTCTGTAGGACAGCTGAGTTCCGCCAAAAATATATCCATCAGCTCTTTCACCTTAAATCTGAAACTCACTACTGGAAGAGCACTTCTGCAAAATGCCACATGCAAGAGTTGGCGATGCATATGTGCTCACATACAATTATCTTTTTTTCCAGGAGTTATTTCCTCTTAATATAAGTAGAAGAGGCAGACAAACTTTGATCCTGTGTCAAAACCATCTGAAGATCCAAAAAATAAGCTAATATACTTGGCATAAAAGCACAGCAGGAATATTGTTTTCCAGGGTCTCTTCAAAGCAACATTCAAACAGCTGCCATGGTACCCTGCTGCCCCACACTCAGAAAAGATTTTTATTTTGAAAAGACACCAAAAGACCCCCAAAACATTCTGTATGGGGGCACAAGCTGATCTAATTCAGCATATCAAACATGCTGTTGCACCTCTCACCCTCAAGAAGTAAGATTAATAAATTAATAGCTGGATCACTGTCATGCCAATATTTCAAGTGGATGCAACCCTAAACCACTTTCTAAGCTTTTTTGTTTTTACAAAAAAGCATGAGTATCACATTATGCAGCAATAGGAGAATCTGATTATATTTGAGCAGCGTATCATTTCACCTGGACTAAAATATTCAGTTACACAACAGCTAATCATGAACAGAAGATAAGCTCAGAGATAAAAATAGGGAGAAAGACAGAGAGACTTTATAACAGTTAATCAGCATGATTCAGACTGCCATGAAGAACACCACCTGAAAAAGCCTGGAACTTCCTTCCAACAAGTCTTTTTAAGCAATGAAACCCCTTGGGTTGGTTTTGCTTTAGTTTTATTTCCAAGTCACTCATCACACTCCCACTAATCCCCAAATACACAGACGAATCAGAATCCAAAAGGAGAAGTGTAACATACCCTGTGTGTCACCCAGACAAGATTAGCCTGGGAGCAACCCCTTCGTAGCACATCAGTCCTGCTCAACTTCTATAAAAAAATGTGTCTGAGCAGATTCCTGCATGACAGCTTCATCCGAAGGTTTCCGAGTCTGGCCCTCTGTCCTCAGCACACTGGCCAGTGCCCAGGTATTTAATCCACTTAACATGAGCCGGATCACTAGGATTTCAAGTTGTCATTGGGATCACCATGCTACACAGAAAACCACAATGGGGATGGCAGCAGCTAGCACAGGAGAGACAGCCAGGGACAGGCACATGGCACGAAGGCAGAGAGCTGCCAACTCCCTGATATAGGAGGCAGTGCTGTTTTCAGAGTAAGATGGGGATCATTTGGAATAGTTACCTTGCTATAGAGTGTTTCATGAAAATAAAAATGATTCTGCCTTCTCCTCTGTCTTTTCCGTAAGACCTCAGACACTGTTCCCAACAGCCCTCGCAAGACGAAATCGAAAAAACATCACTTTGGACAGCGTGGAAGACTTACACATTTGTGGCTGAACAATGGCACCTACTCAAGTCTCAGCCTCACCCTGGCTGTTAATTAGGAAAGTAAACAACAAAAAAAAAAAAATATAATTTAAGCCTTCACTAGATATTTAGCTTTCTAATCTCCTCTAGAGAATACTGTCAAACTACTCGCCAGTCCAAAGCAGGGATTTACACTTCCACACGAAGCCAGCTCCCCAAACCTTAATTGGAAGTGGCAGCAAGTTCAAGGCAGGCTTACAAAGAGTAAGAATCAGCAGCAGCAGAATTTCATTAACCCAGTTTTCTATGTGTTAACTTAATTTACCCATTTAAGATGATGCATAATTTAAAAGGATCAAGCAGCTCCACTGTCAGACATATATTCTCTGATCTCACTGATGATTTACAGCAGTACCAATCTGTCCCCACTTCAGGTCAGCAGCACCCACAAAATTACATTTGGGTCCAAAATTACACCCCTCTGGGCTCTGCCTGGTTGTCCAACTTCAGATGTGCTAACTACATTAATTCACCCATCCTGTGTCTCTAACTTTATCAAGTCATTTTCTCCTAGGTGTAATACAAACAGAGTTGTGATATTTAGTGGAACCAGCTGAACACTTTGCTGGATGGCTGCTTGCTTTGGGTTGGTTGTTCCAGATCTTACCAAAGCCCTTCCATTTTGACCCCTCACAGCTGACCTTGCTTTGGCCTGAAGTTTACCCCAAAGCACAGCTGCTCCACATTGCAGACACTATATTCAGCAGCTCAGCCATCACCTGGTGTCGTTCCCTTTAGAACCAGATACTTTAAGCTGACCCATGGGACAAAGTTTAGTTATTTTAAACACTTCCTCTCAGAGCATCTCTGGCACAACTGCAAGATTTCCACCTGCCTTTCCCATCAGGCACGACCAATATTATGAACTCTAGCATTAAGCAAAATGGGAAAACCATATAGACATCCCCATGTATGAGGAAAGGTCCCATCTGCACTACAGCTTTAAACTGTGTTTTTCTCAGCAGTGTACACACATCTGGATAAAATGCAAGACACATGATTAACTCCATTAAGGAAACATGTTCCATCCCTCAAAGGCATGTAAGCTGCTTTCTGCCAACAGTTAAAAACCCATCCTTTGCATCACAGGTAGGAAACTACACAACTTTCCTTCTGTATCATGACCGTTACCACTTCTCCAAATTCCCCAGACCATCATGCCCCAACACAATGAAGTAATCCAAACGCTTTTTCTGATAAAGCATTATGCAATTGTCAGAGCATCCCCAAAATACAGGGATGCAACACATGCAAAGTAGGTGAGATACAACCACAACCTTAAGCTGCGGCAATGACACAGCTTTAATTACTTTGCTGAAGTTCCCTAAATATGGACAAAATGCTTCAACGAGCAGGACAAGAACAGACACAGCAGGTTTGGTTCAGTTTGCTTCTGAATGATTCAATATGAATCACATTTTCTTCAGACCAAGCAGTTCAAACTTTCTGTGAACGTTTTGCTTTTTGCTGAGTGCAGTAAAAAAAGAAAAAAAAAAAACCACCCACACATGAATATATCCTCTATAATCTTTACCGCAATTACTAGTTTTGCTGTTTCATGACAGCAAGTCAAATGCAGAATGACCTCTCTTTCAATACAGAAATCAGTATGTGACCTCTCCAGAAAAACTGACATTTAATAGGTTACTGCTCCTTTAACATAATATTTCAATTTTGTTAGACCAGAAGATGAACTACACCAGCTGAGCAAATCAACTGGAAGTCAGATGAACATGGTTTTGTCAATTACTTATGTCAAGGGTGGAAAAATTACCATGTACTCACCAAGTAAGATGGTCTATCACTTTACTCTAAATTCCCAGAACTGCATGAAGTCTTATCTCTAAAAACCAAAGTTAAGCAACCAGCTATGAAATTAAAACCATCTTCAATGAAAACAACCATTCTTGTTAAATCAGAATTTTAATGGAGACTGGAACCCAAAATTTAAGAATTCTTCTGGTGGAATTCTTTTCCCTTGTTTCCAACCATTTTTTTTTTCCTTTTTAACCCAAAACAACCTACAAAAGCCAGTCAGTTTGACTAAAATATGAAATAAATACTTCTTGGATTTTTCTAATTAAAATAACATTTTGGCAAAAAGAATTACCTCTTCTTGTGTAGCTATCATAAGAGGACAGAAACTTACTCCAACACAGCAGCAGCAATGCTTATAATGGCATTGTACCAGAGGAGAGCCAAGCTCACAAAATTCCCAAGAAAGAAAAGGCTGTTGTTCCCAGCAGCAGTCTGTGCCTGGAATGATGTATATTACCCACAAGCAGTATACTCTATTTTCAGCACATATTTAGGATTGCAAATCTCATTCTTTTTAATGGCAGAACATACTGACTTAGTATTCTCTCTTCCTGAACTACACCACACCTCGACACCAGGGGAGAGGAAAACATGATTTAAAAATACCTCCCAAACAACACAGCAGCACAGAAACCCACACATTTCAGTGATCCATCAAATCACAGACCGTTAGTTAACTGGGTTTTGCCTACAGAAGTTTTTCCGCTAGATTTTTTTTTAATGAAATTACCCAAATTCAAATTTCACGATGTTGATCCCGCAGCTAGCCTTAAAAAAAAGAAGTAAGGAAAAAAAAAAGACAAACAGGGTTTGAAGGGCTCCTTATTAAATTGCTCAACACTTCTTATGCAGTGCTCTTAATGATTTGTAGCTCTGCAAGAAACAAAACCAGCTGAAGTTTTCCAGCTCCAACAACTATTTTGCAGCTGGATGCTGACCTTTGGAAACAGACTGTCTATATCAGGACTTTCAATGCCCCAAAGTTTACCCAAACTTGGCCTAGTCATACTATTTCCTAAAGCAGCAGTAGCTATATAGGCACTTGAATTTTGAGTTTTGTCTAAGCTCCTGCCTTCACTTTCCTCTTTCCATGCCCTCATCCATGCTTACTGTGGCATGAGACTGCATGTGCTCAGCTACTCTGTTTCAGTGACACGTTTTAGGACAAAGATGAGAAAAATGAAAAATACCTGTGGATTTGTCCATTTTTATGCAGGTAGTCCAGCCCCTCCAGCACCTCCTTAAGGATTGTGGCTATACAGGCTTCATCTAGGACACCAGTCTTGTGTTCTCCTTTGGCCACAATGTGCTTTATAATATCCAAAACAGAGCCTAAAGAAAAAGAGTTAAATACCTTAGTTTAATGAGAACTGCTTCACATCTAAGTATACTTTGTAATCACTTAAGAGACAAGTCCAAGGAATTCATTGGGAGGGGAAGCACTGATGGTTAGGATCAAAGTAGCTGAAGCCTTTGCTGCAGGAAAGGCAAGGCAACAATGCAGACCTCACCTGTGAGGCTTACAGGGGTGCAGATCCTCAAGGTGGGCTGCAAAATCCCTGTGATCACAAGTAACTGAGATGATATTTGAACAAGTTGAAATGTAAAGTATGCATACACAGGACTCTTGGAAAGTTTTTAAGTAGATACCCACACAACAGCTGTTTTAGTACTGAGTACTGGAGAAGCAGGAGGGGGAAATAGAGAAAGCAGGGGGCTGCCAGGACTCACAAACATAAGGCAACAAGCTTTGTAAGGTTAGACTCTCCTTTTCAGCTCTTACAAACTCTATGCAGAGGAATAGCAGGAAATCTAGTATGTTAAGGGTTGACACTACCCTAAGAGAAAAATAGTGAAAGTAACTAGAGAACAAATGAGGCCACATTCTGACAATAAGTCACTTTTTCAATGTGTACAAAACTGGAATAGCTTAGATCCTTCCCTAGAAACATCACGCTTAGTCCTTCTCCCAACCATGGTGTGAATTACATCATCTTGCATGACAAACCATGTTTTATAGAGCAAACCACCTCTTTGAATCAGACCCAGGAATAAATGGAATCAATGACTAGTAACACGCCTCTGGTGCAAGGTTCTGTTTTCATGATACATTGGGTACGGTATTCTGTGTAACAGCATCTGGACTGAAGACAGTGTTCTTCGAACTATATTCTTCTTGCTCCAGTATGGGATGTCTAAGCCTGTTTTTCAGACCTGTGCTATTTGGTCCCTTCAGACTTGGGTTTCCATAGTTTGATGACTGGAAAGTCAGCTAGTAGGGTTTCCACAGCTATGGACACCAAGCAGTGTCAGCAGTACTGCAAAGCTCTTCAAAAATGAGAAAAGCAGGCACAACTGCAAAGCAAAGTTCCAGCTTTGATTGTCTTTGAAGAGTAAGCTTACAGGAAAGGAATATCTTAGTACTAACTCCGCTAGCTTAGAAAAGCAGAGTTAAAAGTTTTAGAAAAGTTTAGGAAAAGTTCATTCTTCCTAACTTGCAATCAAAAAAGAAAAAAATTACAAGAGGAAAAAAAAATTTATATCTGAAGAACAGCAAAATCTAGAGAAACTTACTCTCATGAATTTAGTCAATGGGGAGATTACAAGTCCCACATTGTAAATTCTTGAAGCAAGTGGAAAAATACAATGGAAGTTTTGGGGTTGGGGTGGTTTTCTTGTCTACCTGAATCTGAAGGGTGAAAAAAAAAAAAACCCTGCCCCCCTTAAATTTTATTAACTATCCCATCTGAATTTCTAGGCCAAAACAATCATGCAGATAAGTAAAATACTTTGGTAAGTGAAAACCTTTGGCTTCTCACATGAAATCAAAAAAGGCTACAAGATTTGAATATGCACACCATGTGGAAAGGCTTCTTCTGCACAGATCAAACTGCACAGGAAACAATTACATGGGTGCACGGTGTCCCTTAGTTTGTGGGAAATGATACATGCTGAGTTACTCCAACGGCTAGCTGCCGTCAGGAGAGCCCACTGCCAAGCCACACACTTTCCACCTTCTCTGGCCCACCAGCACCTGTCCTAACACTATACACCAAGCCACCTACTAAATCCACCAAAAAATAAACTGAGAAAAACAAACAAAAGCTATGTTTGGTTGTTAGTGAGAGTAACCTCTGAAGAGATGAGTTTCAGAGCAAATGAAGAAGAGGAAAAAGGAGGGAGAACACATTTGTGAACGGGGGATGAAACCCCTTTCAGCAGCAGCAATTAGACCAGCTCCTTGGCTGCTCTAAAGGGCACCTCCAGCTTCCTCTTCCCAAAAACCTTTGCTTGGTTCAAGGCATCTGCAGAAGACGCAATCTTAACAGAGCAGACACTAATAAAAGAAAAACAAAGGAAAATGAAAAAATATAGAAATGAGGTTACCCAACATCCTCCCAACTTTTATGCAAGAATACTCGTAGCAGTGTTCAGCCTTCCTTTAGCCTACCTGAGCACACACACACACATCTCCAATGACTTTTGACATGGGCCTTAATCAGTAAGCCAAAGGCTTCACCCAGCTGTAACTCAGTGGTTTTAACATACACTGGACTTCATGCGTGGGAGCAAGATTACCTCTACCAAAGGAAGTTGTAAAGCCCCAGATATCAGAGTATGTTCCTCTCGCCTTTAGGTTCTAACGTCTGAGAAAAGGATCCTCTGTTGTGTGTCATGAAGACTCACTTGGGATTCAACCTGTCATGTACTCATATTTAAAAAGTATGTGCTTACAAGCCTCAGTGCTTCTTATTTTGAACAAAATTTTTGTGACATCTAAGAAAAAACACCCTCCCCTTTCACTCTTCAGGTTTTTCCACTCAAATGTGCCTTTATCTGGAGAACAAACTGTCACTTGTTTTATAAGTCCAGTGAAAATATGTGGTTCTTCACGTACTCGTTTTGTCCTCTTTCCACCCACAACTCTGTTAGCAGACTTTGTTCACAAACATCTCCCTTCTCCTGCAAAGGGCTCAGGGAACATGAGGAGGCAGATCATATGGTGCTCAAATTCATTTGGTCAAAAAATCCTGCATTTAGCCAAGTTAAAGGTTGTATTTAACCCAGAAAAGGGGGTGGGGGTCAGACAGACAAGAGGGCACGCAGAGAGCCAGCCTTCGTTGTGAAAGGGCTGATTCACACCCATACTGTATCTGCTCCCAGCCCAGCCTGCCACTTTTTAAGCATGTTTTTTAAAAAGCATGTTAAGATGATCAAAGAAGTAGAAGAATTTTCCAGTCTTCTAGAGACAGGAGAACAGCAAAAAGTCTATCAGCAAAATGCTTAGTTCAGGAAACAACAGAAAAGCAACCCAAGAGCCATCTCCTTGTTGAAGAAAGTGTTATTTGGATCTTCCCTACTTGGTTTGCACAGGGGAAAAGTTTTGCTATTGGCACCACAACACTGAAGTTGTGATTTTTCCACCTCACAGATCAGTATATTTGGGAGTTGGTACTGACTCCCAACTCAATTGCAACTTCATAAAGCACAGCACCATGGAATATGAAAAAAGAAGCCAAGCTGCATTTCCACGCACTGCTTCGAGCCGCATTCAAAACCTTCTGGCATTCAAGCTTGGGAAGCACGACATGGAGCAACTGAATACCCAGATCCCCAAGCAGAAACCCATAGCTAAGGACGAAGCTACTTTGAAAGCAGAAGTCACAGGAGATTTGCCATCATGGAAAACCCTTTCTTCTAGAAGACAGAGATGGCATTTCAGCATCAGCCCGCTAAATTCAAGGCAAAGTTGCTCCCAAGGATCTCAGTTAAACACGTGACACACTAGGGTAAGACCTTTTCTCACACCAACTGCATTACACTTGAACAACAGATTAGTAGCCCTATCCTTAGCCTAAGGGGAAAACTGACCGTTTTACACAGTGGCCTGTTCCCAATTCAGCAATACATTAACTGCTAGAAATTAACTGGAAACTAAGTCAGCTGAACTGGGACCAAGATCTGATCTACACAACAGCATGTGCTTTACAAACCGATCATGCTGTTTTGAAACACCAGCATGATTCTCCATACTGCCAGTTTCCGAGCCTGCCTCCAAACCAGTTTAAGAGTAGCTGGGAAAGTAACAGTACATCTGACCATAGTTGAATCTCTGCTTAAATACAGTTTCAGTAGGGATCTGTGCTCCATGTGCAAGATGTTCAATCTCATTGTGCAAGACAGAAGCCTCCACAATCTAAAGGGCAGAAGATGAGGTTCTCATGGGAAATAAGGCACCCAGCATTGTATTAGAGAACAGTTACAAGATTTTCAAGAACAACAAAAAATAATCCACTACAATGTCTTTTTTTAAGAAAAGAAGAAAAAATCTTTGACTTCTCCTTCGAATAAAACTATTCTTGGTAACACTGTGAAGCACTCTGGTGTGTATTATACATGGCACTAGGTTTAATTACAACAGTTTCCACATGATTCTTCTCATTAGAAATGCACAAGTAGAACCTACAGATTCACAGAACAGGAGGGTAAGCCTTAAGAGAGAAAAAGAAATTAAGTTTGGCTGAGGCTGACTGGAAAGCTCCTCCAAACCCTGAAGGGGAAGCATAGCAAGAAAAGACAAAATGAGACACAGAGAAGAGCCAGAACTGGAGCCTAAATATAAGTGTAAATAATGCTGTCATTAGTAAGGATGTTTAAAGAAATCTGGTGATAAGCAACTGGTCTCAATGCCCAACAGAAGATAAAAGGTAGGAGAGGACATTTAGAGACTGATGTGGAAAAAATATGGCTACAAACAAATTCCTACCCATGAAACATACACTGTGCAGCACACCAACAGGAAGCCTACAAGATATTGTGCAATCTGATAAAGCATTTACCATTATTTATTGTTCATCATTAAAGTGTCTTAGTATATTCTGACACCAATTGCAAACCATATTGCACCTACTTAGTAAAGCACAATCTCTCCACAAATTGTGCAGCAATTGAAAGTTAAGTGGGTTCCTGCTCAAATTCACAAGCTTCCTAGTCTGCCCTGAAAGCTGATAATGCAATAGCTCCTAATGACAGTAGAAGTCACCGGGAACGAGTTGTACATCAACTTACACTCACTTGATAAAACCCAACCCGTATCTACTGCAGGTCAAAGACAAGCATGCAGTCAGCAACTGTTTCTGGAGTCCTTATTGCTCACACCAGTTCTGCAGCAGGCAGACTCATGTCTGTCCAGCTGCACAAACGGAACAGACATCCCGTTGCTCCCTCCACTGCCCCCCAGGAGTGAAGAGGAGGAAGCCACACAGTTCGCCTCTCCCATTTTTGGCATGGCTAGAGAATATCCAGTTAGGCCTGACTATCCACAGAAGCCAGTTCCAACTTTCCAGAAGCAAGTAGCTGATTTCCACCCACAATAGCAGTACCTGAGCAATGAAGACTCAACAAACTCAAATTCCCTGAATTTCTAAGAAAAATTTTTGTACACTGACATCAGGCAGGCCATTTGCAACGGACTTTCTTGCAACCTAGTAAACGCACTCCTGTCTTGCACCCCACACATGTACCCAGTAAAACTGTCTCCTCCAACACCCTGTACTATTCTGTATTTTCCTCAGCAGCAAAATGAGATTAAAGACTTCCACAGTTCACCACCTCCCTTTTGTGCCAACACATCTGCTTACAAAGCCATACTGTAAATGAGATCACTGAAGTAACTGGTAATCCAGTTTTCCAAGCAGGGTGGAGACCAAGCAGCCAGGAACTTCTTAAACCAGCTTCATTGCTGGAGAAAACTTCTGTGTAATCATACCCTCAGGGCAAGAAGTCCTAATTGTTCCACTGATTCACTTTCAACAGCAAGCCACTGCAAACATCAATGCTTCCTGTTCCAAATCCAGAGCGCATTTCTTTGACCTCACCTACATCAGCAAGCATGTATAATGGTATTTAAGAAGCCTGCTTCTAATGTTCCTCCTCAGGAAAGGAAGAAAGTATCTATGTGACACGTCAGTAACACTGCTTAATGCTTCAGCACATGGGGCTGAAGCAAAGAAAGGTACAAAAACCTGAGCAGAAAGGAAAGCTTGTTTAGAACAAGATCACAGATAAATGCAGGGGTATTACAGCTGGAATTTTACATGCCCCTAGAGGCAAAAGAAATGCACGGCAGAGCTAGTTGCTGTGGGAACCACATCTTGCATGTTATAGTATAACTTAAGTACAGGGCAAAGATACAGGATAAGTTAAATGCAAAAAAAGCCCTCCTCTTTTAAATCTGTCTGCCAAGCAGAACAAGAAAATTTAATACTCTACCCTCATTTAAAAAAAAAAAAAAAAAAAAGCAGGTAACAGTACCTGCATTGATTTGCCATTTAGAGGCCTGGCATAAATAGGCTGGAAACCAGTGCTGGGGTTCACTACACAACTTTGTGAGAATCTGCCCCAAACCTGATGGCCACTGATGCTAAACATGCTGCATCTTTGAGAACCAGGAGCTGGCAGGATTCATTCCTGCTGCTTCTGAGACACCTCAGCAGAAGTTAGTGGTTTCAGTGAGCCTGACTGTCATCAGAGCCAAGAATTAAATCTGCATCTTGTCAGTTTCTGACAAACAGAGGAAGAAAACACGAAAGAAGAAGGAACAGCTGCTTGGATTTAGTACTTCTGGGGCTGAGGAATACAGATGCAGCAAAAACCCACTGAACTAAAGGAAAGAACAAGTTATACAAAACAAAGGAAAAGACATGTAAGTAGATTGCTGGGGTTTCTGGTTTTGAAGTTTCTTCTTAACCCTGATTAAACCACCTCAGCAGAGAGGAAGAGTGAAAGAAACTTCTCACCTCCTTCTTTCTAAAGCACTTGCATGGCTATGTAAGACATATGATAAGATTAAGGCACATAAGGGGGCAAAACAGCCTCTTGCAGTTGAGACAGGCATTTATAGGAGAAAATATGAAGACAAACTTTTTTCCCATGCCTTTCCTACTATAGCTAGGAGTGGCAATATATCTACACACTGCATTCTGCAAACATATGTAGTCCCCACCACCTCCTCCTTCTGACTTATCCAACCCTTAATTGTTTGAAATAAAGTTGTGTCTCTAGAAATAAAATTAAAAACCCTCCAGGTGGACTCAAAATAGTGTAATAACTCAACATAAACATGAGGATTTCTAAAAACCTGTCACTTATGCTTTGATCATAACTCACTGCTAGAATTGGGAGTGGCCAGATGGAAGATTAACACAGCACAATCCCAACAAGATACCCTGTCTGTGTGGTGGAGACCTAAGATTTGCCATACCTCCCTTTTGGTCTGGCTTGCTGAACCACTGGCCAAGCACTTCATCAGATAATCAAGATCAAAGGTTGATGTACAAGATTAATAATCTTAAAAACTTCTGAAAAATAAAAGGTTTAACTATCTCAATACAGAAGTCTCCTTAACAGATTTAATTAGGAACCTTCAAGAAGGCAGGAGATCTGAGAGCGCCCTGTGTGGAAATCTTTCAATATTTAAAGGCTTTACATAGTTTAAAAATGTTTTGGAGGTCTCATCTGCTGTAGGTTAGGACCTTAAAAATTGTTGTGCAATGTAGCAAGCCACCACAGGCGGTTGTTTCATATGAGCAACTGTTTTGCAGTTAGCCATTGCCTTGGGTCACCTGTGAAATAAGAGCTCTTGCTAAAACCAGCAAGAATTTAGGGTGCAAACAGGTCACAACCAGAAAAAGCACAAGAACAAAAGGACAGCTGGTCCTCTTTCTGCTAAAAAGCTGCAGGAGTTAAGAGAGCAGGACTGGGCTTCAGCTGGCTTTAAAAAGGCATGAGTAAAATTCACAAGAGGGGATCACCAGTGAGGCAAAGTGCAAGTCAGCCGTTGTCTAGAAATAGCCACTGGAGTTTAGTATGGGTAACACTGGACCCAAAGGCTGGGGTGCCAAATCGACATTTCTAAGCTTAGATCCCTACAAAGGTTTTATCATTGGAAGAACAGTCTGAAATTTCTACTGAAGGGAACAGAAACAGCAGATACTTAACAAATGTGACTCAGGCACACATCACCAGATCTGAAAGAGGGTGTCAAGAGTAACTGGACACAACCAGCTCCTCTTGTCACTACCAGCTGGATATTATCACTGCCACATTTCTGCCATCAGCAACAACTACACCCCACATCTGCTTCGGTGTGAAGCCTGCCAGTTCAAACTGCTTTCAGCATTAACTTCAACCAGCCTGACTTGGCTCTGATGCAGATTAGCAACTCCACAT
>JAVJGJ010000047.1:55904398-55917901 GCA_035590215.1 Microhierax caerulescens | reverse complement strand
AAGATATTATGTTCGGGATTTCACCCACGAGTAATCCTGATGTTCAATATGAACTTAAAACAAAAAAAAAAAAAAAAAAAAAGAGACTACTTCAACCAGCACAGTAATTAAGATTTCTGTTGTTGCAGCTTTGAGAAACAATACAACCAAGCTCTACCCAGCTTTGGTTTAAGTCTTCCATAAACCTCCAATCCCATCACACAAGAAACACATAACACAGCATATCAAATAACCATGCAGGAGCCACGTATTATACGTCAGAGACTCTGGCACTGACACTGGGCGACTTTTTCCCCTGGAGCAAGAGTAAAGGTCCTCAGGACTGGAAATGGAATTATAATGGCAATTCCCATAAGATGACAGGCATGGATGAAACATCTGTACTACAGCAGTCTGCTGCTTTGCTCCCAAACACCTTACAGTCTGGTTAATCCACTTGTAGGAACTGCTCTGTCAGATCAAAGCCACTTCAATATCCTGTCCAAGACTTCAAAAGAAGGTGTAAAATGCTGTAACAAGGAGTTACACAATTATCTGCCCAGAGGGAAGACTTCTGACTAAGCCTGGGCAGTTAACAGTTGGCTTATGCTTTAAACCAGGGGAGTACATAATCCTTTTTTAAAATCCTATCTAATTTAACCTTCTCAACTATAGGTTGATTTATTTAATCTCACGCAATGTTTGATCTCTGTATTATTGGCAGCAAGTTCCCCAGGTTAATTCCATGAAATTCAAAAGGACATTTGTTTTTATTGCAGTTAAACTTGTTCCCTCTGCTTCCTTAACTGCCCTCTGACCACAGCCATGGAACAGTAGTACCTTCACTTCACCATTGTGTGTAGACCCATCAGGCCCAGTACTATCAGCCTCTGGACGAAGAAGAGTTTGGAGCTCCTTCCTAGGAACAGCAATACCATATCTCCCATGCTCCTTCCTGAACCCATCTCCTGTTGAATAACCATAGGAACTGAACAGGCAGGAGTTACCCCCAGCTGGAAAAGCCCAATGTGCAACACCCCATAGCTTATGTTTATTCTCTGCTATTCAGGATTCCTACTGACTGCTAAGCTGACAACCCGTATCATTTGCTACTCAAAGCACAGAGGAAAAAAACCATCTGGATGAAAGAAAGCTAACTCAGCTTTAACTGCATGAAAATGAAACAGAGTTTGCTGGACAGAGGGGAGATTTAAGGCCTTTTAGAACAATAATTCTTTAAAACAACACACACAACAAAAAAGCCTGAAGCATGGTTAATTTGTGGGAGATGTTATACACCGTGTTTCAAGGAAAAGCAACAGCAGCAATGCAACCAGCATCCCACAAAGGAAAGGAGAGGTAAGAGCAAAGCACAGCAGTGAACAGTGTCCAGTGGTGAAGTACACCACATGAGCAGACTGTTTTCAAACACACATCAAATGCTGCCTAAGTTTGTTGACTACTGTGGGTTGTAAGACAACTAAGCAGTGGAACTTCAGTAACAAATCAGAAGTCCAAGATCAATTGTAAAAAAGTACTCTCTGACAACCTATCCTTACAATCCACTCCCAGTTACGCTGATCAGCAAGAATAATTATAAGCCATATTGTAAACACACATGCAGTCTTGGAAAGATCTGAGACAATTCAAAAACATGCAGGGGAGAAAGATAAAAATCAAGCACTGAAAACTTCCTGACTAACATCACCTAATTCAGTAGCTGGGCTAGAAAGAGCCACTTCTCTACACGGCATTACTCCTGGCTTATATGCTTTACAAGCAATTAGCACTTCTTCTGAAGAGCTGAATGCCCTTGAGTTGGTTTGCTCATAGTGCAACAAAATTGGTCCTTCCCACATTTCTGTACCCTGTAGTAGCAATAAATTAAGCCACAGCATTAATCTAGAATGTCATGCAGCATTCGCAAAGTGTGCAGGTTATCCCTGACTACCCACATTGCTCAAGTGCATGTTGAGATCCAAGGATCAAGACCAGTACCTTCAACACACCAAGTCATACCACTAAATCACCCTAAACATGGCATCTCCACAAGCTCGGAAACAGTCCCAGATTCCTCAGCCTCTGGGCATCTGCTGCCATAGAAGTTTAAAGGAAGCTCATTCATCCGCTCAGCCTGCAATAGAGCCACTCACTATGCATTTCCTAACCCCACTCCAACATAACCTTCCTCTTCTCCTCCATCACAAGAGATAGAACCACCAGCCACTAAGCAGTACAGGAAAGGTAAGAGTCATAGAAGAGACAAGTCATCCTTACCAATGGCAGAACTGTTTGCCGCTCTCCCTACCCTCTCCCAAGAAATGTAACACTGTTTAACCCACTGAGAATAAACAAGCTTGCTTCAGTAGAGAAGGTTTATGGGTCTGAAGCACTGTAGAAAAAAAATCCTAGAAGAATTTAAGCACAATTTTCCATTTTCTGCCCCACTGCTTAACAACTGGGCAGTGCTGTAATACAAGAGCATTGTCCTGACCCCAGGCAGTACATCAGAGTTTACCATAAGCTGACTATGGTGCTGATACCCTTCTGTGGCGCTGAAGGATAACTGATCTAATAAAAGCCCAAGTTCATGTTTTAACTGCATTGGGGAAGAAGAGAAAGCAAGGAGGGGGCATACAGCATGAACTCACCATACTTCTCTTTCTACTTGCTTCTTAAAACCACTGTAACCTGCAAAGACTTACATATACATACATTTTTTGGAAAGGGGAAATCAAAATTAAAAATCCCAATCCTGCAGTAGCAAGTAGTTACTCAAAAAAGGTAGTTAAACCGACCGAGGAAACTGCCAGGAAGGGAGATTACAAGACTGAAAAGCTTGAGAATATTTACTTTGGGGAAGAAGCAAATATGAAGATAAGAAGTTGGGAAAGTAAGAGCACAGAGCAGAGAAATCAGGAACTTCCATACTTTCGACTCTTGCACTGGGAAACACCACTCAAACTGACAAATTCAGAACAAACCCAGGGAAAACACTTTCTCACACACTACATCTACCTTGGTGACCACTGGCCCAGGAAGCTGCTACATGTCAGAACCATCCCCTTCACCCGTCCACCTCTCCAAGATTTTAAGTTCAAGAACATCTACACTTGCATACTCAAGCCTACAGAAGGACCCACACTAGATCTGGTCACAAAATTGGAAGCTTAGGAGAGCTGACAACAGCAATTCATTGCAGTCCTACTCAAAACAAGAAAAATCATTGTGAGGAACAGGTCAACCATAGATTTAAAATGTGCAATTAGAAGTACTTATCTAAAATTACATGCCAAGTCTCTGTAGCGTATCTTTCTGAACCTAACCCTTGTAGCTGGAACTGGCAATTACTCGAAGACTAACAATCTAAATTACTACATCATGACAATACAGTTAGGAATACAACTAAGGCAGAATAGTACAGGCAAGCCACATAAAAGACCTGAAAATAGTATCAGGGGTCGGTATCAGTATAAAAAGACCAACTGTCAAAAGGGAAGAGATCTTGAACTCCTACACTAGTATGAGCCATAAGAGGATTTGAACACAGGTCATCCAAGAGTCCTACATGCAACTCTTCACAGGCACGCTAAAATATGACAGCTTGGATGGAGCCTTTCCTCTTTCCAAGAGCAGATTTGCAGATATCTATAATGAAAAAAATAGCATTAGTCACTAAATGGAAACTGGAACCATGGTTCAAGCAACTTGCTGAAGATCATACAAGTGTAGAGCTAACCAGGCCTCCTGAACTGTCTCTGTTCTACTTTCTAATTGTAATCACCAAAACAAGTGCCTGACATAACACTACAGAAGCTGTCAAGATGCAAGTCCAAAGACAGAGACACAGGATTAAAAAAAGATTTGGGTAGTTGCTTTAAAAGCAAAAGAGGCACGAGGCCTTATCTCCCCACCTACCCTCAACCTGTGCCAGCCAATATTTACTATGGGAAGCTTCACCCAAGAAAGCTTTCTCATCTGTAGTGGAAACACCTCGATGTTCACAGGAATGCCTAGTTCTGCCTGGCTTAAACCTTCCACATGTGAGGTGAATGTGACAGCTACTGAACTACAGAAGCACCAAGTTCACATACACAGAAAGGAGAACACGAAGAAGCCCATCAACATACAAGGCAAATGAGAAAAAGGAAATTTTAATTACCACAACTACCTGCCAGAAGCTATTTTGCATTCAGAAAAATCTTGACAAAATAGGCACACAGCAGAAGAAAATTACTGAACTGCAGCTCTAAAGGATTCTACCTCCTGTCCTGAACTTGGGATTAGTGCGGGTTTCCATATGGCAGCCTGCAATATGTCAGAGTGATCCCTTAGCTGGCATCAGTACCAGGAAGAGATTAGGAACAAGAGCTAATTCATTCAGGTTTTCCCTTCACAGGTGAAGGAGGGGTTGGGGGGAATGTAAAGAACTGCAGGAAACGAAAGCAAAACCATTCCCTTAAATTTTAAAGATTCTGGAAGCACATAGCTCTGTATCCACCTCAAACTGCAGAGCTCTTGTGGGTACAGCAGAGCTTCACACTTGCACATTAACTGTTCAAAACAAAAGGATTATACAAAGTGCTTAGCTCTAAACAAATATCCTGAAGTTCTGCAACAGTTGATCTTTTTAACATTTTAAGTAAGTACTGTGTCCCACAACCAGGACAACTGAACTGCCTCTAGTGAAGCTAAGCCCCCTCACCCTCACACCACTTCAAGAAAGGCTGTTTAAGGCACCTAGCAAACACAGATTATGCTAACTGAAATACAACTCCCCAGACAATTTTAATTGCATACCAGGAGTTCATCCATGCTTGTCTGACACTTCTCAAGATTGATCCGTTTAATTGCCACCTTCTCCTTCTTTGGAGCACAGAAGGCTGCCTGCACCACTGCAGTCGCTCCACTCCCTGTGGGTGAAAAAGACAGACAGTTAGCAGTATCTTACAGGACTTCAGCAGAAAGGAAGGGAGGTGAGATAACAAAATTGCATATGCCAGTTAGTAAAGACAGCAGAGCCAGGTGAAACCCAGTGAAGGCAACCTCACAGGCATGCCCTGCCCCAGATCTGTACAATTCTGACTCGGCTCAGCTGCAACATGGAAGTGTTGGGCTAACCAAATGAAAACAAGCGGATCTTTATGATCCCTCACAGGGATCATTACAGCTCTGCAAACCAAAAAAAAATAAACCTCCAGACTCCAACTTGCTTACCTACAGGAGTGATTCTTCTCATGTACTTTTAAAAGAAAGGCCACTGAGGTCACACAGGCTTTTAACCTGAAATGCTCACCCAAAGCATCAAAACAAGACCAACTCTTTGCTACCAACACTAATGAGATTTTTCAAGTATTTTTAATGTACTAATTGCTGTTCCCATCCCTCCTCATTTTATGCAAAGACACGACGTAGGCTTCATTCAAGCCTGTTCAGCTCCAGTTCTCACATAGTAGCACACCGCCTCGGTGTTTGGGTTGAAAACCACTGCCAGAGAACATTTAAATTCCAATAGGGAAAAAATACCACATTTTTATGCACAGTTGTTCAAACTGCTAGAAGTAGGGATAAGAGTTCTGGATTTAAACTGCTTAGCAATATCATATCCTTTGATACGAAAAAGAATTTGCAACAGTAAGACTTAAAATATAGTTGATGTTAAGCCTGTATTTGTTGGCCTCCAGAAACAGTCACCTCATCAATAGGACACCTTGTTGCTTTCCTTTCTACCTTCACCCTTCTTCCCCACATTTACACACTTCACTGGAATGAAATAAATTCAAATAAGAAAGGGGTAGCACAGGCAGAAAATAGCTCAATAGCTTCCTACTGCCAATACCTAAAAAAAAAAGCCATTAAAAATAAACCCACAGCTATTTTGTTCATCATCCCAGGCACAGCTCTTGAGCCCATTTGGGCTGATGAGGGAGATGAGAACAGCTATACTCCACTCTGCAGTAACACACCTGGTTTACCAGATTCTCCTATTCTTAATGCTATAAAAACTACTTCCAAATTCTGCAATAAAAGTCAAGCACATTTTTTCAAACTCTTTTCTAGTATATTCAGATAAACTGGGGGCAAAAGCTTTCAATCTCATCTTCAAACAAAGGCTACTGAAACTCCCTTTACAATCACCATCAATAGTCTTCTCACAGTAAGTTGCACCAAGTCACAGTCAAACTCCAAATAAAGTGCCAGGTGGAGGAAAGAGCTTAAAACCCAACCCTGAAAGATAGAGGAAAAACTGCTCCATCCAGAGTCACACTGAAATACATTACAAAGCCCTGAACTGCGGGACTCTGCTCCCCTAATCTTCAACCAGTACCTGCTACAGTGCAGCTACAGAAGTTTCACTTTATATGGCATGTCAAGTGTACCCCAGGCAACAGCATCAGCTTGCCAGTTGATTCCCTGCACTTAAGAGTTTACATTTTAATGGCAGAATGCAGCAATGCGCAGAACACAGTCAGCAAGGTTGCTAAAGCTGTACTGTTTCATGAAGCAAATGGGGTTTTGAGAAGTTCAAGAATGAGGCCATTTATTACTTGCACACATACTATTTTTCAGAGACTATCCACAGCACAGGACAAAACAAAGCTACCAGGAGAAGTTTAGGTGGAAGAAAAGGATAGCAATAGGGGCAAGATTATTTACACAAGACTCTGAAAACAAAGTTTGTCTGCCATAAGCAGGGTCTTGAGCAATGGATGGAAGAGTCTAGGCAGACCTTTAACAAAAAGCACTCAGAAAAAGCAAGGGGAGGAGGTTTTGACAGCTGAGTTTGTATTTCAGCCCTGCTGTTGGCAGTTTAGCCACATTAAGCAGGGGACAAACACCCCAAAAACAACCTCCACATACACTCCCTGTGGTCACTTTGCCCAGCAGGTAGCATGTACAAGACTCCAACACAAAAGCACCAGCCCTGACACAAACATATTCCCACTGTCTGCGAATCCTGGGTTGCACTCACCTGCTCCACTCCACCCAGTACCTGCTTCTCTAAATTTTTCTGCTGCTTCTCTGAGGGAGGGGCAAAAAAAGTGAGAAGACACAAAATGACTCAAGATAAAGACAGCAGAGTATACAGAAGTGGTTACAAAAAGCAGGAGAAGCAAGTCTGCACTTCCTAGCACTGCTGGTCTCCCTACAGCAAGTCTTTTGGAACTCTGAACAAAAAACAAACACTTGTGCCTGGATCATTCTTTTGGAAAGAGTTAGATCCCACAAGAAATGTTGCTGCTGACATGTTCGAAGCACCAGTATTATGATTTCTTGCTTTGGATGTCTTGCTGCATAGTAATAGACAGAGGTTGAAAACACAAGCCAGACCTCAGAGGACTATGCTGTCACACAGCGCTTTTCACTCTTCACTCTTCGGTTGGTTTTGCAGCGTGTATTTTCATCTCTAAAGCTACCTGCATAGCCCCCATTAACATAAGATATCTGTGCTCAAAGGCTCTTTCCACATATCTCAGACACTCAATAGCTTCAGCATATACCTGCTTTCCCCCACAACACGACGCACCAGGCAGGATTTCTGTGCCAGTTAAACCTAGCTCGTGTAAGAGATGCTTCTTACAAGCCAGACATGATACCACTACTGCAAACCAAGTCTTTCACAAGATGATATTGAAGTCCAGGGTTTTATAGAAGTGACTACACAAAGAATGGCTTTATGTTTTAATTTTAGATGTTACTGCCAGAAATAATAGATGCAGACTAATTAAAAGCAGGACCATCCATACCACAGCTCCTTCCCACTCCTTGAGACTGTTTGATCAGTGCTCACTACGACTTCAGCGCAAAAATGGCTTTTCACTAAGTGTTTGGACAATGCCCCAGCCTACAGGGACCCGATCTGTTACGAGGGTATGGCATTTTCTGAACAGTAATGAAATCCCAAACTAAATCCTTCTGGGCACACGGCAGGGAATCATCTGAACTCAAGACTCCTCCCATTTAATTCCCCGCTGCTCCTACTTTTCTGGCAGCTCTCTCTTCAATTCGATCACCACCTGCTCTCCCCACTCCCCCCTCTCCCACTAATTCGTCATTTCTTTCAGCTCCTCTGTAGCACTTAATTATAGAGAAACAATGAAATCTCAAAAGCGTATCAGGCAAGGATTAAGCCAAGCTGCAGCACGATGTGCCACAAGCAAGCTGCTCTTTGGTAGCAGCAGTGGCGTGCCATGCTTCTGGGACCAAACAAAGACAGGTTTCCATGCTGCTTTGAAGAGTACAGAAAACATAGCAACACGGCCACTTCAGGCTTTGCAGCCATAGAATTTGTTTATGAAATTCCAGGATGGCAAGAGAAGGAAAGGAAAGAAGCAGTAGCAAGGATGCTAAACACATTGCTAAGTGAAAACAAGCACAGGTAAGATATGACACCAACAGAGAGAAAAAGAAAAAGCCTGTCAAGGAAGTTTTTTAAAGTTTAGGGGCAGGTAACAAATACACAGGGAAAGATGGAGAGAGAAGAGATTTCTCTGGCTGTCGTGAGCCAACTTCAATGAGGAAAAAAAAATCCATAAGGGCAGTTTGTGCTAGGGTAGCACAACTTAGACAAACCAGCTCTCCCAGCAGACACGTATCTGCTGCGATCAGAGCCAACTGCAGCCCCACACACCGCTCAGCTGCAATATGGGCAGCACTGGGTTAATGTTTCTGTGCTCAGTTCATGCTTGCTCCCCACCTCAAGACACTCTGATCAAGGTCAGCGCTGAGGCTCTTCCTGCTGCCTCCTTCAAGATCAGCTTTCGGAGAAAATTCACTCCCTAGTTAATCTCTTCCAGCATAATAGCTTAGCAAAACAATGAAAACTGGGCACAGCCAAATGCTTGCTGTTTAATTCCTGAAAAGCAGGAGATCATTTTGTTTATGGCTGGGGGGGGGAAAGGAAAGAAACCCCACGTAGGTATTAGGATCTGCTTAACACCCCCTGCTTTTGCCTCTCTAGGCTCTCACGATCCAGTTCCAACCCTTAGGATAGCAGCTGCAAAATTCCTGCATAAGAGGGTCACGACCTACTTTAGGAAACACTGCCTAAGGAGGAAAACTTACCCTTTCTAACCTTTGCTTCTTTCATGTTTCTATGATTAAACCGTTCTTTCTGAAATAAAACCAACCTCTGAAAGGATGAAAACAACCCAAAGTAAAAGCACTCGGTTACTAAAGCTTCATTTTTCCAGGTTATCTTCTGTGGCACCCCAGATCCATGCTCCCTGTATCTTCAGCATCCAGAGCTCCAGCTTGAACTTCTCCTTAAGCTGAGACAAAATCCCCACAGAGGGAGCCTGGACACCATCTCTTCTAAAGTCACTTACTGTCACATAACTTATGTGGACATAAGTTAAAATAAGTTAAAACATAAAAAAAAAAAAACAAAACAAAACAAAAAAAAAAAGAAGAAAAGCCCTCTGAGATCTCTGTTAAAGTTAATGGAAACCAATGGTTTCAAGGCTATTTGGAGGCATAGAAAGACAAGGGACTGACATGAGCACACAGCACATCAATATACACTGTCTCCAAAGACAAGTAAGTATTTGCCACCACATAAGAACATTGCAGCTTTCCCAGTAACACTGGGATGAATTGTACTAGTGCCTCCTCCCAGGCAAATGCAATTGAAGCCAGAGGTCCTTTTGGCAGAGACATCTGCTTAAGCAATGGGAACAGTCATGCCAAATGGTCACAAGACAAACATCAAATCCTGGCTCTAGAACATTCCCTCACTATATGCAATGGCAATTAAAAGCAGCTACATAGAAAGGGTGCTTACAAAACAGTGTTCTCCAAGCTTCAAATCCATCCCACTACTGCAAACTGAGTTTCAGGTAACCTGGGAGATGTGAAAATTTCACTTCAAGGTAATTCAGTTGCTCACAAAGCTGTTTCAACCAGGAACATCTTCCATAATAGTCTTGGAGCACCAATCTCAACGTGGTCAAATCCCCTCCAGTGAGGAAACAGACTCATCCTCCTGGAGTAAAATGAATGTTTTTTCAGCTCAGTACTTAATCAGATTTCCCAACATTGCTCTCAACTATGGCCTTTCACTGTGCACACCTCCGTAGAGTCCACCTTCATCTCTTTTGTAACTTTCCACTACATAGCTGAGGACAACAACATCCCCCCTTAGCTTACTCCTCTAACAGTGAAGAAATCCAGCTCTCCCAGCCTGCCTCCACAAGTCATCTTCCCAAGTCTCCTTCAGCATTAGACCACGCTCAGCTGAACACCTCTGCACAACCCTGCCCTCTCCTTTCACCATTCCCCAGTACACACACAAGCTCTCTATTTTTAAGCGAGATCTGGAATCCATCCTCCACTATCTGGAGCACAGTGCCAGAAAGCCACTTGTGACGCAGGCTCTGTTTATAATTGTGCCCCCGGGTTTTCCTCTTACGAACAATGCACACAAAGCACTTCCCTGCAAGGCTCCTCTGGACCAAGCAATGGCTTTCAGGATCCAGGTATCCAGTTTCAAGTAAAAACAGATAAAAACTCAGAACCCTGTCCTGTGGGCTCTGGCACGACCTCTCAAAGGGTTTGTCTTACACCCTGCTGGTTACACCAACCAAAGAAACCACCCTGCTGTGATTAGCTGCAGAAACATCTAGAGAAGTAGACAGTTCGCTTCACTCCGTAACTGTTTTAGGGAATTACACATCTATAACAATGAGCAGAAGATCCTGCCGTGGAATCACACACACACTAAGGTCTCCTGGTCAAGGATGTGACATTAATGGTCCTCACTCCAGGTCACACAGACAGGACACCCAAAGCCTAGGAGACCTTTAATGCTTTATAACACAGACTCAGTATTCACCCCTGCCACTGCAGGCACAGGGACAGCAACCTCCATCTCTGGATGCTTCAACTCTTTGACAGCCTCATACCAAAGAGCTGTGGGAGCCCTGCTCTGCGGTTACTCGTTCCAAGGACAATACAGTAATAAAACAAGAAGCTACAAGACTGGGAATAGAATTTCTTAAGCATTCTTACAGAGTATAGGGCAGATACAGATCTAATTAAACCAGAAATTAAATACCAGATTGCAAACTCAGACTGGTCTTGCACTGTGTGATCCATTTGCTGTGAAGGCAAAGTTATGCCTCTATTTTCTCCGTAACATTTGAGGCTTCTGCTGAGAGAAGAGTCCCCTCACGAAGAATGAGCCTCTTCTAAAAAGAAGCTAGCAAAAAAGCCTCATCTTAAATTTGTAGCCAGCTCAATATGGGGTGAGAATACTCCTTTCCCCAGGCAGGGCCTGGTAAGAAGAGTCCACTGGACGTCAAAAGTCTTTCTGGTGCAAGCCCCATGATTCAGGAAGAGGGAAGTAATGCAACGTTAATAGTCCTTGAATGCAGTCATAGTTCTTCAAGCCACCTCCTACTACACGTCAAATTCCTGCTACAAAACAGAAGATGCAATTCACACTGACAGTTACAAATAGCATCAATAAAACCAATGGGAATTCATAACTGTACTCAGACACATTCCTAGTACTGCCACAGAGGGGACAAAAATATCTGCGCACCCACGGTGAGGAGAAACGCTTTCACAGGAAAGCATCACCTACTCAGCACAGTACTGCAGAGTGAGTGTTGTAAATGTTAACAATGCTAGAAATGAAGTTACAGCCCTGCATCAGCAGAAACATCACTCAGGTGCTTCTAGCACTGCTCAGAGCAAACCCAAAGAGCACGCCAACTCTGAATGCTGTTGTTAAACACTGGGAGGAACAGCAAAACCAGTAAGGGAGAACTCACTTGGGTTTGCTCTGTGTCTCATCAGAAAACCTGTGGGAAACTAAAGCAGTAGCAGAGCAATTAATGACCAAGATGACAAAAAAAGCTACAACATCACAATAGCAAGCTGAGTTTCTCTCCCACAGCAAGGCAGGGAGTGATGACACACACACACACCCAGGAAGCTCCCAGAGTTGCACCAACACAGTCTCACTCTCAGACACTTTCCACCACCCAGTCCTCATACACATTTACTATGAATAGTATTTCCCATAGAGAGAAGAACCAGGGATTTACATTTATTTCTCTGCAAGCTGAAGGATGACACATCCACAGTGCAAGACAGCAATACTGTATTTAAAACCCTGGTAGAGGTAGTAAGGGGCCAGGTATAACTTGGTGCACCCTCTCTCAACTCTAGTCATGCAGTATTTGATCTACAGCAGAGACAAAAAGATATTGAGAAGAGGATAATACAGTGCAGGGAAGAAATAAATCATCTACTATAAAAGAAGTGTAAGCAAAGACATCAAGCGACAGCACATTTAACCAAACAGTTGAGGAAGCCTATTTTGAAGCCTGTATGGGGGAGTGGAGGAAAACCAGCAACCCCCACTGACTATATATTACAACATAAGTACACACTATACATGAAGACACCTGCATTATGTGTGTGCAGCAGTCCTACAGGCAGGCATAATAGCTTAACTCTCACATTTACAAGAGTCCCTACCCTCATATTTCTGAGGAAAAGGCTTTAAAAAGAATAGCTCAAGCCTGTTTAAAATAAATTATTCTAAAACTTTACATTTCCATGTGGTCAATGTCAACATATCACCCTGCCTTCAATAAGGCATAACTCACATCATCGAATGCAGCACATTTATTCCTCTTTCAGGCTCACCTTGAGCACAGCCAAGTGCTGCAGACATTTAGCTGGGTTCAAGCCAAAGGTGACTGCACATACATTAAGACATAGAGCATCTGCTGGACAACACATTGAGAACAGGTAATAATTGGGAGGTAATGCGTCCAGGCACAGAATTAAGACTGAAATACAAATGACTTCTATTTCTCACCAGCACATCTGATGACTACAGTCTAGACCTTGTAATGAAAGAATTGGAAGGAAGAACGGGAAAAAGCACAGTAGTAGTTGTGAAATCCTGTTTGTTTCATTTAAATTGCAGGTGTATGTCTTTGTAATGACCTCTAATCATTTATTCCAGTATAGCTGGAGCTCAAGTACTTTGCCATTCTGTGCAAGTTGCGAGGCCATTTATTTCAAACAGTACTCGCACACAAGGAATTTACATTGATTCAGTTACGTGTCCTCCCCAAAGCCTGAGAAACTTTGTTCAATCGTTTCATGTTAGTACCTGCAATGTCCAAAACACAACTAATATTCCAGCATTAATCCAGCACGTTCAAAGAATTTCAGAACATAAGGCGAACCAGGTTTCTGAAACTCAGATATCCAATGAGAAATACTGTGCTAGTTTTGGGTGGGATAGAGTTACTTTTCTTCACAGTAATTAGTATGGGACTGTTTTGGATTTACGCTGAAAACAGTGTTGACAATGCAAAGACCTTTTCATTATTGCCCAGCAGTCTCACACAGAGCCGAGGGCTTTTCTGCTCCTCACCCCACCGCACCAGCGCTGGCTGGGGGGCACAAGGAGCTGGGAGGGGACACGGCCAGGACAGCTGGCCCCCACTGACTAAGGGGACATTCCATACCATACAACATCACACTCAACACACAAAC
>JAVJGJ010000047.1:55893399-55904372 GCA_035590215.1 Microhierax caerulescens | reverse complement strand
CATTTGTCTTCCCACATAACTGTTATGCATGATGGAGCCCTGCACCTGGGGATGGCTGAACACCTGCCCGCTAATTGGAAGTGGTGAATGAATTCCTTGTTTTGCTTTGCTTGCATGGCTTCTGTTTATTAAACTTTTTATCTCAACCTGTAAGTTTTCTCACTTTCAATTCTCTCCACCATCCCACCAGAGTGAACAAGTGGCTGAGTGGGGCTTAGTTGCCAGCTGGGGTTTACCCCTGACAAATACAGCCAAAATATTTGAACTGCACATAAACTTGCTGACAGTGAATTATTCACTGTCTTAATGAGAGCTCTCACTATTGACAATACCACTGAAAACCACACATTGTTCAGAGCTCAGAGGTTTCTGCCCATGTAAGACAATGTCTTTCTCAAGACTCCTAAATGCTCCACGTACAGTGGAGAGCGATAAACCAGCAAAGCTCATACAGCGCTGCCAGCACTTGTTCAAACATGCTTCCCCTCCAGTGGTCCATCAATACAGAAACACTCGGTGCTCCACACTTACTGCCCAAGTCTTTAATTCAGTTCTTAAATTCAAAAGGACTACTACAAACCCATCTCCAGTCACTTTTAAGAATCTAGTACAATTTTCAGAGCCACCAGCAACTGATGGGCAATAGTCATGGCTGGGTACATCTCCCCATGGCCCCCTCGAACTCTATAAATAAATGGCTGATTTCTAAGCTGTGGAGAGATCTAGCTACTATGAACTGCACAACTCAATGCCAAAGTTTCTGCAGAAAGGAAGGGGAGTCTTATGGAAATTTTCACCCCACCCCACATTGCATTGTTCTCTCAAAACTCTTTCAATGTCTCTTAGGCCCTGAACACAGAAAAACATCATCTGTTTTCCCACCTTCAGCAAGCATTCAGGTTAGGATCCGTACAGACTAAGCACAGAAGTGACAGCTTTGGAGAGAAAATTGTCAGCCTGTCAATGTAACACAAGCCAGGACTGTAACAGAGGGTAAGGAATAAGGGTGGTCATGCAAAGCGTGTCAGCAAAACAAAATCATCACCAGGTCACTTTGGCATTTGATTTCACCAATTAACTGCTTCACCTACAGTCACCAGTTTACGGTGCATGCAGCTGAGCCAGGCTTTCAGCTGCCTCCCGACCAGCAAGCAGTGCTGGACACAGCAAACAGCTACAGCCACCCAACCATCAAACTCTACACTAGAACAAGAGATGCAAGGGGAAAAAAAATAAAAAGGGAAAAAAAAAAAAGCCACTGGTCACAGATGGCATCAGCAGAAAGAAGGATTAACAGGGACGAGTATCAGCTCATCTGATAGTCTCCTCAACCTTTCCACCGCAAACACCAAAGCACGGAAGAGAAGGTGCTGCTGTTGACTGTATACCTAATCTCCTGCAGCCCCTTGGATATCCCCAATTAGTGCAAACTCAACTCGCATACATCCCCATCATACCCTTAAGCAGGTACGATTTAACCTGAAGCCCGCCTCCAGAAAAGGGTAGAAACACTACTGACTGTCTGCAGGAAACAGATCAGGACCTCACCAGAAAACACAAACACCCTCCAGTTGCATAAGGTGCCCAGGTGATTCGGGGAACACCTTTGAGACAGTTTGCCCCATGGCAGTAACTACAATAAGCTCCAAGGGCCAGTTACACAAGTCCTGCATGACCTGCCACATTTACTTAAGATGCTATTAGCATGCCTAAATTAGATTTTCAGTTTGAAACCAATTATATTTATTTGATTTCATGCCAACATCTCTGGCTAATTTAAAGGGCACTGCTGCTATGCAGTGTTAATTCTACACGATGGAAAGCAGGCTCAAACATCTCATTTCCAAACACAGCAATATTACTGGAAAAGATTTAACCTTCCCTCTTAATCGCTGTCAGTTGTCTTTATGGTATATGCAGCAATGTAAATATCATGCTGGCTTTCATCAGGTATTACCAAGGCTCAACACACAGCCCTGGTACCATGAGAGCCAAGCCAGTGCTCTCCTTTCCTCCCTCCCAACCTTTATCTCTGAACTCTGTCTCACATGTAATTGTCAACTGCAGAAGATATTTTATTTGGCCAGGATTCCACTAAACAGAACAACCTGTCTGCATACAATGCAGATATCTGATAGTACAGTGGTTACTTAAAAGCTTACTTACCTAAAATATCTGATAAGTCTTCTCTTAAAGGCCACCATCCCTTCTTTTCAGGGAATAACTTGATCTAGTAAGTCTTTTCTGCATCTATTAGTGTGTTCAGCACACAAGATTAGCCCACTGGTTAAAAATTACATTCTTTAACCAAGAGTAATGAGAACCACCCTGAGCCTTAGGATCCGAACAAGTAACTACACTCAGGGTCCTAGTCCATCAGCCCCTCAGCTGTTCAAAGAAAAGATTTGCATCAGTGAGTTGCTCAACAGGAAAACAGCTCATGCTCAAGATGCTTTTTTCAATGAGGTACGGTTTGCTGGAAGTCAATACCAAGGTATTTCTTAGCTCTTAACACCAAGTTATTTATTAGACACCACATGGCATCCCCAATGACAATTTTTACTTTAGTGAAGGGATGGAATTTACGGCCTCAGCTTTTAACTTGCTTGGTGCTCTACTTCACAAGGTGAGAAACGGAAAGAGGTTCATAAAGAAGTGGCCTAAGACATGAAGGTCTTACAGGTGAGGCCATATAACCTGTCAAGTTTCCAAAGAACTCCTTTTTCCACTGGCAGATCTTAAGGAATCACAAGTCAGAGATGTTTGTAGTCAACACATTTTAAGGTTTGGAGACAGCACGAACACCAAGCTGCAGCTCTTCCATGCCTTCACTGGGAAGCATCCTTGCAGATACAGCCTGAATGTAAAGCAAGCAGTGTAAAAAACAAACAAAAAAAAAAACAAACCAAAAAAACAAAAAAAAAACCACACCACTGAGCTATAGACACATGCTATATAAGAGAAGGCATTGTTACTTCCCACTGTCGCAGGGAATTCATTAAGCAGCTGTTTCATACAGCGATGACAGGGTCACAAGGAAGTCTGAGTGTTTAATAGAACGTGTGCCTGTAATTCCCCCATGTGGCATTTCAAACGCAAGCATTCATTAATTTGGTATAGAGATTATACAATTTGGCATCAGCTATAGCAGGGAACTGGACTCCATGACTCTACGAGTCCTTTCTGGCTCTGCATCTCATCAAAACAAGTAACAGTAGCTTTCCATTTCTGTTCTGAAAATTTACATAATGAAATCCATCCCTGGGGATTTTGCAGGAAAGGTGTTTACCTCGTGACAAGAAGCATTGTCTTCAATTTATGAGTTTTTAAGCCACCAAGATAACCTAATATTGTGTTGCCTGCCTGAAGCTGGAGATGGCCTGAAATGCCTCACTGCTGTTCCAGCTCCCCTGCTTACCTCAACAGGTTTCAGCTCTGAGCATGGCCAACTAATCTTCTAAAGAAAAATAGTCTGTAAGTGCTCTCATCCCACAGCTATTAACTTGCTTTCTCACTTTTTCAAATGCCATTTTCCACTACCGCTCTGCAACGTTTTCAAAGCTTCCTTTTCAGAAGAGCTGGAATGCACCCTGGAACCCAAGAAAATGGACTCAAAATCCCCTGAAGACCAGAAATTAGCAAGAACCTGACTTAGAACGAATTGAAAATGAAAATGCACAAACTGTACAACAGCAACTATGGAGCTTTCATCCAACATTTAGGAAAATTTCAGTTTTACAAAACATGTCAAATTGCCACAAGATGCAATAATCACTCACCCTGCATGTCAATACAATTCCATGTTCATAACTAGTATTTTCAAACATTTTGCTACTTGACAATGCTCTCCCCTCTAATGAGCTGCAAAATTTGTCAATTAACTCTGCTCTAAGACAAAAGGCAACTTAACTTCTTCCACACAGTAAGCTAGCAGAGGATACCACATGCTCAGTCAGATCTCACCAGAAGCAAGGTGGGGTACTCCAAGGTCGAAATTTCACTCTGCAGTTTTAACTTAATTAACAATTCCGTGGATGGATGAAAAGGAAACAGAGCATCCTCCCACACAGCTTTATTAATAGCAAGGTGCTAGCAGTAAAAACAGTGAAGTCTGTGCTTAAATTACCATTCATGACTATAAAGCAGTAAAATTTTGGCAAAACTGAAGGAGAATTTACTACAGTAAGGGACGATCACTGAAGTATTTCAACTCAACACTACTCCTTAACAGCTGCTGGTACCTTTTCTCTCCAGGATGAATTTACATAGGCTTATTTCCTGCCTGAAGGAAATACCCATTTGGGAGAATGCTATAAAGTCAGTTTAGCATGATATAGTGAAATGAAACAAAACAAGAAATTTTTCTCTCTTCCCCACCCCCAACTCAGTAGCTCAAGACAAAATGGATAGAGTAGAAAATTGAAATTTGGCAAGAAATTAAAACCTCCTTCAGAAGAGCTTTTCTATATTCCCTCAAAAACGCATTTTAATTCAACTGACTTATGAGTTTGAAAGTGTTGTTTCACAAGCATGCAGTACAAGCTGTATAAAACTTTCATGGATGGGAAGTGGAAGGAAGATGCAGCTAATTTGGTGATTCTGTGAGAAAGTGAATCACTGCTCTGAATTTACTCTGTACTCTATTCACAATGCAACTTGTGAAGCCTTTAAGACCTGAAGATAGTCGTCCCCTTCAGAATCCCCAGTGTGCAGAAACAAAGAGGTCTAAGAAATCTTTGCAAGGTGTGTTAGACTATTTGGTGGAGATTGATACACAACCAAATTTTTTTTTCAGGGTGGAATTTCTCTCAATTGCAAGAAAAATCGTGCAATTGTGTTAATTTGAAAAAAATAATTTCTGCTTAACACAGTAACACATATCAGGTAACAACGATCTTTAAGAACCTTGAGGAGTGGTGAAAGAAAGGACCTGGGGAAAAAAAAAGCTGCTGGATGTTGTAGCCATTGGGTAGGTGTGAAAAGCAATACTGGATTTTTCTTTTTTGCATTTGGATCACCACAAATCCCTGCCTGCTTGTACTACATGATGGGACCACATAATCTGGTTAAAAACAAGGAATATGCAAGCTGTGATGATTAATATGAGAACCTCAGGCACAAGCAGTGTTTCAAGGCAAACAACACACCCAGACAACCTAAGGGCTCAAACTTCGAGCTGACAGAATCCCACACTAAGGTCAGTCGCTTCACTTGTATTCATACACAAGAGGAACATGAGAAATACTGAAGCGGTATCATGGACCTAGTCAGGTACTTGTACCCCTGTTGTCATTTAGCTGTAGTACACCATTTCTTACAGCAATCTTGTCTTACTCAAGCCAAACAAGTATGATTTTGTTCTTAGTATGGCTCCCTTTATTAGCATATGCATTATTTTGCACATCAAGAGGCACCACATCTCCTCTCATACACCAGGAGTGATGACCTTCTGGTAAAGAGCCTGGACTGCCTGCCAGCCACAGGGACCTAACCCTGCCTTCAAGAATTTCCCACATGACTGCCAGAAAGATAGATGGAGTTTCATGGTTTTTTTAGAAATGTCAAGTCTGAACTCCCTTAGGTGAAGTCACAGGAAACTGCAGCAAGCTTTGAGAGCCAAGTTCTTCACATCTGCATCTCAGTTGTTTGATTCTAAAGGGAACACAGGGTAACAGGCTAAATTCATCTGGAAAGTCCCAGGATCCTGATATTTCAAAGACTTTGCAATGCCAAATTCCACTGCTCCAACAGCTATTCTTCTACACCCACAAAACTCTCAAGTCTGTCTCTCCCTATTAAGAAATTTTAATAACACCAAGTTTACAAGTGCTCCATTAGCATGTCCACAGCTAAATTTACTGTTACAGAGATTTACGATGGATATCATGCATTTTAGGGGACATCTTCCAAGAAAATTTGACCAAAATGCTGTTTTTCATAATTCACTAACACAATTAGCAGTAAGAACCAGTGTTATTGCCCATCATTTTAAATAGCTCCAACTTTTAAAAGATTACATCTCTAGACACTGACTTGGTGGGCAGGCTGCTAACACTCAGAAATAAAATGGATCCTGCCAAGTTTAAACAGACTAATGTTCTGGGGAAGAGCTGATTCTCTCCAAGATTTCTTCAGCTGCAGAAGGAAGAAGCCTCCCAGGCATGCATTTGTCAGCCAGCACATACACCCCTCAGGTGTGCATCAGAAGCACAGCACATTCAAATTTCCTAGCACCAGCCAAAATACTTGCATTAAATTGAAACTATTTAAATGGTATCCTTGAGAAATGAAAGTGTTAAAGCATTAATCAGTCCAGGAACCTAGAAGTACTGGAAGCAACTGCCACATAGAAACCAACCACAGGAAAGCATGAACTACTTCCACATGAAACACCCCATATGTTTTGGGATTATTTTTTTTTCTGTTAATACCCCAGAGTAGCTGAAAGCAGCGAGAACAGTCTCTGCCCTCCCTTGAAATCAGCAGGCAAGTAGCCATGCCACTTTGATAACAAGGATGTATTCTTCCCAGCCAGCCTCTCACCACTGCTTTGCTTTGTATGTCCTCAGTCTGCTTCCCTGTGCATTTTATCTTCCTTCCTATCAGAGAACAAACAACAGAAACACTAAACAAAGACACACATACAACTAAACACTTTTTGCTTTCACTTCCCAAGAGGTGAAGATCACCTCAATTTAGCCCTATTCTAGTAGGGAGATAATATCAAAGGTCTTATAGAAATGAGATGTGCCAAGTACTCAAAGGAAAGGTATTGTGGATGCAGAAGTAACCTGGCTATTCAGTTGCATTCAGGAATACACGAGAAGGTATCTTTGTCTATGTCCAAGCAGCTGAGAAATTGTGGTACTGAGCACCACCCACTGCAGTGCCCAAGCAGACCAAGTAATACAAATGACCGCAATTTTTTTTTTTAAAACAGATCTACATTTGCTCAATGTTAATTTCATAAAAGTTTTAACACAATACAAAATAACAAAAAGGCTTTTCTATCAACTTTAAGTGGAAAAAGCTTACAAGTGAGCACACAAAGGAAGTCTTCAAATAAATTAACCAGCCTGAATATTGGGAATATGATGCAGGAATCAAGTTTGTTTAGCTAGGCTGGGGGGAGGAGTGGGAATTCGTGAGGAAATGCTAAAACAAAACATATGGCACCAAGACTGAAGTCTAAACACTCAATTTAGTTCCCAAGCAGTTATATTTTATAGTGTGTAACATTTTTCGTGAATGGGTTTTAAATAGTTAGGCAAATGAAACAGTCTGCAGCTAGCACATAAGACTCACAGGTAACAATCAACACTACACTTAAAAAAAAAAACAAACACACAAAACCACACTGAAATGTTATCATTGGACAAGAGCCTCCGATTCCAGCGTGGTTTTTACATAAAGACTTTGATGGTACCTAGTGAGTACTTAAAGGCTGTTCTTTTTCAATGGCAGTGCTTTTTCAGTACATGAGATAACTGCACAAGCACAAGATAGTTGGATGGGTGACCACAGACATTTTGATACAATTTGGGGAAGCAGAAAGCTTTAACAAGTTCCTCTATGCCTGCAAAAGACAATTTCTCCCACACAGGTGTACATATGCTTACACATAGAGCTTGGAAAGAATGGCTAGAAATCTGAATATTCAACTCCAAAAGATGGCATTCACAGGCAAAGCCCAACTCAAAAAGCTACATGAACTGCAGTCATTAAAAAAACTAATCACTCAGTAAACTGTAGCTTCAATTTTCAATTTAAGCTTGATTTCTGATGGGATAAGAAACTCCCTCCACATCTGTTCATGCAGCCTGCACTGTCCTCATCGCTACGAAGGAATCTGTCAGGGGAGAAAGGGCACAGGAAAAGAGCAAGGGAGTACTCCCACCACTAATTTATCTTCTGTTTCTGGCACAGACTGTTCACAGCAAAGAGGATGCTCCTAAATCAAACAGCCATAGCCAGCAGGGCTCCCATCTTTCCAAAAAAGTAGCAAAATGAGAATGACCCAGTTCCAACCAACTTCACTACTGCTACCAGCATTTCCAACAGGAATTACGAGATTCAAGAGAACCTGCATGTGCGAGTAGCTGATCAGCAGAAGCAGCATAAGGTCATTTTTTTTTTTTTCAGGCTTCAAGACGACAACTGCAGTGATTTATATGCAATCCACACTTAGAAGACCACCTCCACAACCACCAGCACACACTACATTTTTCTTTTTAGATGAAAATTTAGATGTCCCCATAGGCAGTACTCTGCAAAGTTTTTGCAGTACTTTGCAGTACTGCAAAGACTATCGCTACTCTGGAGGTACATTTCATAGAAATACTTTATAAATTGCTTCCTCTATCTCACCTCCTTTTTGACATGGAAGTCAGGTTCTGATCCTGAGTAAGGTTCCTTGATTCAGTGTACTGGAAGTTATTTAAGCCTAAGGAGGCTACTCAGCAGTTATTAACACTAACCAAGCACAATAAACACCAGCATTAATCCATACCTTTATAATGGTATGAGTCACCCCCAGTGCTGAGTAATCTTTTTTTTTTTTAGTATTAGCCAGAACCAGGAAGGCAGTTTTACAGGAGAAGTTCTCTTTGCAAGTAGAAAACTTGCTCTTTCAGTTCCTGCACTGAAATGGTATGGAGCCACCCATGTCAAATAGAAGCCACATATGGCTATTTTCAGGCAAAACCAATACAAATTAAGGAGTGAAACTACACATGGATTTCCTTTATTCTGATGTGGAAAAAATAGCTGAGCTGGCAACCTACTGAATAGTGGACTCTGAATTTAAAGAGCAACGTTTTTCATCAGGAAACAAGTTAAATCCTTTAAAAGCACCGGTGCAAGGTTCATCTCCTTCCACACCAGGACGTCTCTTTGTTCACCGCTGACAGACTTTTACAGCTCTACAGAAGTAAAGAGAGCTCAAGAAAAAAAAATACAACCAAAGAAACCCTTGAGGTTTGCAGGAGACATGAAGCAGGAGGTAACACAGTCCAGTTCAGTTAACTCAGTGACATTTTGTCCCACAAAGACAAAATGTGCTAAGAAACCTGCATCAAATATTAATCCCGGACACAAACAGACGGGGGGCGGGGGGGGCGAGCAGCGGGGGATGGGAAAATTAAAAAAGAGAAACCATATGTTTGCAATATACACATTTCAGTCTACACTCCATGACAGACCACAATGCCAACACAATCTCTCAGTGAGCAGGCGACATCCAGAACCTCGGTTTACAGAAGGACAGGGAGGAGAAAGAAATTAAATACTTCTGATTTCTCCCCAAGTTCTGTCAGTTAACATGAGACAATGACACATCTCTGTGCTCCTTCTAATACTTTGAGGCTGTAGGATGTGCATCTCCAGCAGCAAGTTCTCCTAAGAGCAGAAGTGCATTTACATTCCCTTTTGTTCCCATCCCACCCTGCTACAAAGAGGCAGATTGTCCATTCGCTCCCATCTTTGGATACTCAAGCTCAAATCTTTGCTTTGTGCTACCAAAGAACCCCTTTGCAGACTTCCAAAGGAAAAAAAAAATAAAAAGAAAAAAAAGAAAAAAAATATTTCCTACACACAGCGATGCAGTTCCCTTTCCCCGGGAAAGGGGTGGCATGTTCTCCCCCTTCCTCCCCGCACCTTTATCTCCTGCTTTTCAAAGAGGCTGAACATCATCCTCCCCAAGGCACAATTTCCAAAGGAGGTTTAAAAGGTTGATCTGTAAGATTACACCTCCCTGCCTTTACAGGGAGTTTGTTACCTTCCTAAAGCACTGCTGCTCCCACTGAGCAAAGGGAGAGGACAAAGCCTGATCCCACAGAGCAATAGGAATTTCCAACAAGGATTTCCACCACCACCCCCCAGCTTTAGTTCCTTCCTACTTTTAAACAATGCCAAGAATTTAATCTCTTAAAAAGAGCATTTTCACAAACTCTCCCACCCTCCTTAACAGAAAATAAGTCTCCCCATGAAGCAGGGATGGAAGGCCTGGGCATGATAGCGCTACGTCATTTATAAACTTCAAATAAGAGCACTCCACAAAGATTACTCTAAAAATTAACCTCCTTCCTAAAAGCCTTTGGCCAGGAGCCTGCCCTGCCGCCTCCTGCTTTATTTTGTGCCTCCGGAGAGCGAGACGGGAGGCACTGACCTTAGAGTCACCTGTGGCACCACCTCAGATGTGTCACATACTCACCCTAGAGCAATATATCCCTCAAACACACACCCCAACAAAATGGTTGAGACAGCCAATAAATCAGTACAGCGGGAGGCCTTTGGTAACTGTGCAGTTTGAAGTCAAGAGAGAGTGAGAAGGGGAAAAAAAAATAAATCATTTAACGGAGAGAGCAAGGGCTGGGGCCTCGACCTGTGAGGACAATGAATGAAAATGCACAGCAGCAGCAAAAACCCAGGATAAAAGGCTCGTTCGGTGGCACTACAAAACCCTCCGTCCCATGTGCTGACCAAAGCAACGTGGGGCTCCCAAAGTGCAGAGAGAGGAGTCGTCCCCCGAAATGAATGGGGGTGCCCGAGAAAGAGAGCCCACGTCAGCAGTGGAGTTCGCTCCTGCAGACCCCCTCATGCCCGCCGCATCCGAACCCGCCCGGTGAGGGGCACAGAGGAGCCCCCACAGCGTAGACCCCATCCCGCTCCGTGCCTGCCGTGAGGGTACCCGCACCCCCCCCAGAGAGGGGCGGCAGAGGCTGGGGATGAGCCCTCTGCCAGGGGGTGCCCCCCAGCTACCTCAAGCCTCTGCTGGGGACGGGGCAGATCCGCACCCGCCGCTGTGCGTCCCTCACACGCGTGAGGAGGGGAGACCCCCGCACCCCCCGCACGGCTGCAGCCGCGGGGGCCCCCAGCCCCTCCCTGACCACGCACCCCCCACGGCGGGGAGACCCGACCCACAGGCACCCCCCTTGGACCGGGGAGGGGGACAGACCCCCCGAGCACACATCTCC
>JAVJGJ010000047.1:55874259-55885300 GCA_035590215.1 Microhierax caerulescens | reverse complement strand
AACCCCCCCCACCTCCCCCGCAGGGTGGCAGCGAGCATGGAGCACTCCTTGGCCCTGTCCCCATGTGCCGGCCTGGGAGGGGTGAGTGCTGGCGGGACTCTGTTTGGTCCCGGAAGAATCTGGATGCTTGGCTGTTGAGGAAACCCTGGCACGTTCCTCCCAGTGTGGCTGTGCTACCAGCCATCTGCCACCTGCCTTCTCACCCGGGGGGGGGGGGGGGGGAGGGGTTGTCCACGTTTGCTAGGAAGGTGCAGCACGGAGCAACCACACTGTCCTCGGGCTCAGCCCCAGATACTGCACATGGCTGTCCCTGCACTGCAGGGCAGCAGGAAGGCGGGTGTGAAACAAGAAGAGGAAAAAAGTTCCAAGCAACCTTTTGTAAAAAGACATAGTTAAGTGTTTCATGGCCAATGACATCCATTCCCTCCTTCCGGGCCTGCCCCACCAAACCCCAACTTGAGCAAGCGTAGGAATCCGTGACATTGGAATTAAGGCCCCTCTGTTGGCTGCCAGCCAGGAAAAACTCCAGGTGCAGCTCGTGAAATGTTCATGCTCTAAACTGAAGGGATGCATCCCCCACAGCACAGGACAGCAGTTCACAGCTGCTGCACCACAACATGCCTTTGCAGAAACCATCTTAGCCAGCTGAGAGAGAAGAAACCACTGGCTGGTGGGCACCGACAGCCCCAACCTCTGCCACTGTGTGATCAGCTTTGTCAGCTGAAGCCAGGATCTGCTACAGGAACAGAAAATGTGTTGTTTGTAAATCAGACTATTGCAACAGCTTAAAACTTAAGTACACCTTCAATTAATTAAACCTTTGCAGAGCAGCTCAGCTCCAGAGTGGATACAATATTCATTCTCCTGCCTGCATATTTTGCTACAAAATAAACAAGTTTTCCAGGCCGGGCTCCATACTGATTGTCTAGAAGTTTGACTGGGTTTAAAGTCATCTCAGAATCCTACCGGGGATCAGCTGAACCAAAAATGATTATAACATAGCACTTAAGAGAAAATTACTTTTTAGCGAAGTATTTGTACACAGCACATACCTGGTTGTGTAGTAAAACCTCAATAGGTCTGACAGAGGTGCTTTTTAATAAGCTCTGTTAACATGTTTTCCAGTAATGTGAAACTTGTGGGTTTTGTTTCTTTTTATTGCCTTATTAAAATACGTTTCCAGAATGCTCAAACAACATTTTTCCCAGCCATTTTTTATACATAATTACATTTTCTTCCCTGTCCTGAGTTTCTTCCTGTAAATGTGCCCTCTGCACCAATCAGTGCCTCAATTGTGATAAAGCAAGTCTTCTCATGTCAGTGTAATGAAGAACAGAATTTGATCTATCGAGGGGCAATATTTCATCTCTCACCCTCCACCCTTGAAGCTTAGAACATTCTGCAGTGGTTACTGAATTTCACCAGGTGAATGCTGTCCTCTAGCAAACAAGGAAATGGCACCGATGTTCCTGCATCACAATGAAATGGAGGACTGGGAATATTCCTTTAGTACAAGAGGAATGACAGCTAGGAAAGAGCTCCTGTGCTGGACACCCTGATCCCACCTGACTCTGAGGTACACTCACACTCAGATACGGGCAAAAAACATTAACTGCTCAAAAACAGGCAAACAGGCGAGTGGAGTAAAGCGGCACTGAAACTGATGGGATGCCAGCACTTCTAGGAGTGGGACTCCAGAGAAGCTGTGGATACCCCATCCCTGGAGGTGTACAAGGCCAGGCTGGACAGGGCTTTGAGCAACCTGGTGTAGTGGAGTGGCAGAGGGGCTGGAACTAGATGATCTTTAAGGTCCCTTCCACCCAAACCATTCTGTGACTCTCCTGGCAGTCTGCTCTCGCCAGCGATTTCTATCTAGAGGAGTATGTTCAGGGATGGTTTCCATATCACTGTCCATATGTTCATTCATAGCAGCCATAGCAAAGACATTACTTCATATGCTTTGTAGGGAATATTGTCCCACAAGTGGCTTAGCATATAGCCCCTCCTGTTATGAAGTGCAGCTCGTCCTTGACCTCCACAAATTCCTTCCAACCAACACTTCTATGATTCAGTGATCCTTCATCTTTTCCTGTGGCAGGGCCTTGGCCTGACAGCTGCTGGGTTTGTAAGTTATTTCCCTGGCTTGGACTGACTCCGAGCCAAAGGAAATAAAGCTGGCAAATTCCTCCAGATCACTGCACTGCAATATATCCCCTGCCGGGGCCTCTAGAAAGGATGCGGAGCAGGAGCTGACTGCCCGGCATCCCTGCTCACCAGGCGCGGCAGAGGAAGCCCCGGCTCCATCCCCTCCAGCCTGTTGGGTACCAGGGCTGAAGCAAGTCCAGGATGGTGACAGACACAAACCGCAAAGCCAAAAATGAGACCTGGAGAGGAACCACACATCTGAAGTACAATTCCTTGACAATTTTCCTCCTGGCATGACAAAACTCTACCTCTCCCTCTCCCAGGCATGGCCAAAAACCCCCTCTGAGGAAGCTGTTTAGGCAAAACGTGAAGAAATAAAAAAGAACTCGCTCACAACATTTCTTACTAACACTTCACTTTGAGATCAAATATTTATTTTCTTATGCCCAAGAAGTACTTTCAGCCTACTGCATTGTAATTCTTTATTTTAAAATGCTTTCACAAGTAGCAAAAGTTTGGATTTTTGAGGAGGAAAAAACACAAAATCATTGCCTATCTTCGGAATGGCTATAAAGCACGTAACTTTTTCTACAGATTTGTATTAGGATAGAAAGTAATATAAATATAAATGTATATGTATAAAAATAAGTGATTTGGTACCAACAGATTCATCTAGGACAATTTCAGAGAGGGAAAGAAACAAAACATAAAAACCCCCAGTAACATCACAATTTTTAATTCCCTTTCCTAAAGGTGTTCAAGATTTTGACCTTCCACTGAGCATGAAATAGGGGAGAACTACCACTGCCACTGAAACGTGCTCACAATACCTAGATTTTATATTAGTCATAGATGTCACACTTCATTAATTTACCATGACAAGACAGATATGAAAATAGCATAAGTACATAAGCTCTAGAGGATACATATGTAAAGCACATATTTTATGTGTTAGGGCTGTTACCTCACTTTACCCCAAAATAATTATTTTAACCTGTAAGACAAATTGTAACTGCTTGTAATAAAGCAACAGTGCAACAAGAGTGATGCTTGCCTGGCACTCCAACCAGGCACACAGAAGGGCCAGGGCACAGAGAGCAGGGTGGTAACGAGATCCCACCGAAGCACGGACATCTTTCATCATTAATTGGAATATTCCACTTATCTACTGGACATCAGATTTACAAATTCAGCTCTTCTTTTTGCTTTCCCTTCCAGAAGCAGCACCTTCCCTATCTGGCAATCACCAGATCATCTATTACAAACATTATTTTTGCTGCTACTATTTTTTCACCATTTACAACACCCCATGTCCCAAACCACCCGTCAGGACTCACACAGAAGACAATGTACAAGGTTCATTCTGCCAAAAAAATCTGGCTATTTTTGGTATAGCCTCCTAGAAAAGGGTGCAACGGGCAGAGGAAGAAACCCCACTCCCCTTTTCTCCACCCCAGACGCCGGGCACGGCCGGTCCCTGCCTGCCGCCCCCTCCATGCCACCCAGCAGGCAGGAGCCCTCCCGGGGTGCCAGCACGGGCCATTGCTTCCCTCTAGCGTCTGCAGAGCCGCTGCCTCCCCGCTAATTAGTTACCACAGTCCTTTCAGCTCTCCAAACTAGAGGAATCTGGTTCGGTCCTGCGAATAATGACCCATAATTAATGTTTATAGACACTCCAGAGTACGAGAATTCACTGAGCCCCAGGAGCGCCTGGGGATCAAGCAGCCTCCAGAAACTCTTCTGTAATTAACATTTAACAATTATGTAGAAACCCCGAGGCAAGCAGCTGTCTCGGCTTCTGCAGGAGAGGCCTGAGGGCAACAGGACATGAAGACAAGCTATTCAGAAACCCCTCATCAGCTTAACTTTCCTCCTCCCGTGCCTACAGACTTCTCGCTTGTTCTAGCAAGACAGAAAGGTGCAAACGTGACCTTGGCAGCAGTTCTATTTGTAGGAGGGACTGAAAAACACCCCGCTCAGCCTGTCCAGCAATGGCCCCTGATGCCAACGTGATGTGCATGAACAGGCTTCGCCGTGTTGGGGCCACGGGCTGTCGGCCAGGAGGAACCCACAGCCACACGTGGACAGGACTGTGCAGCGCGTCCTGGTAAGGGACCAGTCATTGACAGGGAGGGAAAGGCAGGAGCCTACATTTCTGTCTGCACCTCAGCCCTGGTAAGGCTTTAAAACAAATCCTTAAAAAAAAAAAAATAATAAAAGCACATCCAAATGCAACCTTCAAAATGTAAACTAGTAAAACATTAAGCTGTAAAATCAACATGAGTCAGTGGCTGAAGTAATGAACAAAGTGGCAGAGTTCAAGCAGATGCATAAGCAAGATTCCTCTCTTCCCAATTTAGAAAGTAAATATTTACTGTAAATCTGTTTAATACACCAACAGGTCACTTCAGAATGCTACTTTGGGCAGAACCCTTGCCCCTCACCCCTGAGTATTGAGAACTGATGAGATCCACTAGTCACTGCAGTATTCAGGGCTAAATCTAGCAAGCAGAGCAGTATCAATGTTGCTACTAGCCTTAGTCACAGAAATACAGTGATTATTGTGGCTGTTAATTAAAATATGCTCTTTCCTATTAATGTAACATTAGCCTTTATATTTTAAACAGACCAATTGACAATTTAATATGCTCTTCATTCAGTATTTATCCCTGTACCTTTGAGGCATCCTAAAAGCTGATGTGTTTTGGAAGGCTCTTGAGGGTGAAACAATTTAAGATCAGGACCCACTTAGGTGCACAGCTTAGTTCCTGGTCAAGTCAATGAGCAATAGCAGCCTGCACTTTGCGTAGCAAGGCCCGTCACTGAAAATAAATATTTTAAGACTGAATTTCTACTAAAGTAAGACTCTATATTTAATAAGATCTGGGAATATAAAAGGCTAGTATAAGGTCATTTAATCAAATGTGACCTGAACAGAGACAGACATGACCAACACGGTACAAGAACATGTCTTTCCTTACACTTCTTGCTTTCAATGAACAAAAAAATCCCGCTTATAGCAAATCTGAGGGACTGCCTGAGAAAATACTAGTGACAAGGGATTTACCCTGTAAATGAACACAAGACAGGAATATTGCGGTATACCTTGAGGAGGAAAACATCCACAGAAAATAAACCAAGCTCAGTAATTCTGCATTAGTTATAACTACATGGATAATTGCTCTAATTCTGCAGATATTGCTAAGGACATTGGGAAACCTGTTCATTCCTTTGCAGTGCTTTAACAATTAAAATAGGCTTTTGCTTTTCCCAAAACGAGGACCGAAGGAGACTGTCTGCCCTCAAAACCAGCGCGGGCTGGGGAGAGCCCACCCGCATTCCCCCGAGCTGCCCAGCAGTGGGGCTGCAGCACTGGGCAGGGGACACCAGCCCTGGCAGGGCAGGCTGGGCAACAAAATCAGTCATTCTCGTGGCACTGGCCAGTCACAGAGCAAGAAACAAAAGTCTGAAACCTCAGATCCTGCATACCACTGGGCAGCCAGGGGATTTCACTGTAAACTAAAAAAATAACCACCAACCCTAGGCGTTACTATGGCCATTAAACAGCTTTTAAAATAATAGAAAATGTTTAAGAAAACCTGCAGTTTGAGGCTCTGAGTCTTATTAAATGCTTACAATAGAGCCTTCTCGTATTAGACACTCAGTCTTTAAATATATTTTCTGTATTTTCAGTTGAAGTGTTTACTACACAAAATGTTGGATGCTGTCACTCATTGACTTAAACAGGAACACCCACACAGTTGCTCTATTTCCCCTTCCGACTTAGGAAAAAGTGCTAGAGAAAATTCTTTGCTCCCCATCACAGGCTCCAAACACCAACTGCAAGATCCAGGTTCTGAAGTGGTAAAAGACTCTGCGTGAACAACACCACGGTCCGAAGGCACAGCCAGGATGGATTACCAGGAAGCACCTAGCTCTCGTGACTTTGCATCAGGGCAGCAAGAGGGATTTTGCTAGTCTTGTCCAGAACCATTTTTTGGTGCAAGGATTGGTGTAATCACAAATTGTAATGAACCGTAAGATACTTGGAAACTCGTTCTTCATGGTTTTGCACTTGACTGGAATGAGCCGTTTGAGACGAGCACCTGAAAGACAGGTCACACAGGCAGAGGGTTACACAGAGCCACAGTCAGATCCTGTCTCCATTCTCTCCCCACCACAGCACGCACATCACAAGATCCAGGTTTGCTCCTGGTGGTGTGTCATCTCATAATGCAACCAGCTCTCACCCTGGAGAGCAAGTTCCTGGATCCCAAGCCCTCTGCTAAGAACATCTCTCTCCAACACGCAGCAGGGCCCCGTCCAGCACGCGTAGGGCAGCTTGCGCTGATCCCAGCTGGGAGTGATAAAGGCCTAACGTACTGCAGATAAAAATCAACAGAGTGCAGTTCCTTGTGGAACAAAAACAGTAGTACACAGCCCTAACTACTTCCAGGTGTGTATGAAGAGAAAATTCTGAGACTAACCTGCTTCTAGCTGGCCAGCTTCACTGGGTTACCTCCATTTCTCTACCCTGATTTACTCAGGCTGCAGATGTTACCCAACAAGGGGCAGCGAGGAAGCACTCTGCTAACATGAACTGCTTTTTTTGAGGCATGCACAACATGAGACAACTTTCCCCATGAATGCTACTGCTGGAAGGTGCAGCTCTTCTACAGAGGAGGCTCTCCCCTTGTAATTCTCCGCAGGGACACCTGCTACCAGCTGAACCGTGCTGCCCAGCGCAAGTGATGATGCTGAGATCTGCATGAGGCAAATAACCAAGGTTTTGTAACTCCAGCAGATGCTTAAGTAATCTGTGGAGCTCCCAGAACTTGCCACCAAGCCTCTCTGTGCACCAGTTAGCTTACGCAAACAAGGAACTCATTTCTGTAAGCCTGTAATTACGGGCATGTTTTTACCGGAAGAGCTCAGGTCATTACATACAAATGGACATTTCTTTTCCTGACATTCTAATGAAAGGTATGATGCCAACAAAACAACTGGTGAAGAACTAAAAGGACTTTGCTACAAGTCTTGATGACTGAGGGCTGATGCAACGTGCTAGAGGCGTTCAATGGATTAATGGCCATCTCATGAAATGATTGTGTCAAGGAAGTTGGAGCCAATTCCTAGCTCTGCCACTGGCTTCCAGTGTAACCTCTGGCATGTCACTTATAATATCATGTCAGATACCTCATCTAGAAAAGAGATTTTATGTGCAGACACTCCTACTGATATTGCATATGCTCCATACTGTTAGGCTGTACTGCACTTACTCCCCAGCAACATACTCAAGTGTAGAATAGCTAGTGGCTAGAGAAAAGCAAGCAACAGACTCAACAGAAGTAATCTGATGGCTTTTCAATTCAGAACAAAATATGTAACAGATTTTTCCAATCCAAGCTGAACATTCATTCCGTATTTTGTTTACCTATCCACAATACTCAAGCATCTCTGCAAAAAGCTGCGTTTGCTACCTGCTACCCTATTCCCAGCATTTATTCACACCCTAATTTTATTATAATACTTTTTAGCAGCATATTTCTCATATGGATCCTGAAGCACTTCACAAGCCTGACATGCAGCTACGACGTCTCTGAAGCAGGCAGCATTAGCCCACTTGACAGCTGAAGCACTGAAGCACAGACAGCAGAGCTTCTTGCTCGCGGTCATGCAGAAGGTCAACAGCAGGGCAAGGAACCAAGTCCAGGTCCCTGCCTGCACAACAAAATTATAAAGCCACCATGAGCTTTAATGGCTGCTTCTAATAGCGATAAATCTCTGTTTGCTTAGTGAAGGGCATTACACCCAGGGCAAGCCCCGGGCCTGGGTGGACTTTCGCACACGTGAAAGGTAGGTCAGTGGTGAGAACACAGGTCTGAGACTGAGTTACCTGTTCTGTAATTTCTCAGTTATTTATTTTCTCCTTTCACACCCATATTTATCTAATTTATTTAAACACACCTGAGACTACCCCTCATTTTGCATTTGTGCAGAGCCCAAAAGTACAGTGCCCACTGATCTCAGCTGGAGCTTCAGATGCTACCATATTAAAGATTATAATGTTGATAAGCAATTTTAAATGGGGTATTTGTGAAAACTTACCTGGGGAAAGACTAAGAGCAAATTTGGTCTGAAAATCACATTCATCACTTTCCAGGTAATCATCTGAAACGACAACCACCATCCTCCGACACCTGAAGATGAAGCAGTCAGGGGAGAAAAAAATAAAATGTCAAGAGGGATGCTTCTCATTCGCACTGGTAGAAGTATGTATTCCTTTGAGTTGCTCCAGTGGAGAAAGGAAGCCACCAGCTGTGTTCCAGCAGGAATTAACTACAGAGCAAGGACTACTGCCAGACAGAGCGCTACGTTACACACAAAAACCTGATCACAGATACACACTCATATGCTAAAAAAAGAGGAAATAGCGAAGTTCAGATTGCCTGTGCAGTCTTTGGTTGATCCTCCATCTATATATTACAAACAATGCCATCTTAATTACCTGCTTACACGCTGCCTTTATTGACTGAACATAACCAGTACTTTTCAATACTAGAATGAACTGGACTGAGCTTTCATGGGCTCATATTACTGTGAATTCACCTGGTTTCATACATTTGAGCTTTATTCTCCAAGTTGTTGATTACATTTGAGGTACCTGGTTCTGCACTACATATCAGGCTCTTTATGGAAGGCAACGACGCTGCACTCTGATGCTCTGAAAGGCTGACAGGTAAAACCCAAACACCTGCCATGGGATTTTTCACTCCCTATCTGGGGAGCTGCTTTTATGCCTCACAGCTCCACCGCCCCCACATAGTCCCACATAGGTCTGAGGGATCCCTGAAGTCAGTGCCAGAGCCAACACCAGTGCTGTCCCCTCAAACCCCACACTGTGCGGTGGAGCTAACTCCGCCTGGAGCTGCGTTCATTTCCAGATCATCTCCAAGGATGTGACTGCAGGATATTCCAGACAAAGAAAAGTGATCAGATATAAGTAGCTTTACTATAGTGGCGTCTCCCTTGTGAACACAATGAAGTGATATGTTTGGGAATGTTCGAGTATTCCTTCTTGAGCCAAAAGCATAAAACAAACCTCATAAAGACATCGTTGTGGATTTTTACTGCTTCACTGGCACCACGCTGCAGACATCATGGTAAAATGAGCATAATGTTCCATTACACTCAGCTGTCCCAAACAGCCACGGTTCACTTACCTCTTTTCTATAAGTTCTCCGCTGATGGACCACACACATGTTCCTGGCAAGACATCCCGATCAAATACACAGAGCTTCAGTTTGAACTCTGTTTGTTCCAGCTCCCTGATCATCTCCTGGACAAACTGAAGGTCTTTCTGACAGTAGCAGATGAAGGCATCAAACATCTCTATTCCACTCCCTGAAACCATTAAAAATCTAGCTGTCATCTTCTATAAATGAAGTTAACTCCTGTAGTGAGCTCTCACTGGCTCCCACAGACTTGGACTCAGAATCAGAAGCTTTCACAGACAAGCTCTGGCCAAACTTGTGGAAGTAATTTAACATTTTACCAGACGAGCTACGCTTCAGTCCCGACTCCTGTCCGTAACAGGGCTGGCAGGAGGTAACACATCTGTGCCTTGACCGCTTTGGTTCACAGTCCAGGCTATTCACATGCACCCCCGTCTGCTGGCAGTGGTTGGGGAGGGGCAGCTGATACGTGCAAAATCTGCAGGGGCAGTAACAACCAGCCCCGGGGAGTTGAAGGGAGACAGAGGCCTGGGAAGAGCCGGAGGGAGTAGGGTTGCACCTCAGAGGATGCAACTCAGAGCCCCGATGCTCTGGGATTTCACTGGCAGTTACACATCTGAAATATTTTTGTGGCTCTGTGTCCTGGTTCTCTAGTTCAGGTGACAGAGTTTCAACGTCCTGACATCTGCCATCCATTGAGCTACGAGGCAGGCCTTGAAATTTGGAACCTGAAATTTTTATGGCTAAGATGTCAAACTTGGGTACTTGAAATCATACCTGAAGTGAACGGCCCTATTTTCCCAAGATATTAATGGCTGGCAGCTCTTGTTTATTTACCAATTATCTAAATACTACTGTGTTATATTTTAAGGGCAATGTCTCTTGTAATTAAGTGCCTTAATACTGCTGAATAGTTTCCCACTGTATTATATTTTTCTGTATCAATGCCACTACACATATTTTTAAGGTTTTTATGCCAGTTAAAGCCTACAACAGTGAAAAAATAGGTCAGGCTCAAAAAGCTGCTGAGAAAACTATGAACCCAGCAGGCAGATCCAGCCCAAGAAGCATCCAGTCAAGCAGAAGGGTAACTGTCTGCTGGGTCCATCAAACTGAGGGTGCTGAGGGCACAGTGCTAACCTGGGGGTCACATCAGGTAACGCTGCCATGTACAAACACCAACATATTGGTCTAGGGACGTTTGGGGAGGGTTTATCATGTCCCCACGTACAGCAAAGGTGGCCACTCAAAGTCGGACTAGCCAGAGAGCATCTGAAGAGGTGAGCTGAGATGCTCAGAGGCTGGAGCACCTCCCCTGTGAGCACAGGCTGAGAGAGCTGGGGCTGTTCAGCCTGGAGAAGGGAAGGCTCTGGGCAGACCTTAGAGCACCTCCCAGTACCTAAAGGGGCTGAACAAGAAAGCTGGAGAGAGACCCTTTACAAGGGCCTGGAGCGATAAGACAAGGGGAATGGCTTTAAACTGGAAGAGGGGAGATTTAGGTTAGATACAACGAAGAACTCTTCCCTTGAGGGTGGCGAGACACTGGCTCAGGCTGCCCAGAGCAGCTGTGGGTGCCCCATCCCGGGCAGTGCCCAAGGCCAGGCTGGACGGGGCTGGGAGCAGCCTGGGCTGGGGGAAGGGGTCCCTGCCTGTGGCAGGGG
>JAVJGJ010000047.1:55848382-55868323 GCA_035590215.1 Microhierax caerulescens | reverse complement strand
GCTCCCACCCTTCCACCCCCCCAAAAAAAAGTAAAGAAATTAGAATTTAAAATAAAAAAAAAAAGCCTTGTCACACCAGGCTGGCACATGCTGGTGGGGTCCGGGGTTGCGGCTGCCCGCGCCGGGAGGGGCCGCCCGCCTGCTGCCCTCCCCTCCCCTGCGGACGGGCGAGGGGCGCTGCGCAGCGAGCTGGGGGCGACCCGAGCCCGGCCGCCTCCCTTGTCCTTCAGGAGCGGAGCGGGGCAGGTCGGGGCCCGGCCGGCGAGGGGGCGGCGCTGGCCCTGGAGGGCTTCCCCCCGACGGCTACATCCCCGCCGCCCCGTGCGACGAGCGCTGGCGCTGTCAGCGCGGCCCCAGCAGCGCCTGCGTTCAGACCCGCTGGGTTTGTCCCCGCTTGGCAGCAGAAGTCGCCGTGTGTCCCTGTCAGCGCAGTCCCGCCATCAGCCGTCTGCCCCGCTAAGCTCCCGCGGAGGCTGAAGAGCCCTGCGGCAGCGCTCTGCGCTGGAGGCCCAGCTGCACCCCCGGCGGGAACTCCGGAGCCAGAGGAGGGGCTGCCTGGGGCTGGAGGCGTTCACACCGGGCTGCCCGGCCGGTGACAGCGCCGGCCTTCTCCGAGTTCCCAAACCCTTCCAGGAAGTACAACATTCTGCATAAAAATAAGATGCTTAAATTGGCCAGGGAACCGTTTTCAGCTGGGTTTTGACGCTGAGTACGAAACAATTCTCAGCTACGGTTTCCAGCTTCCAGGCTGGTACCGAAAGTGGTGCAAGGACACCAGGGCAGTTTTCAAGAGGAACTTTCTGTCTCTCCAAAGTACCGTAGGAGACATGGTAACAGAATGTCCTCTGAAGTCTCCCTCTGTCTATGCATCTCTGTGGAAATGAGGAAGATCAAATATTCCAGCAGCAAAACTTTTAATTGCACAATGAGTTGTAATTTTAAAGCTTTAAAACATGAAATATTAGCATAAGAAAGTTCACTAGAAAGAGTTCTGACTGAACATCTGCCACAGAAAACATCTGCTCCAGTTTGTAGAGGGGTGGAAATCCAGCTGTAAGCACCACTGCAAAGCAAGAGGCACAGGAAAAGCAGCCACACCTCCTCCAAACAGAAAGGCCACGCCATTTTGGTTAATTAGTATCAGTTAGGCGGCCCTTTCACCCGAAGGACTTTGCAGAGTTGGGAGTGATGTGCTGTCCATGGGAGTCGGGGCACAGAAGGGCAGCTACTCCTGGAGAGCTCCTGGGGAACTACCTCGGGGCTCACAGCACTGGGGTGAGCACACAAGATCTGGTCACCACAACCAGTGCCAATGCCCAGCCTCCAAATTGCCATGTGCAGCTGGTGACCCTGGCAACACCGAACAGGCAGATCCCCGGTTCCTTTACTGGGACCAGACTTGTATCGTTGGCTTGAGATTAATCTAGTTCAAGGCGATGAACCGTTATCCCGGCATCTTCGGCAGCGAAACCTCCCACAGAGCGCTCCTCCAGCATGCACCTGCGCAGGCTTCGTCATGCATCTTTCTTGTGAGAAAAGTAAAAATCTATCCCTCTGTCCTTGTGCTGCCTCGGCGTGTGCGCGGGACCTCTCCTGCCCCTGGGATGGGGACTTCTCCCCTGCTGCAAATGAGAGACGAACAGCGAGATACTGATGGTGCAGAGTGAATCTGATCACAGAGCAGCCCTGCCGCACGGAAAAGTGTGCACATGGCACTTCTGCTCCCAAGTTCACTCAGAACACGGGGAGGCCTGACAGGCACAGCTCTAGGCTTGGGCCTGGGAAACCAGGGGTTCTGGTAAGGTAGGGGCTTGTATTTGCAAAGGTATTTTGATACTCGGTTTGAGGGGGCTTGGAGCGGGGCTCCTCCACGGCTCAGTAACACTGGGCCAACAGTCCCTCCCAGCATGATTTTAATTTCACAAGCACAGTGTGGCAGTGCTGGCCCACAGAGCCCAGGGTAAGCTGGACAGTTGATCAAAATGGATGGAGGAGCTTTATGGGTTCAAGTTTCATCACTGCCTCAAACCAGTGTGTGACCGAGGGGCTCCTTCACAGATCTCTGTACCTTTCTCTGATGCACTCTTACACAGAAGGGTGAACAGCATGGCCAGAAGCAGAAAGCTTTTGCTTCTGCAAAACTTTTAACTCATGGCAAAGGAATTTGGCCTGAGAAATTTGGTACTGCACCTTGGGATTAAAACCCCAAACAGATACATGCCTTATTCTCTACTGAACATAGTATGACAACTAAATCTGAGAGTCCATGAAGTATCCTTACTCAGGAGGAGACAGGGAGGGTGCATGGGGAAAGACAAAATGCTGAAAACCCCTTGAAATACACCACCATTAGTTACATCCATTTATTTCTTCCTTTCCAGCTCCAGCCACCACTGACACCACCCAGACCTACAGAGCACTTTCCTTCCATACCCCTCTCCTCCAAGAACAGCAGCCTGGTCAGCAATGTGAGCCTTGGCATGTTGCAGTGTCCACATCTTAATCTGTCCCCATTCTAAAGGGGAGATACACCCAAAAAATAAAGTGCAAGAGCCAGTCCCCATATTTACTGGTCTCGCCGACTCCAGTTTGGATGCACTCAAGCACGGTAGCAAGCTGGTTGGTTTTAATTCCACCTCATGAACAGAGTGGAAACTGAGTGTTGGCCTTGGCTCCTTCCTGCCCATCTGCATCGGGGGATGGTTAGGCCAGTGGAGGCCTCTGGAGATGCCCCATCCCTCCCTGCCCGCCGTTGGGGCTGCCAGGGCAGCAGGGCCTGGAGGGCAGGGCAGGATGCTGTGAAGGACATGTTCTCTCTGTCTAAGCCCTGCTGCCTGTCCAAGGCTGATGGGAGAAAGAAGCAACTAAAAGTTACACCATGCACCACAGCAGCTGTATCTGGCACTATTGTATATCCAGAAGGAGGCACACAAAAAAAAAAAAAGCTACCTGGAAAATTGTAAACAGAACATACGTGGGTTCATTCTTCAGCCCTAAAGCCTGCTGGTCCGGCATGGTTTATGGCCGTAGTGATGCAGGGTGGCTTTGTCACTGTATCTTGTGACAGTCCCTAGCACGTGGTACCCTCAGATTGTGCTTGGACAAGGTTCTGGAAGGTGCTTGTTGGCCCTGACAAAAACAGTGCTGGGGAATACACTAACAATACGACTGCCCGGGTGACAGGAGGTCGGTACATGGGCTTGTGCCTCAGACCTATTTAATTTAATAGGGCAGACACAGCTAAATAGCGCTGGCTGCACAGTCCCTGTGTAGAGCAGGACCACCCTCTGCTGCGAGGTCATGTGACTCTGAACTAAAGCAGTTTTTTCCCTTTTTACACGAGAAAGAAAAGCAGAATTCACAGACACTCCTACAAACACAGAGCAGCTGCCTGGAGCCCTCCCACCCCATCCCAACCGTCCCAGTACTCACTGGCCTCTGGTTGATGTGTCGGCTCCACTCTGGGGCTGTCACAACTGGCTGTGGGTAGGTCTCACCTAGAGTTACTCCCACCTGGGAGAGAGCAGCACTGTTCAGTGCCCAAGGGGTGTGGATATCTGCTCCCTTTATGCCCTGTAGTTCCGGGACCCACAGCCGCACGTAATCCCCCTGCAAAGAGAACCAACAGGACAGGATCCATTCAGTAACAACCTGTAAATGCTTCCCAGCGAGGGTCTTTCATAATGTGAAAGAAAGAACCCTGATTTCCAGGTAAAGAGGCTGGTGTACTACAGCATCGGTTACCTCTGTCAAGTCTTGGCCCTCCTCCTAAACTCTCTACCCAGAATTAGTGCCTGAACACAGAGGCCTGGATGCTGCAGCTCTTCTCCCAGCCTTACTGCAGGCAGGGGAAGGAGGCAGAGGTGCTTTTCTGCTACAGTTCACCTATTTAGGACACGCTGAGATAAAGTCATTCCCAAGAAGTCCCTGTTTTCTTTCCAAGTGAAGGAAACTAGCAGGACTAGCTCAGCTGCACACTCTTGTGCTTGGCAAGATGAACCCTGCCTTGCCCCTGACTCTCTCCCATTAACTCCACTGCTGTGTCCCCTACAAGGTCTAATTTCTGGTTCCTTGCTAAGTCCTGCCAGCTACAGTGCCAAAGGCAACAGCACAGCTTGCCATGAAGCTCAGGAATAGGGTGGGACCAGGTAATCTGGTATGTGAACTAAGCACATGGAAAGGGTGATTTCTCTGTGCCCACCACTTACGGAGGATAGTCAGGTTTAGTCACAGGTTTAATCTACTCTCTAGGACCTCCCAAGGAGCAGCTCTGTCACTTCTGAGTTCGCCAAGAAGGTGCTCTGTGCTCAAGGAAATGGCTGTGTGAGATATTGATGGGATGTGGCTGTTACCCGGAAGAAACAGTGATGAAACACTAAACACATAGGCCAGTTGCATGACAGGGAGGCTGTACAGAGCACCAGCCTCTCTGGGGACAGCAGCAGATTGTAAACGTCAGATCTTCCTGTGCAGCAGTGAGGAACCTGCCTGACTGTTGGCCAGGAGATCACAGAACTGTTTTTGCAGCAGTACCCACACAGCAGGTTGATCTCCTCTGTTCCCTGAAATTCTCACATATGCTTTGCTGCACTATTCATTGTAAAACAGCCAAACAAACTTACATTGCTGTCGTAATCCAGGCCTTGTTTAATCATGTTAAACTTCCTGTTGTCCCGTGGGTCGTTGCCAATACCAGCACTGTATAACCAGTTGCCATAATTGCTACAAACATCGTAATCCACCTTGAGAACAAAGGAAAAAAACAGCATGAAGAGATGGGCTGGCCCTTGGTGAATCTTCTCTCCCCATCCACCCCTCATCTCAAGTGGAAAACTCCTTGTGTGGGCATCAGTCTGGCAATACTGGGGCAGCCAGAGCTCTCCCATGTAGGTACAGCCATCTGGCTCAGAAGAGAACCATGCTGCATGGCTGTATTTTACAGCTGGGATCAGCTTCCCAGGTTACTTCACTTCACGGTCCTTAGGTTAAGTCCAACCAAAGTTGCTTTCTCAGTTTCCTTTTTTTAAAAAAAAAACCCTTCTCTTTCTGCTGACATCTAGCAGACTTAATGACAACTCGCCCTAGCTTTTGAGTGCTCATATTCCGAGAAACAGCAGCCCAGTCCGTTTCAAATATGAAAGAAAAGTCTTCCTGACCAGTTACACAGAGCCCACAGACTAACAAAATCATCTCTGCAGATCCTGTTAAGCAAACTGGAGAAAAGTCTAACTCAGGCTGTACAGAGTGACCACACAGAGTGCGTGAAGATGCAATGGATACAAACACTACAGTTTTTTTCCCTGCTATACTCAACCTTCATCAGGCAATAAGCCTCAACTCACAAGGACCTGGCAGAAAGAGACGCTTTACTACTACGGGGAACTCTAGAGCTCTCCTGATGTACTCGGTAGGCGGAACATTGTCACGTTGTTCTACATCTAAGCCAATGCTTTCAAGGATGCTTATGTAAAATGGAGCGAGGCTTCTGAAACAGGCACGAGTGAGAGCAGGACATGATCCAGTCTGAATGCTCCTCAGCTGGGCAGGGTGGCTTAAATCCGGCATCAGAAGCTTTCCAGCTGTAGGACAATTCAGACCCAGCTCAGGAGGGGAGTGGCAGCGATAGCAGGTAGGGCAGCGTGGGATCTCTGAGCATTCCTAGGAGGGGTGTCCACATTGCAAAAGCGTAGTGCTGGCAGCTGCAGCAGTTTGCAAAGGCAAGTCACGAAGCACATTCAGTGCTGTTCTTTTCTGCTTTTACTGCAGCTGCAGCAACAACCAGTCCACACAGTGACACTTCCAAAATCTCCGTGACAATTCCAAAATCCTTAAAGTGAGGAGCTGATCTGGTTTCCACTGGGATAGAATTAATTTTCTTCTCAGTAGCTGGTACAGTGCTGTGTTGGATTTAGCATGAGAATAATGTTGATAAGACACTGATGTTTTAGTTGTTGCTAAGTTGTGCTTATTCTAAATCAAGGGCTTTTCAGTTTCCTGTGCTCTGCCAGTGAGAAGGTGGACAAGAATCTGGGACAGGTCTTCCAGGACAGCTGACCCGAACTGGCCAAAACACAGAACATCATGTTCAGTACATAAACTGGGGGGGTGATTGCTTCTTGGGGACTGGCTGGGCATTGGTAGCAGGTGGTGAGCAAATGTGCATCACTTTTTTTTTTTCCCTTGGGTTTTATTCCTATCTCTCCCCCTCCTCTTCATTACAATTATTATTGTTATTATTATTAATTTTTTTCCTTATCTCAATTATTAAACCGTTCTTATCTCAACCCACAGGTTTTACTTTTCTGATTCTCCTCTCCCTCCATCCCTGGTGGGATGGGGAGTGAGCGAGCAGCTGCATGGTACTTAGTTGCTGGCTGAGATGAAACCACGACAGAAGCTCAGCGCATCCAGATGGCAGAAGGCACAGGGGAACAGGCTCTGCCAAGTTCCCTTCCCCTTTCTCCGCAAAGGCAGCTGAGAGCCGGGGTCAGGGTGATCAGTAGCCAGCTATGCCCACTGTGCAGCATGCTCCCCCTTCCCAGCAGCACTTCCTCCAGCTGGTGAGATAAGGAGTGGAAGAAACATGCCACCGGAGGCCTGATTGTGTGATTAACATGCAGGAAAGCATGTGTGGGAGGCAAGGGCAAATCCAAGGGGGACTGGAGGAGGCAGGCTCATTTCCCCCTCAGCCTTGCCCCTTCCTGGCATTCTCTTGGGTTTGTTTCTCTCCCTTTCCTTGGGGCCTGACCCTGTGAATGAAATCACAGCTGAAATAGTCTCTGTTTCAGGCCACCAGCGGTCTCTGGCCTTCCCCCTGGCTTTGGCAGGTTGCAGAGAGCTTGCCTCAGTCGCACTGCCCACCTGGTGTGGTTAACAGACGCCCTCTTCACAGGCACACACAAACACTTGGTGGGCCTTTGCTGGAAGGATCAGAGATGAAATACGCATTACTTTCACTTTTTAGAGCCAAGTGAAACCAGTTTCAGTTCTGTACTGGCCTCTACCATTCTATAGCTATATCTCCCCCTCAAACTTATGTCTCCTGTATGTTACCCTGGGGATGCCACCAGGTTAAACTAACAGCTGTCTAGCAATGTATCAGTGTGACACAAGTGGAAAGGAAGGGACAGAAGGACACAAGGATCAGCCTGTGCCACACCAGCCTATGGTGGCAGTCAGCCGCTGAGGCTTCCCAAGATAAAAGGCCTAGTGCAGAGTGCTAAATCCTGCTTCCAGCAAGTCTGGTAATATTCATGTGCCTGTGAATAAAGGTAAATAACCCAGGGAGCATCTTTCTCGTGTTAGACCTTCCAGGTCTTCCTTACTTGGGGAACAGGACCTGGAATCTGCCGTGGCCTGGAGTCTGCCTGTGAAGTGAACCAAGCTCCTATCGGAGAGGAAGGCTGCCTGCCTGTCAGAACAAAGCCTCAGTTCCTGACTCCCAGCCCTTCATCAGCTGGTGACTTTGAGTGCAAGGCTTGCCTGTACATGAAGCAAGCTGCCCTCTCTGTGAAGCGAAGTCACCTTTGTCACTGCTGTGAAAGCCACAGATGACAGATGCCATCAGAAGCCAAATACTACAAAACGTTCAAAATGGTCCTAGTGGGTGACTCTGCAGGACAGACATGCACTGATGTATTTGTGCATTTGCATGTGCTGCACCATTCTTCTGGAGGGCCACTGTGTGACGTACACAATGCACTCAGGCCACAGGAATTAGACCATCCATACCAAAATGCAGCCCCTGCCTGGTAAGTCACTGCTACAAAGCTTAGGGCACACAGGGTATCAGGGTATCAGCTTTCCTATACAACCCGCTGAAACTGCAAAAAAGAATACACTCGAGGTAAGATCCCAAATTCCAGCCAGGATATGAAGGATAATGCCACCACTTTTCCAATACAAGTTCTCTGGTGCCATGTGCTGGGGGCTCTCACTTTTGTCTGGAAAAGCGTTGCTGCATGCAGCTACCACCACTACTTTCTGGAGGATCCTGCAGAAGTTCTGAACTCTGTTCCTGTGCAAGCCCACCACTGCTCACAGCAATGGTGTGAGTCACAGCACTGGGAAGAGCACACAGATCTTCCTGGAGATCTTTGCAGCCAAAGCCATGTCAGAGCCCAGCTCCAGGGAAGCTCAAAAAAAAAAAAAATTACATTCACAAAAAAGGCTCTTTTAATTGCAGATAATGTTGGTGACTGAGCTCTCTCTGGATCTCCAGCTGTCCTAGTGAGTAGAAAGTTTCCTGATAACCAGTAACCGCTTGTATCCCACAAACAAGATCTTTAATGGGAGGCTGATATTAGTATTTGGTCTTTTTCAGTCTGATCCATTCAGTCTGGTAAAGAACAAAATGCAGATTCACCTGCTCAGCCTCAGTTCTCACCGCTCAGCGCTCAGCGTGGTGCTACTGACAGTCCCTCCACCAGCATCACCAGAGATAACAGCAGCCAGGCAAAGACAAGCAGAGCTGAACTGGGGACTGCCAGCCTGTGCAGACCTTCCTGGGAAGAAGCTACAGGGGACGGAGAAGCAAGCCAGCTATTTAACTGAGCTTGCATGGCTGCTGATTGGCATATGATAAATGAATTGGTGCTCCAGTTGGCAGGGAGGCCTGTGACTCACCAGAACAAAGAAGGATGCCTCCAGCCAGGGTGGAGCTCTCTGGAAGCTGATCCACCTATTGTCCGTACTTGCCTGTTCTTGACTAGATAGCTTCCCTGTCCACAGCCATCAATGCAAGGACGCTGTGCCAACACTGGCTTCAGTGGCCAGAATACATTTCTTTTTATGTTCTATTTCTGGGCTATCCTCCTCCCCAGCTTCTGGGGTGAGCAAATCAGAGCATTGTTAACATAATTTATACTTGAAAGTCTTCTCAAGTGTGATGGATCTCTGGCTAAAACCCTAGATGGAGGATCAAAACTATCATCGAAAACTTCCTAGCTACACCTTGGTTGATGGCAGCTTCACTGTGACAAAATTCCCTTTTCTTACGTGAGCTTTGGGAAGTAGATACCATGCAAGCAGTATATACATGCATTTAAAACAGCCTGAAAATTACTCATCATCTTCTGAATCCTTCCTTATTAGGCAGAGCTGTCCTCCTGTCTGTCACTCTGGGCAGGGAGCACAAACAACTCCAGAGGCACAAAAAGCTCAGCCTTACCAGCAGGTATTGGAACCATTCCGCCCCCATCCTCCAGTCCAGACCCAGGTCCTTGGTGAGAAAGCTGGCAACATTCTGCCGCCCTCTGTTAGACATGAAGCCTGTCGCAGCCAGCTCTCGCATGTTGGCATCGACAAAAGGAACCCCTGTTTTGCCCTCTGCAGAAACAAAAGACAGTGCTGGGACACGATGACATTTTTGGGCACCCATAAACCAAACTGTGGTCATGCATTCACAGCCATCCAAGCAGGTAAGACAGTGCCAGTGTAACAGCAGCAGGGAGAGATTTCAGTGAGGTTTAGCTGGCATGCAGCCACTAAGAACCATTGGAAATTACATGGGAAATTATACTGAAAATTAAAGTGAGACTTTTTGGCAATGAAAAAACCAAGGTACAGAAAAATCTCAGACTGGAAGAGCAATGAGGTGGATTGCAGGGAATTTTGCAGAGCAGAACAAATACACACATAATAGCGAGGTGGGCCAAGAACAGAAAGATTCTTGACAGGTGACTAATAGCAGAGAGGGATCTATTGGACAGTCCCCATGGTTAGTACCTGAAAAGTAGAGAGCCTTGTCTATTGTTAAGGAAAAGATCTATTGTACCTGCGAGCAAACGGATACACATGGCATTAACATGAAGAAATATACACAGGTGTGTATTTCACTGATTCTGACGCTTCAATCTGTTGGTCCCTCCAAGTTTTGAGGTATTATGCTTGCTGTTCAAGTGACAACAAAGTTATAAAAGCTAAAGAAAAAGCAAGGATATTAAAAGGCTGTGGCATAAAGGAAGATGTGATTTATTCTGTTCCAACCTTCTAACTAAAACCAATCAGAAGAACAAAATGTAGCAGGCATGGCAATCTCGTAAGGGTAAGAAGGGCTGTTCAGCCCCTGTGTGACTGAACAGAAGGGACCAACAGATTGTAAACACTTCTACCTGGGCAGGAAAATCTAACTGCAGTGCATCTCACAAAGCACGTACCAGCCAGACAAAGCCTGGCCATTGACGGTACCCTGCGGGCCTGCTTCTGTGCCGTGCTCAGTCTTGGAAGGGCAACCAAAGATCCTGCACTCACATCACACATCAGACCAAGGGGCTGGATTCTTGTTTGGTGCTAACAGTTTAAATGACAGGCCTCAATCATGCTGACAGTTCCCTGACATAAAATTGAGTTGGCATCGGGGCACATGTTAGCACACAGACATGTGGAAATCATAAAGACAAACCTGCGGTTTCTACTGACCTTTCCAACAGTCAAAGAGATGAAGGTCCTTTTTCCAGGGGACCTCTTTATTTTGAAGCCCTATTGAGGAAAAAAACGAACTTTTAATGAAGACAAATGCTGACACAGGCAGTTATTAATAAAACAATAACAGCAAGAGGCACTTTGGTTGACAACACAAAACATTAGGATGAAGTGAGCCCTCTGTGGTATTACAAAGAAGCCATGTTCCTTCTGCAAAGGTTTAGGGATGATCCATTCCTCCTTTCAAGGGTTGCAAAGGGATGTCTTGTGCACATGGAGGATGCTCCAGCCTTAACAAATTTTGATAATTTATTTTGTTGGTGCTTGCTCTTTTTTTTTGTTGTTTTGTTTTGTTAATTAAAAATTACTCAGACCACTCAAGTGGTCAAAGATGTCCTCTGGCCCAAGCTAGTAATTTCTGTTCAGTTTTACTCCAGGACAATGTCTATGTGAAATGCATTTCTGTAGCAGACACTAAACCCAGAATTACCTGTCAGAAGCCCCAGTAACACTTTGCTCCTGCAGTGGGGTAGGAACAGATGAGGGGGATGACTTTATGTTTGCAGGGGTACAGTGGCAATTACAGACCTCTGTACAGTGTAACAGAGGCAGCAGGGATGACTCAGCTCTAGCTCCAGACATCTAAGGTTAGGCCCACCACTGGCCTCCAGTGCCATTTGAGATGCTGTTGGGCATTTGAAACGGCCACGTAGGCTGGGCCAGGCAGATGTGACACAGGCCCTGAGTGAGACATGTTCCTCTGCACCCACAGCTGGATGCCAGGCAGACTGCCCCAGGGCATCTAAACCAGTGCTGTGTGCTTAGGTGTGGGCAGCTACATCACATGGAGAACAGCTCACCCAGCACACGCTTCAGCTGTAGGGTTTCCTGGCTATGTAGACTAGTTATTTGCATTACACTCAAGAGTTCAGACCCCCATTTCAGGTTAGGCACCTGCATGTAACTCACTGGGTCTGGAGCTGAATCTCCTTCTGATTCATATGCAGTGCAAGGCACAAAGAAGATCTGGTTTTTCTTGGGATTCACACTGCTGGGTCAGTTCCTGCTCTCTTTCAGCTTCTCTGGTGAACCTGGAGCAAATCTGAAGCCTGGATCCTCTCCAAAGGTGGAATATCTCCAGAAACATCTTTACTGTTACCATGCTGCAGTTCCCCACTGACATGTGTTAATAATACTCCCCATATCTAATCAGATTTGGGGCAAAAGTCTCAGTGTACAGAATCGTGGTGTTGAGGCACTTCTGTGCCACCAGTAAGTCCCCAGCAACATCTCAGGGTGGTGACACAAGCGTTATGAGAAGAACATTTGTATGACACAATGCTGACAGCCTCTTCTCTTAATTTCCCTGTTTTAAGACTGTACCTTTCCTCTCCGAATATGGTGATCCATACACACCTCTTAATGAGAAAATCCTTCTGCCATACTTCAGGGCCACAAATCGAAAGTAATCCCGCCACAGCAGTTCAAACAGGACCCTAAAACACAAAGCTACGTCTGTATTTCACTGTGGGTCAGATGAAATTACTGAATTAGGATTTTGCTTCCATAGTACCCACCATTAACCCCGTGAGGTTTACTCACAATGAGCAATTTCACGCACCTTCCCATGATAGCAGTTCTTGCCCCAAGCCTACCCATCTAGCTTGCACCTGGATGACTACAGTGAAAGCAAAGTTTGCATGAATCACTGGGGAAGCTTTCCTTAACTCAAGCGCAGGAGCAGAATTTCAGGAAACCTGTTTCTCATCTATCCCTACTGGGATGTAATTCTCCAAAGAGCAGGGTGAGGACCTGATTCAGCTTCACACTTCCGCATAAGCAAGCATGTCAGCACATTCCTAAGAGCTTTGCATTGATTTAAGCAATAACCTTTGTAAGGGACTTATATGCACCTTTCAACACTTGGTTTACAGTGGTCTAGCTCATGAAATCAGGTGCTAGGCCTGCAGAAAATAGACAGTTTTATATAAAAACTTTTATATAAAAAAAGCTTCTTATAAAATGGTGGCACCTCAGCCTCTGAGACTTGCTTCAGCTCTCTGGCATATTGGAAATATTCTGCTCAGCTGATGTTTAGGCTTACAAGATCTTTTTGGAAAATCTGGTTACAAAACAGGACACTGTCCAAATGCTAAAAACTAGTTTCATGACACTGAAGTTCAATCAGTCCCTCATGTGCAGCCACTATGACCTGTACTTCATTGTACAATTGACTGCGGTGCCTGCAGCTTGACAGCTTCTTTTTTATAACTATTTATCACTTTAACACGCTCAGATTTCCATGGCACCCCACCTGCAGGCAGGCTGGCTGACTATTAGATGGAAAAACACAAGTATGTTCATTTCTTGAAACCTTTCCTCTCTTAATTGTCTTTGAAGAAAAAAAAAAAACAAACCATACACTTCAACAGGCAAAGGATTGATATTTTATCTGTTTGAATTTTAATGAAATTGAGTATTTTGGCAAAAATTATTGGCAATGTTCTGCCTATTCCTCACTGACCACTGTGCTGTCTGACACACTGCAAATGTAACAAACCAATATGAAAACACAGTTCTCCAGTTTGCACAGACTTTGTGGTTTGGGCTTTTTCCCATCCAGGTCTAGTATTAGGCCAGGCTCTAACATGAACCTGCTACTCCTTAAGAGCTCCCTACCAGGCTCCAATTCAGTGTCTGGGCAGAGCAGAGTGCATGAGCAAGTTCAAGGCCAGCTCAGGGATGGATACACTGACCTCAGTTGTCCCCCAGACTGCTTCAGGACAACCTGCAGGCAGGCAAGCAGCCAGTGGCGAGGTGACAAGGTGGGATGCATTAAGTCCACTTCCCAGTCCCCTCTTCCCCTTTGCTATGGTGGTGTACTCAGGGCCAGGCAGCTGAGCAAGCACGGGGCCATTTGCCAGACTGTGCCCAGAGGTCCTTCTGACACCGTGTGATTTGTACAAGCCGCACAGTTACTGAGCCTTTTTGGTGAAACACTGCTCATGTGCTTGGCATGAGAAACTCTTTGGCTTTTATTTGTAAATATTTTTTCTTCCTTCTCATCTAGCCCATAACGATGCAGAGAGGGGTGGTACTGATTTATAGAGATAATTCTTAAAAATCATGACCCACAATTTCCCAGCAATCACGACAACTAGCGTTAATAATCTTCCCTTACAAAGTGCCTACAGCCTCTGGAAGGCAGACTAATAAATCCATACTGAAACAGAACTACAATGCAACCCAGAGGAACCAGACAGCAGGCACAGGAAAAACAAACAAACATTAAGATGAAAGTTAACAAATCACTCTCTCCTGTGCATGAGATGTCAGTTTCCTTTTCAGAGAAAACAAGCCATGCTGATCAGGCAAGGACATACCAGTATGTGCTCTGATTTGCCGTTCTCTCTTTTTCATACTTCTGTATCTGCTCATAGATGTATCGAGGTGAAATGCAGCCCAGCGCCAGCCTGAAAGGAGGAGAATGATGTCCTGAATGCAATGTAGAACTGACAGCTCGATGTCTGCAGGGACAGAGTGGAGGGGCAGTTTTGTGTCTAGAGTTGTTGTCTGAAAACTTCTGCTTGGTTTGCAGTTCTGCCACTGACTTCCCAAATAGCTTTAGTCAAGTTGTATGACTTCTTTGCAACTTTTCAATCTGAGAATCAAAATCTTCCCTGTCCCAGTGTATGACTGTTACAGGAGTTGCCAAGCTACTGAGATAAATCATTTTACACAAGTCAGACAAGTACTGCATAAAAGACTTGATCATCTGGTGACTTAGTGCACCAATGAATGACAAACACAGAAACAGGTCCCAAATGTCAGCCCCTACGTCAACTGTCCTAGCTGTTCAACAGCCCTCCTTTTACTACAAATTTAATTATCATATGCCCACGGCTCCTCTTCCTGCAGTACATTAGTGTCTCATTTGAGCAACAACAGAAGGCAATTAATTTGCTAAAAATCTTATGAAGGGTCAGAAATCTAGGGAATCAAACACAACTTTGGCATTTCAATCCACTGGGCTCCTCCCATTTGTTCCAGATCAGTGCTGTGCAAGACAGGAAAGAGCTTGTAGACTCCAACCCCATCACAAAGGGTGATAAGGAACAACTTTTACCTTTATTTTCCTAGAAATGTATTTTACTGCAGTTTCCCACTAGGGCTCGTGGAAAAATCTGATGTTCTAGTGAATTTCGGAAAACAGGAAGAAAGAGCTTGAAGAGTTTTCCCTCGATTGTTGACCAGCAATAACACTTCGAAACGGCCAGTATGAGATGTGAATGGCTGGCTGCAATCTGAACAAGTCTGATTTTGATTATCTGACAGGGGAACACTTTGTGACAGGCAGATCAGGATTGTCTGCTCTGGGCAAATGTCCAGCTTGGAAAAACTCGAGTGGAGACTACAAATGAAGAACTTCTGAAGTGGCAGCAGTCCCGGATCCTACAGAGCCAGCAGGTGGAGCTGTCCACTGCAACCAGTAACGCACAAAGCCCGCGGAAAATAAATCCTGACTTGTAAGGGGCTCAGAAAAGTGTTTCACGTTGCAGTTCTGTCGGGAAAACACACTGGATGCTCTCAGCCTTAGGCTGAACTGGGTTCTGCTGTTGCTGTTGCAGCTGTTGCAGTCTAAGATTAACTCTGCCCCTTCCAACAGTGTAGACTAAACCCCCTAATCATAATAAAGTCATTATATCTACCCAAATAAGAGATCCTTTTGCAATAGGAATAATCAGAAGCATCTCTTCACACCACAGAAAAACAGAATGGCAGTGAGGTGAAGTGACTTGGCCCATATTATTCAGCAAACCAGAACTGGATTGAGTTCTGCTACAACCCTATCAACATGCTGAAGCTACTTTTCCTCCCTGGCTCCTCACAACCACCCCTGATAATACACAAAACAGCACAAAGGCAAAGACAAGTGGTGTGTCTCTCTAGTGCCCTGTCCACAACTGCTGCTCCCAGCACACTGGGCTCTTGGCACACTACTGCTACACTTCAGCAATTCCTAACTGCAGGAACATTCCCAGGGAAGCACTGCATAGAAGCACAACAAAAAGCAGCTTTGAGGCTGCTGTACCCCAACAAAAAGGGCTAAACGAATCACACCCACACCTCTGCCCAGTGAGCACTCAGCAGTCAGGCAACATCAGTTTGGGATGGAAGCAGTAAAGGAGCTTCCAGACTCACAACAAAAAACTTTACCATGGTGCAAATTTGGTCGAGTAATCCATTCCCACCAGTCCATTGCGAGTCTCCTTGTAAGATGCAACCAGATTCTGTGCAAGCGAAAAACCAAACGGTTTTAATACTTTAGTGCAACATGCTAAATACGTTTTCTTTCACACTGGAGCTAGGGCAATCTGGCAGGGCTGGGCTCCCTCTCATGGCTGCCTGCAAGGACTACAGAGCTGTCAAATTACTGCCTCCAGCGCACAGGAATGAATCAGGCCAGCAGTTCTCATTATAGCTCTGGGATGCGTGTCACGAGCTATGCTCCTGGCTTCAGCCTGTAGCACATTTCTTTCTACAAACACTATGAACCTGGCTGTGCTGCTCCCTGCCCATACCTGTCTGACTCTGGATCAATGATCCACTTAAAAGCACCAGCAGAACTGGAGGCCAGTTCCCTTTTCCATGTGGTTGCTTGTTCAGGTCTGAGAACCACCATGTCTGACAGCATCTCACACACAGCTGCGGGAATCCTGGCCACTGTTACTTGTGGGCCAGCCGCATTTACAGCAGAGTAGATCTTCCGTTTTCTGAGAACTCCACTGCCAATGCTGAGGACATCGGGAAGCCTGATCTCTTCTTGATCCCCTTTAGCTGACAGGTTACAATTGCTAAAGGGCTGTTCTAGCTCACCAGGGAAGACAATATTTGCATAACAGAAAAGAAGGAACAGGTTTTCCAGCAGTGACTGTATGCTGGCAGCACTGTATAAGCTTTACTGGCTTATCGCTCTCTGCTGTACTTGGAGTTTTTAAACCAGACTACTAGGAACCTCCTACTAATTTTAACTGTTCTTGTTTAAAAAACTGGAAGCAGTTTGGGTCAGTTGTTCCTCATTCCAATTGCAATTACAGCTCTTCAGGACACTTTTCACTCCTTCAAAGCGGAGGAACTACATAGCTGACGATGTGGGACAGGAGAGTAGAAAGGGCAAATCAAGGTATCATCCTAATTCCCAAAAGTTGATGAAAAAAAGACTTAAGAGGGATGGCCACTAAACTAGATTCCTAAGTATTTGGCTCACATTCCCAGTTCCTGGATGACTTCTTTGGGTTTAGTTTGTCTCTCTGAAAAACTGAAAAAATGCTAATTCCCTCCTTTGTACAGTGTTATACAGGAGCTAAGGAAATATTATTAGGAAGTAAAATTGCAGCATCACCCACTTGCAGAGCCATATGTACAAGGGGGAGGATGTAGACAAGGAAATGTAAGAGTTACCGTGTCCCAAAAATAATGCTGCAGTCTCTTTAAAGCCTGGGTCTCTCCTCCACTGCAGGGGAAAGCTGTTCGTGGATCAGTCACAGGATCTGCCAGAGAAAACACCATCACCTTGTTGCCTTCTTGGAAAGCATCTCAAAGGTAAGGAGTTTAAAATCTAGGGATGTTCAGCAGTAGGTGTGTCTGCTTTGGGGCCATAAAAGATTGTGCCCTGTCTTCCTCTAAAGCAAGGGTCAAATCAAACATATTTAAAATTACTAAGAGGATGTTTTCTACCCAGCTGCAGGGCAGCTCCTCCACACAGGGAATTTACCTTCATCATATGAGTGAACAGCAGCTTAGTTACAGTTTGAAGGGCAACTGCTGCCCTTGGGAGGCTTCCCTCTTCTCATCCTCAGTAAGAGACAGATCTAAGTAGGACTTCATGGGAGGAACTTCCACATTAAGTTTTCTTACCCTTCTGTCCCAAATCCTCCATTGTAGGGATACACCCTTCTTCCACCCCTGGAGCCAGAGGCTTTAACTGGTCTGCCATCTGCAGAGTTGGCCGGACCTTTGCCTCAGATTCCACTGCTTTTCGGAAATGGGTGTAGACATCGGGTAACCTGCAAACATAACAGTGAAGTCAGATCTCTGCAGGGTGGCTACCCTGGCCCCTCCACACAGCACCACATAGCTTCCATAGATGGAAGGTTAGCTTTCCAGTCTGCACTCTCCTGAGGGCAGAGTTCGTACTTGTGATGCATGTTTGTACACTGCGAAGTTCAGTCCTTCATCCAGTTTCTGCCTCTAATGCAAATGGTACCTTTTCAATTTAAGGCGTGTCCTGATGGAGCAATCCCTGAGGGTCAGATTCATCTCACCTAACTTCTGATTACCTATAAGGCTGACTTCAATGTAAAAATCTGCAACCTCCAGCTGCCTTTTTAGTCAATAGAGAGAAACGGGAATTTTTATGGCCTGACTCTTCTGCTCTGTTTTATACATTTTCTATAGGATGCCATGAATCACTCAACTCCATCAATTACACCTCAAGTGACTACTGAGGGAGCCATGAAGAGTCCACATGCAAAGGGCTACTGTCACAGGCAGCTGCATTTAGCCAGATGGGGTAAAGGAGCAATCCAGTCCAATGTCACAAGGACTGAGCACTGCAGACAGAGCATCAAAACTGTGCTGGTGGAAGGGCAAAGAGAAATCAGGCCCTCAATAAATGGTCAACCCCCTTGGCTTTATGCATATTGAAGCGTAAATCCTACTAGTACAGAGGGATGAATGTGCCCCTTCCCCTTGCTGTGCATGAGCATGACAGCACTGTTCCATAATGCAGATGGATTCATGGGTCCCTTCCCTGTGGGACTGGATGACTAAGACCCCTCCTGAACAGCTCACTGGAGTGTGAAACAAATGGGACAGTGGAGCGAGACCACAGAGCAGCCCACCTGGCGATAGGCCTGAAGGGAAGGTCGTCCCGATGATACAGCGTGGATCCCCAGAATGTGTGAATCGTCACCCCGTGCTGACAACACACCTCGCACAGCAGTTTTTCCACATCCAGCTCCTCCTGTGTGGCCTAGGGAGAACAAAATGCAGTGAGGCCATGGCTGTGTGGCTTCAGCTCCCGTAGGCACACAGACCCTGTGTGTCACTGGCTTTGCCCTTCTCCCTCATCTCCACGTTTAGCTTCATCCCTTTGGAGAGAGGTGCACACAGACAATCTCTTGAGTATTTTCCTCTGCCAAACCCAACAAGTGTTTTCACTCTCTGTTAGTAGTGCCAATACCAGAATAGGGAACTCGTTGATGTTGCAGATCTTTTAAGTTTGCATGGACTGAAAAGGAGACTGGACAAATACATATATAAGAAATCCACTGAGGGTTATCTGCTATCAGGGCAGCATTCCTGTTTCAAGAATCCTTAAGCCACAGATTCTTGGTGGCTGGGAAAGTATTCTGGGGAAGTATCTTTACAGATATGCCCTGCTCCTGTGGTCTTCCCTGGGCGTCTGTTATTGGCCACCGTCAGGAGAAAGGTTATGGAGTTAGATGAGGCGTTTTTTCTGATCCTCTGCGGATGTTCTTAGAGCTGCATGGAACAAGGCACTATGGGATGTGTAGGCTGTCACATCACATTACAAGGGTATTAGGCCTGGCAGCAGGAATTCCTGCAGTGTGAGTCACAGAGCGATTCCTCCATTAGACAGCTCTGAGGTCCAGACTCTGCTAATACTGAGTGCATCTATGTATGTATATACATAGATGTCTGTACACAGCCTCCAGACCTAGTGGAGTCTTCAGAGCCCTCCAGTGAATTCAGCAGGCTCTGGATCAAACCACTTACTTAGCTCAGTGAAGACAGGCCAGTAAAGCACAAACCCCATCAGCAGTCCACGACCAGACTTGTCTTTTGTTCAACACACTGGTGGGCAACCTCCTAAATGTGGGTGCTGTCAGCTCACCGTGGCCCTTTCCTACACTCACTACAATATGTCCCCTGGCAGTTAGCTGCCTGTGCAAGGAAGGCACCAGGAGAAGGCAGCTTGATGCAAACAGGAGGAGAAATGGACTCAGCTGGCCTAAAATGCCAGTTGCTAGAAACTCCTCTTCCTCAAGGTACAGCACTTGCAAGTGATCAATCACAAATAGCTGCTGTCATCCAGCAAGGATTCCCACCCAGACACCAATCCCATCTCAGGAGTTAGCCAGTTTCCCCGAGGCTAGCAATCCCACAGACAAAAAAGGCTCTGAACACACAGGATCTGCATCACCATTTAGTTGTGGAAGAAACCTCCACAACCTAATTTTATCTTTTAACAATGTCACTCAAGTATTTCCCTTACCTCTTCATGGAAAGCCACAGCACTGACAGAACCTAACTGCGTAATCAGATCATGGACCACATCTTCTGGCTTCCCCTTCCTCACAACCAGGGTACTGCAAACACAAAATATTGCCCTGAATTAAGTTTTATACTATTGTTATTTATGTGTACAAGAGGCCCTAGTCCCAGTCCCTGCACCCATGTAGTTCTCTACAGAGCACAGACAGCGTATGGAGG
>JAVJGJ010000047.1:55833370-55848282 GCA_035590215.1 Microhierax caerulescens | reverse complement strand
CATGGACAGCATGTGGAGGCAGACAAACAAACAGGATTTGACTAGCCTACATTTTTTAGGACTCACTGAACACAGTTTGTAAGCTTCTAGGGCTGAGTTTGTGTCAAACACATTTCTACCACCCTGGATGCTTTAGAAAAGATGACTGGGCAGAAAGCCAGGCTGTTACCTAAAAGTAAATCTGTCAGATCTCTTCACCCTCACACACTAAGGCTGTGATTCAATGGATTCCTCTTTCAACCCCCTTCACAGGCAGTGGTGGCCTGTGGGCAGACCTCTCTCCACTTTCATGTGGGAGTATTCAGACGAATGCTTTCCTCTGAATGCTCTGTGTTCATAACAGAGTCAAAAAACTCCCTCCCCACCTTGCAACCTCACCAGCTGCCCAGTCACTTGAAGGGGTAATACAGTGTTTTTGCCAGCATAATTTAAAGCACAACTGAAAAGTTTCTTCAAAGATAGGTTGGATCTGAAGAAGGCAGCAGCAAGGAGTGCTGCTAAGAGAGCTGTTCCCTTTACTTCCCACAGAAAAGCAGAGACCAAGCTGTCCACAGGGAACACCACAGACTGGATGTGGAAGAGATTTCTGTCTATCACTGCATTAAGATACTTCATGATTGGGCAAATCGAGCCTAGGTCTTACCATGGCTCTTCCACAACCACACGTCTCTCACCACAGAAGACCAGTCTCTTATCAGCCACCGACAATAGCACAGCAGCATTCAAGCAGCTCTGAATCTGTTCACTGCAGAGTATGGGTGCAGATACCCACTGATCATTTCTCTCAGTCCCCTATAACATTGACCATCAGCACTGGCCACACCGCACTGCAAACCCAGAGGCATTCCACTTGCTTCTACTACCATTGTTATGGTCCTGTGGGAGAAGACAGGCTGGCTGACACATCTTCTGCTAAGCAAAGCCAGATGTGATTTGGTAATGGATTCTTCAGCATGCAAACCTTCAGGCCCTGGTCTGTGCCAGTTATGGTTTCTAAAGCCATAATGAAGAAGGAATCTCTGAAAATCTCCCTTCCCACAATGCAGCCTACCAAGGAGATTTGGTTTAGTGGGACAGGGCATGAGCAAACTTCACTCTCCAGTCTCACAAGCCAGGATCCATGCTGGTCTGTCTCAAGCCAGCTCTTAGGGAAAACTCCCTAGGGACAAGGAAGGCCACATACCAGAGCAGCTACTGTCATTGCCTACATCTCGAAAGACTGCCGGTTCATGTCTCCAGTTGTCAGGACCCTGGGCAAAGCGCTTAAGGCTGATGCCCATCTGTGGTACCCAAGTTCAAAAAAGCAAAACCCCATCTGGCACGCAGCCTGCATGGCTCTTCACTCCCTTGCAATGCCAGAGCAGGACATCTGAACAGCAGCTATACATGGGACCTTATTGTATCTAACAGAAGGGCGGTGGCTCCCTGAAATAAGCCATCATCACACCCCAGAGTATCTGATGTGATTAGGCTTACAGCACAGGTATGTGTTGAAAACGAGTAGGAAAATAAAAATAGATGTGTTATTTGCACAGTGCTTTCTCAAATACCTTCCTCTTTTCTTGAGAGTTTCCCTTAGATCCTTCACGCTTTCCAGCAAAAACCTGAGCCGATGGGGCCCTGTTTTTGGGAAACCATAGCAATGGGTGCCCAGGTAGTGCCGTGGGTCGAAGCAGTAGAGGGGAATAACAAAATCCACGTTACTCTGAGCCCAGTGGAGCACCTGGAAAGACAGAGAGGGCCATGGCAGCTCTCGGGGGCAGGATGCTGGCACCCCTCCCCAGCCTACCCAACAGCAGGGTTATTTCTAAATAAATACCCTGGGGGCCGCCGGCCGGGCCCTACCTGGTTATCGTGGGCACGCAGGTCGCAGCGCAGCAGGCAGATGGCCGTCCTCGCCGCCCCCGACATGGTGCCCCGACGGGACCGGTCCCGCCTCACCCGGCCGCGCTCTGTCCCTCCTCAGCCCGGCCCTCTCAGCCCGGCCCGGCTCCGACCCCCTCAGCCTGGCTCCGTTCGCCCTCAGGCCTCCCCGGCTCCGTTCTCCCTCAGCCCAGCCCCCTCAGCCCGCCCCGTTCCCGCCTCACGGCCCCGGCGCTCCCTCAGCCCGCCCCATTCCCGCCTCAATGCTCCGCCGCTCCCTCAGCCCGTTCCCGCCTCACGGCCCCGTCGCTCCCTCAGTCCGCTCCGTCGCGGAGGAGCCGTCCGGCCTCCGGCTGCCTCCGGCCGCCCCCGCCGCCTCCCTGCGGGCCCGTGGGCCGGACAGGTCTGGTCCCCAGTCCCAGGAATGCGGTGGGGGACGGGGACGAGCCCCCAGGGGCGCCGGCGGGGGCCGTGCGGGCGCAGAGGCAGCGGCGGGCAGGCGGCCCGTTTCCCTTGGTGGGGAGTCCCTACGCCTTCCCTCTCACCAGAGCTCTGCCCCGGCCGCTCACACTTCACGCTGAATTTGCGGTTTTATTTTTTAACCTCGATAATCTCTTTGCCTTCCACATAACAGCAGCTGGGAACCGCCTGGCGCACGAGCGTGTCCCCATTGTGCTGGGACACTGCCATGGTGAACCCAGCCCTGCAAGCAGCACCACTCACCCAGCTCGGGCAATTAGTACTGATTAGTATTTATTCTTTAAGTGCCAAGGCTGCGATATGACTGCATCCTTGCCCATTAGCGTGCAGACCAGCTTTGTGGATAGCTGCTGACTAACCAAAGGTGAGCTGTAGATTAGCAACAATTAATGTCTTTGAATCCCAGCACTGACAGCAGTGGCTGAAGCGAAAAGGCTTGCCTTAGCCTACAGCTTCCATAAGTCAGCGTTGGACACCGGTGATCATACATCCCTTACTCAATGAATTGTCCGATTGTCCCTCAGGATCTGTGATTTTTTCATTTGACGGCTCTCATAAGAGGAAAAGCAAAAATACCCTACTTGGCTCAGAGGTCTGCAGCCACGTGCTCTCCTTGTGTAACCACTGGTTCTCCTGGAGTGGGGGAGGATGGGGAAAGGGGTCAACATCTTGCAGCAAGGAGCTGATGATGATTGAGGGTCCAGGTTTACAGAAATGAATTGCTGCACCTCATTTCAGTTCCTGAATTGCTGAAGTGGAACATTTGGTGGAGCCACACAGACTCTTATATGCTCACTAGAGATTAAATGTGGTACCCAAACCCCAGTGGGTCCCAGGGAGTCCTGGCTTTACTTCCATCTCCTCCAGGCTTGCAGGTCCTCTGCGTGCAATCTGCATTGGCTGGTTGTGGGAAGTGATGCTGATTCCCAGCGTGACCCACATGACACATCATCTCCTGATTCCTTCTCTGTGCAATAAGGGCTCCTCTTCCTGGCTCAGCAGACTGCAGCCTGCTATAAGAACCAGTGACTCATCACCAAGGGCTCATGTTTGGTGAAAGAAAAACAGCCAAAACTTTGGCTCATGCCCAAGGAAAACACTGTTGTCAGCTTGCAATGCACATACCATACAAGCCAACACCTCTCTATCATATTATGAATGAAGGGATTTTACAAATGCAGTTTATAACTCTTCCCTGTTTGCCTTCATTTGGACAGGGACATATAGTTGGCTTTGCTTTTGTTTGCCGTCAGGTTTCCCCCACAATGTCGTGGTTGACATTAAGCTGGGCCAAGTCTGGCAGTAATGACATCCTCTTGTAGCTCACTCAGCTGCTAGACAGCCACCCACTTGCACTGAAACCTCAAGAGGTCTTATTTAATGGGTGTGCAAGAGAGGTGTCCGACTGCCTGAAAAGGGTTTATTTCCCATTGGCAAGGAAGTCTGGTTATCACTAAACACAAACCTCTGCAACATAAATAAAGAGAAGAGAGAAGATTTGAAGCTTGATATGCCAATGAGGAAATAAAAATGGGTTTAGACACAAGTGAGTCTCTGCCAGCTTTCTATTTGCATAGATGGCAAGGTGTCCAACATTGCGGTAGCAGCAAGAGCACCGTGACAAACTCTACACTGACATGCTGTTAAATGTGACAATCTAGGCAGCAAGAGCAGGCAGGAAAAGCAGATGTCCATAAAGGACAAACAGTTTACTCAGGACCTCCTTACACCCAACACCATACCCTTTCTGTCACATGGTTGGAGGTCAGTTTTATTTCCTTTGCACTCTCATAGGAAAGTATAAATGCTGTTGCACACTCAAACCAATGCTTTGTAAACCAGTGCTGATTGCATCTACTCTGTAACCTACCCTTATATGAAGGATTATAGTTTTTTACTTACACAGTTGTTTTTCCTTCTTAGATTCTGCAAGTACATCTGCTCACTCTCTGCTTCTGTGAGACCTTATGAAATCATCTTCTGAAAATATGTGTAATGGGGGTGTTTAGAAAAAGCAGTGGTGAGGAATATTTTGTTATAAAATTAGAAACCAGGAGACCTGGCATTGTGAATTACAGGCTCTTCAGTCTCCTTGCCTGGATTTTCCATTCAGATGAACACAGCCAATGAGAACAAAAGCTTTGGGGTTTTTCCACTGACACCTGTCTCTTTACTCCATAAGGGTGTTCCAGCTTTCCGTTGTCCCTTTGGGAAGCAGAGAAGCTTTGCCAACAGGTGCAACAACACCATCAATCTCTATGCCAGTACGGAGGGGAACAAGCTTTCCACCATCATTTTTGTTCTTTTAAATATCCTCCAAGGAATGGCTCCCTACCTGGAGCCCTGAAATTGTTAGGTAATTCATGAGATATGGGGGAAGGTCTGTGAACTTTGATGAAGTTACGCAGGTGACCTGTGATAAAAGGACTGGATAGCAATGGGCTATGCAGACCTAGGGGAAATCCAGGGACCAGGCTAGGCAGTATCTAGCAATTCCTTCTTGCAATGTGAACAGTGGCATGTGATCCATTTGTTTCTCAGAGACAACGTCATGGGATACCAGGTCTTGGTCAGACTAACTCCCAAGTCAATAATCATTCCCCTTGCTGCTTCGGGTGCCCTTTTTCACTCATTAAATCCATTTATCAACTCTTGTTTACTCCTGGAGTTGAGTGTTACAGTCAGAAATGTCTCTTGTGCCCATCTTGGATAAGAAAGCCAGAGAATTGTACCTCATCACTCCTGCAGTAAGTTCTCCTCATATGGCTTATGCAGGATAAATCTGTTAGAAAGACAGCCAGTTTTGTGACAGAGCAACTGGAGGTGGACCAGGTTCCTCTCCTCTCCCTCTCCCTCTCCCTCTCCCTCTCCCTTTCTCTCTCCCTCTCCTCTCCCCTCCCTACCTTTCTGCAGCTAGCTTGCTGTGATGGAAGTTCAACAACGTACAAACACCAATACTTTTGTTTCCAAGACAGAAACAGGCTGCAATGGAGCACTGAGGCAGGAGAAGGCAGAAGTCTTCCTCAATAGTGACAGCTTCCTGCTGAACAGGAACAGTGTTTAAGAGAGGAGACAGAGCAGCAGCAGGTCCACCCATGCACTGAGCAGCACTGCACACAATAAGGTAAAACGCTGGCTGTGTACTTTTTTGAGCAGTTTGGATTATGTTAAAGGCTTACTCTTGGTGACCTTGCCCAGAACAAGAAAGCTTTTGTCTGCTGGGCAGTTTGTCTCCAGCACTGCTTTGTCATTGCATCACTGATTACAGTCTTCGAAATGTCATCCCTCTATGTTCATGTTCATACTCATCTGTGTCCAACTTCATTCATGATGCATACCATCATCTTCATTCAGACGGTGTTTCATGTGTCTAAAGTAACAAATTGGCCTGAATAATTTCCTCTTTCATTTTGGAAGCAAATCCCAACTGTTGCTTCTTTTAAGTCTCTGTGAGAATGACGCTTTTACATTTTGCTTGTCATGCATGAAAAGTTTGACATCATTATTTGATGTTTAACTGACTCTCCCTCTGAGACCTTTACAGAATCTTGAATCATGTCATCTTTAGCTGTTTTCTAATGTTTTGTTTTATAAAAGCATAAAACCTCTGTGATGAACATGAAGTGCAGCACTGCTCAGAGACAGACTGTAGTGATTCTGTTACCGGTCCTGATGCGTCCAAGCATATGCTCTAATGTCCCTGACTATGACAAGTATGATCTCATTTTCTCAGATTTGAGTAGCATGCTAAATTCTGTCCAGCAGCATGAAACACCTCTTTCTTTTCATGCATATCTGATACTCCACCTAGATCTATGTTTCAGCTTTTTGAACCATTAATAACAGTGGCAATCTGCCTTTAATGCCAGGACCTGCCATTCCAGAGATAACGTTTTGATGTTTTGGCTGCAAAAGACTCGGCCCTCTTGTTTGTGGTGGAAGCAGAAGGACATAGTCCTGCTCAGAGAGTTCAGTTTGCTGTCTGCATAAATGCAACCGCTCTTCTTACTGGTCAGAGAGTTTTCCCTGCTGTCATTTGCCTTGCCTTCTGGTTTGGAGTACATCATCATTTGGAGTTGTTGCCATCAGGTACTATTCAGGGGCCATCTGGCCTTGATTCTGTTATGATCATACCTGTAGGAAAACATACAGACCGATTGCTCTTTGTAGTTCAGCTTGTGACCACTATTTGCTAAATCTGTCATTTCCTATTCTGCCTTTCAGCGGTATTTCCTCCATCAGGAACCTAATGACCCTCTGCAAACTCTCATCCACCTACAATTACTGGACCTGTCTGAGGTTTGCCAAGTGGCTTAAATACAGTTTAGCATCTGGTGTCAGCTACTGCTGACATAGGGGTTTGCAACACACTCTCACCTGACATATATTATGCCCTCAAAATACTAGAAAAAACACCTGCCCAAGTAAAGGATCAGATGTGCATAACTGCAACTGAAACAGATTAATATCAGTTAAGTGTGTTCACATCCTTGGCTGATGTAATACAACATGGCTTCAACAGAGCTAACCAAGGATTTGCTTGAACCCTTAGCTGACTAAAAAATTTGGTTCAAAGGGCTTTTAAAGCAAAAAAAGACATTGTGGTTTTGTGGTCCCAGCTAGACCTGGGAACATCATGTCTTTGTTGTGTTCTGATCCATGCTTCTCCCTTTGTTCTTGGAACGGATCATTTCAACCCTCTATCTACAGCAGAAGAAATTCTGCTTTTCTCTTCCCTATTGCACAGGGGATTTTGAGTGTTGACTGTCTTCATATTAGAGACTCAGCTCTAATGACGCTAATAAAAGCACAGAATATTCTAGACAACGATATTTATAGAATGATACAGTCAAATAATCTTAGACATTTAAAAATGAAGAACCAAATGTTACTGCCCACTGGGTGAAATCAATAGTCACATTTCTGACATGCAGACTGTGATGCAAAGACAACAAGAACCGCAGCCTAGGTGACTCTTGGTGTCTGCTCAGCTCAACAGCAAGTCTACAGCAGATACAAGTACTGTCTGGGACACTGGAATATGTTAGAGTCCTGCCACGGACACTGAGGAACAGCTGTCCTATACAGCATTTTCTTCTTCACATCCCCACTGGACAGAGGTTGTTTCATGTTAAGTTTTCTTTTAAGGAAGCAGTAGTTTAATGTGCAATATCTCTGGGAATCATATAAACACTTTTACCAGGTAATCATTATCAAAAGGAAATGCCTTTATAAGGGCCCTGTATAGGTTTCACATCCATTAGAATTTTTCCTTGGAGACAAACCCCAAGGTCATCTCAGTTCTGCAGCCACTTCCTCCATCCACTGAAGAAAGTAAGGTTCTTTGCTGGAAATGGGAAGAACCAACATTGACCAAGGACATGAAGTATTGGCCCCAGGCTCAGTATAGAGACCTTGGTACTGATCCTGCAGGCGACACTGGTGGCACGGTTTGGCCACATGTTGCCAAGGAGAATGGCAAATGAATGGAAACAACAACAACAAAAAATCAAGTATGGTAACAAAAAAAAGAGTCAAGAAAAAAGCCTTCACTTTCTCCACTCCTCCCCAAATCACATTTACTGTAGTCCCCACCAAATCATACCTAAAATAGCTTTTGTCTGTTGCTATTTAGCCATTTAAGTTGGATCTACCAGCTGCATTAACTTGCCCCTATTGTACTATTGCAGTTGGATTGTTGCCATCCTCCTCCCATGGGCTTTCTACAGATCTATATTTCAAAGTTATGGCTCTTGCAATGGCTCTGCTGTGTGAGTTCAGACAAGCTAAAAAAAATTAGTCATGTTTCCTCTAGTCCTGCTGCTTTACTAGGCTTCCTATTTGCAATCAAATTATTTTTAATTTTGACCATGTTCCTATTGTTTGCCAGGAAGATAATCATCTTATCTTGCTGCCGGGATATTTCTCTCCTTTCTCATGTAGTTTCAGATGGATTAAATAAATACCTCTTACACAAAGCACACCACGCTGGGCAAAAGGGCATTTCACCATTGCTGGCTGATCTTAAATTTAGGAAATGTCTCCCTTTTAGGAAAAATAAAAGATTGGAAGGACTCAGATTTGACATAATGGCACATGGCAGCTGTGCTAATTGTATGCTGTTGGTTAATTTTTATCCATTTCAGAGTAGCTTTGTGGAAATACATGGGTGAAGTTAGAAGTGAGTGGGTGACACCGGCTTGGCTTACCAGCGCCGAACAAGGGCCCAGATGACAATCATTTAAGTTTTTGGTAAGGCAGAAGCCAAAAAATGTCTGAGTGGTCCTGTGGGACCCTTCTACTCCTTCTTCCCAGGTGAAACCATTACTAGCTCTGTGCAGGGAACAAGGGATCCCCCACTGTGCCATCCATCCAACAAGAAGGCTTTTCACAGGACCATCCATGGATGCTTTTCTCCCCCTCTATGTGCCTGGAGATCATACCAAAGGGACTTAAAAGGGACTGGGCCAGTTCACTGCATTTTGCCATCTGATTTTGAGTCCTTTTCAAGGGAAGGATAAATGCCCAGCAAAGGTGAGCCAATAGGCTGCCAGCTCAGAGCAAACCAAATGGGGAAGATCAGTCACTTCTTAGACCTTTCCAGTTTCTCCAGTATCCCCTCTACGGCGGAACTGGCTTGTTAACACGCAAATGACAGTTGCGCAATGGAAAGTTGTATTGGACAAGTGACACCGCTTGAAACCAAACTGCTCTGTTTTTGTTTTGTAACCTTCACCCATATACACTTTCCTACTGCTGGATGCTGACTGCTTTACCTCCAGCTTCCTAATTATCTAAGCACCGCTGCCTGTATTTTACCACAGATGAGGAAACGAGGACATATGGCTTTTGTGATAAGAGATTTATGTAAGCTGTCTGTGCCACAGTGCTGCAACTTTCTATACAAGTCCATTTATAAAACAAAACATGTGTAAACAGTCAGGTTTTGATTGTTTCGGTGATTTCTTCCCCCTCGTGACAGATGTAAAGGAAAAACTGTAGGTTTCCACTTGATGTGTGCAGATAAGTTTATGGCCAATGGGAGAGATCCCAGTTGTGGTATATCAGGCTCTACTTCCTCTGATTTCTGTCACCTAAAATCCAGCTCCATGTGGGTGGATGGGAAGAAATACAAAGAAACTCAGGCTAGATAGCTGCTGGTACCTGATTCACTTTCAGCTGCAGAAGTACAAATATGCCTGAAGGGTTCTGGTAGGAGCTTCTGGGGAGTTTTAGATTGGATATTAGGAAAAATTTCACCACTAAAAGGGTTGTCAAGCACTGGAACAGGCTGCCCAGGGAGGAGGTGGAGTCACCAGCCCTGGAGGTATTTAAAAGATGTGTAGATGTGGCACTTAGGGACATGGTTTAGTGGTGGACTTGGCAGTGCTGGGTTAATGGTTGGACTCAATGATCTTAAAGTTCTTTTCCAACCTAAATGATCCTATGATTCTAGGAATACAGAAAGGAATGCAAAATGCCAACTGAAATGGCAACTCTAATGCACTCATTATAATGGGTGATTTTCACTACACCCCTGTAGATCAGTTACTTTTCAAATCAGGAGAGGGATCAGAGAAATATGCTGATATTCTCAAGGAACCAAATCCTATTGAAGCCAGTGGCAACAAAGACAACAGGGCAGGCTGGATACACATACCTAAACCTGTGTCTGGACCATGCTTTTTCAGTCCTTCTCTTATCTCTTAGACTGTACTCAAGAGGACCCAGTTGCAGGGTGAAGAATCTTGGTGTTTTTTTTCAGAAAAAGTATCAAGATTTTCTCTGAACTTTCTGGGAAGGTGAGATGGAAATGCAGGATGTCACCTGCAATTTTTTACTTTCTTGCAGTTTCAGCTGCAAATGCCGCAAGGACAGTATTTCTTGTGCTATTTTCTACAATATTCAGGTGCCAGATGAGCCCATAAATGTTCTGGGATAGTTCTGACCTAACCTGAGAAAGTCTAAACTGGGTCTGTTTGCAGATAGGTAGTGTAACCCTCCAGGGCTTTCAGCTCCACACCTTTCACCAGCGTCAGACAGACTCACCTTGCAAATACTGTTTAGATGACACAAGTTCCAAACTCTGTGAACACATGAAAAAGCATCACAGAGAAATGCTCTGCAATGATGTTTGCTCAGCAGCCTACCCAGAAAACAGATCCTCTTCACTTTCACTCTGTCCTTTTGGAGATTTTTTCCCTGTGTTTGGGCAGAGAAGGTGAGTCATGGAACAAAGTCAGTGTGGAAACTTACATTCAGCTATAAAAGTGCATGTGACAACTACCAGGGAAAAATATCATCCATACAACTCAATCTCACTGTAGTCGTACTCAGCTTGGAGGAAATACGAGTTAAAACCTGTTCCCTTTGGCTGATCAGCGTTGCTGCCTGCTGCATGTTGCTACCTTCCTCTGTGTGTCACAGAGCCTTCAGTGTTTGTTTCTTAAGATCTGAAAAATTTCTCCTGTCAGTTGCGTACGGCTAGGTGGATGGACACAAACACTGCCTCAGAGAGTGCTGGGGGGCACCTCTTTGCTCTGACACCTTCACAGAGCAACTTTCTAACCCCACCAAGACAGGGAATTGCAGTATTCCTGGGTGGTGGATGGGTTACAGTGCATAGAGAGTATGCCCCTGCTCTTGGGTCTTCATGCTCTGAACCATCTCCTCTAGGACAAGGCCTATGCATTTTATCTTCAAATGCAGCAATCTCCCTTTCCTTTTAAAATACGGTTGCTGTTGCTGCCACCTACCTTTTACGCTGGAGTGGATGCTAGGAATAGCCAACACGGAGCCTGGGAAGGAGCCCAGGATTTACTCCTCAGCCCAAGGGGTTACAAATGCAAGGTCTAACCCATGAGGTTAACTTGCTGTGTGGGCAGGAGGCATTAGTTGCTGCTTGCGAGAAAAAGTTTTCTGCCACAGAAGAGGAAAGGTTTCAAACCCCATTGAGCTGAGGAGATCACTTGTTGCTCTTGTTTGGTTGTGAGAGCTTTCATAGAGCAGATCTCAGTGCCTTCCCTGCACAGCATATGGTCATATCAGCCATGGAGCATTTCATGTAACAGGAGAGGAAGAGAACTCAGCAAAGGAGATCTGAACCCACCTCTCATCCTCCTCAACTGTTCCACAACTTGGTTCTTGTGGCACAGAAGCAGAGGTAGAGATGAAATGTCATCCCCAAATGTATGTCCTCAGCAAACCTCTGCACACATTCAGGCCTGTTCTGGGAGCAGCACAAATCCCTCAGGAACGCTGACATGTGTGGTCTGTGGGTCCTAAGCAGGTTTATCTGTCAGGTAGTCCCCAAATCATTCAGCTTTGCAGCAGTCAGAACACATGGGAAATGGGGGAATATTTAAGCAAGATAAACGTGGCTTCTCTGCAGGAAATGTCATTATGAGGGACATAGGACAGCTATGGCACTCTTTTTCCACCTGCTTTTCCACAGCAAAGAGCAAACCTGTGATTAATCTTGGGTGAGGAGGAGCTGCAGCCAATGCAGGTCTGCCAAGCCCAGGTGCTGCCATGCAGACATTTCAGCATCACAGGCTCGTGCCTACATGCTGAAATCCCACCCAAGCCCATTACCAGCTCCAGCCTTCAGCTGTGAAGCAGCACACATTTTCTGAGTAATTGGTTTCTTTTTTTTACACCGAGATGGCATAATTCCTGTACAGTTTGCAAACTAAGTATAGGAATGATTTCACCCACCGCCAATACGCAACCATCTTGATGGGAGAGAAAGCCTGACAGACGTCTCACAGCACACAACAGCTTTATGCTGCCATTTAGAACAGGAAGCAAGAAAGGATATTATATCAAACAGAAGGCATGGGAGACTTTCAGGTTAGACGGAGCATACTTAGTCACAGAAGAATTGGGTCGGTGCCCTGGGACCTGTGTTCACTTCCTGCAGGGACCCTAACATAGCCCAGAATAGTAGTAGTTAGGTAAAAGCCAAATACCTTCCCCTTTTTCTCCCCGTAGCAAATACTAATGCTTATGTCATTAAAGGAGAAGCATAAATAGAACAGCCTGGGGCTGTGGTTTGCAAAGTTCTCAGTCTGCAGATGAACCAACAGGTTTTCTTATAGCTCACTATTACCTACTTGTGCCATCAAACTTTTCACTGATGACATTATCAGGATGATCTTCATATCCACCCCACCATGTATACCAGTCAACTAAGGATAACCAGTGCACACATCTGTATGTTTTATATGTGACATGGTTTTCGTCTCACTGGCTGGCACACACACCAGCACGGCATGGGACAGCATGCACAGAAGAATGTTTCCTACTGGCAGATTAGACACTGTTTTGGAGAAGAAGGGAGAATTTGCCTGTATGTACAAAATATGCCAGGCCTGTTGTCCTCAGGGACAAAGAACATGTCTATTTTGTTTCCCCATATGGAGCTACTACAACCCCTGCCTGCAACACACTGATTTTACCAGTGCTCTCCACTACACGCTCTCTACCAGGTTTTCACTCCTCTCCAGAAACATGGGGCTGTCAGCCAGCATTCGTAGGAGAACGTATGGAACTACGCACAGAGCCACACACCTCTGTCTGTTCTTCTGCCAGGCTTTGTCAATGTTTTCAAGAGCAACTTGAGGAGGCAGAATCCGGGGGCAGATCCTTAGCACACTCATCAGCAGAGAACTGTTGACATCAGTGGAAAACAGGCTTTACACACATGATAATCCTTATATCGTTCAGGAACACCCTAGAACTGAAATCCCTGTAGTGGGATTCCTGGGGCATCAAACACATTCAGAAAAAAGAAGCCGCTTGGAAGGAGTTTTCAGTGGTAAATGGTGCTTGCCTAACCAATTCCCATTAAACCTAGGAGGTTTTAAAGGACCTGCCTGTCGCTTAATGTCTTATAATACTTGAACCTGAAGTCATGGGGTTCTGTGCCTGGTTCCCAAGGTAAACACATGTGATTTATTTCAGAAAGGCATCTGCAGCACAAGAATTCATTACATACATCCCCAATGGGCAGCAGCCAAAACATTTCAAATGTGCCAAGTTACCAGAATTTTATTAAAAGCTGTTAAGAGTTTGAGGGAAGGTGCAGAAAAAGGCAACCTCCTTCCCAAAGCCAGGTGGCTTAGGATAGACTTACGCCGCTTCCCAAACGGATGAGGCAAGCTGGAGTCAGAGGTTCCTTCCAGCAACAGTCCCCCTGGATGTTTCTCCGTAAGCTGCACAAATATTCTGGGGAGGGGGAGGGACAGAGAAAAGAGCGAAACCTATTCAATTACATCAAGATCACGACTGGCCCTAGTAAAATCATTTATGGAGTGAGGGAACCCGGAGCGGTTTGGGCTGGAGCCATCTGCTGTTATTTGGTATATACAGAATTGGTTTCTATGGATTTTATTAATAGGTCACGCGATTGTATACGAGGATGTGAGATCTGAATCTCTCAGGAGGGGTCCCTGGTTGGGGTTTCTATTGCCTTTATAGGCAATGGCTCAAACTTGCTTGCAGCAGCAAGTCCTTAAAAACTTGAGGGGAACGGGTATGGGTTTAGGATTCTGCCCATTTTTTTCTCTCCCCCCTCAGAAGCTTGAACTGACTTTGTTCTTGATCCGCTCCACAACATATTTACTAAATGGGGAAACAGGGAAATACCCTTACTTACTTTTACCAATGTCTGCATGAATTTTCTCGCTTTCCCACCAGTTTGAATGATATCTGACACAAAACTCAGGTCCCACTTTGATCCGTCTCTCAGGCACAAGGCTCTTGTTGGTGAATTTTGCCTTTACGCCATCGTTGGCTCTCCCTGTATGGATTCAAGCCCAAAGGGACTTGGACACACAGAGGCAGCTTGGGACAGGCGGGTGTAAATCGGAGCAGCCCAGAGGCTGCTGTGCCTCCCACGGGGAGCTGCCTACGGAGCCCCGAGCTGTTCTGGCGAGCAAGCTGTGACCACAGGAACAGCCAAGAGCCTCCCCCTACCCTTTGCTCTGAACTATGGCTCGCTTTTGCTTCAGTTCCCCCCAAAAGAGGCCAAGCCAAACCAAGAGAGCAAGCCTTTCACCCCATCTTCGTGTCCTGGCTGTGTGGAGAAAGCCGGGCCCTGCAGAAAGCTGTGCTGCAGCAGGGGTTCACCAGCTCCTCCAACCCTTCGGCTCACGAAGCCCCATCTCCCGGAGTCAGGAGGTCTCAGCACCGTTTCTCATCGGCTGGTTTTCCAAGTTAACCCTCTGCAGGACCGGGGGCTCCCAGCACCCCTGTTTCAGAAGGTCCCAGAAACCCTCGGCTGGAGCGCAGAAGGTCAGATACCACTCTTGAAAGCAAAGGCGGGGGGGTCCCACGGTGTCTAACCGGGGCTGATCCGAGCTGCAGGGCCGGAGAAGCTCAACTGGGACCGAGCAGAGCTGCAGGACCAGAGAAGTCTAATCGGGACCGAGCAGAGCGGCGGGACCGGGGCTGATCCGAGCTGCGGCACTGGAGAGACATCCAGTTTGTAAAATGTACTCTTAACTCGTGCAGAAAGCTAGTTGTAGAGCCATTGTTAGAAACTTAGGGGTTCCCTGGGTCATGTC
>JAVJGJ010000047.1:55800419-55832922 GCA_035590215.1 Microhierax caerulescens | reverse complement strand
CCGGTAAGTCCCTCCGCCACCCCGGGGTCGGGGCGCTCGGCAGACGATAGGTCCCTGCAACCCGCTCCGGGCTGCGGTGCGCGGGTTTCTTTCGCTCTTGTAATTTTATTTTTTTTTATTATTATCGTGTTTTTTCGCAGTGGTGACCGAGAGTTTTGCAGCCGGTTCTGGCTTTCGGTGGCTTTTTCTTCCTCCCCTTCTGTAGCTCTGCAAGTGGGAGCCTGTCCCTCCGGGCAGCTGGGCTGCGTTTGGGGAGCCGCTGGGGGGGCGAGCAGGGGTTGGAGCGGCTCCCCGAGAGGGGTGCGGGGGGGTTCTGCTTCCCTTTTGGGGATTCACCTCCCGCGGCGCCGGGACTCCCCGGCACAGCCCCCGCCTTGTGTTAGCGCGCCCGGGTAACTATTTTTCTCAGGTTATTGCCTGGTGCCGTGGGTCAGCCCGGGAGCCTGTCCCGGGGCAGCTGCCCGACAGCGCCAGGATTGGACCCTAACGCGGCCGGTCCCGTTACCGGGATGCATTGAAGTACTGAGCCGGCGGGTACGGCACTGCCTGCGGTTGCTTTGGGTCCCGCTTCGGTGGGAAGTGTCACGGCCCTGCCAGGGAGCTGTGGGAATGGCCGGCTGGCCCTCTCCAGCCTCATCGTGAGCAGTCCTCTCTGCACAGTCAGTCCTGAGCGGTGAGGATGGGATGAGTGGTGGGGAGGAAGGCTCTGCGGTGGGCATGGGAAGCCACATACCGGTGTGGCGTGAGTGACCGTGCTGGCTGGCGGAGCTGAGATGCTGGATTTCCACCTGGATGGAGTGAGCGGCTGTTGTGGGGAGCCGTGCCACCAGTCAGGCTGATGCTCCGGGATGATTCGCTCTGCTGGCACCAAACCTCGGCCCTGCACGGCCGGGCAGGGAGATGAGTGGGGAGGAGGTGGGAGCAGTGCGCCAGCGTGAGTGGGTGTGCACCGGCAGGCTCGCCAGGTCCTGTGTGGTGGCCAAGTGCGTCTCTCACTGGCCCCAACACAGCTTGGAGAGTGGTTTCCCCCTCGGCTGCTGCTTTCATCCTCCTCTTCAATTCCTGTCTTGTAATCCAGTGGTTTTTGAAAGTAGACCCACTCCTGATTCAGTGCAGAGTCCGCGTGCGTTGTCTGTGCACGGATCGAAAACATGGGGCTTATTTGGGATTTGGAGACTTGGGATGTGTGTGGAGTTTAATGACCCAGGGATTTCCAGGGTCAAGCTCTTTCACCTCTGGTGAGCATGAGAGGTTTGGGGGACTTTCCTTCTGTGGTGCCTTGTGATTTTATTTTCAGTCCGACGCACGCGGTTTGATGTAGTTCTGTGCAGGATTTGTGCCCAGAGTGCAGCTCTAAGAAGCTGTTCCTCAGGTGCAAGGGATTCAGCTGCATGTGGGGGCTTACTTTTGACAACCCGTGTCTTGTGATAACCTGCATCGGATTATCCAGTTTTCAGCATCCCTGATTTGACATTAGGTATAAACAGGGGTTCAAGGTTTCCCGGGGCTCTTGCAGATCGGGAGCATACCTCTGTGTCTGGGCACAGCCTTTACCCTAAGAAGATTTTTGCAGCTTGTAAAAGCTTCTCTGTTGGAGGCAGGATGCGAGGCTGGATGGGCTGCCAGCCTGGTGGGATGTGGATTTAAAGGATCTTTTATACCTTCATTCTCTGAATGGGTTTTGGTGCTGCAGTTTTTTCCGTGGGTCTTAAATCTCCTTGAGAAACCTGCAGTTCTGCCCTGTCAACGTGTGCTGATGGGTGATGCATTTCTTTTTTTGGAGGCTGTTAGAACCCATGAGGGAAGTGTGCTCATGCAGAGAGATGCAGTCTGGATTTTCATCCAGGATGGAGAGACTGTGTTGCAAAGAGCCAACGATTACAGCAGCTGGAGGAGCGCAGTTCTCTCTCCTTTCCTTCCAAAATGTTGCTATCGCTTGATGATGCTTCGTGATGTTAGTGTGCAGCTTGGACTTGATGTGTTTTCTGAATTTTTCCATCTGGAAGAAGCCGGTGAGGATTGCACGGTGTGTCTGGCTTCCTGGCAGAATGGTGGGATGGAGTGTGCTGCTGCGGTACGGAAGGTGATGTGCTTCCAGCCCTGCTTTCCCCAGATGGACGTGGGAACCAGTGCAAAAGCTGGCAGGATCTTCTGTTCATGTTGATCTGGCCCTGCTGTTGGAGACCTGCTGGTCGAGGCTAGAGGGAAGTGAGTCAGGGTTTGCTGTTAAAGGGGATATCTTTTATTAGACTGCTTGGCGAATACAGGCTGGCTTTGGAACGTGCAAGCCTGTCTACATGTAGAAGCAGCAAACCTCAGAGCTGAGAACTGGGAGGGAGTGACAGCTCTGAGCTTACCTTGGCTCTCCTAATTGAAGAGATCATCTGAAAGAAAAGGAGAAAAAGCTCAAGAAAGATCTTTAGCAACAGTTCAGCTTGTACAGCTCATCTGGTCTAAGCAAATGTGTTTGCTCTCCACAGATCTCTGGACTCTTCTAGATCCTGAGATCCAGCACAGGAGAGGGACGTGTATGCACTGAGCCAGTCTTTCTCTTGGAGGTGGCAGAGCCCTTTGCAGCCCAGCTCCCACAGCAAGGAGCTGTGGGCAACTGGGCTGGTGCTCACTGATGCCTGGCAGTAGCAGGAGGCTTCTGGGCTCAGTCACTTCCACTCCCTTCTCTGCACGTAGTATGGGCTGAGCACAATGTGCGCAGAAATGTGCAGAATGTCAGCTGTGCACTGGGGAGATGGAAAACGCATTATGGAGCCATAAGAAGTGGAATATGGAATTCAATTTTTTTTTTTTATTTCCTTAGATGCTTTTTAGAAAAGCTATAAATGGCCCTCTGATTCCAACCCTGGCACATTTACCCTCAATCCCCAGACTTTTCTTATTTTTTTATTTAAGCTCCACAAGGGGAAATGGGTGACCAGGCCTTTTTGGTGAGTGCCTCTGGGGAGCAGTTCCCCATCCCTGCATGCAGTTGTGCATGCCAGGCCAGGACCATGTTTCTTCCTGATACCTTTTAGGCCTTTGCTGAGTGTGATGTGAGTTGCAGAGCTGGTGAATATTGTCTCAGCTGGGCCTGAAACATGCTGTCTCCCTGGGCTTGCCCTATACCCTGTGTGGTGTGAGCCTTTGTCTGCTGTGGCGAAGGCTGTGGTGAGCATCAGAAGAACAGCATTAGTGGTTTTCTATCTGTGAAAGTGTGGGTGAGCAGGCATGAGCATTGATATGTGGGCTTTTTTGTTTGTTTTCTGTCTGTCCTTGCAGTTCTGATCCGGTCTGGCCTAGTAATCTTCCCATTAGTCACTAAAATGCCACTGGTATCCAACTTAATCAGTCTGTCCCAGATCATCTTTAATAAGACATGAAATCAAAAGCAAAGATCCCCTTTAAAATAAACGCCTTCCTCTTCAAAGCCACTGGGGAGTTATTCTCAGCAGAAGACTGATTGCACAAGAACAGAGAGCAAGAGAAGAACGTTTTAGTGGAACTAGCGAATAAATTCAGGGCTGCAGGATGGGGGTTCGTGGCTCCTCACTTGGTTTCAGTGCTGAGGCTGTTGCTCCAGGAGCTTTTCCTGGAGCCACAGGGCTTGGGACTGAGCTGGGCCTGGGATGGTGGAAGATGTGGCATCAGTGTGGGCCATGGTAGGGACCCGTGGAGCAGTTTGGGCCAAAGCCAGCTCACCTAGTGCTGCAGTGGTTGTGGTGGAAGTGTTCAGTGACCTGGGCGTGCATGGGTTCATGGTTGAGCACTGTGGCTGTGTGCAGCTCTTCACCCTACTTCCCTGTCTCGGTGACCTGGGGTAGGAACATGCTGATGCATGTTATTGCTGTGTCTGGTCTCAGGTGCCAGCTTCTCTTTCCACAGCACTTGAGACATTGCAAAGGCTACCCAGAGGGTTTGATCTGGTCTTTCTCAGGCTTTTAGAAGTCAAGGCTGAAAGGTATGCCTGTACCCCCTTAAAAAAGGAAGATTCAGCTCCCAAATGCATTCCCCAAACACTTTTTTTCTGCCCTGAAAGATCCTAATATAAATGCTAGTGGAGACCAAGGGACTGAATTTGATGAGAATGTGCAGTAGGCTGGAGCCTGTCCTGCTCTCCTGAGTTAAACCCAGGTCAGCCAGCATTTTGTGCAGAACTAATGGCCACTTCTGTGAAAGCCCCCCTAATTTTACACTCTGCAAGATGATTTGGGGCAGCCCAGGGAGGACAAGCCACAACAGCAATGAAAACCTGGGTGGAGCCGAGCCAGGGTTTGGCTCTGCACCGTAGAAGCTGCATGGGACAAAGTCCGGTTGGCAATGTGTGCTGTGCCTGGCAGCACGGGACAGATCCTGTAAGGAGCCAGCCAAGCTACTGCGTGGGCTGCTGTGTAAACAGTATGTGTGCGGGCCAGGTCCTTGGAGGGGGTGGGAGGATGGGTTGAGTGTTCAGGTGGTGATTAAAGACCATGTTGCTTGAAAAAATAGCCCTGGGTGGGTGGATTAGAGGTGCTCTGCAAGCCTGCTACGACCAGGAGCTTGTGTGCTAAATAACAGAAGTCATCTGATTGATAGCTAGATGATTCAGGGGAAAAAAAAATAAAAATAGGTTCTGTACAGTTGCTTTGGGAAAATAATTTGTGAGATAAGTCTTTGCGAAGGAGGTACAAATGTCTTAAATCCAACACAAACAGGGTGTTTGTGGCCTCTGTGGTTCTTTGAGTGCCCCTGCACTACTAGGACTGTTCTGGAGTGATTGTGTTTGCCTTGTTCATGTGAAAGTGTTTCTTGCAGAGCAGCTTCCAAGTGCCTACAAATCCCCAAGGGTCTACTGGAAATTTTGCACATAACAGTTGTTAGCTCAAACATCACCTGCAAAAGTGAATGCTGTATTGTGCTACAAGTTGTACTGCTGCTGTCTTGGTGCAGAGGTTCAGAGGAAGATGCTGCTGCTCTGGGGTATCTGTTGAGATCTGTCCTTGCTGATGATGTCCCTGTCCTTCAGTCCTGAAGTGGTCAGACAGACTAGATGGCCATTGCAGATTCCTTCCAACTGAACTGTTACATTAGATTTATATGTACACGGAAGTCCATTGTGATGAGGATGGTGGATTACTTGGATTTGCTTAGTGGCTACAACTTCTTTGGGTTTTTGTGGTTGAGCAGAGGTCAGATCATTATAATCTAGTTGTAAACTGGAAATAGCGCAGCACACTCTGTAAGAGTCTGAAAGAATCTAGCAGATACTTAATCTCTTCATAGGGGGCTGTTGCACCTTTTGCTCTGCAAGGTGGCAGCAGTGATGCCCTATCCCAAGGCATAAGGACCTTGCAGAAGGGTGGTGGATGCAGGGTGATGGGCACATCTCTTACCAGCTCTTGATAATGGGGAAATCTTGCCTCTGATCAGGTTTAAAGGATTGGGGAATCCCATGTGTGGGGCAGCCTGAGTGCTGTGATAAGGAAGGCTTGTTTGGGGAAAATGGCTTGGGGAAAAAGTGTAGGGTGATGCCTGTAATGGCAGATGGTGAAGATGAACTGAAGGAAAGAAGTGTGCATGCAAGGAAACTGTTTTAAATATACTCTTCACATCAGCCTCTCACCTATTCCTCTCTGTTACTACTCGGGGAGTGCCCTGTGTGGGACTGCCCTGTGTGGGACTGTCCCTTTTATACATGCTGGGTCAGTGCAATGTCATTGCAGAGGGGTGGCTGCTAGCGTTACCTGTCGCTGGGGGATGCTGATGGGTTGATAGCTTGGTAGCTGCAGCAGAAATGATATGGTTGCTTTGGAAGTGAGTGGCTGGAGAAAGATGTGCAGGCTGAGATGGTGGGGCAGAGTGGTCCAGGAGTGTGTAAGTGATGAATAACCAGTACTTGTAAATAGGAGATCAGAGATTTGGGCTTACTTCTGTTGAGATTGGTCAATGCATTGATGTAGTACGGAGCAACACTTGTTATGCTGGATTGATGAGGCATCCTTCAGTAAAGATACCAGGCTGGGCCAGGTTCCCAAAAAGCTTTCCTTGCTGATGTGAGGTGCTCACGCTGCAGCCGTGATGCCTTCGGTTTGCCTTTCAGCACAAAACTACAACGCTGATCCCTCTGCTGCAATCCTCCTGCTGGCTTCCCGCTTGGAGAGTGAGTGGTTTTTGGGAAACCTGAGCACCCGGTTAATAAACCCGTGGAATGCATTTGCTGCTCCTTGGTCTTAGTCCCTCAGTGCGGGTGCTAGCAGAGTAGCAAGACTCATTAGAGAAATATGCAAAATATTTTGGTTATTTCTCTTTGGATGGTGCTGGTGGCTAGTAAAAGAGATAAACAGAGACTGTATTGAGCTGTGCTTAGTTTATTGCATCATGGGTTTTATTGAAAGGTTCAAGGTCTGTCTCTGAATGCTGTTGCTGCCTGGGATAAACCCAGCAGCAGGGTGCATTCGAGCTGCTCCCAAGCTGTGCAGTGCTTTGCCAAAGGGGAAAATGGTAGGGAAAGGTGTCATTTCAGTGCTGTCACTGTGTATTCTTTCTGAACAGGGACTGCAGGGGGGGCAGTTACAGTACTTCAGAAAAATCATGGTGGATCAAGTCCTGTCATACTTGTTTCTTGGGTTTGTGCTGGAAAACTGCACTTGGCTCCTCTTAACCCCTCCAGGAGCTGCTCCTCTGATGGTAGCAGCCAGGGAAACCCCTGCTGACGTCTCGTTGCAGCCTTCTGGGTGTTGAGGCTGGGAGAGGACCATCAAGGCTGTCTGGATGTGGGACCACACAACCTGTTGCTCCCTCCCACTCCCCATCCTCTGTTTCCTGCTAGGATGGCTCATGCTGGTGTTGCTGGCTGGGAGGATCTGTTTCACTGGTGGCCCGGACTGATATTTGCTTGCTCCCCTTCTTGTGTTACTGTCACTTTTGGCTGTATTTCCTGGGGAATAGGAAGTGCTCCTGGATGATGACTTGAGCCATGAGTGGCTTGGATGAAAGGGCAGCTATGTTGTTTTCTGTGTACCCTCATGATGGTCTCTGTCTGAAGACTGGCTTGGCTTTACCTCAGAAATGATCTATTGAGTGTGAAGGATTTGAGGAACGATGCCTGCTCTTGCCTATTTTTGTTTGGGCTGGGGATGCTTGCTGAGGCTCTCCACGATGCTCTCCCCAAGGTGCTGTGATGCTAAATACGTGCACGATGTGTGTCACTGTTACCTGGCTGATGACTCAAGAAAAAGAGAGAAAATATTTAATCATAGCAATATTTCAGCAATTTCACCTATGGCATTACCGGTGTGACTAACACCTGGTGCACGCTTGGTTGCCTTCAGGATGGGGCTGTAAGTGGTGAGGGTGTGTGTTTTCTGTTCGCAGTTTGTGTTACAGGAGGTGAGGCTGAACAATTGTTTTTGGACCCAGTGTAAAAGGTGCTGAAGATTTTAACTGTCTCATGGAGGGAAAGCTGGGGAAGAGCTAGTTTCAGCCTTGGTCTATGTCCAGGAAATCATGTGCTGGAGAACTTCCCCTTCAGGAAGCTGGTTGGACTGTACCAAGGAGGTGGTGTGGCACACTGTGCTTTCGTCCTGGACTGCCGTGGAGTCCCAGAGCTGTTGGGGACTTGGATGAGATGGAGCAAGACTTCCAGTACCCAGTTCATCATTATGTGAGAAGCTGATTTGCCTTTTGTAGTATGTGTTGCCAGAGAGGTGTAGTCTGGTGTCACCTCTGCAGGAGCTTCTCTGGCAGCGATGGCTGTGTGTTTCCTGTGGGAGTTGCCAGGAGGTGATGGAGGTGGGAGGTGTTTGTGGAAGAACATGGATGTGTTGGAAAGGGTCTCCCCTTGCTGCAAGGGGAACCTCCCACCTGCCTGACTTGTCTTGGGCTGGATTTTCAAAACCTCTGTCCTGGGTTTTGACAGATGGGTGCCTTGGGCAGGTATGGTTGAAGGGCTCTAGGCTGCATCACGGACCACCATCATCTTCATGGCCATGTTCAGGAACAGGAGTGTCACAGAGGGCTTTGAGTGGTGCCTCTTCAGTAGTCTCCCTCACCCAAAGAGGATGTAGGGAAATTATGTATATAACGTATATTAAAAACCTGCTTTTCCCTTTGCAGTGCTTGGATAAATTGCATGTGTGTTTGTTGTGTGAGTTTTGAGCTGTGGGTAGACACAGCAATGTTCTCCTTAATTGCAGGTTGACATCCTTCTGGTTATTAGCTTGCAGTCCTTGAGAAATGAGAAGAGCAAGCAATATGGTCAGGGACTGATGAAAGCTCAGGTATGCCTTTCATGTGCCTGTGTGTATATATGCATCGAGTCCAGTGTGTATGTGCTGGAATGGGTCTGGTGGGTGAAGCCTCCTGCAATTCTTACTATAAGTGTGCTTGCTCCAGTATTGTTTTTTGGCCTGGCAGGCAGCAGGTTTCCTATCTGCTCCGGCTTGTGGGAAGAGCATGGGTAAGGTACTTGTTGCCTTCTTGCTAATCCCTGCTTCCGTTTGTTGCTTCCCCCTCCCTTTGCTGCCTGCAGCAGGCATCTCTGCCTGCTCTGAGAGCACGGGCTGGGAGCTGGGGCACTGGTAAACACCCCTGGCATACAGGGATCAGGACCATGGGGGTTCCTGGCTGCTGAATGCTTTGCTAAATGCTTTTATAGGACACCCTTTGTGGCATGTCCTATGAAACTTTCTGCAAGGTAAACTCGCTGTGAGGCTCTCTTGGGGCCGTCTCTGACGTAACCTGTCAAGAAATGGTCTGCTCTTTGAATTGCAGCTGAAAGTCTGGTGGTGGATGGATGACCAGTTGCTTACCTAGCATTACCAAAGCAACGAGTTGTTGCTTTCCATGACTCATGAAAATGCACTGTAGGCTCTCTTAAGAATGGCTGAGATCATTTTTTGGCTGGGTTTGGGCAGCTGGTTTCCTTAGCAAATAGCAGTGGGGGTGGAGGGAGGGGGATTTCCAAACTTGTTTCTTTGGATGTGTGATCTGTTTTTTTGAGCTCGCCTAATAAAATACTTATTTCATTTGAAAAAGGGGGGCAGTGGGGAAAGACCTGTAACTTCCATGCCTGTTTAGTTTTGTAGCATGTTTCATTTAGTTGTAGTTTGCCATAAAAAGGGGAAAGGTACTAACATTAAAGCCATGTGCTGTATTTTTTCTCTTAAATAAGCAAGCACAGAAACATTATGGGTGGTATTTTTCTTTTAAAACAAGTCCTTCTGGGGAAGGAGAAGGAGGTGCAGAGAAAATTCTGCAAACAAAACTGTAATTGCATCAGCTATTTTGTTGATAATGCTTGTTCAGATAGAGGACTCTGATTCTGTGGTGATGCAGCAAGGCAAAGAGTATTAGCAAGAGGTGTTTTAGCATCAGTCTGTTGTTTGTTTTTTTTTTTTAAGTATTTATTTGTAGGCCCTTCATTCACTTTCCAGTTTTGTCTGTGCAGTCTAAAAGGAGTAGCACTTCCATCCCTGAGAGCCAAGTGCAGCAAGATTACCATTATCTGGAGAATCAGCAGATATAGCTGTGTGAGAACTTGAGATAGCAGGAGGTCCCCAAGCGTTTTGCCAGGTTGCAGCAGCCTCTGCAGTATCTTTCCCAAGCCTAGCCAGCCTTGGCTGGCACCTGAGAGCAGGCAGCGAGGAAGGAGGGGAAATCCTCAGTAAGCAGAAAGTAATTGTTTGAATAGGGAGATAATGCAGTGCGGTGGATTTAATGTGCTCATGCTGTGCGGGTGGCGGAATGAGCAAGGGTTAGGCTTGTTAAACGCTGTATGCAGCAATGTTAGCCGAGTCCAGGAATTTAATAGATGTGGACCAACCTCTCGTGCTGTGTGTGTTCTCTGCCAGTGCTTGGCTGTGGATAAATTCCACAGCTGGGGCAGGCAGAAGCGTGTCCGGGTGTGCTACAGGAATGGGTTGGAGCTGCCCAAGGGCTGCAGAAGGGCAGCAGCTCTGTCCCGGGAACAGCAGGAACACAGAAGCGTAATGGCCCGGCTGTGGGCCAGGGGTGAGTGGGAACAATGTGACTGAACAGGTTTGTGCTCACTTCCTTGTAATCTCGAAGATGAGATAATGCAGAAACCCAGATACGCTGGCCAGTAGAAAATCGAGCCTCTCTTTTTCTGCCCCTGCATGTGTCCTGCAAGGCCGGAACAGCTGACTTGCTATCATCTCTGGCTGCACAGCTGGTTAAAAGCAAATCCTTCTGGCTGGAGGAATGGCACAGTTGAGCTTCAGTTGGGGTGATGGACGGACGGTACCCTCTGGGCTTGGCTCTGTTGCTGCCTGTGCAAGCACCCTGCACAGGTGCATCAGATTTCTCAAGTCTTTCCTGCTCTCCTCCTCCTGAATTTCTCTGCATCTTAGTTAGCTTTGGGCAGAGCAGGGTAAAGACCACTGGTTAATCGGAAGTGTAGTGTTTACCTCCTTTTTCCGTGTGTTCAGTGCATAGCCTAGCACACCCCAGATTCAGGTCTTCTGGATCTTAATAGCTTTCTTCCATGAAAAAAAAAAAAGGAAATGTCACCTGCAGGAAATGTCACCTGCAGGAAATGTCACCTGCAGCCTTCTCCTCTTCACTGCACTTGCAGATATTTGAATATGGGGCTGACATTTATTGCTCTTCAGCGGTAGCTAGCTGTAGCTCACATGCCTGCAGTGCCATGGTGGCTAGCACAGTGCACTGAAGCCCTGCCCCAGGGCTCAGCTTGAGCTGTGCAAGAGCCAACAAAGGCTTTTTCAGAAGGCAAAGTCCTTTTTTACAGACTAGTTATTACCAGAAGGCATTTCTGGTGGGCAAAACCCGGCAAGGGCTGTAAATCCAGTCGTTTCACTGAGCAGAGGTTGTCAGCAGGTGAGCTGGCATGCCTGACTTCCAGGGCTTTACCCTGCTTAATGCTGGATAAAGTAAGTGCAAGCAAAATTTGGAAAGCTCTTCTGCTTTTTTTTTTTTTTCCCAATGCATAATGCTTTTATGACTAGGGAAGCATCGAGGTAGATCAAGGGCTACCTAGCTTCTAGGCAGGTGTTGCTACGAAACCTGTGTTTTCTCATCTGTAACTCACAAATGGAGATGTTGGAACACTTGCCTCCCCCAACTAAGTAATTCCCTGCCCAGTCTAAGGTTTCCAGTGTATAGTATTGGCGGAAAAGAATCCTGGACCACATTCTTGCCTCTAAAAAATGAATAATTAAGTTTAAACCAATTATTTTTTTAAGATTTTTTTTTTCTATTTCTTTTCATTTGAGCACTTCAATCTTTGTGGCTTACACTTCTTTCTTCAGCTTTTGACATCTGTAAGTATTTCTTTTTAACAAAAAAAAAGGTAGCGTGGATTCTGATGTAATCATGTGACTCCAGGAACTGGGTGCTAAAGAAAAACACTGAATCCTATAAGAACTGGCAATGTTCAGGGTTATCCCATGGTCCAGCAGCTGAACTAGAAAATGAAGTAAAACCTTCTACTCCCAACAACCCTTTCCAGTGTTGCTTCCCCATCCCTGGTGTCAGTCCTGTTGCAAGAATGTAGATAATGTGGCTTTTGGGGTTTTTAGGATGTGTAGCTTGTTGTTTGTTTGGCTGTTTGTTTTTTTTTAAAATAATTTAAGGAAAAAAACCCTTTTACTATATACATGGTGAAATTTGCAGATCTGTGATCCTGAAGCTTTCAGTCGCTCTTTGGGTTATGTGTGAGGGTGATCTCTTGTAGAAACCTTGCATGGTGATGCATGCTTTGCTTGAACAGGCTTTGGAAATGCTGAAGTAATGCAGTTGCTGAACCTTTCTCTGTGTAACTGCACTACTTTTGTGTTTTAAAACTTAAAGAGAGGGCCTTGGTGCTGCTAGTGGCATGAATCAATGCCAATGCAAACTACAGTGTAAACTGTACTATCAAAGCTGCATTGGATTCCCTTCTCAAACCCTTTGGTTCCTTGCATTTCCTTTTAAAGGGGTGATTGGTTGTTTTGGGTTTGTTTTTTTTTCGAGCTGTTTTCTGACAGTCTGTTGCAGGAGGCTTGACCTGGCTGGTTGATGGAGGCGATGCTTGCTGTCTGTTCTCTTGCCAACCTGTTTTCTGAAAAGTACATGGAGTGCCTCTCCATGTTGGACAGGATCAGGCTTGAGTGCTCAGAGAAGTACAAGCACTCTGATAATACAGAAATGAGGTCCCTGCACTGCTTGTGGCTGCTGGGACAGGAATTAGCGGAATTGCTTGGGTGCCTTGGAGCTCACTGAAGCCAAAAACCAGGCAAATGGAAGTTTTCCTTTGCTTAACTCTCCTTGGGTAAGTCCTGTTAGTGTGAGTGAAATAACAGCCAGAAAATGAAATGGCTAAAGAGGGCAATACTCGCCCAACATAATATACTGGCTTTGCTTGCCTGCTTTCTTTACAACGTGGGAGATATTTATCCTGTGACTAAGCATAAAAGTTAAGAGATGGAAAAGGTCCTATTAGATCATCTTGTCCACCTCCCTGCTGGCGTGCAGTTTTTTTCCCTGGTGTATATTTATTAATAGACTGCTGGGCAGACAGGAGTAGTTTACTCAGGATACTATGGAAGAGTAGCAGCCAGCCCATGCAGGTGAGGGATTCTGCACGTGCATGACTTGACTTGCCTATGCACAAGTTGCTTGCAGCAATTGGATTTTGTAGTAAAAGGGCCAAAAGCTCTAGACTCAACATTCTTTGCATGCTTGGAGCCTTCCCATTGACTTGCTGAAACTCTGTGCAGGCATCAGCTCGTCTTTTTTTAACATTGAAGGAATAAGCTGATTTTACTTTATATTTATGATGGAGTAGGTGGTTTGAAAACTAATAAGGGGGGGGGGGGATTAGAAGCCCTTTGGTAAGGAGGGGTCAGCCAGCTAGACATCTGCACAGCTGGCCGGGCCTCTGTTGGCTGTGATCTATGACAGTAGTGTGTAAAGATGCCTGGAGGAGATGTCAGAAAGGTGCAGGTGGAAATGCTATTGCTATGACAAACAGATCAGGGCTGGAGTTTCAGGCCAGAGCTTGGGGACCATCAACACAGTTTCATTTATTACTCATCAGTAACCATAGCACAGCCTTGTGCACGTGTATTTTCTTTTTCTTGGTTTTTTTTTTTTTTTTTTCATTTTGCACTCCCTGATTTCATTTGCAGCTCAGAGCACTTAGCATCTCCCAGATTGAAATAACTGAGTGTTGAGTATAAAGGGACAGATTCTGTCCTTAACTAATTCAGGAAAAAACTAGAGCATGTGCTCAACAGATAGGGGATGGAACCAGAAATTTCGTATCCAGGCATGTGCTGAACTGCCTTCTTGTGTTAGGACTGTGTTGGCTTTTGCATTTAGGATCACTCTGCTGGCTCCAGAGGTGTCTCCTCGTCAACAGGGGTGTGAGATCAATATTTAGGATTAGAGATCAGGACTGCAGGGGAGCAACCAAGCCTGATCTGCCACCAGTGAGATATTCCTGCTGGTGGTGACACTGTGCTGGGCCCCTGGGGCTGTGCTGTGGGACCTGATGATCTGTTTCTTGACAGCACAGTGCAATTTGTGTAGTTTTCTGGGGGTGTTACGGGACATCTCTTGGCTGAGCAATTGCTCTGTTGAATCAGGAGAAGCTATCCCCTGCATCCATGGGGGGTAGGGGCTGGGTGTTCCATGGTACAGACCGTGTCCCTGGCACCGATGGTCTTTCTCTTGGTGTGTTCTGTGGAAGTGACAGTATCAGACAGTATCACAGATGACGTTTTCCAGGAAAATGTCCAACACTTGTAAATGAGCCCTGACATGGGCTTTGCCTCCCTTCCCTCAACCAGACATCATCTAGGGAGGAGGGAGCTGGAGCAGGGCGCAGTGCATGCAGGGAGCAAATTTGCCTTATTATTATTATTTAATTTAGAGAAAACTTGGTCTAAAGATGTAAAAAGCAATTGCAAATGCTGTCTGGACACTGCCTCTCCTCATCAATTAGTAGCATTAAATGCTCAGCAGGGAGGATTAATTAGAAAACTGAAATCTTTCCATCGTGACAGCCTTCTGGTTTCCATTGAAATGCAGCTGAAGAACTGGAAAGGCTTCTGTATTTTGTTTTGATATGCAGGCATATGTTTCTTTCCATCCTGGAAATTAATTCTGTCTGTCTGTAATGGGGCTGTGGGAATCAATATTGAGTTGAACTGTATTTCTCCAGAGCTTTCTTCTAAAAGTAGTTAGGACTGTTTCCCCGCTGTGCCTAATAAGTGACCTGATTTTGGAGCAGCTGAGTAACTAGTCATCCAGTTCAGAGATGTTGTGCAGCTGCCTTGACAGTTCAAGGTTGGTCCGTGGTCTCAGGGGCGATGGGCTTCTCTCTTCAGAAAGTCTTTAGGTCAAAATTCTTCTGAGATAGCTGAAGAAGCCCACAGCCTTCTGCTGCCTGTGACTTTCCATTGCACGCACCAGGCTGGATGCTGTACGAGAGGAAATTACTCATCGCTCTGCCTGCCTTGCAGACTGCTCTTGGCCTCGGTGAGCTGCCATGCTCTCTCTCAGCCTGACATTCTGCAGTGCCCTAAGCTGGATTTAGAGGCAGGATCTGCTTTTTCCTCGGTTTCCTCATCTTTCCTTCCCTCCACCGGGCTTGGGGAATGAAGGAGAGTTGGTGCAGCAGCCATGACCTGCCCTTCACAGGGGGGTGTAGGTCACCGTTACACGATGACTCTGGGTGGCACAGTTTGGGCAACTCAAGGTTGCTTCTCATTCTCTAGAAGAAGCTGCCTTGTATGTGCTGGAGCAAGCAACAGCTTGTACATGGGCTCTGCAGAGCCACAGCTACATGAAAATTGGATGGTGAAGGACTGGCAGGGCAGACCTGGGGGTTTCTAAGCACTTTGGGCAATACATAGTGCTCTGCAGACCTGTAAGGTTGTGTGAGTGTATGGCTGTGTGCTGCCCAGTCTGGTTCCTGCTCTGTTGATGGCTTATTTTTTATTGTGTTTAGTCATGCATTAAGGCAAGTGTACTTCAGTTCATGTGATACTAAAGTCAAAAGGACAAGGAGAAGGAAACCTCTCTGAAAGCTGACCCATGTGTTTCTATTTCATAACTCCATCACGATCCCACTGATGGCATGTGTAAACCAGCAGCTTGTGGAGACAGTAGTGTCCTGGGGCTGTGCAGAATCATGGTCCTTCTGCCCAAAACCACAGCACATCTTTTAATCTTTGCTTGCCACCAAGCACTTGCTGAGCTCTGCTTCCTCCCCCTGGTCTGATCTCAGTCCAGATTTTCATGGCAGAAGTGGCATGACCAAGAAAAGGATCTTGCAAATTTTGCAGTGGCTCTTGGGGGCTGATCCTCAGGTCCTGGTCTCACCATGTGCTGTGGAGCTCACGCTTCTTGCCCACGAGGAAGGAGCAAACTAACCAGGTAGCTGCTGAGAGAGCAGAAAGTAGTCAATTAGTCCTCAGCCCTTGGCTTCGCAGTCGATCAGAAAGTCACCTTGTGATCAATCAAATCTAGACAGGCTGCAGGGGTGAGGCTGTGGCTTGTTAAAGAGGAAGCTGTGTGGTGGGATGGCTGCGGGAGGGACTATCGATTGCAGCAGGTTGAGGGTAAGTGGTGGTATACAAAGGCTGGTAGGACAAATCACAGGGGATACAGGTGTTAATCTGTGTGCTTTCAGCGGGATATGTTGCAAGTGACAGAAAGTGGGTCAGTTAGAAGGTAGGATGAGCATGGAAGATGGCACAGTGGCTTCAAAGCCCTCATCCTGCTATGAAGTCTTGCTGCCCACGTAGGGGATGGGATGGAACTCCTTCCTGGTCCAGAGCTTGGTCACCTAGTGTTATGTTATAGCATGTTGGACCAGTCATAAAGTCTGTAATACATTTGATACTCTTAGAGGTCAAACCTACAGAGACAGGGTTGGTTCCTGCTTGCCATCGTCCTCATGGAGAACTGAGTGTCCCACTCCCCGGTGCAGATGCTGGCTCTCAGACCACGTTCTCCATTGCACAACATTGGCTTTGCAGCTCTTTGGCATAAAGCTTTGTTCATGGAAACTTCATTTCTGATGCTGGATAGCAGATCGGTGCTGCACAGATGCTTTTCTCCCAGCTGCTTTTCTCAGGAAAGATTTTGCTCTGAGACAAATGCTTTTCTGAGGGCATATTTAATCTGAAGGTTTTGGTATCTATTCCTCTTTTTGGTTTCTGCTCCTTCTTCTTTCCGCTTATTCCAGGAATGCACAAGAGGCCTGAAGCCTAACTTTTCCAGATAACACTCTTCTGTTTTGATTTCCCTTCTGCAAAGTCCTCAGTCATTTGAGAAGAAACACAAAAATAAAGCCATGAAAACCTGCAGGAGGAAGAAAGTACAACACTCTTCTTCTGCATTGGCTTTTATCTCATACATAGGGATACACCTTCTCTTTCCTGTGTTCACTTAGGGTGGTTATGTCCATTGAAATCAGCGTTTCTGTTGGTGTAACTTGCATTCTCTCTGATTTATAAATGCACAGATAACTATCAGGACAGGATTTTTCCCTGTAAAAGGGGAAATGGTGCAGAACAGTGCTCTCCTCTAGCTGCAGACCTTCATCCTCAGCAGGCAGGGCTGTATATTTAAATAATCCTGGCTTGACTGGCTTCTGGGGAGATGAATGTACTGGGTTGCAGGAGGTGAGGGTCCTTTAGACTTTGTCACTTCAGTGCTTGATTTAAAAATCTGCATTTAGGTACTGAGTATGTTGGGACTGAAGTGGGCTTTGGGGTGTAATCAGGGCATCTGCAAATTGGTTCGTCTCCACCAGCTGCTGAAGGGAGACAGTTCCTCTGTAACAAGTACAAGTTCAGTAGAGACATAGTTCTGCACTGTGCAGACCTTGATAGAAGTAAAAATCAAACAGGTGGGGACCACGTGTGTTCTCTGGAAATTTACTTTGCTTGAGCTTTCTGCTTATATATGTAAGTGTGTGTGTGTGTAAAAATACGTTAACTGACTTTATAGGGCTGTGTTGTCTGATTTTTTTGCTGATAGAGTCCTTTCTAATCCTTTTGATTTGCACTGTTGTTTCATGGGTTTCCAGAAGTTGGAGATCTGTATGGGAAAACAAAGCTATTTTCTATGCCGGTATGCATTTCTGATTACTTCACTGAATTTGGTAAAAGGATTATGACTGTAAAGCAAGAAAAGAAACTAACTGAAAAAAAATAACTTATTGCAGCATGCTGTCTGTAACATTTAATTTACAAAGTAATTTGTGAGAAGAGAAAGTGTTGAGTGGGATGAGTTTTAAGTTCTCAATGGCTGCTTTAAAGGGCTGTCATGGAAGTTAACAGCAGGAGTCATGCAGGTTTTAAAGCTCTTATTCTATGTACGTGGTGTGCTGGAATCAACAGGATGGCTCAAGAGATTATTTTCTTCTTTAGAAGCAGCTGTTGAATACAGCTGCATTGGCTGGGTCACCAGCTAAAGGTATTGTCCATCATGCATGGTGGCTTAAGCACAGATCTCCCAGCAACATGTTGTGAAAAAGATTCTTAAGCAGTTTTGGGGTGGTGCACCCTAAAATAGGGAGCAGAAAAACCAGCTGATGAGTGTTCATATAGAATTGTTTGTCAGGTTTCACGTGCTGTAGTTCCTGCACTGGCTTGCTCCTTATGTGAGCTGTGCTGATGTACGTATGTCACTTCTTGCTTAGCAGCCTTATCAGTGCATGCTCAGAAAAGGTTTGTCGGGTTTTTTCCTCCTCATCTTGTCTCCTGAAGTTTGTCCCTTGAGCCCACATGGGAGATATGCCTGCAAACCAAGCCTGGTCACACTTGTGTTTGCAAAAAGTCCATCCCAGTTGCATGCCCATAAACATAAAATCATAGAATCGTTTGGGTTGGAAAAGGCCTTTAAGATCAAGTCTAATCGTAAACCTAACGCTGGCAAGTCCACCACTAAACCATGTCCCTAAGTGCTGCATTTGTAGATGCATAGTCTAAATGGCTGCTTTTTGACTACCTCTGTGTCGCATCCTTTGAATAGCCTGAGTGGAAAATACCATGTGGATAGGGCCTTAAGTGTCTGAAGTGTCACCAAAATTCAGCTGTTCTTTTGTGTAGCCCTGAAATATGGATTCCATTTCCAGGGCAGTTCTATGTGCACAAGGTCAAATGTTCTATAGTGTCTAGACCAAACTATAAGGATGCGATTGAGATGGTCTGAGGAAACCTGTAGTATTTCAACCACTCTCTTTGCATTTGAATCTGTCTTTGCCAAGCCTGCAGGCTGTTTGACTGAGCTATCAGCATGCATACGTTTGTTTTCTCACCGTTAAAACAATCTCATTTGCTTTGCTGTTGTTTTTAACACTACCCCAGCCCTGGCCTCTGAAGCTTTTTGAAAATAACATTTACAATAATATTTTTAACAGTTCCGTAGTATACAAAACTCCAGTGCCCTGGCAGGACTCCCGGAAATTTGCTGAAAGTTAATGTGGTCAACTCTTAAAAAGGAGAGATTTTTTCCGCTTGACTCTTGCTTGTTAAACTCTGAGCCCAACATGTTGTTCCCTGCTGCTTGAAAAAACAAGGAAAGTCCCAATTTTAGCAGTGCTAGTTTGAGTAGCTTTCCAGCTGAGCCATATTTCAGGGGCAACTGTGGCTTATTATTATTTTTTTACGGTGGTGTGTCCCTACACCTTCAAACCAAAGTGTTAAGTGGTGCTCAGGCAGGAGTAAGTAGGTGCTGCTTTCCCTGGAAGCCTGGGGATGATAAACTGCAGAGGAAGATGCCATTTGCTTGTGCTGCAGTAGTGGCAAGACATCCCAGCTTGGAGGCCATGTTCAGTGTTGGATGCTGAGCCTCTGGGGGGGGGGGGGAAATAGCTCTTTTTGGGGTAGGTGATACTGTAAATCCCATTTCAAATCAGTAATAGGCTGCAGGTGACTTCAGCTCTCAATGCTGGACTGCACTTTTCCCACTTTCCTAACGTCCATCCTACATTCTTACTCCTCGTAAGTCTCTTCCAGTTACTTTTTTGTCTTCCTTCATGTGCAGGGAAAAATTGCTTCTCCTTATTCTTCCCTCCCCTGCTTTACTTTCCACAACTTAGATGCACAGAGGCTGGAGTCATGTCTAGATGTAGAGTTCATTGGTGGTGTCTCCCTTGAACTCAGACTTGCTGAATCCCTTTCCAGTCAGGAGTATGGGGAGAGAAGGGAAAACCCGGGATTAATTTTTAAAAGTGGATTTTACATACAGCTCTCATGTGTATACTCATGTTCTGTGCTTAAGTAGCTGTGAAGGAGTTGAGCTGCTTCGGCTGCAGAATTGAGTTCAGCTCAGTCAAATCAAAGCTGTGTTTGTTCTAGATGAGAGCATCTGTACCGGGCTTTTCTGCAGGTTAAGTAACTTCCAACAGTTTCCTGAGCAGACACGAGCAGCTGAAGTCTGTCTTGCGTGCACAATGCAAACCTGGAATACGGGTAATGTATATCGCCTCAAGATCCCTGGGAGCCGACACTTGGCTGAGCTCTTACTTTTGTTGCTTGATAGGAGGCGTTTGTGCGTGGCGAGGTTACCAGGGCAGTAGTTTGTAGATTGACAGTGGAGATTTAGAGATTTACAGCAGAGACTGGTTCCGCTAGCTGTGGGAGCAGTGGAGGGCAAAGTGGAAGCCGTGTTTCAGATGCTCACTGGTTTGTGTTGTAAACTACCATCACTTGGAGGCTCTGACCAGGGAGCTTAGCTGGAGGTGAAGGGGGATGCTGCTTTGAAGTGTATTGAAGTAGAAAAATGATTTTTCCTTTTTTTTTTTTTACCCCTCTTATTCCCCCCCTTTTTAAGAGAGATAATAAAAGAACAGAATTTGTACTAGAAACAGGAATTTGTTCTTCTGTAACAGGAAGCTGCTGGTATGTATTTTTGGGAAGCCACGGAAATTGACAGTGTTTGCAGTCCAATTTGAAGGCTGGCTGTGCTCAGGATTGACGAGATTTGCTAAAATAGAAAACCTCTTTTCTCTGGTGTACCCGTGGAAATTTCCTGCACGGTGCACAGGGGCTTGTTCACTCACAAGAGCTGGGCAAGTGAGGTCTCAGGGGCTTGCTGTGGCAGAGGTGATGGAGAAGAGCACAGGGTAGGGCTCTGCTGATGGAAAGGTCACCTGTTTTTTTTCCAGGGTTTGTTTGCACGGTTCTTGTAGGTGCATGCTTTTGTAACTAGATATGGATGGCAAAGGTCTGAAAGGTCTCCAGAAAGCCATTAGAAAAGTCTATTACGCTGATAAGAGAGTTAACCTGGGCTATCAGGGGAATTTAGGGTTAATCCAGGCTATCTGCATGTGGCCCTTGGTGCAAACTCTGCATGCAGCTTAATTGCTGGAAGTGTCTGCATCAGTTCTGAAAGCAAAAGCAGTGAAGATTTGGGCCGTTTTCTGCTCTTGTTACACTCAGTTGGAATTTTTACACTGCTTTCTTGGAGGTGGCGTGCTCTCGATTCAGCGTTGTATAGACAGACTGTTGCTCCTCAAGATAGAATTTTTAACCTTTCCAAGTGTGTTATTTCCTTGTCTCCTTCTCTGTCTTGAAAAAGGACAGAGGAGAGTCCCTGGTGGCTGTGGGCTCTTAGGCTAAATGATGCTGTCCTGAGAGGAAGCTGCAGCAGCAAAAGGAACAACGCACTTTGGGGCACATGTACGTCTCCGCCTCTGCTGCTTTCTTATCACATTCCCTTCCTGCTAGTCTCTCTCAAAATAGGTTGAATAAATATCCTCCTGCTTGCCAGCACCAAGGCGCTGGAGCTGCAGAAAATCATTTTAATCCACACTTGTAGTCATTCCATGGTTCACTTCAGATTTGTTATTGTGTTTAAATCGATTTGACTGAGCTGGGAGATTTTAATTTTTCTACTGCTTCTGCCCAATGCATGGTGCTTAACACACCAAAATTTGTCTGTGTCCTGGCGTATGCAGCTCTCGTTGACTTTGGGGCAATGTTGCCTGCAGTGACTGCAGAACAGGAACATCTTAGTCTTCCCATGCGAGTCTGGAGTGTTCAAGATGTCTCTCTGTTTACTCATGCTATTACACAGGTTTATGACCAAGAAAGCTGTGTGCTTATCGGTCAGCTAAAGTGGTCTTTGCTGATCACTTCTATCGTATTGCTCTTTAAAAGGTGCCCATCTTTGGGTGGGTTAAGCCTTCATTCAGTCTAAAATGAGGTTTTGCACTGGTGAGCAGGACTGACTCCAGCAGGCTCAGGTTTATACTCCTTAAGTTTCTGGGTGACGAAAAAACCCCGAACAACCTGTGGTGGGGCACAGCACCTTGGTTACATGCAGCACACCAAGGGACCAAACCTGCTTCTGCATCAGTTTTGGGCAGATTAGCGGATAGCCATGAGTAGCACTTGGCAACAGCCAGACACTCTGGAAGGGCTGTTAGGGACATGCCTGCCATGAGGGACATATGGAGCGTATATTGCTAGAGCTGCCTAGACTCAGGTTATTTTATCCCATGCAGTCAAAGGAAAGCTGATCCAGCCTTGAGGAACCTTGGCTGGAATTTGAAAGGCTTAAATACAGGTTTGATACTAAATTCTGCTTTGATACAGGCTGCCTCTGGGGGTGACTTTGCATGTCCTGCTGTTACGCTGTTCCCCAAGCGGGTGCTGTCCCATAGGGGTACCACAAATTGCAATGCGATAGAGTATTGCTTTAGAGTTACTTTAAATAATGTAAAAGTACATTAAAAGTATAATGTATTAAAGATATCTGCTTGTGACAAAAGGGGATGTATGGCACAAGTATAAGTTGTTTCCTCCCAAGCTTTTAAAACTCTAAAGGTACCTGGTTTGTAGTGTGTTACCTTTGGGGTGTGTAGAGATGGGGAGACTCCTGGTCTCAATTCCTAACTAAATGGTTCTCCTCTTTCCTCCAGCCCAGGTGATGGTGGGGAAATGCCTTGTGAAGAGTGGTCCTGTTCAGTCTCTGTTCCCATTGACACATCAATATTAACTTGTAACCTCTGTGTATGTTTGTTATTACAGGGTGGATGCTTGAGAGTGGAGGATAAGGTACAAGTGTCTGGGACCGGTGGAATGGAGGCCTGATGTAGATGGAAAGATGGGTAAGAACTGGATTCCCCTGAAGCAATTAATTTTCCGCAGCCTGCTAACTTTGGTTGGGGCTACCAAGCATGACAGCAGAGTGTGAGACATTGCCAGGATGGTCTGCCTGAATATTACATTGCTTTCTAAAGTTTTGCTTTTCAGTGGTGCCGGAATTGGACAAATCCTCTTCTTACCATTAGTGTGATCTGGTGGGTTGTGTTCTAGGTGGAGCTTCTTCCCAAGTTTGCCTTGTATTTCTGGGCAGAACATCTTCATTCCCTGTATCTCTTCTCCCAAGGAAGGTTCTGTTTCAAACAGAGCCTGAGTAAATTGCTTTTCTAATTGGTGACCTGGATTACTTGCACCTTCTCCCTTTTCCACTGGAATAGTTGTGTATCAGATGCTTTGCAGTGCTGAGGGAGACTTTTTTTCTAAATAAAAAAAGTGGAAATCATTTATAGTTCTGGAGGTACATAATCTTGATCTAATCTCTGCTGCTGAAGAAAATTCATTATGTCAGAAATCAGGACCGCCTGGAAATGCTGGACTGTCTCAGTTTTAGCACATGAATAATCAGTTCAGTGATGCGAGCCCCAGGCCTCCTTCAGGTTCTCATGCCATTGGCCATCAAACTTTGACATTACTCTTGCAAAATCATACCTTACTTGCAGGAAAAAGTCCATGCCTTGCTACTGTGCTTGTAACCTGTCACACAGATGGGACACAGTTGCAGGGTTTGCCTGGTGTCTTCCCATCCCTGCTAAAGGACGTTGCAGAAGATGCATGCATTACTGACAATTCCAAAGTGGTCTACAAGCTATTTTGCCAGCCACTAGCAGTTCCAGGAACTGTAAGGGTTTCTGCTGCATCTCTTTAATTTTGCTGAAATGAGAAAGCTCAGCAGATTGAAGAACAAGGCCAGGTTCTACCTCACATGGGTGTCAGTGCTTGATTAACGCGTGGAGCTATTTGAGCTTGGATTGTCCTGTTTTCTTCACCAGAAGAGACAGGTTTTGAGGAGCCTAAACACATCTCCTGAAATGGCTTCCTGACCTGGTGACCCAAGAAAGAAGAGGTGCTGGAGGAATCCTGGTTGAAGCTGAGCACCTCACTTCCACATTTGCAGCATTTATACAAGTTCACCCAAAACTTTTCAGGGCTGATTGAAATCATGCTTAGAAAAATAAAAAGGAGATGGCGGTGGAATACCTTTAAATTTAGGGATTGACTGTGCAGACCTGGTAGAAAAGTGATTCAGGTGATAGTGGTTCAAATTTTAAAAGTGAAAAATATTAAGCCACTACCGCACCTTAACTGTTTGTTCTCTTCCATGGAGAAAGGAGAAAGGTGGTGTTTACCCCATTGTGGCTCTACCTCTCTGGGTTTTTTGCTCTTTCTCTGCTTCCTAGAAGAGAGATTTTTGTGGGGAGAGGACTAATTTAAAGCCAAGGTTAAAAAAATAAAAAAGAGGAAGGGAAGAGAAAGTCCAGACTGTTTCTTCAATATAAAGAATGACAAATTTCAGTTTTAAATCCCTGGTGAAAAACCCCACAATGTTTTAGAGGCATTTTCACTTTAAAGGCGAAAGCCACTCCTTTGTCAATGCAATTTATTTTTAAGAAGGAAAGTTCAGACTTGCTCTGAGCACCAGTAGGGAATGAGTTGCTGGCTCCAGTCCAGTTCTCAGCAGATAGTCAATTTGATGGCTTCTTTTACAGAGAGCATGGTTGGTACTCCTCGGTGCCTTCAAACTGTCAGCTGTAAACACGGTATGGGTGCATGGGGGAAGCAGTAATTGTAGGAATACTGAAGAGAGCACCCTTCTGCAAGGCACTGTGACTTTTTTGGAAGGCAAGCTGAGCTGCTAGGAGTCTTAAGTAGATCTGCAGTTCTGCTTACACATGTGTGTGTGGGTGGAAGGTGCTGTGCATGTCCCCTTCCCCAAATGTCATTGCTTGGAGCATTGCTGTGGCTTGTCACTAACAGCATCGATGCCTGTTAGATCTGCCAGTCTGCATTCAGAAAGGATTGTGATGTGGTCTGAGTCTGGTTTCTGGCTTGACTGTTGCGGCAAGATGAGGTGATGTGTGTCTTGATCAGTCTTACGGAGTAGTGTTTGTTAGTTAAAGGATTGTTGCAACAGCTTTGCTGATACACAGAAAATTAGGCTGAATTTTGAGATTTTTTTAGTTTCACACATACCCCTCCCTTCTATATGTGTGTGTGTTTCTTCTACGCATAGGGGTGAGGGAGCATTTTCAAAGGAAGAACAGGGAATTAGCGGTTATGTAATTGACCACAGAGAGGTGTGTTGAAGGCATATCTCAAGATCCATTCCAGGTCTACCAATCTTACTAAGATCCTATTTATAGTCTACTCGGTGTCTCAGAGTTCAGCACAGGGCTGTTTGCTCCTGGACAGGTTCTAGGGAAGCTGTATGACCGTGTACGGAGACCGCAGGACGGGAAGTGGGAACTTCTGGGATCTCTGTGGGCTGCAGTTCTGACATAGCAGTTTGGTGGTGTCATGCAGTGCAGTGGTGCTTGGACTAGCCCTCTGCAGCTGTGGCATCCCAGCGCTGCAGGGAGGTTGCTCAGCTGTTGCAGGTCCAAGACAGTATCTCTACACGTGCCAGCTTGGGGTCAGCCTAAGCAGAGGTCCTTGGCACTGGGTCTGGTGTGTGGACATGGTTATGACCATGTCACTTAATGCTCATTTATTCTTTTAATGCTGTTTGTGAAGGATCTGGATGTATCTCTGCAAGATAGATCAGAGGGTTTAATTTTAGAGGGAAGAGTAACTGGATACAGCATAGGATCTCAGGATGGAATTGCTCTGGTTTTGCTTCATTGCTTTGGTCTTCAATAAATGACTTGGGCTCCCATTTAGTGCTGTCCTGGGACGCTTCACTGCAGATGTATAACAGTTGTGTTTGTATTTAAGTGTTTGACGCTTTCTTTGTATGGAAAAGGAAGATTTGTACATGGAAATGGTGTTGGAAGGACTTTGTGATTTCTAGAGGGAGATATGTGGCTGTGCTGTAGGTGTTCAGTCACCACTTCAGAAGATGACCGCATGTTTCCCGAGTGGGTCAGGTCTTGGGTATGGAGATGAAGTGGGGTAAGATGACTGCGCATGGGTCTGAGACACACCTTCAGGAAGGTTAGTCCCCAGTGCACCTTGCTGGACACTGATCATCCAGAATGGTACGGGAGCCTGAAGTGGTTATCTGCTGTCAGTTTGGAACTGTAATTCCTGTAGGTTGGAAGAATAATGAACTAATTTTTAACGTGGTTGTTGGGCTGCTATTCTTCTCAGGCTTCAGAGAGTCCAAGTGGCATATGCCTTTTACATTGGCTTTCTCAGCTTTGATAATGAGAGAAAAACTGGAGTGGAGATCATGTGTGTCCCAAAGCAGGATGTCCCACCTTTCCTGGCACAGAACAGTTACCCCAGCTCGCAGTGCATTTCCATCTGCCACCTTTCCGTGAGGGTCCAGGACCTCTTTATAATTTGATCAAACATAGCTGTGGACCAGTGAGCGTGTATGGCACTTCTAAAGATGTCCACATCTCCAGTGCAGCACAGTGAAAGGACTGTGGTCAATAGTGGTTAAAAATTGCTGTGTTTAAACATGACCTCACAGTAAAAGTAATGCTTAAAAACTGCAGAAATTGATATAAAAAGCATCAGCTTGTTTATTGCCTTTTTTTCTTTTTGTTTAAAAATTATTGAGGTATTCTTAATTCTGGTTATGAAATGCTGTGTGCGTGTACATGTGTTTGTGACAATAAAACGTCCAGGAACACTTACCTATTCTGTTCAGCATATGTATGTGTAACTCAAAAGTTTAGGTCTTTAGTACTTTTCTGGAGCGAGTGTGACTTGCTTCAGCAGAAAGGTAATCTGAGGTGCATGCAGGAGATGGGAGAATGATGCTTATTTACAATATTGCCTTGACAGTGGGTGTGTTTGGCTGGACATGCTGCGGCTTGCTGAACGAGGAGGGGGCCTGTTTGCACAGCCATGGTCTGGCCATTTAACCCAATTCAGTGGTTTTTTTTGTGGGGGCTGCTGAGACTGAGAGAATTGCCCCCAGTTGTTGGGAGCAGAACAGACCAACTCTCCCTATCCCCATGTATGCAGGCACTGATGTCTCAGCTTTCCCATGACTTATTTTCCTCATTCTTCAGTCTAAGGTAGTGTGTTTGCTCTTCACTTGCTCTTTGTATGCTGAGAGCTATTAAAGTAATTCAGGTTGAATTGCAGCAGTTTATCTTGTAAGGCACATTGGACGCTCAGGTTTTGTTATTTTCGAGAGGTGTCTGTGTCACCTCCCTTTCCTGGCACTGTGCCCATTGCACCCAGGGCTTCTGTTGAGGGTCATGCCAGGCACTTCGGGCACCTGGGGAAGGTGGGACTGGACCTGCATCACTGTATCTGGGATGTCGCAGCTGTTGGTGCAGCAACAGGTTATGAGTTCGTGGGCTCTGGGCTGTGGCCTTGAGCACTAGAAGTAACTGGGCTGGGAGGGAGAAAGAGGTCTTTATGAGCCTGCAAATAACCTTCAAAGGTATTGGAGGCAGTCAGGGGAAATAACTTGCCAGCTATGTTTCTTGCAGGGTAAACATTTTTCTCCTTTCAAGTGTGCTCAAGAGAGATGTATAGGTTGTGGGGAGAGGTAATATCTTTTATTAGACCAAACTGATAGAGGTGGAAAAAACCCAGTCTGCGTTTTAGGCACATAAGCCCTTCAGAAGGAGCAAATTTTAAGCTTAGCAGGAAAACAGGCTGGAAAAATTGCCCGAAGTTTAATTTAATTATGTTAATCCATTAAAGGAAAAGGTAGCTAGTGTCTGTGGAGCAAAGGGCAGGCTTAACAAAAAAGCTGTGAAAGTTTGTTGTGGCATGAATGAGAGAAACCAGTGCCTGGTACCTTTGAAGTGGTGAAGAGTTTTGCAGGCAGATGCTGTGGGAGAAGCAGCATCGTGCCATAAAACTAAACAGCCCCTCTATTTTTTAAAAATATATATATTTTTTTTAATGCTTAGCAGAGCTATGGTCATGCAAAATATTCTTAAATGTTAATTTTTCAAGGGTTTAGCCCCTGCTTGCAGCTCTCCTAGACTAACTGTAATCTGCAAAAGCAAATGAGAAACAACAGGTTTGTGCTAGAGCCGTGTTAGCTTTACAGATGGACTTGATCTTAAGGGTCTCTTCCAACCTAAAGCTACTTTGATTCTAAGAAGCAGAGATTTAGCATGGCTTGCCTTGCAGCACTCTGCTGTTATAGGAAAGCCCTGACTCACTGCTCTCTATTCCTGCTGCTGCCTCCCGTCTTCCCCAGGGCTGCAACTGCGAGGCACCCAATGCCAGAGCCTGTCTAGGGCTTGGAGAACTTTGGCAGCTGGAACAGTCAAGGCTAGGTTAGGTTTCCCTTTGGTGCTCTGTAGGGTGAATGCTTGCTTTTTGGCTGACAGAGGCTTCCTTGCTTAATCTTTGCTGTGCTTTACATCTCGTTAGGAGCTTCGGTAGCAGGGGATCGAGGTATGTTCTCTGCGCGCCTTGGGTGGGTTTGCAAACACCTCCAGCTTTGCAGCCAAGTTCAGAGATGCTTAAAGGCAAAGTAGCTTACCCAGTTACACCTTCGTTAGCCAGCAAAACATGCCGTGGCCTGTGCTTTGCCACTTTATTATCAAACCAGCCTGTCTCCTACTCCAGGATCCAAGTTGCTGGCTGGATATGAGGGGCAGCACCTGTTTCTGCAGCTGCACTCTCTTCAGAAAATCTTTCCCCCTCCAACAAACACCATCCAGTTTTAACCCAGATGTTTGGCCCATTAGCTGAGGAGGGTTGAAGGGTGTGGGGTGCCATCGTTGGACCCACACAGGTTGTTACAAAGCCCAGCAACACTGTGCTGGGGAGAGAGGCTGTGAAAAGGAGGGAGGAGGGTTTTGTGCCTGAGTCTTTATCTGAAAGCCACAGGATAAACCCCACAAGGGCAAAGATTTTTTGCCCATCTCCAAGCTGTCCAGCTCGGATACTCATCAGAGTGCAGCCTCTGAGCAGCACTCCCCATCCTGTCCTGCTGGGGAGTTTACATGCCCTCATCCCTGAGCTGCCTTGCCCTAACCAAATCTAGCCATCGGGGCTGTATCTGGGGGGAAATGGCTTCTTAGGGGGCTTTGCTGCCCTCCGTGTCTGCAGGGGTGTACGGGGGACATGTAGTGACAAGCGTGCACAGGGACGGAGCTGTGGAGGAGGGCAGGAATGTGGGCAAGCTCTGCCGGCGTCTTTGATCCCGTGGAGTTTCACTGTGCGTGGTGCTGTCAGAGGGGTGGCTATTTTGGGAGTGGAGGGTTGTGGTGAACCGCAGATATAACCCTGCTTTCCATCCTTGCTGATCTAAACCAGACACCTTTGGGATCCCGAGTCCTTTTCTACTGCAAAAGTCCCTGGTAAATCTCTGGGATGAGTATACATCAGTATCATGCCACAACTCTCTGCATTCGTCAAGAGAAGTGTCTTGTCTGATTTGTGGCTTAGCCACTGAAACTTTAACACATGTTAAAACTTGCCATTCGATGTCCTTGGAAGGTTTTGCGTTTGGTTTTTGCCAGGTACTGATGGCTCAGTGGTGTAAGGGCACAGCTCTTGCCTTACCTAAACTGAGGTGCAGTCCCACTAGTGTTACCTTAGTTTTTAGGTTTCCCTGGGGAAATTCAGAGGGCAGTTGAAGTTCTTCATTATCTCACACCCTGGATCTCAAATAAGTTATATTATTTTAAGTTATTATTTATACATTATATTGTATACATATTATATATTTATTATATATATTAATATATGTATGTATTATATACATTATTGTATAATATTTATATAGTATAATTTATAAATAAATTATGACATAACAGTTTATTCACCAGTTTATTCTCCTTTGCTGTTCTCTCAATGCTCTTATAGACATGTTAAAGAGTCCAGTCGCTTCATATTACATTGGAGGTGTTTGCTTATTTATGTACATCAGTATTTTGGGGACTGGTTGTGTCCTGTCGTGGTGATCAGAATTAGTTACATATGTGATACACTGCTTTACTAATTATAATTTTAAAAATAACTGGTTTAGCTTTTTTCAAACAGGTTCTTGCCTTCCCTTCAAGCCCACTCCTGAGCACTAACTTCAGTCCCCTTTTGCAAGGGCATGTAAAGGGAAGGGTTGGGTTTGATCTGAACAGGTTCTTAGATCTGTTGACTGTGTGATTTTTACTAATAGTTGGCCGGCTCACCTAAGGGATAATAGCATGGGGTAGAGCAGGAATAGGAGGCAGCAATTCTCAAAAGAAGCTTTACCCCTGAGAAAATGGCTTGTGAGACAGTGTAACTGTGCTCTAAATCCACAGATATTTTAGTGGACATTTGGCGTGATGGATGTCTGTAGCTGCCAAAAGTCTCTGATGGGTTTGGTTTTGTTTATTTGCACGAAACGGTTACTGGTTGTGCTAAAAACACAATATTAAAAATCCAAACCTATGCCACTTATGGAGAGCGAGCATTTACCATAAGTTTGTCAGGTAAAGTTTGTTAATAATCTTCTGTACCTATTAAATGGTGCACCCTTTAGCATCATAATTTCTTGGTAAGAAGAAATACACTTTCACGAAACCCGAGCACGTTACAGCATTAGTTATCTATGTGAATTTGTGTGTCCAAAGTTAAGACGTCAGCGAACAAACTCCTGCCAAGAAATCCTGTGTATCAGGAGGGTCTTTCCTCACTTCCTCATGTATAATTGCTCTGCTCGACCTGCTGAGCTGTGCCCTGCCCTTGAGTCGTACACAGGGGTGACCTTGCCATCCCTTGGGTGGGGTTGCAGGAGGGTGAACGACAGCAGGATCCAGCTGCCAGCAAGCCTTTACTGACTTGCAAAGGGAACGTGCTCCACTGGTGTGTCTGCTGCAGTGCACAGTAATTGGGCTGGGGGAGGGTAATTGGGTAATTTTTCTCTTTATCAGAACCTGGACACTGCTCCAGACAGTGGCAAAATGATTTGTGCATCTCCATTGACATGGAGGTTTATCTGCACTTCTCACTAGATGGATTCATGCAGCAATCTGTTTTGCCACAGGTCATTCACAGACAGCCCTTCTAAGGGGGGTGAGTTGCAAGAGAACATTTGTACTTGCCTGTGAGAGTGTCTGGATCCCTTCTTTACTTGCTTAGGGGCTTTTGTTACAGTCCAAATCAGGGTTTTGAGCTTCTAGCTTGCTGGTCTCCTTCCTTACATTGACTGGGACAGTCACTGGGACAGTGTTTACTTACTAATTGATCCTGTCTGCTATTTAGAATCATAGAATCATTCAGGCTGCAGGAGGCTTTTTAAGATCAAGTCCATGCTGTCTTAGTACCTCTGCCCCTGATACTGTGTGCATGACCTGAGTCCTGGTGGCAGTACATGTCTGATAGTGCTTGCAGATACTGGAGAAACCCAGAGTCCTGCGTTTCTTTTCATCTCCAAGCTGTTATTTTTTTTTTTCTCCTCTGGATTTTGGAGAAAAGACAACATTTATGTTCACAAGTAAGTTCGTTGACACCTGCTTTCAAATAGGTTAGTGTTTTCTAGTTCCCAGGTCCAGGAAAGCAAACCCAGGACTGATATGACATTGACCTTCTGATGAAGGCAGCGGGCAGTCCAGGTTGCTGTTGGTACAACAGATGTGAACTTTCACTGTAACATGTGGCCGTTTGCTGTTACCCCATGCTCACACTGCAAATAGAAATGAAAAGGACTTGTGGCCATTGAACATTGTATGCTACTCTGATGTTTGCTCTGCTCTTCATAAAGAAAAAAAAAAAAAGACAACCAGCAAGAGCTGTAGGAATGAACCATGGATTACGCTAATGGAAGAAGCTATGTTATTTAGTTAAATGAAGAAAATCGCTGTCGATACCTGCAGAAGATAGGGGAGGGATTTCTGTTAGAGGGGTCTGTAAGGTACAGGGATATCAAGATTATTAATGAGTAGAATATGAAATGAGCTATATTCAAACTGGAATTGAGGTAGGTATTTGTTGCGGAAAAGTTATTGGAGTAAGTATGCTAGTTCTTCAAACTGAGACTTTCTGAACAGCTTTCTGAAAGAGGCTGTTTTGCTTGATTCCAAGTCAAGATTGTGATGTAGAGGCTGCTAAATGAATTTCTGTGGCCTTTGTATACAGACAGGAAGGCTAGATCAAATTTCTGAATTTAAGCTTTATTAATTTATTTAGCTCTGGCTGCAGACTTGTGTAGTCTTGATCAAGACTTTTGTCTGTCTCAGATTCCTGTCCATCAGATGAGACGTAAACCTTTACCTCTCTTTCCATCTGACAGTTTAGCTGAAAGTCCATCAGGACAGGGACTGCCCTTTGCACATACTGGCTGATGCTGCTGAGGCAGTGTGTCTTGGCTTTCGATTGAGGTTCTCTGTGGTAAATGATAAATGTTTTATACCAGTGAATCCAAAAATTGTGTATTTTTCAAAAAACAGACAACAAAATGGTGATGCCTTTCTCAGGCCAAAGTTAGGATTGTCAGTGGTGTAGCCATATGGTTCCGTATTTCTTTTCACTATGTTTTATTACGTTTGAATATTCTTGTCACTATATGCTCGAAGTCGTGCCTTTTGAAAAAGGCCTTTTTAATGAAGGTGACAATGTTTCTGTGAGGCTTTCCATCCTCTCTTCATCCCCTCTCAAACTTTGCAGAACTCTTTCCTCTGCCTGGGGATATCCCCAGCAGCTGCATCACCTTCCAGAGAGGTGGATGCTAGCGATAGAGGGTGCCACTGGAATTTACAGAGACTCGACGGCTGAACTGGGCTATCAACATCATGGTTGCAAAAAGCACAGCAAGATGTTCGGTGACCACAAGTGGTCACGCCTGTGGTTTTACGTTGGATCCAAGCGGAACTGTATGTGACAACTTACGGCCCCTTAGCTACACGCTCCAGCCTTCTTCAGTAATGACTCAGAGGACAATATTCTACCCTTCTGCAACGCCCTGGATTTTTCTCTGTCTTTTCCCAGCTATAGCTCTGCCTGGTGTGTGCGAGAGGCTCAAATCAGAACTTGACATGTTTTACAAGACTTTGTTCTACTTCTGCAGGCTTTTCTTGGTGCTTCATCCGGTTGGTGCTTTTTTGGTTTTTTGCAGCGTTCGTGGAAGCAGCTTCATGGAACTGCCGTAAGCTGCTGCTTAGTAATGACCTATTAGTGAGGCCAACAATAACAGCACTGTCTAGACCATCTGAACACAGCTAAATTATTCCTTTGTCCCTCCTTCATTTGCTTTCTCTCCTGACTGTCAAATTGTTTTGGGTGGTCCATGTTGACCTTCAGGCTCACTATTTCTCCCTTGACTTTCTTTTTTCTTTCTTTTTTCTTTCTTTTTTCTTTCTTTTTTCTTTCTTTTTTCT
>JAVJGJ010000047.1:55749464-55796175 GCA_035590215.1 Microhierax caerulescens | reverse complement strand
TGGATAACAAGTCATTTTCTCACATGTTTTTATTTTTTTATTCCCCCCCCCCCCCCCATAGCTTTAGTCCTGATAAAACCCACCAGGAGGAGTGGGAAAAGAGGAGATGATGTTGTATCTGAGCACGAGGATCCAGGACTTAATCTTCCCTGGGGAAAGAACCTCAGTATTTGGGTCCATTTCTGTCTGCTTTCATACAGTTTTTTGTCACCTTTCACATCTTTGCAGACTTTGAGTTAAATCTGCAGGCTGGCTTGGCGCAGGGGGTGGCTCTGTCCCTGGAGACACTCAGTTTTACTGAGTGTGTAAAACTCACATTACAAAATGTGGTAGCTCTATTTGTATTTTTACAGTAATAGCTGCATGTGCCTAATACCTGCCTGTCTTGACTGTATCATAACCATGGAGCATGCAACGGGTTTTCACACCCTCCTAACAAGTGTGCTGTGCCTTAGGACTTGATAGGGTTTTTAGTGCTCGTGGTTGGTATTTTGCAGTGTGATAGTCCACTTGAAGAGACCACAGCCATAGATGTAAAAGTCTTGAAAAGGAGGAAATTGGTTTCAGATCGAATGGGTCCTTCAAAGTTCTCTAGTTACTGCGGAAATCAGAAATGCTATATAGGTTCTGTGTGTGTGTGTCTCTTCTATCCAGCATAGCTGAGTTTGTTACCTCTTCTAATGAGTTTCTTGCCCTTGCCCATGGTTTCTCACTGGCTCTAGTTTTGAAAATCAGTTGTGGCTCTTGAGCCTCTTTAATGAAGAGGGAGGAAATGAGTCAATGAAGAACTGTGGTGTTTTTCATCACCTGTTGTGTGAGCTTTCTGGGTCCTGAAAGGTTTCTGTCCTGTATTGCACCACCTTGTAGTTCACAAATTGTATCTAGCCCCCTGGGCAGCACATGTGGTCTGTTGGTGCCTCTCCAAAAGGCCCCATGGGCAGCGAACATGGGCTACAAGCTGAAGGAGCAGTGGTCACCTACACCCAGCTACTGGCTTTTTTTCTGATGATCTGTCTCACCTGTGATGAAGAAACCTGTATTTCCAAGACACGATGGACTGGGAGGGACTGCGGTGTAGTCTTTGAGTGCCCATCTTGATAGGAAGGCTAGACATCATGTCTTTCGAACACTTTGGGCTGAAAACTGTATTTGCAATGCTGTGGTTTTACTCTGTGCTACCAGGGGCAAGGTTGTCTTCCACACTTAAGTTGTCTCTCCTTCTTTTATTGCAGATGAAGAAGAAGCTCTGAACTCTATTATGAAGGATTTGGCAGCATTAGGCAAATGTGGGGGTCTGCTGGACAACAACAGGAATAAGAATAGTGTCCACTCCAGCAAACAGGTAAGGCATTGCTTCAGTCCACCCCAAAGTCCAGTAGACCAAAGAGGTGTGGACATAGTGCTTACTGTGCTGGGAGAACTGGGTTTAATTGGTAGACAAGTTGTGGGAGCTCAGCACATCAGAAATAACATGCTTTTACCCAGGTATGAGCTTCATGACCTCTTTTTGAAGAGCTGAAAAGGAGCTACAGGCATCCCTGTATCACAGAGGAGCAGTGGAGGGGCAGAAGAGAAGAGTGATACCCCAAATCATTTACAAATACATCAATAGAGCCCAAAACTGGTTTTAAATCTCAAATCCCACCCCAAGGCAATTCTTTCTCTTGCCTAGGACTGCAAGCAGTAGAACAGGCTATGCAGCTTTAAGATTTGGATTAGTCAGATGTTTTCTACTGACAGTATTGATGAAATACAGTTTTTATCATGTGCATATTTTGCTTCAGATATTTGAAAGAGAGACTGTCAACTTTGAGCTGTAGACACCCAGGCTCTTTTGGGAGGAATAATGTCATTCTTATATAAAGTGTTTAAATGTTAATTAGCAGTGTTTATCTTCATGCTGTTAGAACCAAACATTTTGACCCTGTTGCACATTCAGAGTTGATCTGGTGAGCAAAAACATTGTCCCTTGGGCAATGTCAGAAGTTATTTGCTGACATTGATATAATAGCTAAAGTGGATTTAATAGCCTGTTTCTGTATGGAGCAAATATTACGCAAACATGGAAGTTGTGAAGAAGGAATTCAGTTGTCAAAATAGCAAGAAAAAAAAAGAGGAAAAATAATTAAGAGGACCAGGAAGGTGCTGGAGAAGTGTTTGAGCAAATCCACTTGGAGTTCCACTTCTAGTGCTATGGCATAGAATAAGCTTTCAATCAACTTTGCAATTGCTGAATGCCTAGCAAGGAAGAAAACAAATTGTCATTTACTGTCGTCATGCATATTTTAATGGCACTTGTGCTACTAACAAAGAACTCTGGATGCAGAGGGGAAAAATCCTTTCCCAAATCCCTCTAGGCTTCTTAGACACATGCAGACGAAAACACGTGCGCACGTAGCATGTCTGTTTTAAAGTGTATCCTGGCGGTAGCAGCTGTCCAAGTTGAATCACTGGATTTGTGTTCAGCTTATGCTGAAATAAGTCCAAGATGTTTACAAAACTGACCAGAGAAATTCAGAGCTGGCTCTGCAGCTGCAGGCAAAACAGACAATCCAGTACAGCTTTGGATGGCTCAGAGGGTAGCGTTTTCTGCGAGTTGATGGGTGGGGACCATACCAAACCATCTTGGGCTGCTTTCAGGATAGCAAAGTTTTTTAGACCTCTCTCAAATAGCATATTTTTCTCACACTGGGGGAAAATCCCTGCTGTCATTTTTGAAATGTAAATGCTGCAGATGCATGGTTAACTGGGTAATTAGTTGAGAATAAGGAAAATAAGAGTTTTCATTGGCAGAATTCTTATCTACAAAAGTTTCATAAAGTTGATGTCGTGCACTCAAATTCATATCTACAGCCCATCCATTCTGTAACCTCATTTATAAATCACCAATGGAGTTATGTGGTGCTCTGATATGAGAATTGTTGGCTGCCACTTGTGTGTGATTTTTATTGTATTACAAATCAAACTTCCCTTCCCAATTACAGCATAGATGCTTGAAAAAGCATTTTCTCCTTTATATTTTAATTCTTATCTATAAGTGGACCAGCTGTAGCTGCGTGCTTATTGTTACTCAGAGCTCTTTGATGGAGGAGATGCAAATAGTCAACATCCCACTCTCCTCGCGGATCCAGGATTGAGGATTCAGACCAACAGGCCCCACGAGATGAAGGGTGTTGGAGTGTGCAGAATTGTTGCTTCACTAAATTGGACTAGCTAGAACAAGTCTGGCTTGTGGGATGATGGGAGTCTAGTCTGCAAGGTGGGGAGTGACCAAAGTAGGTGGAATTAGAGGGGACTTGGTTCATGTTTGCATCTCAGAAACTTTTAATGAACTTGTTCAAGTCCCTTTTAGTTTTGGTTTTTTTCTTTTTTTTTTTTTTAATTTTTTTTTTTATTTTTTATTTTTATTTTAGCACAGAAAGTGATGGCAGGGGGAAAGATTGCTTTGGAAATGCTGTTTTCATTGCTGTGATTTGTTGTTCCTTTGGTACTTGGTGTTCCCTTTTATTTTTTTTTTCCTTTTTTATTCTTTTCTGTAATCAGGTTGGCTGGCTAGGCTGAAGGATGCACTGTGCAGTCTCCCTGCTTGGAGAGGAAGAGTGAGCCATGGGACATTTGGATGCTAAATTGTCCTCTTGAGAATCACATTGTAGGTGCCTCTCCTGAGGCCATGCAGCAACATGCTCACATTGAAATACTTGGATCTGGACATTCACTTGTTAGATTAAAAAACAACAACAAAAAAATATTTCTGTGAAAAAATGCTCTTCTGAGGCATGGGAATCCTTTAGGCAGTGTTCCAAATTTCCACTGAAAAACACTTTAAATAAGAATATGTTGACTATCCTGTCCCTTTGTGGCTTGCAGCAATTTTTTTATCCACAGAAAAACACAACCAAAGTGCTATCTCATTCCTGTCTCCTGGAGGGGTTCCTTAGTGCTCTCTTGACAGAATTTGAAATGTAGAGCCTGCCAGATAGTATTCCTGGTAGACCTGGGCCACACAAGGAAGTAATGTGTGGTAGTGTGTGCTACACCATACTTCCCAAAAATATTGACAGTTTTGCTTCAGATCATCTTATGAAATGAACATCCTTTTGCAAATTGCATACAAATCTTTCTTTTTTTAGTTTGCTTCCTTTATAAATGAGTTCAGGACTAAGGCTGGGTTTCTGGATGCCTGGTTTCTCATGGCAGAACAAGCCAGAAATGAGAACAGCAATACTTGGCGCACGGTGCAGATGAGTTTCTTCCCCTGGATTGCCCAGGCAGCTGGCAGCAGGTGTGATGTCTGCACTTGAATCTCCTGAGTCCTGGTCAGGTGTGTCAGCCACTATGTTACGCTGCCTTTCTGCCTTGTGAGAAAACAGGGTAGAGGGATAGAGATGGGCACCCTTTTCCTTCTGCATGTAAGTCACCATCTTTAAAAGGGAGCTGTTCTTTGGGAACAGAGGGTTCATTCTGATGTTATTCCTGGTGCGTTCTCTGCACTGTTATTCCACTATTATTCCTTTTATCACTCTACTGTTCCTCTTCCATCCCCTGGTGTGGCTGGAAGGAGTCCTATCAGACCATCTCCTGGACTGAACAGACAAAGGGGTTTGTTTATAGCAGTGGCTCTGAAGAGGAGAAGGAGAAGACAGCAGAATAAAGATCTGCACTGTGATCACTAAGGAAAAAGATGAGTGGGATAAGAAGGGAAACCACAAAGAGTTAGAAATCCCAAACAAAAGCATGGAGTAGAAAGGAACAATTATATTAATATTCATTTTTCATCTGTCTATTTATGTGCCTATTCATTTATTTATAGAAACAGCACTTGGCAACTCGCAGTATGAAGTTGGTTGTCGGTGCTGCACTTCGGTCTAATGACAAGGCATTGGCATGGGGCTCTGTCCCAGCTGATAACAGCTAGTGATTCCTCAGCCGTGTTAATTTTGATCGCAAGTTTTCCTGTGGCAATAAAGTCTGATATTTGTGAGGAGCATTTTCCAACGCACAACCAATGTCAGACTGACCTGAAAGTTGTTCTTTTAGTAAATTACCTCTGGACTCTCTTCTCTTTGGGAAGCTGGATGCAGGAGAAGGCTTGCTCGTAACTAGAATAAAGTACAGCTCATGTTTTAGGGCTGTCTGTCTCTAGGTCTTCAAGGAGCCTAAAAGGAGTTTAGCTTTATCACCTCTGTTTTAGCATTGGGGAATGTGATGGGGGTCCATAAATATCACCTTGAAGTTGGGAGTGTTTATGAGATCTACAGGGATTTCCCTGCCTTGGAGGGGCAGAAGCAGGGACCAAGAGGGGAGCAGCACTGGCTGGGAAAGCCTTGGGCTGGAGATGGCAAAGGCAGTGGAGTCCCAAGGATTTGGGGCAGAGGCTTCCCCTTGTCTGCGTGTGGAGCTGACTTGGGTGCTAAGAGGGTAATGCCAAGGAGAAATCCAGCTGGAAAAAAGGCTATTCCCTGCCAGGTAGGTGGTTTTGGATAAACACTTTGAAGCCAGTGATTTCTGCTGCTGTACAAACCAAAAATATCTGTAACAGGGAGTGGTGAACACTCTAGACATCATCTTTCCACTGGCCTCTGAGCTGCTCACGTGCTGGGCTTGCTTTTTCAGAGGAAAGGAGCTGTAAGTTCCCAGGGGGACCAGGATATCTCATAGCTCCCACCCCCCGAGAGGGGAAGGGGGCAATCCCAGACAAACCCCTTTCTGTCTGATTGCTGAATAACCCAAAGTGCGTGGGGGTTCTGTGCAGATAATTCCTAATGACGTGGATTAGTCATCTCCTATTGCGGTTTAGGGACATGGTCCAGCTGTCTGGCTTGTAACGAATGTCCCGTTGCTAAAAGCAGGGGCGAGCGCAGGACTAATGCAAACAACGTGCACGTCGGGGAGGTGCAGAAGTCCCACCAGCCTGGCCCTGCAGTGCTGATTTCTCTTGCCTGAAGCCAGGAGTTGAGGAGAAATCCCACTGCTTTGTGGCTTTGTACAAAGGAGTAACTAGAGCACTAATGCTTGAACGCTGCACTGCTCAGCAGGGCTTTCTCATTGTTTCCTAATCCAACGAGCAGAAAATGAGAGAAGTGAAAATAATTCCTCTGCTCACCCTCAGCGTGCCAACATGTGTCTCCTTCATTGTCCCTCTTTTACCCAGGGGAGAAACTGAGGCAAAGTGCATGCCCAAGGTCTCATGGGTGGGTGAGAGCAAAGCTGGAATGAGCCCCTCTCAGGGCAGCGCTGAAGGGAAGAGGAGGCCCCTTGTGATGGTTTTTCCTGCCTTTCTTGACCTCAGAAGAGTTAATGCTGGAGTCGGAGGCTTTGTCCCAGGTGGTTTGTGAGGCAACCGTGGGTGGAAGAAGTGATCCAAAAGGCCCTGTCCCTGTGGCGTCTCAGCTGGGAGAAGCTGCCCACTGGTCAGGTTTGACAAGAGCAGCTTTAAAAGCAAGCTACAGAGGTGGGGATCCAACCAGAACGCTATTTCTGATGGCAGCTGAGTTTTGGAGGAGGAGAGGACGTGGAGGGAGGAGTCTTTGAACATGGTGTTGGTCTGGGATCTTGCAGTGTGGCAGTTTTAGGTGCGTCAGCTCTCGGTGCCACACTAGCACACAGGCAGACGTGGATGCGTGGGTCTGTCTCCTCCGCTGGGTCCCTGCCTGCAGTCAGTGGCATGGAGGTGATGCAGCCAGGCTGCCCCGTGCCATCAGACACCCTTCTCCACAGGCATGGTATTGCTCAGCCCGGACCCATACCCTGATGTGATTGACCCTGTGGGTGTTCAGCAGCAAGGGTGCTCAGCACCTTCTGTTCCTCTGAAGCCACTTCCATTTTAGGCATAACCGCATGTTTTCCGGCTCTCCGTGTGTGCTTTTATTACAAACAGCAGTCAGCTCTTCAGGGATCTCTGTATAAGATCGTGATTCACTTCGTTTGGAAACACTTTTTCCATATTTTTTTTTTTTCTCAACGTTTTCCTTAATCTAAACCAGCGTGCAGGGCTGCTTGCTTCCAGCTCTGGGGGCTGAGCTTGGCCAAGGCCACTGGGGTGCATGGTCCCCAGCCAAACGGGCAGAAGCAGTTGCCCCCTTCCTCCCCCACCAATTCCCGTCAGCGCTTCCTCTGAAGCTTGGCAGTTGTGGTCTTTTCGTGAAATTAGAAGTTTTGAGGAAGGAGCTAAAAATACCTCAATGAAAGCCTGGAAGGATGGTGATGGGTTTGTGGTGGCTGCAGTGGCATTGCTTTTTCCTTTCCAAGGTGGATGGCGAGAAAGAGTAAAATACCATTTGTTAGCGGGGCTGGAGGAAATGCCGGTACAAATATCTTGGAGAAGAAATTATTCCAGAAACGAAGGGAATTACTGTGGTATTTCCTGTTGCGGTTGTCGCTTGTTTTGTTTGTGTCGCAGCAGGGGCTACAGGCGCCAGCCGAGATGCGGGCTCTGCTGTGCCCCGTGTCACACGGAAATGCACGTGGAGAGGGAAGGTTTCTCAGTATGTCCAATCCAGGAGATCAAACATCTAGATTTTGTGCTTGACTCTGTCACTCTTCTGCTTCATAGAATGAATCATAGCATAGTTTAGGTTGGAAGGACCTTGAAAGATCATCTAGTTCCAACTCCCCTGCCACAGGCAGGGACACCTGCCACTAGACCAGGTTGCTCCCAGCCCCATCCAGCCTGGCCTTGGGCACTGCCAGGCATGGGGCAGCCACAGCTCCTCTAGGCAACCTGTGCCAGCATCTCACTAACCTGATCATAAAAAAATTTATTCCTAATATCCAACCTAAATCTCGCTTCTTCCAGTTTAAAACTGTTGTCCTGTGTCTTGGCACTACAGGGCCTGGTAAAAGACTCTCTCCATCTGCTAATGCACACTTCACATCTTGAAAGGCTGCAGTAAAGTCTCCCCAGACCCTTCTCTTCCCCAGGCTAGGCTTTTTCTTTGCACCCTTAGGCAAAGCACCTTGCGCCTTCATACCTCAGTTTCCCCTTCTTGCTCCGCTGCCTGCCTCAGCTTTCACAGTGCTCCATGACACTGCTGCTGAAATCCTCTGCCAAAGTTCAGTGTTTAAGGCAGGTGCCTTGTGGCATGGCTTTACCCCTCTCCTCCCCTCTGTTTAATGCAAGCTCTTCTTGAATGTCTCAGCTTGTTCTGCACCAGCTAGTGTCCTCTTGATTAAGGGGAGAACAATGCTGCTGTTAACATCATTGGACATCTCATGGCAGAGAGGGTTAATAGCATGACATGAATTGTGCAAGAAGGAGTTACTGTTGTCTCCATTCCTCATGAAATTGCAAAGGTGAGTAGGACCCAACAGCCTCTTCTGTGACCTGCCCTTGAGCATTTGCACCTTGTGTTGAGGTCCTTGCAGAGAAGGTGCTGGTCCTCTGGTCCTGCCTTCCCCTTGATTGTGCATTTGAGGTCCTGGGTGTAGACTCGTGTGAGATACTGCTCCAGCACTTGGCAGTGCCCCAGACTCCCTGTGTAATCTTAAACAAGTTGCTCCAAACCAGATTTCCATGGGTGTAAAAAATCACAGCCTGCTCTGGCATTTAGGAAGTGTTTTGCATCCCCCTGGGATTTCCTAGTGCTTTGGGCACTGCCCACTTTTTTTAAAAAAGGAAAAGAGTATTTGTTGCTGATAGCAGCAATGAATTCAGCTTTAACTGTGGCTCAAAAACATGAGCAAGCCAAGGGAAGACTGAAAAATAAACCTAACCAATTTCCCTGTCTATAGATAAGTATACATTTATCCTTCTTCCAAATTATTCTGAGCTTAAGGTCTTGGTTTCTTTGAGGGAGGCGAGAGGTTGTATCAGAAAGAAGAGAAACCTAATTAATAAACGAAGTGGGGTTTCATTCCCCTATTGCAGCTGGTGTGTGTTGCGCTGCTCAGAAGCAGAGCGAAGCACTGTGGGGCAGCTGGCTTACTTCTGTTGGCTTTGAGCCACAGCACATCAGCCCTGTTGTTGATGTAGAAGAAAAGGATGCAGCAGGGTCGTGGCTCATTTTTTTCTTTTTTTTTTTTTTTTTCCCTTTTCTTCTCTCTCTGGAGCTTTATATGAGTGTTTTGACATTTTCCAGCCACAAGCTGTTTTTCAGAACTTATTTGTCTGTGAAATTTGTGTTGCTCAGCATAAACAGGCAGCGTGTGCTACATCCCAGCTCAGTGCAGCATTCGGAGCTGTGCTGAAAGTGAAACCTCTGTTTTGAAAGGTTTCCTGCAGTGAGGCCGGAGCTGCATGTGCTTTTCCCCTTATGCGTCCTGCTCCTTTGTAAGGAGAAACCTCGAAAGTTCCTTGCACTGATTTTTTTCCTTTACTTTAGAGAAGGGCTTTGCAGAGCTCCATGCAGTGAACGCACACCAGCTGATTTCTGCCAGCATTCAGAGGGATGCTCAACCAGCCAGGGCCTGTTCAAAGAGGCACATGCAAGTAAAATTTGGCATAAAAGGGCCCATATCTTTTTTTCCTTTTCCAACAGAGGTAATCCAAGGTGGCAATGTCACCTGTATTTTCCTGTCTCTCTAGAATGACTTGGACCTTCAACACTAGGTTGGTTATGGTCATCTCTTCTTTTGAATTTTGGACTGATTAGTTTGGTATTTTTATGAGTCAGGCCTGGTTCTAGAAGTGAACTTGGAGTTTTTCCAGATGTTGTGGGTCTGGAGAACTGGCTGTAGGCACTGAGGTGATGTAAGTGCCTGTTTAGCACAGGCCTCTAACGCTGATGGAGTGCCCCATTTGGTGACTGTTCCAGCACTGGTTCTTCCTAGCCTTTCTGGAAACACACAAAATGCCACGAGCAGAGATAAAAAGCATGCATTTCAGATGAGCCAACATGCTCACCCTGAATCTGCTGGGTTTTTTTAAGCTTTTCAACCAAAATGCCTCCAGCCTTGACTTCCTGAACTTTGGTGGGTGTTTGCAGAACTTGAGCTGTCAGGTTAAAAATAAACCTAAGGACGCCCATCCAGCTCATTTTCCTCATTAGAGACAAAGCTGTTTCGATGTGGCTCTGCTTTCCCTCTGAGAGGATGGAAAGTGTGCCTTCACGCGCTGGCAGCCCAGGGTTAGAGATAAGGCCCTTGCTCAGGAAGGGTTGTCACCCACCCGTTCGGGGATTATGCCTGTGAGATGCTGGTGGCACGGGACCGAGCCATCGCTGGTGTTACACTTCGGAGGGAGGCAGCAAGCATTTCTTTCTCTATGGGAAGAAAACTACTATTGGAGGAGGCTTGTGTGCACTAGTCAGGGCAGAGCCATGGTTAACTGAGGTGACTAAACCTGGTCTGGGAAGTAAAAAAGGTTTTGATCTGCCTTGGAGACCATTGGAAAGTGCTGGGAATGAGCCAAGGGGTGCTAGAGGCATGCTTGGCTCAGGCTTGGTCTGAGAAGCAGAATGAATGAAAAGGCTCCTTGTGGTCTCGGTTGCTGCTAATTATGCACAAATAGAGGATGGGAGAAGTGGCTTTTACTAGTCCCTGCACAGCTGTGTACCCAGTCTGCCTGTGACTCTGCTGGCTCTTCTTTGGGCAAATTTAAGGGTTTCCCTTGAGGTGAGCAACAGGTCAGATCAGGGTGGGCGTTTACTGTGTGTAGCATAGTGCCTGATATACTTTGCATTTTGTAGGCCCTAACAAAATAACGGCCACCACCATCCCAGCACTGTTGGCTTTTAAAACCTGAGACTGTCTCTCCACTTCCATTATAGGATACTTGCTTTTACTTCTTATTTCTTTGTCCAGAATCTTCTATTAAACATCCTCTGAGCTTTGCCTTTTGGGTTTCCAACAGAAAAGTACTGGGATAAAACCATGGGAAGTGCTGAAGATGGACAGACATCAGACACTTTACATGTTTGCCTCTGATAATAGTGCCTTGTTCCCAACTGAGTTCAGTGCATTCCCAATTTCCCACTTTTATTAATGCATTTCAGTAAAACTAACAGTTATACAGATGAGCGAGTGCCTTCTTGTTTACAGAAGACCTTATTTCTTGACAAGCACGTTTACCAGCAGCATGGAGTTTTCCCAGGTGTGCAAGTCCAGCATACAGCTTGGCCCTAAATAGACAAGGTGCCCAATGCAGTTAGGGGAGGCTCCCTGGGAACTCCTGTCAGCTTTGGATCTGTGAGTGAGTCTGGGATGCAGTCTGGGACCTAACCGTTTTCTCTGTTTTCTTTCAGCAGCGAAATGTCAGGATCAAGTTTGAATATGAAGGAGAGAAAAGGTATGTACCCAACCCAGTCCCTGACATGTACAGGGACAAATTACCTTTTCTAGCCAGCATTGTCCCACTGGCTTCAGCCAGCTGCAGATGAGCTCACAACAGGATTAATTCCCCTAAAATCAACTGCAATTTTATATGCAAGAGCCTTGCCTCGTCATCCTGTTTGCCACAAGTACCTCCTGGGATTTGCATGCAGGCAAAGTGATTCCAAGCTGGAAGTCATTAAATGCCTCTTACCAGGGACATAGGGTGCACACTTGGAATCCTTTTCTTTTTTTTAATTCTTGAGCCTTGCTGAACCACAGCTGAGCTGCAACTCTACAGAAATGTGTCCTTTGATTAACAGCCTATGACACTTACTTAAGATAACCAGATTGTGGGCACGGGTCCCATAAAAATAGAGCTGGGAGTTAAAGCTTGCCCGCCCTTCCCTGCTTGACATTTTCATGGAATCACCTCTGGTCGGTGACGGTGGCGGGGCAGGACACAGGGCTGGAAACTCACAGGCTGATGGTCCAAGTTGCATGTTAAAGCCAAAGAAAATTTAAGTAGCGCTACAGTAGGGCTAGACTGTACCTGCTGATAACGTACCTATAGATCTGCTGCATGGGATGGTACAGGAGAGTCACAGGATGCCAAACTGCATCATTCTCTCTTCCATCCCTCCTCCCTGTTCAGAGACGGTTGCTGAAAATGGAGACAATGAATCACTGACCAGTGCCTGATCCTGGATCTTCTCCAGTGAAGGGCTGCTGGAATTCCTTCTTTTCCACCTGTACTTCACAGTAGGGGGAGGAGCAGAGGAGCTGCACTAGGATTTTGGGTAGATATTCTTGCAGGGTTGGTCAATTCCCCTCTTGAGCATAGCAGATGGAGCAGCATTTCTGTGAGCGTAAAAGCAAGGAGCAAGCTTTATGCTTTCTGATAGAAGAATAGAGGTCCTTTCTTCTGAATTGTCAGTCTAATCCCAAATTCCAGTATGCTTCTGCTAAATGGAGACCGTTGTTGGTTTTGTTTGTGTATACAGGATTATCCAGTTTCCAAGACCAGTCAAATTCAAAGAAGTGGTGCAGAAGGTCACGGATGCTTTTGGACAGACGATGGACTTAGTCTGTGTGAACAATGAGGTACTGCTCTTCTCCTTATTGCTAAGGGAGCATTTTAGGGTGTCTGGTGGCCACTTCAGAACCGAGCAGTGGTTTGTTCTTAAGGCTGTAATTTTGTCTTGTGCATGGATGTGAAGAAAAATAATCTTATGTTGTGGTTTCCAGCTAGTGAGTGTACAAGAGCTGCTGTATGGGCACAGCTCAGTTGGATTCTCAGACTCCAAGCCAGACATTTCCCTTCTCAAAATTATTTCAATTAAGGCCTATTGCAGGAACATCATCTTTCTCCTAGAACAAAATATTCCCCTAACTCAAACAGGGGGAAGAATTAAGTAGCTGAGATGATGGAGACGTCAATTCAGCTGCACAGTCAGCAGCAGATGTTTTCCCATTAACACCCTTGGGGCAACGGGACCAACTTTCAGAGTGTGTCTGGCTGGTGAGAGCACACACAGGGCAGAGAGGAGAACAGCTGAGTCCAAATGGATTTCCTGCGAGCTACGTGAAGTGACTGTAGGCTACTGCATGTCTGGGCTGGATGTGAAGCCTTCCCATCTTGGGGGTAGTGGCAGAAGCATGGTGAAGTGCAGAGCGTGAGGGACAGTGCTGCTAACACAGTGTACTCTTACGAAGGGTTGACTTTGTTTCACCCCAAAACCCCAGAACCATGTGCATGTTCTTGTGGTGAAATGTGCGTCACAGAAGGTTCCTTTAGCAGGTCCTGTGGCCACATACAAGCAGCCAAGAAGCTTTCCCTCTGTGATCCTTGCACTGTAAGGCTTGAAGATCTTTCTTCTCCATCCTTCTTCATAATATAGGCCACTGTGTTTTTCCATCTTTTTTTATTTGAGACCAGCACTATGTCTGGAAAGAGGGTACTGCTGAGGGCCTTTACCTAGAAGGGGCCAATGCTTGGCATCTGTTTTGGTGTGCTCAGTGTTTTCTTGTGAGGCGTCTTGCCATGAGCTGTGTAGGCGTCTGGAGCTACTGGACTCTCAAGGTGCGTTTGGCTTTGGGAAAGAGGAGAGGGCCAGATGACAAATAGATGGCCTTTAAACAAGCTGTCAGGACAGCTTGCTTGTTGAATTTCTCATTGCAAATTACTAACAGCCTTTCTCTAAAGTGTGAATGGAGAGAGAGATTGTAAAGAGAGCTTTCTCCTTTTTCTTCCTTTTTTTTTTTTTCCCTCCCTTCTGTTTCAATGGAGATTTGATCTACAAAAAAGTTGCTATTCTTTTATAATAGGTACCTCATGATACCAAAGTGTCCGCTGGGTTTTGGTGTTGAATGCAGTCAGGTTTCTAATCTTGGGCATTCTCTGACAGCCCTCCCGGGAAAAGCCTGCCATTGAATTCTCCAGGAATGACTCATTTCATTCCAGGTTTCTTTCCACTGGAAGAGAATTTATTTCCAACAACAGCAAACAGAAGCTTAAATAATGCATTTTATCCCATGTTAGTGACTGTCTTCCTGGGCATGTGCTCAGCAGATAGCAGGACCATGAGCAGGTCTTTGGGTATTCTTAACTTCTTAGGGTTGAGGATGACTTCCAGTGTTTTGTTTTTCTATACGTAAAAATTCTGCTTTGTGAGAACCCACACCTTTGGGAAGGGGTCTGAGCAGTAGTAATTCAGGGTTGTTATTGTGGAAACACTATAAACAGACAAAGGTGACCTTTTGGGGAGATAGCTTACCTGTCCACATGGTGACACCCCAGCATTTGGCTCCTAGCGTGTTCTTGGTCAGGGTTTTGAGTCTCACAACAGCCAGTCTCGGGGGCAGCCTGACCACAAACTCAACAGGATTAAATGTTTCACCCTTTCTTCATGCTCATTGGGAGCTGTGCAGTAATTCTTTGTTGCCATCAGATGTTTCTCTTGCAGTAGCACCTTGTAGACCAAAGTTACACTGAGGTCAACAGGCCCCTGCAAAAGCTTACTAAATGGCAGTCCCTGTCCCAGTGAAGCAGGAGTCCTGAAGCCAAGATCAGCGAGATGAGCATGCCAGCTGGGTGGAGCAGGGGCACGCATGAATCACATCCTGGTGGGACCATGGAATCAGCAGGCTTGGGCTGGTACAGATAAGAGTGGGGCCTGGCGGTGGGTGTACTGCATGGGGCATGTCTGCATGTTAGTACTAGGCTGGGCTCATCTTTCTGATGAGCAGGGAAGCAAAATCTAGCCTGGCCGTGGACAGCACGGCATGGTGTTTGTTAGGCAGTTGGCTGTGTTATGGAATGAAAGACGAGCTTCTGTGGCCAGTGCTCTGTCTGGATTTGATCTGTATGTGCTGCTGCACAGCTGCTCCAGGTGTGGCTAAGTGTAACCTTGTTGTTTGTCCCATCTCCACAAGCAGCTTGTGATGTGACCTTGGGCAGAACACTGAACCTCAGTGTGCCACCAGTTCCCTTCTGACCTTCTCTTGCTTAGGCTGTCCCTCGGCATCATTTTGGAAGGTTAGCGAGAGTTAAAGCCTATGGAAGTGGTAGAAGCTCCATTAGGGGGGTGGGGAGGAGATAAAAACATATATAACAAGCATTTGTCAAGAGTTGTTGATGCCAGTTGGTCCTGTGTTGGGCAGGAAGATGAACTAATTGACCTCCAAGATTTTCCCCCAACCCTGTTTCCTACTATTCTTTGGCTTTCTGCAGTGTCTTACAGAGTGAGGTCTAGCAATACGGTTGTAGTCAGTGAAAATGCACCCTTTGCGCTCGCTTTCTTAGACTGCAGTGGAATGACTACCAAGTCCCATATAAAATATTAGGCTCCAAGGAGTATCCTATTTAAAAGCAAGAAGGAAATCTAATAAGCTCTATTTAGTGAAACTTCCATGTATGAAAACTTTGCTGTTCATCATAGCTGCTCACTGCGGACAGAATAAACCCAGTTCCTAGAAATGCACCCTCACAGTTACTTCCATGGTTCTTCATGAGTCTATATTTAGTTTCATGCCTAGTAGATATCTTTTCCTGATACCCGTATGTGCCACAGTCTGGAAGCCAAATCTGGAGTAAAATCTACTTGCCAGATGTGGGTAATAGGTAAAGCCAAGCTAAATACTTGGCCCCAGTCCCTTTTACAGGAGGGCAGTTTCTGCCTGATGTTTTTGGCTCCTCTGAAGCAGGCATGCTAATGTATTAATGTTGTGATATTGGAGTGAGATGGAGTGACCTGCAGAACATTCTGTTCAGAGCAGCAGTTGAGGGATTGCTCTGAACGCTGGTGAGGAGCTCTGTAAAGGGATGGGTGAGCCAGTGGGGCTACTCTTAGAGTCAGATTCTGCTTCTTGGTGAAATGAGGGGGAGCAGCTCTCCACCATTCCCATTTCTGTTTGGGTGAGTGTAGGAGGGAAGGCTTGTCTGCTTGATGCACCTGTGGAGCCCTTGTGAACTTAAAGATGGTTAAGCTGGTGCACCAAGAGAATATCTGTTAAGCTTTACTGCTTAAGGAAGCAGGCTGAGAACAGCTGCACAGCTTCTGGGAGATGTATTCAGTACCATCTTTGTCTGGTATTTGCTGTGAATGTGGGTGATTCATTCAGATCCCAAAGTTTAACCATGAACCATGGTCTAACCATTTCATCCAAGGACCTACTGAAAGCCCTCAATACTCAACATCTACCTGTTGAGTGCTTTCATTCATGTCCAAGCCCTGTCCTAGACTGGGAATAAGTTTGCAGCCTTGCTTGTTGAGATCCAGCCCAGACAAGACTGGCGTTGGTGTTCTTTGTAAACCCTCTAGCTGGTTAGGTCCCTTGGGAGGTGAGGGACATTTTCCTGAACTTTTCCCTATCTACTTTAGTTGAGAACTCAAGTCCCTACAGCCTGTAGGATATCCTGGAGCAGGGCTTTCTTGAGTGTTCCTCTTGGAATCTTTTTCCTACACACAGTTAACTAAATAGTTTTCAGACAAAAGGTTCACGGCCTGATTATCCACTTTCTTGGCTGAATGTACTAAATACTTAGCTCTAGAGTCTCTTTTTCTGTCTTTTTGTAGAAGTTTCTCAACCATGTTTGCATACCTTACAACAGAAGAGCACACCTAGCTCAACCTGAAGTTCGTTGCTTAAATGCCTTTTGAGAACTGGCTTTGTCTTTCCTCAGCAATTACTACAGCTTCCAGCAATTACATCTGGCAGCTTTATTTGCTCACCTGTTAATCCAATTTCTGGTATCTAACTCTCCCATGCAAGCTATAGGGGTCCTGCGTATCTAATTTGGGGCTGTAAACTACAGAACAGCAGGTTGTGTCATACTTAGCTATTGCAGTGCCCCTTTGCAGACCTGGCTTTTAGTATCTCAAAGCTGGGTGCCTAAGGTACGTACAAGCTCAGAACCACCTGCTATCCACAGCTGCGGGAGCCTGGTTTTCTTGGTGGGATGTTTTGGGCCCCTCACTATCAAGGAAGGACATTGAGGTGCTGGATCATGTCCAAAGAAGAGTGGTGAAGCTGGTGAAAGGTGTAGAGCACAAGTCGTACGAGGAGCAGCTGAGGGAACTGGGGTTGTTTAGAGAAAAGGAGGCTCGTGTGTGTGTTACTGCTATCTAGAACTACCTGAAAGGATGTTGTAGCGAGGTGGGTGTGGGTCCCTTCTCCCAAGTAACAAGCAGTAAGATGAGAGGAAATGGCCTCAGGCTGCACTGGGGAAGGTTTAGGACGGATATTAGGAAGAATTTCTTCACCAAAAGGGTTGTCAGGCTCTGGAACAGGCTGCCCAGGGAACTGTTTGAGTCACCATCCTTGGAGGTATTTAAAAGGCATGTAAATATGGCATTTAGGAACATGGTTTAGTGGTGGACTTGGCAGTGTTAGGTTTACAGTTGGACTCGATGGTCTTGAAAGTCTTTAACCTAAATGATCTTATGATTCTATGATGATGAAGCTAAGCCTAATGTTTATCATATGAAATAGGTGGCCTACATATGGCTTGCTTCCCTTTCTGCAAAATGGGGACAAAAGATAACCTTTCTATCACACAAGAGAGGAGAAACTCCATCCAAACCTTGAGGTGCTCCTACCATAGAAACAGCAGCCACAGGGATATCTAAGATGAAGCTTTGCAGGCTCAGTCTGTGGTCCATGGGTGGAGAAGGTGACTGTACCAGTTTCTCAAGGTGAAACCTCATCTCTGTTGGCTAGGGCCCACAGTTTTCCCTTGACCTGGTCATCCTCGAATTCCTAGCCTCGGTGCACACAGTCTGAGGTGTATTTGCTTGTGGGCCAACAGCCAGAGCCTTGGCTACACCCTGGGATCAAAAAGGTAGACACAGGCGGCTCTTGAGTGTCATCTTCTGTGGTGGTTGACCTGAGGTGTGTTTGCTGTGGCTGGTGCCATGAACCCTGATCACCGGGAGGGCTGAGCTGCCTTTCAGGAGTTCTGGGCAGCTGCGGCTCCCAGTAAGACCAGTGAGAGTCTACTGGGAGCTGTGGCTGCTTGGTCCCTTTGGTAGGTGGAACCGCTGTGTACTTTGGCACAGGCAGGAATATAACATGTGCTGTGTTGGCTGGATTCGGTGCCAGTGCCTGGGGAAACCTGTGGAGGCTGAGGCCAGGTTTTTATGAAATTAGACAGAATGCCCCTGAATGAGGGGCAGAAAGTTGTGGGTTTAATCTTAGCCCAGGGCAGCAGAAGGCCACAGAGTCTCTCTGAAGTGCAGCTGTGTTGGGTGTTGGAAGCTCTGTAGGCCATGTGCAGGACGTGGTACACCACACAGCAGTGTCAGGAGGGTCAAATTCCCTTTGGAGATATGAGGGCAATAGTCTGCCACTTACCAGGAAAACATCAGGACTGTAGCTACCTGATAGACACGGCACTGTAGTTTTCTGTTCTATTTATCTTGTAAAGAGCAGAAGCTAAATTTGTCCTGCCAGGAGTCAAATAAGTGGTTCTTGGAGAGAGAGCAATGCACAGCTTTCACATGAAAAGGGAAGAGACTTACTTGTGACATGTCCCCCGATCTCACCTGCTACCCCAATACTAGGGAGACTGTGTCGGTGTGCGGGACCACAGGCTGCAGCAGTAGGGATGGCCACTGAGGAACTGCCAAAGTAAATCCTTGGGTGCAGCTCAGTGCTTTCTTGGAGCACCACTGCATGACCATCTTCCCAGGAATAATGTGTGGGGCGTTTTGGGGCTGGGTAGCAGCAGGTCATGCCTACAAAACTCCAAGATCAGAGCAGCCCCATAACAGCAGGCAGCAAGCCTAAGGTATCATCTCAGCCATCTCCTCTTCCCACTAGCTGAATTGCTGGTGACCTTTAAGCTCTCTCCTCGCAGATGTTTTTTGTTGTGATTTTTTGCGTCTGTTCCTTGGTAGATGAGAACTTGGAAGAAAACTTTAGAGGTCGGCAAGCTGGAGGGCATGGGGGCTCTGTTTTCCATCCACCTTCTTAGGTTCCTCCCTCGTCCCCTGATTCCCAGACTGCTCACTGCAAGGATCTTGCTTCCTCTGTTTACCCAAAAGTGTGACACTGCCATGCTCCGGTGTTTGTTCAATCCCTTCCAGCTCCTGATCCCGCTGAAATCCCAGGAAGATTTGGACAAAGCGATGGAACAGTTGGAGCTGAGCCCTTCCCTGAAGAGCCTGCGGATCCTTGTGAGCGCTCCAAAGAAAGCGAATGTGAGCCCTTCACCTTCTCTGCTCTTTTGTGTCTGGAGCGAGATGCCTTGTTATTGTGTTGGGGAGTGGAAACGAGTCTCTGAACGGTGCAGAGCAAAGGGTGAGCTGGTCATGAGGGGGGTCAGCCCTGCTCTGGCTCAGCTGCTTGGAAATCCTCCTGTGATGGCAGCCCAGAGACGGAGCTCAGCTCCCTCTAGCTGCTCCTGTGTCCTGTGAAGGGTTAAATACCGTGCTGATCCTCAAACAAGGTTAAACCCCAAGAGAGCCCCTTGTGCTTTCTGTCTAGGGATGCTGTCACCATTGCTCTGTAGCCTCTTCTCCATATACAGGGTGATGCCCAGGCCCTTGCCATGCTGGTTGGCAGCATTGGGACCGCTCCTTCCATGTGATGCTGCAGTACTAAAGGCCAGGAACAGCAAAGTGGAGAATCCTTCAGTCTCATGCAGGACTGTAGTCTTTTCCATATTTATTTACTTGTTTTTCCTGAGCTTAGTGGTTTTGCAGTTAAGCCTGTTAGCTTGACCTCGCCTGCACAGAGTGTCTTGCCAAAGCACATGTCATGCTGCCCCAAGCACAGGCTGTAAACCAAGGGATTTGCAGATGTTGCAACTCTGTTTCTTCCTTATATTTCCTAGAAGTACCAGAGAGAGGAGTCTTGAAACTCATAATGTTTGTCCTCATGCTACTGCTGGTGCTTGCAGCTCCTGGAACTTCTGTGCTCCTTTTTGGAAGCTCAGAAAATACAGGGACCAGAGTCCTAGAGAAAAACTAAGCCATCAGTTGGGGTTTCCTAAATCCTGGGCAGAAATGGGGCAATATGCCTTAGCAACTGTGGGAACATTGCAGTATTGCAAGTCAGCTACTTAGAGCGAGGAAGCCAGGTAGACTCATGCATACCTTTGAGAGTAGGTCCGTCTCTCCCAGAAGCACATAACCATGGTCCCGCATGTAAGAATATACAGTTCCAAGGTCATACATAAAATTATCACAAAATCACAGCATACCGTAGCGTTTTATTTTAGTAAGACTTGGCCACTACCATTTAAGTTACCAGCTGGATATGCATTTCTTTGCTCTCCCCCTTATCTGTCTTGCCAAGCAGAGCGGGATCCTCCACTCTTCTCTGCTCTGTTCCTCTGCTCTGTTACAGAGGAACCTGTGCAGTGCCTGAGCGCCCACTGAAGTCAGGGAGTATGGAGGAGAGGCTCTGATTTTGGGATTGCAAACTTGGGTTCAGACCAGGGATTGGTCTGTATCTATCTGGAAACAGTGCAGTGCAGGAGCGGTCTTTTGTGTCAAATATTTGTATTCGCCATTACCAACTGGAGCTTAATCTTATTAGAGTATTTTAATAACAGATGTGAATTGTTTGTGAATATTCGCATCACTCTAGATTATGTGCATGTTTTTGGTTTGTTTGTTTGGGTTTTTTAGTTCTTGGGTAATATGGTCATGGGGAGCCAAATACAGGATTTTATATGGTGTGTCCACAAGGGCTCTGGCCAAGTCTGATCATTCCCTTTGTCTGATTACCAGCTTCTCCAGCCAAACAACAGTAAACAGCATGAAATGAGGATCTCTAGATCCATGGGTGATATCATGGGATCCCTGTACAAAGACTCAGAGAGGACACGGAAGTATTCAACAGGTCAGTAAAATAAAATGCTCTGCGGGGTGTTTTGTGCTATTACAAGCTGGCCACAATCCCCATCTCTTTTCTGTCACAACCCTGTAGCTGCTACAGTCTGGATGGCCACCCTGATACCTCCCACCAGTAACTCAGGGCAGTTGTTACTTATCCTGAGGAAGAGGCTCTGCAAGCTGCGCAGGTCAGACAAAGTTGTGTTGAGCAGAGTCATGTTGGGCATGAAAGCGAAGAACAACAGGGGATCTGAAGTGTAATTTAGAGGGGAGAAATGCTGTGGTAAAAATTTCCAGTGGATATGATGCTACTGAGCTTTATCAAAGTGAAGAGTGACGCTCTGTGGAAAGCCAAGGCTTTTTGAGACCTTGATGTATTTATTCCTTTAACCACCTGCTGGTATTCCCTTGGGATCTCTACCCCTTTCCCCCCTAGCAGAATAATGTAGCTGAATGGGCTTGGGGTGCCTTAGCACCTGAGCTGGGACCAGCTTCACCACATGAGGACCAAATACGTGTCTCCATGCCAGCAGTCTGTTCTTGTTAGTGAAATGAAGGCTGTGGTAGCTGCTTTTGTGGTTCCTTGGGGGAATGGATGCGTGCAGAGTTTTGCAGTGGTCTCATTTCAGATGAAGGGAGCATCCCCGTCCTTCAGACGTGCTGGGAGTAGATACCTGCAGCCTCTGAGGCCAGGCTGGCAAATGCCTGGTCTCTTCTTGTAGCTCTGCAGGGACTGGAGTTTATTCGTAGCTTTGGGTGGTCTTTGGGTTTCTGTGCTTGAGTTTATACTTTTCTTGCTTTGTAAAATACTCTGAGCTTTTTGAAATGACAAGTACTCTTGATAAGCTGTTTGTAGGACCTTTTGTGTCAAGAACTTTGTAGGATTTTTGAGAGCAGAGTGCCTTCTGCAGAACTGGTAAAGCAGGACTGCATAGCAAGGGTATAATTATTCATATTACAACTCATATGCAGGGTTAATGATTTTGCCATACAGCAGACATTCTCTGCCATGTCTGTGGGTGCTGGTTACAGAGTAAATTCTACGGATCCCTACTGTTTTCATACAGTTATCCAATAACTGTAGAAATGGCAGCATCAGAGGCCTTGAATAAAGTAGAGACCTCCTATACCAATGTATGTGAAGATACACTTCATCCTCCAAAGATCCTCTGTACTTATATGGCAATAAACACATCCACACTCTTTCCTCTGTGCAACAAAAGAGTGTTTTTCTCTAAGGATTAGCCCATTCTCTGTCTCATAGCCTGTGCTGCCTTGATAACATATCATGTGGTTTGCTGCATCTTGGACAATGATGTATAGGAAATGTTCTTCCAGGGTAGGTCCAGTATAGCCCCTTGTGTAGCCGTGCCCAGTTCTTACTGAAGCCAGGGGTGGGTGGTACCTGTACAAGAGCTCCCTTCAGGCCTGGTGTTTGGATGTATTAGGGTTGTCTTTTTCTATTGTGTGTTTTTTTCTAGCTCACATGGCTCTTGAGAGTTTGCCCAGAGTCTGGCAGAGTCACTAGATGACCCTGAATGAAATGCACACAAAACCACATGGTAAGGCACAGAGCCTCAGCAGAAACTGTGCTTAAGCAAAAAAAATCTCTGCTGCTCTTTTTTTGGCACTTGTTAAACTGTTAATGTAATCCAGCGAAGAGCTATGGCACCAGGAGCTGTCACTGATGTGTGAATCGAACGTGATGGGCACAATTGATTCCATGTGTAGCTGTGCTAGTGAGATTAGTTCTTGCAGAGTTAGACTTGCCTGCTAACTTTTATGCCATGCTTTGGCCTTTCCTGTTTTGGAGCTGCTGTAATACTAGGGAAGTCTCTGACCAGGTCCACACCACTGACTGTGAGGTGTCACTGCCTTGAAGAGCATCCTGTAGGTAAGACAAGGCAGACAAAGGAAGAGATAGCAGCTCTGCAAGGGTGAGAGCCTGAGGTACAGATAGGGTTTGAGGGAATGCCTGAATAACAGAGTGGAGGAATGGGTATAACATTCTGGTTTAACCTAGGTAACGGAGGAGGAGGAGGACTGGGCAGCACCAAATGCAGGATGCAGAGTTTGCTAATGCTGGGATCTTCAGGAGAATCTGCATGGTGATTGCTAACGCACCAAACCCAGTGTCCTTGGTGCTGTTCAAAAGTTAGGTAGCAAAGGTAACCAGCCCATGCTACAGTCATCCCTCTGGTTTTTTTTCCATGCACTCTTGCTTTTGGTTTGAAAAGAGATTGCAACAAGCCCTCTGCATGGTAACAGCACCCCAAACCTCTCTTTGGTGTTATCTGGGCTCTGTATGAAGCTACTACAGCTTTGCTTAGGAGGTGTTTGCAATCCAGCAGATTTATTTTTTTGATGTCCTGAGTCACAACTGGGTAATCTAACTGCTGGGCAGAACCTCCAGCGAGCTGCAAGGGAGAGCAGCAGCGTTTCGAGGGAGTATAAAACTGAACATCAGGTAATAGGTGGAGGTGATCCTGTGTTGTGGTTCCCTACACCAGGGATCACACTGAACCTGGTGGATGGTCAAAAAGGGAGCCTAAGAGGCTTGGATTTCTGTAGGAGAAGCTATTCTTGCAGTTGCAAGGTATTCCACAGGGTCTGCTTCTGCTGTCGTCCAAGTGGTTCTAGCAAGAGAGGATCTTAACTGAGTTCAGCTTTTCTCTTGAAACCACATTTAAAAGGAGATCTAAAGTGACTTTATAAAAAAAGGTGGCTCAGGGTCATGTTCTCAGTGTTTCTGAGATGTCTCATGTTTTTCTGCTGACTCTGCCATGTTAGCGGCAGTGAAAAATAATAAAACTGCATGTTATTGGCACAAGCACGTTGGGAGGCGGGGGGTAGATGTTCTGGGGAAGATTTGGCTATTTTTGCTTCTGCTGGACAGAAAACGTCTTCACTCCATGTCCCTGAAAAACCTTATGTAAAGTCAGTATTTTGTTTTTTTCTCCCCATAAACCTTTTCAGTGAAAATCCTGCCACACACACATACACCCACCCACCCTTTTTTTGGAGGGGAGAGGGGGAAGTGGAAAATGTTCCAGTCCCTTGGCGACCAGCATCTGCAACTGTTCAGCTGAGTGCCAGGAAACTTTGGCTAAAATCTGTTTGGGTTCTGGATTTTCAGATAACTGAGAGTTGTTTTTGTTTACTTTGAGGAAATACATGTTTCAGGACATTATCCACAAATTATTTAAAAGCCCCATTCCAGAATCACCATTTCAGTGGAAACATTTGTCAAAAGCTGTATTTTTATTTGATTTTATTTTTTTCCATGGTGGCAAACCAGTCTGCTGAGCCGTGGCATCATGTGCCTGCCAGCCCTCTCCAGACCAGGAGCGAATGCTGGCTCTTGAATATGGACCAGCCATGGGAACAGCAGGACTTTCACCTTGGAGAATTGCCACCACAGTGATGGTGCCCAGGTTTTCACAGGTGGTGGGACACGTGTGCAGCAGCATCTAACCCCTGCTAGCATGCTGGGAAGATTTGAATGCAGATCTCTGAAGAGAGCCAGTACAAAGACTTTGCTGGTACAGAGGCTGGCCAGATGACTCTGAGAAATAAAGGTGTGGAGGTGATGTCTGTGCGGTTAAATTCATGGGGCCAGGATATGAAGCTGTTGATGAGGCTGCTTAATCATTAGCCCGTTCCCTGGCCAGTGTACCAACAGCTGCCATCCCAGCAGTACCTGCATGTGAGTTGAGGTAGCATGGGCTAGGGACCTGTTGCAGGAGTTGGGATGGGTTAGACCCTCTCTATTTTGAGAAGAGGAAGACGGTTTGGCCGTGTGCATCATGCCAGCTGCTTTAGGGCTAGAAAATGGGTTCTGTCCTGCTTATTAGTATAGAAGTACCCTAAAGTTTGCCTTAAATCAGGATGTAGGACTCTCCATCCTCAGAGGATGAGAGAGGAGGGAGACTTGTAGGGGTCCCACTGAAAAAGAAGAAAGTGAGGGAGATTTGGTCCCTCTGCGCACACCTCCCCTCGACAGTCACAGAGTGAGAAATCACCTGCAGGTTTATCTCTTCTCCTTGTGCCACTGCATCCTGAGCCCTGTGTTTCTGCCAGGGCTCAGAGGAACGGCACATCTTGACGTCATGTCCCTTGTTCAGCTCCGCGGTGACATCATCCCAGGGCTGGGCTCCGCGTGGCTGCAGCTGTGAGTGTAGGTGGCTGCCAGCAAACCCTCCCCAGCTCTGACTTTCAAGGGGCTTCTCTGTCAGGCCCCCTGCTTGATGCCAGTGGGTGACGGGTGAAGTTTTGGGAAGGACCTGCCAGGGCAGGGAAAGGGTGAAGCAAGGGTATGCGGAGGCAGAGGGAAGCCTGGCACGGCAGAGCTGGCTGTACATGCAGCACTACGAGCTCTGCACATACTGCACAAAAGACGCTTCTTAAATAAAAATAACAGAAGGGAACATGAAAGACCCCAGTAGATGCCAGCAGTGACTGTAAGTCTCCGTGCTGGCCTGGTTCACCCTGCTCAGGACATGCTGTGCTCTAGACTCAAATATATGGCTTTACATTAGCGTGTGTAGCAAGGCACAAGAATCCCTTTCCAAAGCACCTTGCTCCAAAGGGTAACCGAGGTCAGATGCTCAACTGGTGCCAATCTGCAGAGTTTCTCTGAGTTCAGGAATCCTGAATAGAACTGCTGAGATCTGGCCAGTATTCCACTTACAAAGAAGTGCTTTACAGCCTGCCCCATCCCCAGTGGGTCTGAGGACTGGAGCTGATAATGTAATCCTGTAGCCTCCAGGAGGACAGTCCCCTGGGGATCCTCCTCTCTCTGCCTGGTGCTGCTGCTGTTTCTTGAGTGTGAAGTGTGAAGAGCATCTGTGATGTGTCAAACATGTGCATCTGGTCTTGTGTGCCCGTTTCTTCCTCTACCTCTGGGTGGGTAAAGCAGTGTTATGTATTATATCCAATATACCTTGTGCTGCCTCCACTGTGAATTAAACCTGCCGTTGACTACCACAGTTGCTCTCTCCCTGACCCCTATTTTCCATTCCCCAGTCACCAGCAGTACGGAGTTTGCCTGAGGTTTTGTTAACAAGGCAGGGTAGGGCTGGAGGGGGGGGAATCGACCTTGGGCGCCAGGGCTCTGCTCCCACCACCTCCCAGTGTTCCTCCCGGGTGGATGGGCATGCATGGATACGAAGCAGCAGCAACCAGTGCCCCTTGGAGGTGTGAAGCTGCATATATTAATTTGAGCAGCTTTTCAACCCTAACAGCCTGGCTGAAAGGGATCTGGTTCAATCCAGCAGTTTCCAGACGTGCAAAAGCCTAAACATTTTGTTTAACTTCCTTGCCTGCTGGGAAATGGCAAGTGTCTTATCCCCTTCTGCAGTTTTTGGCAGGAAATGTGACTCTGGAAGGTCAAGCACAACTGACCTGATGGCTGGGAGTAGCTGTTACAGGCAAAGGTTTAATGTGAGATCATGCAAAGTCCTCACGCTTGTGATGAATTTAATTTAACTCCCTGGGTTCAAAAGCAAACAAGGCATGTACAACTCTTTGTAAAATTTGAAAGTCAAAGACTTTCTGGGCAGTGAGTGGGTTGTTGCAGTGAGAGATGCCAGCAGTGCATGAGCAGACCTACACCTCTCTGTAGTAGTAACAGAAATGCTCAGCAGAGCTAAGATACAGCGGTTAGACCACACCACGTCCTCTAGCAGCTTTATGGAGCAAGAGCCACCCAAATGTCCTTATGCTGCATTCTGGATTGACATCTGCTAAGCAAATGAGGGGATGATACTGCAGTGATTTATCCAGGATGCCCAAACGGTTACATGGTTAAATGTTTGTTTATTTATCTTCAAAGAGAGGATGCTGTACTTCCCAACTGGTTTTGTTTTCAGGGCTGGTGTAAAGCCAGTTCATTATGAGTGCCACAGCACTTGAGAGATTCTCTCCCCTTGATCTTGGCATTACTTCAGTTGGACTTTTTTCACTGTGTTCTTATCCTGCAGGAAATCTGTGAAGGAGAAAATAGGAAAATGAAAAAAAAAGTAACTCAAAGCCATATGACTTTTGTTTTTACAATTTGAGCAAAAAGTCTGGAGGAAGGCATACCATGGGACAGTTATCTATTTGGTATAAATCCAGCAAGCCTGATTTAGTGATCTTTAATGCTGGTGTGACACTGTTAACATTATAAGCACCTGACGGTGCCTGATGTTAGAAGCAGATGAAGTGAAAGGTGGGGGGCTCAGATTTGTAGTGTCGATCACACTGATGGATTTATGCCAGAGATCAATCTGGTGTGGTAACTGCGATGCAGAATAGTAGCAGAAGAGGCAGAAGTGTTGTGCTGATCAGTGTTGGCTTTTCATGATGGGATAGGCCCTTTGCCGGTACCTTTCTCTTGCAATATTGTGTTTAGCCTGAGTATGTTGTTACCAAACGGTAGTAATGAACCAAAGAGCTGGCAAGAATGACACCAAAATGGATATGAAGTGTAAGGAAATGTATCTCCATGTGCTTCTAAACTCTTCAAGGTTGTGTGCTTTTTAGAAGTCTGCTTAAAAACAAACGTTTCATTGTGTGAAGGCTCACATTGCACAGTGCTGACCAGTTAAAGCTCCAGCACGGAGCGGTGTGGACCTCAGTCAGCAGTTCCTTGCCATGAAGTGATGGCAGCGCAGGGATGGAGGGGGAGGGACTGCAGAAAGACAAGTGGAGCCAAGCTGCTGTGTCTGGGCCAAGTGAGGGCAACGCTCCCTAAAACCTGAAAAGGCACAAGGAATCTGTTAGGGCGGATTTGTGGGAATAAGGGGGAGGAATGGGACTTCTGTGTAAGGAAGCTGTGGAGTTCTCTGCCACGTGCAGAATAGAAACCCCCTTCTGCTGACGAGCCCTATGGGGGAGCCTGTGAAAGCCTTGCTGTCTGTGCCGAGGTGCACACAACGCTCTGCCTGGTGTGGAGGCTCTGCCTGGTGTGGAGGCTCTGCCTGCTGCAGGCTTGGAGCCTCTGGGGCTACAGACAGGGGAGACGACACTTCTTTGCCAGGAGATGGGACCAGCTGATCCTGTAGGTCATTCCTCTCCCTGTGTTCTTGTATTTGAGGGCTGGTTTTCCTTGCTCTTCGCTGTTGTGTAGGGAAGGGGGAGAGAAGAGGGCTATTTGAGTGCAAATTGTTTTCCATATAAGAAGCGTTTAAGTGATGTTGCACTGAGTTCACCCGGGCTGTTTCCCAGATTGCTGAATAAGGCAGTGACATGAGCCAGGGAGGAAATTTTGGGAGGTCAAAGAGGGGAGGTGGGTTTGGAGTTTGTGTTTTGCTTTGAGATTGACTGATTGCATCACAACAAAACTCTGGGGCCCTTTTCTTTCTGGCATTGACAGAGCACCTGGATACAGTGCACAGCTCTTAGGATCCAGTGCAGGTTGAAGGCCAAGCCTGCTAGATGTTGTGTGGCCCCACAGAAACAAACTGTCCCTGCTGCAAAAGCTTTGTAGGGTGCCCATAAAGAGTATCGCATCTCTAGCTCCTCTCTTCCCTTCTATACAAGTTCAAACCCAGCAGCATCTCCAGGAGGTTTGTTATCACCAGAACATCTCTGGAAGGACTTGGATGTGGCAGGTTCTCTCCTTGACCCAATACCTTTCCCATGTCCTAGGCTCTCTGCACACTGGCCGGAGTTCTCCACCCCCAGGGAGCGTTCCTGAAGAGCAGCAGCAGATTGCTCGCCAAGGATCCTATACCAGCATCAACAGCGAGGGCGAGTTCATCCCCGAGACCATGGATCAGAACGTGAGTGGGGTCTGGGTGTGTGGGTTAAACCAGGACATTGTTAGGCACGAGGGAGGCTGTGCTGTGAGTGCTGTTCCTATCATTAAATCCCCAGCGGGCCCTGTGCTTAGGCCAGCTTTTTCCAGGAATGAGTGCCAATGGGCTTGCCATGCTCAAGAAACAGTGAGCCTGATTTCCAGGAACCCCCAAAAACAGCTGCAGTGGTGACGGCAGTGTGCTCAGGCACCTCAGGTAGCTCTGGAGGAGCACAGATTTGGGACACATGTGCATGCCAGCTGCTGGGCTCTCGTGGCTGCAGCCTTCCCAGATCCCGGAGACCTTGCAGGAGTGTGCCAAGCAACCAATTGCCTGTGATTGCAACAGCCTGGGGATGTCAGCAGCATTTGCTGCTTCCCATGTGCTGTTTCTGCCTGAGCTCTAGTTACAGTTCTTGGCTCTGCCCACAGCCTCTCTCTATGGTTTTGTCTCTGTACCTCCCCCATGTATATTTTTTTTTTCCTCTCTTAATAAGGAGTTTCTATATTCCAATCCCTCCGTAATAAAGGAGTAGGTAGTTCTTCAGCGCAGTGATGAGCAGTACCTCTTCCTCCAGTCAATTTGTTACCCCTGATGGAGAAATTCTGTAGTGCTGAGGGACCCAAGGTGGGGAGCAGCTTACACCTCCCTCTCCATTTACATCTCTGCTCAAGCTGTAGCTCTGAAGGGCTTAGTATAGGTCCTGAGAAGTCAGCTAGGCTGCCTGGACACACAATTCCTTCCTGCAAAGCTCTTAGAAGGGCAGGACCAGGATCCACAACTTGCCGGAGGGCTGGCTATGCCGGAGGGGCATGGAAGGGCATCCGGAAGGCACTAAGCTCGCTCCAGCAGGCTGTTGTGGTGGCCCCTAAGGATCTTGCCTGAGGAGCCATGTATTTCCTACACTCAAACAGCACCCACTAGTAATGCTTTCATGTACAGGCTGTGCCAGTGTTTCCATGGCAAAGTTGTGTTTTCAACCATTTATTATACAGCCATTAATAAAATCAGAAGTCACTCCGAGTGAGGCTTGGCAGCGTCACAGTGCAGATGTATCTTGTGCTTCTTGCAGCCAAAGTTGGCTTTCTATTGTTTTCACATGCCTTCCAAACACGTTTGGTATGATTAAGATAAAGTGTGTGTGCGTGCAGGGGGAGAGTCCCCATGAACCCCCCTTGGGTGTAAATCAGTGCAGCTCCACTGGCTGCTAATGGAGCTTCATTAGCATTAGCTGAGCTCTGAGCCTGCTCCTGATGAAGGTTCCCAGATGCTCTCTCCTCGCTTTTCTCCAGCATCACGTTGTGTGTGGCCTGCCGTCCTTCTCTGGTGAATTAAATGCAGGAAAAAGGGAATTTGGGGATATTTTGTTTTGGTTGGGTTTTTTTTTTCTGTTCTTATGGAGCAGCCATGCTTTTCTCCATACGGGCTTTGCCTTCAGAATGTCCTTGTGCTGCAGCTTCCATCTGTGCGTTGTGGAAAACCACTTACAAGCTGATGCTGGATGCCTTTTGGGGGATGCCCCCGTGCAAGCCTGTGATGTAACTGCAGTCTTTGCCTTGAGACCAGCTTGGCAGCTGAACAGAGCCTGCTCGGATTCCCGATTTTATGCTTTTGAGAAACGAGTCTGTCTCAGCACTATTTTAACTGCCGGGAGAGGCCTGGCATGACTGCCAGAGGTGGGGAGTGGGTTCTAGCAGAGGTCTTGCTCCTCTTTGGCTAGTGCATTTTGAAGGATGAGGCTTTGGGGTAAAAACTGGGAAGCAGAGCAGAATTGCACTTTCCAGTTGGGACTGTCTTGCCAAAACAACATGAACTGTTATGACAACCGGTTGAGGAGGTCTAACACAGGAACAGCACGTGGAAAGGGAAACTGTTGCTGTACACCGGGAAGGAGGAACGATGTGGGTCCAGGAGCCAGCAAAGGGTGACTCCACGTGGTGTTTAACCCTTGTTGCTCAGCTTTCCTGGGAACAAGCTGGGCTTGGGGCTGGCTGTGGAGTAGGGTTAGCAAGTGTCTGCTGTGGGTCTGCAGCCAGGAGGGAGCATCATACCGGCTGCAGCACAGCGTGGCCCTGAGCAAACTCTGCTCCACATGAAAGTACACACAGCCCCTAGGTTTACCACTCAATACAAACCCTCTATTGTTACTAACCAGCTATAAATAACCCCGTCCAGTACAATGTCTCATCCAGGAAGCGACACAAATGCGGCTTTTGACTCACTGAGCTAGTGAGAGCCAAGCCAGTTCCTCCAGCCAAAAGCCCTGATGATGCTTCGCTTATCACTGGAGAGGAAGGCTGGTCTCGTGTGCCAGGGCAGCTCGGGAAGTCAGGAGTCCAGGGCTGCGATCCTGGCTGTGGTACACAATATCCACTTGGCCTTGGCCACATCATTTTTGTCCTGATATATATTTTTTCTATTATTCCTATTATTTTTTCGCAAATATTTTGAGCGCTTTGAATCTCGTTGACTTCTCAGCATGCTTTGAACATCAGGGTGCTAATTGTATTTGCCTCAGTTTCCCTACTATCAAATAGCAGTTGGAAAGAACAATAATCCAGAGGGGGGCATCATAAATGGATTTTACTGGGAAGAAAACTGTTAGATTGGATCTCATCTCTACTGGGGCTGGCATCAGCTGGTGTAAATCAGCTGGCTTTGGTGCAGCTTTGTTGACTGCAGAGATCTGCTAGGATGGGAGCTTGAAGAGCTGCAGTGCACAGTTTTATTGTTTCCCCTTTTCTTTCACTGTCAGATGCTTGAAGCTTTCATCAGCCCTGACGAGTCACTGTCTGGGAGCTGCCAGTCGCTGGACAGATCTGTGGACAGGTGAGTCGTGCACGTCACCACGTTCACAAGCTGAAAGGCAGCCTCCACTCCACAGTGGGAGAGGAGCGGGGTCAGTAGCATCCCCTGAGGTTCCTGTTGGGATGAGGATGCACCTGAGCAAAACAAATGTATCTTGAATGCTGAAAACCAGATCCTAACGCAAACGTCTGTGTGAGAGTATGATTTAAGTGCAGTAATCCGGGCGGGACAAAGTAGCTAGGGACCCGTGGACAGCCTGGCTTTGTGTGCCCAGGTTTTCTGCTTCGGTCCAATCCCTCTCCTACCCCTCTGGCTTTCTGTAGTCACCAGGTCAGTGCTCTGCTAGCCTCTCCGTGCCTCCTCCTCCTCCCTGGGCATGCTGTTTGCTCTCCATTGACCGCTTGTAAATTCAGCAGCCCCTGTGCACTGCCAGCAGCCACAGACGTGTCAGTCAAGGTGCTGAGGACACCAGATGAGCCACAACTAAGTTTAGCTTCTCGGCAGGAAGCAACTAGGACACGTTGTACTAACACAGGCTGCAGTTCAATAGTTGGTGTGGCTGGTTGGTCCAAGCTCACACGTGCACAGCAACTGTATGTTTGCTGCTGTGCACGGTAGGCTGTGTATAAGACACAGTGTCCTTTTGGGAAGCAGTATATATATATTTTTTTTTTTTTCCAATTGCATCAAAGATTTTCCTTTTTTCGCCCCATTGCTTTTGCCATACTGCATCAAGGCTATGTTCCAGCAGGTCTGTGCTGTGTTGATTTGATTGCATAGCGTGCTTCAAGTTTGCAGCTCTGTGCGCTTTGGATCTGTCTCCCCATCAAGGTCCATTTCCTTTTTGTGGCTTTTAATAATTTCCTGTGATGTGTTTGCTCATTGTTACGGCTGTATCGAAGCTGGATTCCTTGTGCTCCCGATCTCTATGCCCCAGCTTTGCTTTTGCATAAACTTTGCTAGAAGGTGCACAGCCTGGTTGTAACACGCTGTTGTGAACTGAGAGAAGAGCATTAGGCATGTTTGCGAGAGGGTAGTATGGCTTAATTTCAGATGCAAAGAAAGGAGAGGCAGCTGTCTTCAGTCATGGGGTCCAGGAGCTGGGAAAGGCGTGAGGAGGGCTGTATTCTTCAAAGGCAGCAAGAGGAGTAAGCACGACTATTCCTGCAAAGGCGTAGCTGAGCCCTTGCAGCCAATTGCTTGTGATGACATTAGTCTCAAGAGGGCAGAGCTAGTCACCGGGCATGGTGACCGGTATGATGCTAAGAAATAACATGACAAATTCCTCCGTGCCATAGCAAACCTGCCGTGATCAGCTTTGGCATGAGTAGCTTTCAGAGCACTTTATAAAGCAGATTTGTACTGCTATGCCCATTTTGTTAAAAGGGAGAGTGGAAAAGCAACCTGTCCAGATCACACTGTTGGCCCTTACAGAGGCTGGAGTGAAATCAGGATTGCTGAGATCCCCTTGCAGTAGTTTATCCATCCTCTCAGTGTAGTTTAAAGACCTTGAGCCTTGAAGCACTGATCCTGCACTCTCTCCCTCCTGGTCTCCTGGGAAGGGTGCGTGTGCCCAGCAGTGGTACGGACCCTCCTGTGTGAGGAAGATGGGAGAATGATGTTGCAGTGGAGGGAGACCCACATGAATCAAGCATGACTGAAGGATTCCAGCATGTAAATCTGCAGCAACTAAGCCATGTACATAGAAAGCAGAGTTGCACAGCTGAACACTTGAAGTTGTGGGAAGAGAACTCTGCAGTCCTCCTTCTGTGCCACCTTGTACATAGGTGTTATGGTCTTTGGCTGCTTCGTTTTGGCCTGGTGACTGTTTTGCAGCATCCTTTTTGTTTGCCATAGGAACAAGCTGTGATCCAGCAAAAAAAAAAAAAATAATCTTCATTCTTGTGCAGGTTGAGGATGGGAACTCAGCTGGGTAGACTGGGCTCATCAGTGATCAGTGCATCTTGTGGTATAGCCTGTCCTTTCTGTGTGTAATCGCTTCCTAATTTGTTCCATAGCTTTTCTGGTATAATAAAGTGTATCTGTGGGGGTTTCTGATTGTTTTTGTTTTGTTTTTTTTCATCCCTTTGCAGCCCTCCCTTTACCCAAACCCCTGTTCCTGGAAGGAAGACCCATCCCAAAGACAGTCTCGAATGCATGGGTAAGCACTCTTGGAGGTTTGTATTTGTTTAAAAGTATAAAAAGCCATGTGGTAAAAAGTCTGGATAAAAGGCTGTTAGAGAGATGGCACTGCATGAAAAGTAATTGAAAACAATCAAGCAAACCAGATCCATTGCTTAGATTACACTTCAAAAGTGACCCTGCAATGATCAAACATGAATATTCTTTAAAATCAAAAGACACAGAGCATCAAACACAGGCAGGGCTGCGCTTGTCATCGTTAACCCTCCTTGGCTCTGCAGTGATAGTGGTAGGATGGAATAACCTTTGGACCTGTTTGGGAATCAATTTACAGCAGCAGCAGTCCCAACTGGGTAGCGAGTGCCCCGAAGTAAGTGGATGCAAGCAGCTAAAGCTGTTGAAGGATCACTGATGAGTTCTGTGTTGGAAGAACTTGCTGAGGGGGGCTTGCTTTTGTATTTGGAGACAACTGCGAGGCGCTGACAAGGGGGAAACAGCCTTGTGGGATCACCTTTTGTCTCTGTTAGTGCCCCTGAGTTGCACTTTCAGGATTCTGACTTCGTACATAGCAAAACTGGAGTCCCAAACTCTCTAGGGAGTTATGCAAATGCTGTTAGAGAAAGTGTACTGGTAACTTGCAAGGATCATAGGTTACTGCTTAATCACTTAAAACATCCAGCTGGTTAAATCATGGAAACACTGTAATATTGTAATGACTTTCACTATTAAAAATGAGCAAATGGCAGTCAGCCTGTGGCACATTAACTTATTTCTGGCTGGAGGCAGGTTTTCTAGATTGAACTGCAGAGATGAAGCTGCAGTCAATCCACGTCGCCCCAGGTTTTAATACATCCCTAGTGGTTGGGGAGGCATTTTGCTTTGAGACACCACTCGGCATCGTCGCCTACACGTGGCTTGCTGAGAACGTCTTGCCCTGTCCTTGTTGCTTTTCTTGCTGACCATATTTCAGCCATTATGCACTCTTCTTGCACGCTGCTGTAATGGGGAAATCATGCTGAAGTGCAGCAGAGGCCAAGAGTGGTCTCGGAGGAGCGGCTGCTGGCCCCAGGCTAAGACAAACAAACAATCAGAACGGACTGTGTCATTGGAGTTGGATGGAGGAAAAACAGCAAGTGAAAGATGGGGGGGAAATGACAGATATCTTAATCTCGAAGTTAGTTGGTGCTACCAGCAATGGCTTCCTGTGCTGCATTTTTTTTAATTTAAAAAAATACGTTCTTATCGTGCATATCCATCTCTCTCACAACCTTGTGTCTAATCTAAACTCTAATGGCCTTTAATCCCTCCTGTATATTCTATTTTTCTAGCATTTAATCAAAGTAAATATAAAAGTTTGGAGCTCTGGAGATATAAATCACTCTCTGGCTTTCAGAGGTCAGGAGTCACATCTGAGAAGCAAGAGGGGAGAGATTGTCTGGTGTTAGCCAAGTGCTGGATTTTTGCATTTCCCTGGAAATAGCTGATATCAGAGCAGAGGTTTTGGAGTAGATGGATCTGGACCTGACCCTGCCTGGCAGTTCTGTTTCCATGCTAATTTTTGCATTTTTCCACATGCAAATAAGATGTTTAGTGCTCTGTCTTGGAAACCAGGCATGGTCTGTGTTAATCCCCTGCCTGGTATTTGAAGAGTGTGGGCCAGTGTCCATCAAGTCAGCAGTTAAACCCCTTTGCTTTAGGGGGACCAAGACCAGTGTGCCTAACCCTTATTCCCTAAGGAATGTGTGAATGTGGACAGATTTCAGTGTGAACCTTGGGGGATGTGTGGTCATGTGAATGCACAGCTTGTCACCTGGTTCTTGCCTGGAATTCAGCGTGAGGACCAGAATGCTTTCCAGGAAGAAACACTTGAGGCATTTGGTACTGAACTGATCTCAGAAACACATCTTCTGCCCTCCTGCAGATTTCGACATCCCATTCTGCGAGAGGTTTGGGAAAGGTGGGACCTTCCCGAGGCAGTACCACCTCTCCCAGAGTCGCAAGGACTACAGTGATGGTAAGAAAATGATGGCGGGTTGGGGAGGGAGGTGGTCAGTCCAGGATCTCGATGGCTTGTGGCAATGCCTAGGACTGGAGAGACTTGGAAAGGAGAGGTTTCTAATAAAGGCAGAACCACCGAGTAATTTGGGGTTTGCTTGTTTATTCTGAAAAGCATCCTCTGTGAGACCTTGTGGGTCTGCTCTTCAGAAGTGCTGAGCATCTACAGCATGTATGGAAGGCAGTGCTCAGCTCCTCCTCTGCTAGAACAGGTGCCTTAACTTAGCCACGTGGATGACTGGCATTTCTCATCCCTGTTCCCCTGACTTGCTTCCTTTTGAGGATGCTGGTTTGTGACCTTTACAGCAGGTTTTTCACAGCACTATAGGAATTTCATCCTACATCTAGCAATTTCAGGGTAGCGGTATCTGTTTGCATTTCTGGTTTGAGCTGGCGAGCTCTGAGCTTTGGGGACCACTCCATCACCATCCTGCCGCTCCTTTCACTGTATGAGACTGCAAATGGTAGGAAGCAAAACTGAGTAAGAATCAAATTCCCTTGGAAGAAAAATACTGAGGACATGCAGACAGCATATTGAGCCTTCCAGAATGAACTTCATCTCTCACTGACACCACCTTTGTCAAAGCAGTCACCACTGCTTCTGTGGTCATTTGTATTGTGGACTTAAGGGATGGCAGGGATAATTTGCAGTGTAAATCCTTGCCTGTTCAGAGTTTGTTTATGATTTAACAACCAACAAAACCCCTAATGTAATTAAACTGTTGCAAACCCCTCTAGAAGCATCTGCATTAGATGTAATACCTTCTGTTAACCACTCTTGAATTGAATTAAAAATATCCGTATGGCTTTGCTTCAGTTTCATTAAACTTATTTTGCTTAATTGGAAGAGGTGCACCACTGGATCTAGGCAGTGACATGAGAAGGTGGCGGTAGGTAGATCCAAGCTGGTGTGTGTGTTCTTGCTGTAACTCTGCCCCTTTTCTCCTACAGGCCGGAGGACTTTCCCCAGGAGTTACTTCCCACAGGAGAACCTGTTTCAGCTTGTCCCTTCTAGCCGAACCAAGAGTTTTAACGGGGACAGCAAGCTCAGCACCTTGCAGTACGACGAGTACAGGCCCAAATGGTGGAACAATTGTGAAAAAGGTCTGCAGGTCTTCAGCACCTCCCCTACAAAAGCTAGGAACTGTAAGTGAATCAAAGCCACTAGTCTCCGAGGTCTCAGTCTGGGTCTTGACACAAAATTGAGTTACTGTGACCTGCTAATTACTGCGCATCCGCTAAGCTAACCGTGTGTGAGTGCACTTTGATTCCACCGCCAACACAAGGCACGCTGTGCTGGCTTATGTCTCAGTGAGGAAGGTTTAATAGAACACACTGGATTTTATCTTGGCCTTGAGCTGAGAGTGTGTCTGGGGTCAGCTGGTGTTCATCACTTGCTGAGTTGCAGAAAGTTGCTTGTGTGTTGGACTGTTGGTGTGCTCCAGAAGCTTCCATGAGACTGGGGATGTAGGAGCAAATGCAGCCAGAGGCTCTGTTCCTTGGCTTACATTGCTGTCACCCCAGCACCCAAAGGTGGTGTTGCAGGCTGCTGTCATATTGCAAGACTGACCACGCTATAAAAATTTGTGCATTCTGGGCCTGTTCAGGGATGGATGACAGTATAGGAATGACCAGTGAGATTAAAATCTTTACTGGTCCCTGCCTGGGTTGCTGCTCAGCTGTGCTGTATCCTTCTAACCACCCCTACAGCAGAGCAGAGAAAGTCCCACATTGGTTAAAAAGCAGTTTGTGGAGGAAGGACTGTTAAAGAAATGCAGCTTTTCTGGGACTTGTTTCTGCTTTATACTAATGCAGACTGGGAGACATCCCACACACAGACCAGGAGCACTAGTGCAATTAGAACTGGTTTTTCGTGGTGCCACTGGGAGAGGGTGGCTCACTGCTTGCCTTGGTGAGCTCACATCGAGCCTGGTCTGCACCCTGTAGGGTCAGGTGGACCCTGATGCTGAAGTCTCCCTGCTGTGCCCTTCTCGTAACCCTCTCCTCTCTCGTGTAGCCCTGCAGGCACCTGTGAACTGGAGGCTGGGGAAGCTGCTGGGAAGAGGAGCTTTTGGGGAAGTTTATCTCTGCTATGATGCTGACACTGGGCGGGAGCTGTCGGTGAAGCAGGTGCCTTTTGACCCTGACAGTCAAGAGACAAGTAAAGTGAGTACAAGGGCAGGGCCGTGTTCTGCAGCCCGTTGGGGAATTGTGGGCTGCAGGTGGTAGGCAGAGGAGGCAGAGGGGTCTGTGTCCTTGGTGGGAGGCAGTGTGTGGAGGCACTATGTGGTGTTTGCCCTTTTTGGAGCGGTCTTGAATGGCTTGTGGCACCAATCAATGTGCTCTGGTGACTTCTCTACTGCTTAGTTTCTTGGTCGTGTTGGCCTGCTTTGTCTCCGGTATCGTGTCTTGCAGGGCTGTCTGCTTTTCCTTAGGTTCTGCCTTCTTCCTCCCTTCATCTTCTTCCCACTCTGTGCACTGCTTTAGCTTTGCTGGTGTCTTCAGTCACACCTTCCCAGAAAAACTTTGTGAACACAAGGAATAATAATGAGTAAACCTGTCTCAAAGCCAAGGCCTTGTGTATCCCATCTGTCTTTTTCTGTACCTTTTTCTTATGACAGTGCTTCTCATTTCTGAGCCTTATGTGGCTCATGTCCTTGTGGGTCATTTCACAGGTGTTATGAAAAGAGTGTTCAGCATCGAGCAATGTTTGGATAATATTCCCAAAGTAACCATGCCCTTTTGTCACAAAGTACATCTGCTCTGTTGCAGGAGGTGAATGCCTTAGAATGTGAGATTCAGCTGTTGAAGACTCTCCGCCATGACAGGATAGTGCAGTACTATGGGTGCTTGCGGGACCCTAAGGAGAAGAAACTGTCTATCTTTGTTGAATACATGCCAGGGGTAAGTGTGGTTCCTGCTGAAGATTGTCCTGAGCAACAGAGAACGTATTTAGACTGCCCTGGAGTCTGGTGAAATTTGGATCTGGAGTTAAACTGTTCAGCTGAGCTGCTCTATATCTGATGAGCCAGACCAAAACAGTGGATGCATCTCTAAGGCTCGGGAATAGTTAGGCTGTGAGTCAGGTGTCATGGTGAAGGCCCTCAGTGTGCACTGAGTGAAATCAAAAGCCATCAGATGCCTTGAAGGCAGGTTTTCGGTTTGAATCCTGGAGCAGGGTGTGTTCACAGTCTGGAATCTGAACTCGGTGATTGTGGGACATGATCCAGATCTGGCTCCAAACACTGTGGCCTGAGCCCATCCTTAAGTATTTATTGCAAATCCCTGCAGGAAAAGCTAATAGTACAACTGTCCACCCACAGCTGTCACCAATTATTTGTGGCTTTCAGCACGTGTGTTTAAAAAACAGTGTTACTCACTTGTAAGTCTTCTGTTCAGGACAAAACTTTTTGTTGGTAGCATTATCCTCTTGGGCAGGAGTGACTTCAGTCTGTGACTTTGCTGATAGAGGATGAAATAGCCCTAGGGAAAAAGAAGAATCAGAAGGCTTTGGGAGAGTCTAAGCAGGGGCTGGAGAATGTATGCAAATTAGTTGAATATCTCTTTCTGATTGTGAGCATGTGAATTACATCAGTCATCTAGACAAAGTCTTCAGTTGGTATAAATGCTATTTATACTGTCAGAGGATCTGTTCTCCAAAGTCCCTCCTGTCTAGCTGGATTCGTTCTGTGGAGTGTGGAAGATAAACCCTTGTTTATACAAAGATTTGTAAGGTCAGAGGGACTGTTAAGTCATCTGGTCACAAATAATTTCGGTTAGTAGTAAACATGCTAGAAGCTGTCTAACGCATCTTGCATGTGAGCAATCAGGTGGACTTCCACATGTTTGAGTCCCTTCCAAGCCCTGTCCTCTCTCCCTGTGGGCAGGCATCTCGCTGGCAGGCCTTACCACAAGAGGGATAAACCCTGTGAGTTTCATCAGGCCCCTTGCCGCCTGTTCTGCAGCGTGCCGGTGCTCGTTAGCAGCCAGGAAACCAACATTTGGTGCTGGGGCAGTGTCCAGCAGGGCTTGGAAGTCGCGTGTTTGTTTTTTTAACATGATAAACCAGAGCTCTGACCAAATACAGATTGACTTCCGCGCTGCGACGACAGCTCGTTTCACAAAAGCAGCTCGGGGCTTTGGTTCCCAAGGCCAGTGAAGTGAATGTGTTCCCAAACCCTGCAGGGCAGCAGCTCGGCAGGGCTGGGTCCTGCGAAGCTTCTGATCTGTCCCGGCCAGCTTGGCAAAGTCTTTGCAGGGCCAAGCCCGGCTGTACCGTTCGCCTGGCGTTCTTACGATTGCCCCATTAAGTAGCTGAGACTGTCTTTTCTGTCCTGCCCTGCCTGTAACTATTATTGTTTTTAAATAATAAAATTGCATTTTTTAATATTTTTAAATAAAAATTGCAATTTTAAAAATTGCATTTGGAAAACAAGGTGGTCTATTTGACCACAGGCCTTGAAGACCCTGTTTCACCTTCTTGTTTATGTGCCTCCGTCAGGGTGAGGGAGGCCAGGCTAAGGAAGCTTAGCTCGGTGGTGGGCTACATATGAGTTGATACCAAGGGGCAATTTCAGAGCATCTCAGGTTACTTCAGCAGCACTGTGAAAGGGAAAGGAGAGATCCATCCACAGGATCCGCCACCAGCCTCAGAAGGCCAAAACAGTAGCTGGGCAGAGCAACAACAGGGGTGGGTGGAAAAGCTGACACGGTTTGAGTGACTGACTTGCAGCAGAGGAGCCCCCTGTTCCAAGAGCAGGAGGACTGTGGCAATCTGGGATCAACCCCAGAGCTGCAGGACAGGCAGAAACGGGGTGAGTTTCCCCTTCTGCTGCTTTCCAGGTAACCTGAATGCTGGAGGCAGAGCTGGGTGCCACCACTCTGACTGAACCCCAGATCCGCGCCTGGTTCATCCCGGCTAAAACCCAGCTCTGGCGTAGTGAGGGACATCTGTTTCCAAGTGGACTGAAAATAGAGCTAAAAGCAGGGGGTCACCCTCTTGCAAATGCTAGATGTCTGCACCCCTGCTTCCTTTCCTCTCTGATCAATAAAATCAAACCAGCAGGAGCCTGCATGCCTGGGGCAGAAATTCAAGTATTTGCACATTGTTTACCCAGGGGCTTCTTGTTGAAGCAGTCCCGTGTGGTCCCGCCTCATGGCAGCAGGTACTCCGTGCTGTGAGAAGTTGTGGGGGGAGGCTTCACAGAAGACTGGCCATCAGCTTGGTCCTGAAGCTTGGTCGATTTGGTCCTCTCACTGGAGTTGGAACTCCTCCTCAGCGTGGTCCTGCTCCAGGAGCTCTTGGTGACAGCCAGCCGCTAGAGGGGGAAGAAGATCTGTAGTGCTGGCAGGGACCGTACCCTTTTCTCCACTGGGATTTGGGGTGCTGAGGACAAGTCTTTGCTCCATTCAGCACTTAGTGAATTTTTGTCTTGCTGTTTGCGCAGCAGAGTGTGGGTTTTTTTGAGCTGGTCACAGTGACTTTTTAAATTTTCCTGCCGTGATGGTTCTGCTGGCCCTTACAGCTGGTGCGTGTTGTTTCTTTGCAACAGGGCTCAATAAAGGACCAGCTAAAAGCTTACGGTGCTCTGACTGAGAACGTCACACGGAAATACACCAGGCAGATCCTGCAAGGAGTCTTCTACTTACACAGCAATATGATTGTCCACAGGGACATTAAAGGTGAGGAGATAATACAGAGACGCTTCTTGCTTGGATTTGTTCAACCCAACCTCGCAGTGCCCCTACATAAGTTCCTGTGCACAACGTAGTGCTGGGATCTGGTAAAGTAATTTTTCCCCCAGCCTTCACCAATTCAAACTGTGAGAATCTTAAACAAGCAGCTGAAACCAAAACGTTGTGCTGTCTTCCTGCTCGGGAAGCCCAGAAATGAAGTATTCTTAAGAGGGGTTATTGCTAACTGCCCTTACACATCTGAAAAGCTGGTGTAACATACCCAAGAGTTGCGAGGCCCTGGCATTCAGAGAGATCTGGGGCTCTGCTTGGCTCTCTGCGGGTGGGGAGGAGGGTCTGTCATCTCCCATTCGCCGCTTGCTTTTGGGAAACCTGCAGAGTGAGGAGATGCCAGTGGGAGTGAAGCCTCTCGGAGCACGGCTGCCTTAGGAGAGAGGGATTGTACATAATGCTGAGTCTGGCCGCACCAGGGTCCTTTGGGCTCCCTTGTGTCCGGCTCTTTGCCTGTGCTGTTCCTGCTCTCCTCACTGTAGCCACTTCAGTTCAGGTTGCTGCTTAATCTCTTGTGTTTGGGGTTTTTTTTTTTCCTTTTTTTTTTTTTTTCTTTTCACCCCAGGTGCCAATATTTTGAGAGATTCTGCTGGAAATGTGAAACTTGGAGATTTTGGGGCCAGCAAACGGATTCAGACCATCTGCATGTCTGGGACTGGGATTAAATCTGTCACGGGAACACCATACTGGATGAGCCCAGAGGTGATCAGTGGAGAGGGCTACGGAAGGAAAGCTGATGTGTGGTAAGGAATACAGTAGAAACCTCACCATTTCTGCTAAAATCAAACAGTCCCTTTGGGAAGTTGTTATGGGAGCAACAGGTATGGCTAGCAGTTGGAAGACAGAGGAGTGTAAAGGATGGAAACAGGAGCTGAATGTTAGGATCAATTATGCAGATATCAAGGGAGCATGTTGTAGCTGAAGGTCCCAAAACAGGAGCCCTCAGAATCACGGTTCACTTTTGGAAGCTTTTATCACGCGTGAGGGTCATGCACAGCTCGACCCCGTAGCTGCTTTTTAATTCTGGAAAGCAGGTTGGTAGCAAAGGTTGCTAAAAGAGGTGTTGAGTTGTGGTGGTTGCTTTTAGGTCAGCTAAACCCAGCTCAGAGGCTCTGGGGGACCTTGTGCAGCCTGTTAAAATCTGATGCTGGATGTTTGCACGTGGCTCAGGCACAAAAACAACCAAAACCTCTGGCTGGATGTGAATGTTTTGATCTGTGGAAGGTGCCAGCTGGAGCCTGAAAGAGTTGGGATAACACTACTAATCCTCCCAGTACATGAGGAGGAAGCACTGTCTTTGCAGTGTGTGTTGTTGGGTGCCCCAGCAAGTAGGGTCCACAAAAACTGGGCCCTCCAACAGACTCTTGCTTGCGAGGGAAACCTAGGGGGTCCTAGGCAGGCAGGCAGGTAGGTACCTGCACCACCTGCTCCGGCCGCTGACAGGGAAACATTGTTCACTTTTTTGGGGAACCGCTATGAATGGAGGTGGCAGAGAAGGGACCCTGCTGAGACAAGGACTCCTCAGCAAGGACAGGGAAACCTTTCAGGCTCTTTGCCTCTCATCTGATGCCTGACTTCTCAGATGCATGTCGGAGATGGAGGCACACATATTTTGTTCTGGCTCAGCTTCCTGGGGAACTACGTGGCACTGCTGAAACCGCTGTGCCTAAACTCATGCCTGAGTCTCCCTTCAGGGGATGCTCTGCTAAGGTGTCTCATCTGCTTTTATGAAACTTACTATCTGCCAGTTAACATAGGCAGAGAAGCCACTGGCTTTAGGGCCAGGCTTTCACATTTGCTTCTGCTAGTGGGAGCGGAGAGCCCAGTGCCAAGGACCCGTGTGAACAGCGAGGTTTCTCCGTTGAGGCAGGTGCAATCCTAGAGCCGATTAGACTTCAGAAGCGCAGCCCCCACCCCAGTCCCTAACCTGCTGTCTCACCCCTGCGTGCTTGGTGTGGTTTCAGGAGCGTGGCCTGCACCGTGGTGGAGATGTTAACGGAGAAGCCGCCGTGGGCAGAGTTCGAAGCCATGGCGGCTATTTTTAAAATTGCCACCCAGCCGACCAACCCCCAGCTCCCCGACGGCGTCTCAAACTCCTGCCGCAACTTCCTCAAGCAGATCTTCGTGGAGGAGAAGCGGAGGCCGACGGCCGAGGACCTGCTGAGACATCCCTTCGTGAACTGCGGGCTCTGAGCCCCTGGCAGCGGGGATGGGGAAGCGCCGGTGGGAAGGGGGCGGCCGCCAGACCCGTGGCCTTTAGACCTTCGCCCTGGGCTGTCCTGGCAGTGGCCCCCGCAGGTCCCTTGCTCATTGCTGGCTCGGCACCCGCTGCATTGTTGGATTTCTAAGCTGCACTTGGGCCGGTTGGTGCCAGGAATTCAGAGCGAGGGATTTCCTGGACTGTGCGGGTGCTGGCCTCAAACCAAGTAGCCTCCTTGCCGCCAGCGATACCGGGGTCACCTCCCCTTGCTGTGTTACTTATCTCTTGGGGAAAGTGCGGGAAACGGGATCTTTCTTCCCCCCAGCACGACAGTGATGCTGGCAGCATCCCCAGGACTGGCGGAGGAATAAGATGCTCAGTGGCGATCACCACCTTTTGCAGGGGAACAGACAAGGGGCTTCAGCCAAGCCGGAGGAGATGATCCTCAGACTGCAGAGTCGGGGGGACCCGGGTGTCCCCGTTCACAAGGGGACCAAACCCTCCTGGAGGTCGTGGGAGCAGCCAGCGTCTCCAGCAGGGCGGCATTTAATACTGTTCTGTGCCTTAAGCGGTTACAATCAAGGAGTGATGCTCGACTCGGCACAAAGCACAGTCGGGCGCGATGATGCGGCAGCCGTGTTGACTTTGCCTTTGTGCGCGTGCGTGTGTGTGTGCGTGTGCACGCATGTGTGTGCAAGTCTTGGAAAAAGGGGTCTTCTCGGGGTGCAGGAGGTCTCTGTGGGGTGCACCCACGGACGGATGCCTGAGACCTCTGCCACGGGCCGTGTAGAGGGATGTGTAAATGCTGCCGATGGCTGCGGTGGGCAGGGCTGAGCACCAGCCAGTTTGTGCTGGGAGCCGTCAGGGTTCGGGTGGGAGCTGGAGGGGACCTTGGCGATGCCGGCTTTCTGCTCACGGCCATAGCCCTGCTACCCCGTGTCCCTGCTGCTGCGCTGGGGCTGGAGGGATGCTAACGCATGTTGGAAGTGGAGCTGCAGGAGGAGCCCGGTGGGTCTCTGTAAAACCCAAGAGGGTGCCTAAAATGAGGCAGAGAGGACCAGTGCCGGTGGATCTGGGCTGCTGAGGGCTGGGTGCCTTCTCCTCTGTGCCTCGTGGGACTAGCCCGGGGTGCAGGGAAGGGGGACGTCACCTCTGTGGTGGGGGCCTGAGGGGGCAGCTGCAGACCCATGAAGCCTCAGACCGGGAGAGCAGAGCGGTGTCAGTCGAGGGCAGCTGGAAGCAGGTTTCTTTCCGTGGTATATTTGAGTTTGTAGGAGGAAGCTGGCCAGTTGAAAGCAGAGTTGGGCTACAGCCTCTCTGAACAGCAGCGCTACCCTGCTGGAAAGCACTACCTGCTGGGCAGGGAGCACATACAGAGTCCCTGGAGGCTAATTAATCAGATCTTGTCCCTGGAGGCTAATTAATCAGAGCTTGGTTGTTTTGGACAAGTTAATTGTACCGTCTCACCTCCCCCTTCCTTACTGCTTTTACAGGCTCAGCAAAGGGTTAAATAAGCAGTAACTGGGAAGTTGCCATCCTCGGGCTGGTGTGTCAAAACATCCGTTTATTTTAATATTCTTTTTAATTGAAAAGGAAAAGTGTTGCTTGGACCAAAGGGGAAATTCAGAAATCAGTTGTTCCTGTCACTTCGCACATCCTTGAATAATTCTGCGTGGGAAGAGATCTAGACTGCACCACTAGTGTGCTGGTGTGAGTGTGTTTCTTTGTCCACAGCTCTAAAAAGAGAAGCAAAAATTCGAGTTATTTCAGTTAAAAAACCAACCAACCAACCAAAGCAAACCACCAGTGGTGTCAGGGTGTATTCAGATAGCTAGAAGGATTCCCTGTAAATGTGCCTGCAAAGCTGCAGAGGCCAGTTACTCGCCAGGCTGGGCTGCGGTGAAGCCGAGGGCTGCGGTGGAGCAGCGCCCAGGGGTTTGTGCCACTTGACATGGCGGTGATGGGCAGCCCTCCTCGGGTGGGGGGTTGGGGTCACCTCCTTTCTCCGAGGGGGAATAAAGAATTTTATTCTGTGAATAGGACCAAATCCATTAGTCTCTTCAGTAATATGGGATCAATGGGAAAAAAAATAAAAATACAAGAAAAAAAAATCAGTGTTGGTCTGGGAGGGTTTTGTCAGAAAAAGGTGTTTTCACCAAAGCTAAAAACCCCGCATTTTTAAGCTGTTTTCTCCTCTTCCATCGAATCTGTTCGGTGTTGATTTTCTCAGCCCTTCAGTGGTGGGTGGATGTTTTTCTTCTTTCCAAAGCCTTGAGAGCAAAGTGGGGTTCGCAGCCACCCCAGGCGGGGGCTGCCCCGGAGACCCCCAGGCCCTGAACCCCCAGCCCGCCGCGGGTGGATGGGGCGCGTGTGTGCGTGTGTGTGCGCGTCGGCGTGTGCGACTCACTCCTCAGGTGCCTTTGCCTTGTTGGGTTTTCAAACCCTCGCAGTGTTCTGATGTACAGAGTGGAACTAGGAGAAGAGAATGTAATATTACGCCATGTAAAGTTGGTTTTTGGTTGCTCGGGTTTGTTTGGGTTTTTATTTTGTTTTTGCCTGTTGTGGACCGGGCGGCTTGTCCATGCAGGTGTGCATGGGAGAGGTGACTCTGTGGGAGGGAGGTGGAGCAGCCACGCACACCCCATAGTCCCTTCCCGGTGGGGGGGATGAGGAGGGGGCCGGGGGGGCGGCAGGGATGGACCTGGTGGTTCCTGGTGTTTCCTCCAAATTGTGACTCTTGATTCCTCCAAACTCAGACTGCAGGTCTCAGCCCCTGCAGCTCCGTGTGTCCCTTTATCCTGGTGTCCCGCTTGGTGCAAATGCTCCAAATGCACAAGGCTTTTTTTTTTTTTTTTTAATTTATTTCATTTTAATTCTTTTTAATTTATTGATTTTTGAAATTCTCTTTGTTTCTTTCCTTTATTTCTATTGGGTCTTTATTTTTTTCCCTTCTGTTGGCTCCCTTCCCTCTTTTTTCCCCCCTTTTCCTCTTCTCTTCCCTCTTCCCCCCCTTTGTCCCCCTTTTCCCCTTCCCCCTTTTTCTCCCTTCCATTTCCCCCCCTTTTCCCCCTTCCCTTCCCCTTTTTTCGTTGTATTTTCTTGACACATGAAATTTTAAATCTACTTTAAATTTGCTTATTTATTGTAATATTTTTTTTTTTAGTAAGTTTTGGGTTGTTGGGTTTTCTCCATTTCACGCCTTTAACTCCTCCTTGCCCGCCGGCCCTGGGGGCGGAGCCACCCAAATAAGGGGGCGGGACATGCAAATGATGATGCGCGCCCGGGGGCGGCGGTGACAAGATGGCGGCGGGGGCGGGCGGCGCGTCGCTGCGGCGGGTGCAGCTGGTGCTGGGGCACCTGGCCCCCTCCCCGCCGGGCCCCGGCCTGCG
>JAVJGJ010000047.1:55696599-55749249 GCA_035590215.1 Microhierax caerulescens | reverse complement strand
ATCTCCGCCTGCCCGCAGCCCCCCGCGCTGCCTCAGGACCCTCCGCGGGGCCGCGGCTCCTCGCGGCTTTCGCGCCGGGGGCTGCGTGGCCCAGGTGCGGCAGGGCCACCGCCACCCCAAACGGCGGCCACGGAGCGACGCGTGTCCCGGCTCCCCTTAAGGCCTGGGGCGCCCCTGGCGCGGCCCGGTGGGGCCTTGTCCTCGCTGGGTGGCAATGGCAGAGTCCCAGGTCCGACCGGGACACCGGGATGGCCCCGAAGGACGTGCATTACTTGGTCAAAACCAGTTCTTGTGCTGGGGGGTCACCTCCCTGTCACAGACAAATGGAGGGGCTCCGCTTGCCGAGGCGTGTCACCGGACTCGCCAGGGTTTGGTTCTGCAGGCCCTGCAAAGCGCGCTCCTACGACCCGGGGGGGCAGGTAGGAAAGCGGCGTGGGTTAGTGCTTGAAAGCTCCCTGGGGTAAGAAAACGTGCGGAGGAATTCCACGTTTGTAGGAGAACAACCACCGTCCTGAGGCGAGAATTGGAGCGAAGCAGCCTAAGCACAGTACACCAGTACTCTGAGGGCAAACTGGTGACCGGGCAGCTGCTGGTGTTCGTTAGGCATTGCTAATTGCCTGTGCTTTCAGGATACTACACCCGATGAACTGCTCTCTGCCGTTATGACCGCTGTCCTTCAAGATGTCGGTATTCGTCCTGAGGCCCTGGGAGACATCTGTGTGGGTGAGTGCACAGCCTCTGTCCAGGCTTGGAAGCTCCTGGCCCCGGGTAGCTCTGTTGTCCCATGGGACACCTGCAAGTATCGTGGGGCTGGAAGGGGTTAGTGCGTAGCGTTAGGTTTATGAAACCGGTGTGTCCTTCGTGACTCCTGTCCAGTGGTGGGGCTCTCATCCGGGTGCTGGATGCACCAAGCCGTGGGGATGCCAACGTCCCTCCGACTCCCACAGCAAACGGCGAGGGGAATGCAACCGATTGACTGGAATCGTATCTTTGCATTCAGGAAACGTGTTGCAGCCTGGAGCTGGCGCTTTGATTGCAAGAGTTGCACAGTTTCTAAGGTAAACTCTCAATCAGATCAAGGTTCTTCCTCTCCTTTTTGGGCCTCCGCCATGGTGCAGCACTGGGTCAGAGGATCTGACAAGTCTCACACGCTCCTAGGAAGTTACAGCAAATCACCCTCTGCCTAGGAATTAGTCTTTGATGGAGCGGTTGGAGAATCCTGATGGGAAAAGGACAGGGAGGCTGAAGTGAGGCTGTTTAACCTGTGCTGCCTGTGTTGAGCCTCTGAATGGGAGGTCTCATTCTGTGGGCTCCCAGCTGCACCTGCTGCTTCTCTGTACTGCGAGGCTGTGCTGCTCTGCTCTGCATGGTCCGGAACCCATGGAGTTGTCTCTGGTCCTCCTGTTCACTTCCCAGTGCTGGTGGTCGATGGCTCATATTGAGCTGGATCCCAGCTTCCACATGTGCCAGCCAGTGTCTATTGTCAAGCGATGTTTGCTTCTGTAAGTCAGTGTACAACAGTGTACAACAAGTGTGCTACGTTGGAGAGTGCACACACAGCCTATCAGTAACTGTGAACGCTGCAGAGCTTGTCAGTATTCCTGGCCCCGATCAGACCTCGGGAGCTAGGCACACAGGAGGGCCCTGCGTACAGAGGATCTTCTGAAGACAGACCTGTGGGGAAACAGCACTCGGAGCCGCTTCCAAATCAAGTGTGGAAGTTATCTATGAACTTTGCTTTCTCTTGGTGCAGGACCAAGAGGTCAACAAATGTATAAAGGGATCTGTTTTGAACTTGAGGGTTAAAGTTTAATCAAGTGGCTTAATGCTGTCTTTAGAGCTTTGGTTTATTGTGTGGATTTCATCACTGAATCTTTGCCAACACTGTCTTATTTTCTAGTGGTATTCCAGAGACGGTGCCATGCTCCAGCGTGAACCGGCAGTGCTCCTCCGGGCTACAGGCCATTATCAACATAGCTGGTAAGTGTTAGGGGCACTTGGATCAGAGTCGATGCCTGCCACACCCCAAGTGCTCATTTCTCCTGTCCTCCACTCTCTCTGAGCAGTAAAAGTAGAGGCAACGTCTTCTGTTGCTGGGAATTTTCAGTGTGGTGTTAGTTGAATACTTTTATATCCTTCAGTGGCCAAGTTTACCCACAGAGAAGTAACTTGATCTTCTGAGGATAAGATCTACCGTCTCTCTCCTATCAGGCAGCTTCTGGAAAGGGTCCCTTTGGTCCTCTGTGGTTGCAGGTCAGGTCACAGTTAGTCTTTAGCCCCATGGGCTCCTTGACCTGGTTCACGTTCTGGCAGGCAGGAGGACAGAGGGAATGGCCCATTTGGCTGCAGTGGGTGCCTCAGGTGTTGGTGAAACCGCAGCTGGAATGGAAATGCTTTTGCTGCTGCTGATAGTAAGAACGTTTATGTACTGCTGTTACAGGTGGCATCCGAAATGGATCCTATGACATTGGCTTGGCCTGTGGGTAAGAAAGTCTTTTTACGGTACTTGCCTGGGCTTCCTGAAGGTAGCACTGTCCTGCTGCAACAGCCCTTGTGTGAGGGATTAGAAACCCCTTCCAACCAGATCTGTCCCCCCCCAAGGAAATAGATGGTGTCCTCACGTGCCAAATGGGTGAATAAACTCTAAAATTAGGACCTGAATTTAAGTGTGGAATTGCAGATGTAATTCGTGTCTTTCCAGAGGCTGCTGAGTACTTCTGGCAGATTGGGTCATCTTAAAGGGTCTGAGGGAGGGTGCTTGAAAATCCTTTAATTCTGCTGGAACTTTCGGTCTTGGTGACATGCCTGCTGGGGTTGCAATAAGAGGCTGTGTATGTTTTACAAGTATGCAAAAATCCTGTTTTATCTGTCCCTGTTGTGGCATACTACTTCTGTGCAGAGGTCTGACAGTGTGAAAGAACCTGCCATAATATAGCTTTTTAACTAATCTCCAATTAACTGGTGCCTTGGAAATCCAGCAGCTCTCTTGGATAAAGAAGTTAATGTCCTACCCATGCTAATAACTGTCCTACGTACTTACAGGAGATGTTCTTCTGCAGTGGACAGGCATGCTGTTCTTTGCTTCACTCCTAACATCCTAAGTGTTTATTTTTTAGAGGATTATGCAACTGTTAGGTTAGCTTTGGAGAAATGCTAGTGACCACATCCACACTCATTTCAGAAGAATGAATTAAAAAAAAAAGAAAAGGTATTCAGTAATCCTGAGGCTGAAATACTGGATTTCTCTTTTTCTTTAGCCTGGTAACTCTCAGTCTGTCTTGAATTGTTAGTGTGCACGGTCATCCAGTAGTCCTTAGGAAGATGTTTGTATTTACAACTTCTCAACACCTGCATGTACCTGGCTGAGCACGATCTGATGTGGAGAATGCCCTTGCCGCCTTAGAGTGCTGTGAAATGATCAGCTCAGCAGCAAGTCAGGCATGTTCCTCTGATGTAGGCAGAGCACTCGGTGTTCACAAGGAATGCTTGTGCTTGAACACGTGAGGCTTTTCACTCTTTCACTTTAACACACTTCTTCCCAGAAGTTGCTTGGTAGTGTCCACCAAAACGATAAGCTGAAAGGTACCGAAAGGCTCAAAGGGTTTGGGATCCAGCCTTTGCCCCACTGGGTATGCAAGTCACTGGGTTTCATTGTGGGAGGTTTTCTGGCCTCTGACCTGCAGGGTCCTTCATGAAGACATAAAATAGCTTTTGTGAGTTGGGTTTATCCCAAGTTGTTCTCTTCCTCAGAGTGGACTCCTGCACTCTCTAGGTGAAGGGATACTGGATGACAACACAAAACGCAGTGGCTGTGGTTTGCTCTTATTAAAACCCGATTCTATACCTTCTTGCAGCGAGTAGATGCAGCTGCAGTCAAGTAATGCAGTGTCTCATATTAAAGTTAGCTTAAATGCCTGGGAGTACTTACTATAAGCTGCTTGGTGGAAAACAAACATTTTCTGCTTGTCTTGCATTTTCCAGGATTAGTTTCTTATTTATTTACTCTTCATGAGTGTATTTGTGTGGTGCAGAGTAGAATTCAAACCCTCTCCCCATCGTAGGCTTCATGATCTAGGCTAACTTTACAAAAGCTCACTGGTCTTTTGTACCCAGTGATGTCTGGGTATTTCTGCAGTGAGTTTGGATGTTTTAAATCTGTTAACTCATTTGTAGGTCAAAAACTGCAGCCTCTGGGATCCATGTCTTAAATTCTTTGTGTTGTGAAATACAAATGGCATAACTCTGTCATGGTTTGCTTAATGCTTCTATTACACTGCCAACCTGTTCTTAAGCTGTGGCATTTTTATGGCACGTAACAATGGACAACTGTGCCAGAATCATTAGCAATTCCTTCCTGGCTGCGGAAACGCGAGAAGTTAGCTGTTGACTGTTGACATTGGTGTCCTATGCTAGTGAAGCAAGGACCAGTTTAATCTAGCGATCTGTTTTCTTTTCATGGTAATTCTTACATTGATGAGCTGCTGGCAGCCAGTTCTTAATTACTAGCTGCATTTCTATAGGATAATAGGAAAGTGTGTTGTCAAGATACTGAGTTCTGATAGTCTTAATGGAGCAATTACCACAAAGTTAGTATGAAAGCACTGGTTGCAAATTCAAATTTTTCCTGTGTTTAGGGTGGAAACGATGTCCCTCAGAAGTGCAAATAACCCTGGTGATATCAGTTCCAGCATGATGGAAAACAGCAAAGCTCGAGATTGCCTTATTCCTATGGGGTAAGTATTTCCTCTTCCCCAAGGTTTAAGGGTTTTCTAGATGGCCTGTCTCCTCAGTGACCATACTGTTTCAAATCAATCTTAATGCGGTGACCTTGGATCTGTATGTCAGCATCCTCCTTGGTTGTGGTAGAAAATGAATTATGTGAAATGGGGAAGATCAGCAACTCTGATCAAAGATTTCCTTGTCTTCTGTCTTAAGCTCAGCAGCTTAATAAGCAAGGAAAATGGATTTGAACCTTGTTTTAATCCCAGATTTGATTCAGGATTTGCTTCTGCCAGGCAGTTCTAGGTTGAGAAGGCAGCAAATAGCTTTCAGACTAAAGCAAATGCTTGTACTTGTGTTGTGTTAGTAAAAGCCAACTGCAGCTCCATTGGTTGTGTCACTGGATTAACTCTGTGATGTTGTTTTCCCCAGAATAACTTCAGAAAATGTGGCAGAGAAATTTGGAGTTTCCCGAAAGAAGCAGGATGCCTTTGCCTTGGCTTCCCAGCAAAAGTAAATGCTTTTTTCTTTTTTCTTTTTTTTTTTCTAACCTTTTGATTAAAGAATAAATAGATAGAAAACACACTGGTATTTCCCAGGAGTGGTTAAGCGCAGCCTTCATGTTGCCTCCAGACCTTAGTAGTGAGTAAAGAAGCTTGAGATGGTCAGAGCAAAGATCGGTGCATGTCCCGGGTTGTGTGATAAGGAAACACGAGTCCAGAGCTGTGTGACTGCTCATGCACGTACCATCGAGCTTGTGAGCCCTGAGCAGCGTATGCCCCTGGTTTTCACCATCCAAAGGATACAACTTCCGTGAGGTTTCTGAAATGAATGTATGGTGCAGTATTTTCGTAGTGGCTTTGGCTCGCTATGATTTGAAACTGAACATGGGAGTGGCAGCAGAAGGAACCTGTCCTGAGAGGGAATATTTAAATGTAGCTGTTTCTAGAGAACTGCTGAGTTTATGAGAAGAGTGGCTTGTCTTCAGTGCAGGTGTTTGGCTCTTAAGTGAGCTCAGTCCTACCTCTAATAACCTTCCTCTTCAGTTAAATCACTGCCAAAGTCAACTGACCCCTGGAATCTGTGGGGCTGTACTGGCGGTCCAGTGGCAGGTGACACGTTAAAGTTGCTGCCATCAAAGAGTTAAACTAACTTTCAGAGCTCTGTGTAAGCATCGCCCCGGTCCAATTATTTATCTAGTACAGGAAGCCACTGCGCAGGCCAGTTAACCTTTAAATTCTGGCCCTGCTTCTCAGGGAACTTGGCATGCCAGCCTTTCTCACTGACATTGAACTGATAACACAAAAGGGTATGTGAACGCGATCCTTGCCTCTCACATGAGGAAAGGGGTGATTTTCTGGCCTCAGTCTCAGGATGTCTGCGGAGTTACTGATCTTCCTTCAGCACTTCGCTAGAACTCTCGATTACCTGGAAATATTTTTATTTTATTATTAAAAGTGTGAAGCGATGAGTGGGTAAAACAAGCTTTCACTCTCTCATTCATTATTCCCTGGAAAGGGTGCTCTGCTGCTGGCAGGTAAATCATCTAAATCAGCTCTACAGGGGAAGTTATTTTAAAATACCATATTGATATGGAAGATTAAAACTCTGTGCCCTGAGCTAATTCTAATTTAGCTAATTGCATTCTGCCTACTTATATCAGTCTGGTTGTATTGGTTGTTCCCTGCTGCTAATACTGCTGTCTCAGGGATCGGACCCCATCTTTGCCACATCTTTAATGCTAAATTAAGCTATAACCTTCTACATAGTCACACTGAACTATGCAACATACATTGCAGTCATTTGGGGTTAAAAGGTTATATTTAAATGCAAGATGATTATACCTGAAGTCTGTGGCCTAAAGCTGAACTTGTCTTTAGTAGGACAAAACAACGGATGAATGAAACTTTAGCTGTTCCTTATCTTCTTAGAAATTATTAGCATTATGTGGAGGCTTAGCCCACTTGCCCTGTTTAAACTCTCAAAAATGAAAATTTTTGAACATTGGGATTTATTTATTTTCTTATGGTTGTGATGTGATTGTACCACTGGATAAGTACAACTTCGTGCTGTGGGCTGGTGGTGGTCAGTTAATCACAAAGGTGTTGATGGGAACAGAATGGGGATCTGGCTCAGAAGCGTGTGATCCTGTGATCCAGGTTTGGGGAGAATGCCCATAATGTTAGTGATATATTTCCTGTGATGTAGAGGTGAGAAGTCTGCCTTCCCATGGTTGGAAGTAATTATTCACCTGTTACCTTGTCTACTACTCAGTGATGATGTACCTGTGTACCAAGTCACACCTTAGTTCATTCTCTTACTAACTAGTTTCCTTGACATTAATTCTCTTGCAGTTTTCCTCCAGAATATTTTAACCTTGCATACTCTTCTTCAACAGAGCAGCAAAAGCTCAGCAGATGGGACTGTTTAAAACTGAAATTGTTCCAGTGAAGACCACTGTTCTTGATAATCAGGGCAAGCAAAAAACAATCACTGTGGACCAAGATGAAGGGATTAGGCCCTCCACGACGCTGGAAGGCTTGGCAAAGCTGAAGCCTGCCTTCAAAGAGGATGGGAGCACTACAGCAGGTCAGCTCTCTTGTTAAATTTGTGTTCTTTTTGTAGTTTTCTTGCCTGGAATGTGTTTAGGCAAAAAAAAAAAAAGGTGTTAATAGATCTCTTCCAACAGGTAATGCCAGCCAGGTCAGCGATGGAGCAGCTGCGGTTCTCCTAGCAAAACGCTCAAAAGCAGCACAGCTGGGACTGCCTGTCCTGGGGGTGCTCAGGTCCTTTGCTGTCGTTGGAGTCCCGCCTGATGTTATGGGCATCGGACCAGCCTATGCAATCCCTGTTGCTGTGGAAAAGGCGGGTGAGGATCACTTGTCATTCATACAGTGTTTGGCACAAGGCAAATCAGACTCTGTGAGCTGAAATTTAAGATTGTATTTATTCAAGCATGTGCAGCTATCAGCCGCAGGAACAGCAAGCTTAAATTCAAAACCTTCAAAGAGATCCTGCCTCGGATTCCTGTAATACCGTTCACTTATACTCATGTATAAATTGTCATCCGCTCACCTTGGAGAAGCTCTGGATTCAATCCCTGCACAGTCTCAGCCACAGTTAACATGTGGCAAGTGATTTAGCCTTCAGTTAGTGCTGTTTTCTCTTCCTTAATGTGACCAGCGTGTGGGTTTTGTGTTTGGTTTTTGGTTGGGGCATTTTTTTCTTTATAATTTTGGCATCTGATGAGTGGAACAGGCTTGCCTCAGAGTTCTTGTCATACTCACCAGGCTGAATAGCTTTTATAGCTGATGGTGATTGTGGTGTCCACCTGTGTCGTTGCTATGGTCTCCTGCTTACCTATAGTTTTATTTTAAGTCCTGAAATACCCTTCAATCTTTAATCCCTCTGCAAAGAAATCACATTTAATCTAAGGAAGACTTGGGAAATTTGGTGGCATGATACCATGAACTGTGACATTTTGCAGTCTTTAGACATTGTTGTACATAAACATGAGTATAATTGTAGATAACCCATGTGGAGCCAAGGTCCCACTCTTTTTGTCATGAGTGGAGTAGAACTGGAATTTGAAAAGGGGAGGCTGTGAGTGAATTACTCTCTTTGGTTTTTGGTGTTTTTTTTTTAATTTAAATTACAAGTAAATTACTTTACTTGATGGAGTCATAAGGCAAAAATATCTCCTTTTAAATCCTGACTTTTCTGAACCGTAGGTCTGACTCTGAATGACATTGATATATATGAAATCAATGAAGCCTTTGCAAGCCAGGTGAGTGAGCGTCCTGTTTGAGCTGCTACAGTTCTTGGTCACTGAGTATGTTTCAGTTTGGTCTCCCAATTAAGCTTTGAACTTGTTCCACATATTACATCTTCAGCCCAATGTTAGTGGCACGCACAGATTATTTTCCCTTTTCTTCAAATAAAAATAAGCAGGGCATTGCTTACACAGCTTAATATTTTTAAAACTCCAAACAAACAGACAAAAAATCCCAAAACACAGAAAAACTTGTCCAGTGGATAAGAATATAATCTTCACTATCAGAGCCTCATACCAACTTGCAAGCTCTGTTTCACAAGGGCTGTAATTTATTACTGGGTGGTGTCAGTGTGAATGTGTTGGTACTCGCTAATTTGGAAGTCCTTGGTAGAAACTTCGCTGCTGTGTCTTCCACAGATCCGTGACATGCCTGTCAGGAAGTACCAGCGCTCGGTTTGAGATGAAGCAGATAGGCTTAGCTCACTTCTGTGTGCTTTGGTAATGAATTCCACTCCTTTCCACTGGGAAAGATGGTCTAGCCGGAGTCAGGCCTCTACGCACTAACGTTTGATACTTTAAGAGCAGCTGACACGATGTGGAGTTTGTGTAATAACAAACATAGTTTGACCTAAATTAATTTTAAACACAAATATTTTGAAGACCCTAGAACTGCCAAGGATAATTTGTGGCCCATCTTTATGTATGGACGAGATCACCAGTCTTCTGTGCAGTATTCCTAGCTCTCCATTGCAGCGGAGCTGGGAACTACTGGAGGCGTGAGCATCCTGATGAAACCGTTCTGTCTGTCTTTCTAGGCTGTGTACTGTGTTGAAAAGCTGGGCATTCCCATGGAGAAGGTCAACCCCCTGGGAGGAGCAATAGCACTGGGGCACCCACTGGGCTGTACTGGTGCTCGTCAAGTTGTCACTTTGCTCAATGAATTGAAGCGCAGAGGGAAAAGGTGAGCGCTGAGGAACAGTATTAGCCTGAGTGCCTTAGGTGTGTGTAAGTACCGTGGGCTCAGAAGTAAGCCAGCGGTTTGGGCTGAGCCTTCTCCGTGCCTTTGATAGCTTTGACCGTGAATTCCTGACGGCACTCTGCAGGGGAGAGGGCTGTCTGCTGTCGTGCTGCCCAGCAAGGCAGAGTCTCTCCTGGTCCTTGGCAGCAAGTCAGCGGTCAGAGCCGGAGGCCTGGCGGCTCTGCCAGGCTGGGCTGCATCAGGCTTCGTGGCAGTCTGGTCCCAGCCCTCTGCCCAGGCTCTGGGCTCTTCCCGACATGTGGAAGAAACCCAGTAGCTGCTGCTGGCTGGCTCTGCCACTGCACCCTCTGGGCTGGCACATACAGTGTCACTGGACTGCACCTTAGGATGCACCAGGCCTGGAGGGGAGCGTGATGGTGATTGCAAGCTGTTAATTGCCAGGCAAACTGGGCAGTAACAGTAAACCACCTCAGACTGAAGTGGAAGAACTTGCTCTGAAATGAAGCTTTCCACTCTGTTTTTCCACAAATCCTAACGTACGTCATCTGACTACCCACATTTACCTTGGACTTTTACATAGCAAAGCCACGTAAAGGGGCAGTGTTAGGAGGCAGGAAAGGAAGAGCTTCTTCCTCAACCCACGTGAAACAAAGAGTTGTCCTAGCTCCACCTTGCTGCTACGATGTGTGGAGGCAGGTGGGTAAGGAACTTGTTTCTGGCACACCACTCCTGTCCAGAAAGGAGGCAGAGAAATGGGTGTCATTTCGCAGAGCATGTGGACACACTGCAGGAACTCTAGAGTACTGGGACCTCTTAGGTTAGGATTTCTTGGTGACACAGGAGAGCAGTGGGTAGCTTAAACTTATGTTTTTTTTTTTTTCTCCCCCCAGATGATCTAAACTGTCTGTCTTTTTACTAATTCTATGTGTTTTTTCCTTTCAGAGCATACGGTGTTGTGTCAATGTGCATTGGAACAGGCATGGGCGCTGCAGCAGTATTTGAGTACCCAGGGAACTAAACTCCAGCGTGCTGACAAACAACGCAGCAGCTAATTCTCTGCCTTCTCTAGTAATAGCAAATGATTTGCACTTTGAAGTCAAGTGGATTCAGGGATTTGTTACCACATCTACAAATTTTAGGCACAAATTGTAAAGTAGAGTAAATTGTGCAGAGCTGCTAAGCAGGTGGGAAAATACAAAACTGGCAAATGGCATCCTGACGTGAGAAATCAACTGAAATTCAACTATAGGCCCTTGTGTGGTGTTGGCGAATTAGTATTTCTAATTTAATCCATCTCTCTATTCTGTGACTATTATCAGAGAGTAGTTGTTCATGGTAGAGTGTGACAAATTGGCTAAAAAGGTTGCTCAAAAGAAGAATGAGTACACATCTTTTCCAGGGTTTTCTTAAAAGATTTCACCATCTTGCAAGAAGTCTAGAACAGCTTGTTTTGAAAGCAGTGGAAAGACTTCACATCATTTCGTTTACAACTGTGTCTGTCCGTTGCAAGTCATAAATTGGCTATGTCTTAAATTGTCCCTGTGCTGGGAATGTGCTGGAGCTTCCTACTTTTAACAAGCTGCACTGAAGCCTCCAGTGGGGGAAAGTGGAAGGACTAGAACGTAATTTACACCGGAGGTGCCTGAATAGAAAGATTCTGCTGAATTGCTAGAGGGCAGGAATTTGAAAGTGGCCATGCCATCTTTTACAACATATTTCTAATTATCAGCTTGTATGACATTAACTTCGAGACAAGCTTATGCTTAATAATACTTGGCTACCATAAAACAGATTTCAGCCTTACTCTTACTGCAAGTACTACCTGAACTACACATGCTACTACATCTCAGTACTTCAACGCTAATACAAATGTGTATTTCATCTTGAAAAGTTCTCCCTTACCTTTTCTCTCTGTTATGAGCAGAAAGATCACTGAAACTCAGAGCTAATGGTTTGAAAAAGAGATGTACACATAGTCTCTGACAATGTTAGAAAAGTTTAAATTTGTAAAAGAAATTCTTGTCCTGGCTCTTGCACTTAATAGAATTGGGTTCTTGTGGTATATTTGTTTTGTTTTTATGATGATTGTTAGTTGGTCATGAGTAGTTAGAGCTATTTGATACTCTCATATTGCTGTGCTGTAGCCTGTCTCACTCACCCAGCAATCACACATGCTGTTATTTTAGAGAAAAAAGATTTAAATTATTTAGAGGGGCTAAAGAGGTATTAGCATCCTCAAGGGTCTTTTTTTTTTTTTTTCCACACTGAGGTTCCTGTGTGTAAAATGAGTTCTCAGTGCTAGCACAAGTTTGTTTAAGCTAAAGCTAGGGAGAAGGCGGCTGTCATGCATCTTTTGTTCCCCTCCAGCGTGGATCACAGCCCCCTCCTCCCCACACACACTGCCTTTAACAAAAAACTTTTATATGATGGGAGTGGCTCAGAAGTGGGAATTTCAGTGACCTTTAGCTAAAGTAATACTAAAAACATTTAAAGAGAAGTGTGAGTAAATGGGAACCATGTGGGGGGAAAGAATTAAAAGGAAGAAGGGTTCCTCCCTCTGTAGCTAAAGGGGATGTTCTCAATACCCGAGCACGATGAAACATGCAGGTTGGTCATTTTCCAAGGAGTCCAGGAAAGTTGGCTCTTCCCCTTTTCATGTAAGGCACTGAGAAAACAGCCTGCAGAGTGCTGGCCTATTCACTAATTCTTGCTTTTATTATGTGTCAATGTCCATTTTAATGTCAAACAAATAAGGCAAAACAAAAGCCACTTTTTAAGGTACCAGCAGGCTTAACTGTAATTTGAGGCACACAGAGTTGCAGGTTTTGGCCACTGTTACTGTAGCTGCTTTGCAATTTTAAACCAGTTATTTGCAGAGCCTTGATTTGTGGGTAATGGTAAGCTTATCACAGCAATAAAAGTAGTAGCATAGAATGAGATTATGACTTCTCTTTGAAGTAGCATAAGCTTTTTTCCCCTCATAACTTAAAATTCCATTCTGCTAAAATTCCAGTCCATATTAAAACAGTGAAGTAGACAAAAATGCAGGCTTAACTTGATGGCACATCTGCATCCAACCCATTACCTTGACATTTGTCCCATGTTTTCTTGCTTAAATTAAATCCAGGTCTTCATACTTCCCATCATATGTTCCCCATCCCCTGACCTGTAGCATGCAAGGCTTCTCTCCCAGCACTCCAGTAATGGTCACGATAGTTTCATATTCAGTGTTGCTCCTAAAACACAGAGCAAAAAGACAGTTTGGTTACAGCTAGATGCAACTCTGTGTTTAAGGATGAGATTAGTTACATGGCAGAGGAGAAAGGGGAGAATGTTGCCCTAAGACAAAACCTGCGCCTAGTCACAAGCACTGGTCTCTCAGTGTTGAACGTTGAGTCTGTGGGTGGCAACCTGGCTTCAAAGGGTCACATCCCATGGCTACACATTGGGCGCTTGAAAAGAATTGTCCAACCTGTACCTGAAGTAAAGACCCTGGATTGTTAACTTCATGATTGAAAGAACAGCTTGAGTATCTTCCTACCTGTGAAATTCTATTGTAGTTAAATAAATAAAATTAAACTTTGCTGGGGGCCAGTGGTTGGGAGCAAATTCCTGCACTGCCTCGACATGAAAACTCATCCCTGTGGCAGGCAGGGTTAGAAATGGGAATGTTTCTGTCAGCTCCCTTAAGCCAAGGGGCAGTCAGTGGAGTCCAGGTTGTAAGTGAACATCAAAAAGCTTACAGCAAGTGTAGTTTTGCGCTACATGGAAGTCTTACAGCATAATTCACCTGAGGCTAATGCTACCCAGCGCTCCCAAGACTGTTCAGCTGAGAGACAGTTGTAATGGCCTGAGGCAAGAGTCTGTTCTGCCAGACAACTTTTGTTTTTCCTTTCTCATAAAATATTCCCCTGCAGGAAGACCACTGATACAGGGAGGTGAATTATTAAATGAAAATTACCTCACACCTTGCATATAATTATTTACTAATGCCATGCTGGTCCTGAGCTCTGCTGTGTTGGGAGTTCTTCGTCTGGAACTGAGCAGATGAGCTGGCTGCTATGTAACAACATCTTTGCTTTCTGGTACTTCCAAGCACTTCGAGGCACGCTGATTAGCATATATTTTGTCAGACAAAAAGAAGTGCTTTAGGCATATTCAGAAGTGCTCCAGAAAAATGTAGGCAGGCAGGAGCCTGGGGAGGTCTCTGGTCCTTGACGCTGCTCAGAGCAGGGACAGCTTCGAGCAGCTGCTCCAGGCTTTGTCCCCCTGAGGTGTCAGTAGCTCCAGGGATGGAGATCTCACAGTGTGCTCCAGGGAGAGCAAAGTTACAGCAGTAACTCACGTCACCTCTAGTTTGCTTCTTGAATCTTCCCTATCAGCAGCGTTCAGAGTTCACTGAAATCACCAGGATAGACTTGTCTGTCTGAAACTTTCTGCCACCACATGATAACTTCCAAGAGAATAATTTGTAATGAAAGCTGAATTTTCTTACTGGAGTTGTGTCCTCCTAATTAGAGCAAAGAAGGGCTTTGGGTCATCATAAAATGGTTTGGGTTGGAAGGGACCTTAAAGACCATCTAGTTCCAACCCCCTGCCTTAGGCAGGGACACCTGCCACTAAACCAGGTTGCTCCCAGCCCAGTCCAACCTGGCCTTGGGCACTGCCAGGGCTGGGGCACCCCCAGCTGCTCTGGGCAGCCTGTGCCAGCGCCTCAGCACCCTCACAGGGAAGAATTTGTTCCTAATAGCTCATCTAAATCTCCCCTCTTTCAGTGTAAAGCCATTCCCCCTTGTCCTGTTGCTACAGGCCCTTGTAAAAAAGCCCCTCTCCAGCTTTCTTGTCGGCCCTTTTGGGTACTGGAAGGCTGCAATAAGATCTTCCGGAGCCTTCTCTTCTCCAGGCTGAACAGCCCCAGCTCTCCCAGCCTGTCTGCACAGCAGAGGGGCTCCAGCCTCTGAGCACCTTTGTGGCCTTCTCTGGACTCACTCCAACAGGTCCATGTCCTTCTTCTTATGCTGGGGGCTCCAGAGCTGGATGCAGCTAACTCCAGGTGGGGTCTCACCAGAGCAGTGGGGGAGAACTACCTCCCTTGACCTGCTGGTCATGCTTCATGTGATGCAGCCCAGGATGCGGTTGGCTTTCTGGGCTGCAAGTGTGATAACTGGGTCATACCCTGTTTTTCATCCACCAGCACCCCCAAGTCCTCCTCAGGGCTGCTGTGAATCCCTTCTCCATCGAGCCCTAGGTTGGAGTGCAGGACCTTGCACTTGGCCTTGTGGAACTTCACGAGTTTCATTCAGGCTCACTTCTCAGGCTTGTCAAGGTCCCTCCGGACAGTATCTGTTCTCTTCCATGCGCCAACCACACCATAGCTTGGATCTGTCTGCCTACCTCTGCCATTCATAACTAATTCCTAGCCTTACAAAGGTTATGATAAGGTGTCCAAAAACATAATTAAGAGCAAAATTAGATGTTTATAGGACAAAGTAAGTGATATTCATCTGTTCTTTGCTGTTATTTGCCTGCAAGTCCTGTTATCTTTGTTGTGAAGAAAACCTTTGGACCGGAGGCCACAAAAATACATTGATTTTTTTCTTTCTCATCAAAACATCAACAGGACTGTAACACTAAACCGCACCAGGCTAAGCGAGGATAAAGCAACTTGTATCACTGCTGCATCAGAACATTTCTATTTGCTTCCTCAGGAGGTAGGCTGAACACATGTAGGGAAGTAAAGGACTTCAAAAAGCTTCTTTTAGAGTGAAGCCACATAAACTGTAATGAAGGATCCCTGAGACCAACTGCAAAAGACATCGCACTTTCCTGCAGGACAAACAGATGCTTTAGTGGGATTCTGAACTACTCCAGACATGTTTCTCCCTCTGTCTGAATAAAGTGCTGAATGCATAAAGGGGTCAACTGTTGTATCAGCCTTGGCACTGAATTACAGGCCTGAGATTTATCCTCTGTTGAAGGCACTGCCCTAAAGATAGGGAATTTACCCAGGACTACATAGTCAGTGCATCGTACCACCTGTTGGAACAGCATGATTTCAAGTGGGTAAATCTAAAATCTGAAATTCTGGGTGCCAAATGCAAAATAAATCCCATCTATGGGAACAGTGTTGGGAACATTGTTATATGGGAAAAGTACCAGCTGGAAGGCCAGGACTGGCAAGTGTTAGAAGCAGAATGAGCAGCCTGATAACACAGGAACAGAGCAGGACTGCTCATTGCTTTCAGTGACTACTCACACCGTAAGTCTGGGCTTGACAGGGAATAAGTGAGATTTCAGTCCTGTTAACTGTACCTTGCAGTAAAGCTGATCTGCAGAATCTCTTTGGTAGGTGGGCCCCCTTCACATGCCTCCAAAATGCCGTTAGTAGGGGAGACAGAAAATACTTGCAGGTCATTATTCCTTTCCTGTTCATCTGCAGGGAAAGGGGCAAATATCAAACAAAGCAACACAAGACCCTTTGTATAAGTTTGTGCAGCATATAGCACTCAAAACAATGCATCTCCTTGCTAGCAAGCTAATAAATAAATCATCTTGCACTGTCAGAGGCTTTCTATGCATGTGGCCAGTTTCTGTTCTCATCCTCTAATCAAGGGGTGTGATAGTGGCCTCCATGTCAAAATAATAAGGCCCTGATCTTCTTCCCTTTGAAGCCCATCTGTTGTCAAAAGCATCATGCACAAGCTCAAACCAAACTCACAAGCTACTTCTTGTTGCCTCTTAGGATTCCATTACAAATGAGCAAAGCATATTCACTACTTGTGAGAGTTGTGATTCAATTTTTTAGTTAAATCTGGAATAACTGCTGGAATCAGTAGAGATACACTGATGTCAAAAAAAAAAAAAAAGCCCACGTAAGTGAAAACACAAGCAGACCCGATATGCTTGCAGCCAACATCATCACATCATATATTTGCTATATATTGAATGCATGCAGTCTTACTAAATAAAAACACTGAATAGGAAACTACATAACATGGAAATTCAATTGCAAAACCAGAATACCCAGCAAAGCAGTCCAGTAACTTCTACAGCCACTCCTGTTACACAGGAAGACACGTTCAGTCTTGGTCTGTTCAACAAAGCAGGCCTTGAAATCAACAATGTCGCAAGAGAGCTCCAGAACTGGAACAGTGAGGTATGCAGTCACTGGGACCAGCTGCAAAACAGAGGAAAGGGAATGGACTAAAAAACCCCACCTTATTTTTGTAGAGCTTTAATAATATCTGCTACAGCTGGATCATTCTTAACCTCAAGCACTGAATCAAGAGTAGTTTGTGTTCTTTTGTAATAGAGTAAATTCCCCATTCTACAGCTTTGAGTGAATTAAGTTGTTGCTTGTTTTTTGAGGTAGGTTTTCAAAACAGACGCTGTGGTCTTAATGAGGTAACACAGAGTGAACATTCTCGTTTGTTATTAGGGTTTTCTGTGGAGATAGACATTACAGCATCTCGTCGTCCCTTAGGACTGTATATGGCCTGCTGTGAGTCATTCAGTTTGTGCAGATTGGTCAAGATTATTATTAAATTGACTGTAACTTAGATAGGGTGCTCAGATCTTACACTGATCAGTCCTCAGAACTACCTGGTATGAAAAAAATACAATGCCTGCAGTGTACTGGAACTGCTGAAGACTTTGAGGGGGTTTATATCTTTCCATCTGGAAGAGATCGGTATGTAAATGTGTGTGGGCTGTGACCACACCACACGAGTTAGACAGATTCGGGAGACTTTCAAGAAGCACTTGGGTACTGCAGGAGGCAAAGCTTGGTGACTCAGTCACTGGCATTTTTGCCAAGACAGTCCTGATCCCACGTCTCAGAAGGATGTGGAGAGTTGTACTGTGATCGGGTGTTGAGCTGTATCACCCAGGCCCTCATGCTGCACAAAGAGCTTGGGTATGAGCACCAGGGTGCTGACCCAAAACTGCTCTGTCCATTTGAGAGTCACCTGCAGTTTCAACGGAGAGCTATTTCCTTCTGCAAACCTGCGGTTGTTCACTTGCTGGATGCCACAATTCACTCTAGAGGTGGCTGTATTTCAAAGCCAGGTAAATCCTAAGGCATATTCATTCCAAGTCCAAGATGCTGACAAAGCATAGCCCTTTCTCAGGGCCCAGAGATCATCATCTGATCTTACCTGGGTAGTGCCGTTACTATGTTCAATGACCAGGTTTTGATTAAATTTCAGCTTTCTCTCTCCATTATCAAACTGGAGCACTTCGAATCCAGGAAGCAGCTGGGTATCTGGCAAACGTGGATATGCAAGTAACTCCAGAGTTGTGTGGAATGACACTTTCACCTGTGGGAAGAGGAATTCAGATGACCATCACATAAGAAGACACTGTGTGCAGGAAATCCAAAGTAAACATTACTCAAAGGCCCAGGTGCACATTTTCCCACTGGAACCCAAAGGTGTCATGCCAGCAACCAAATTCCCACTGGAGCAAAGCATTATAACTAAAAAAAACCCCACAGCTATTTCCTATTAATCCAGTACACAGAGATGGGAGTGTAAAGGTGAACAGCTAATCTCTGAACCACAGGCGAGAAACAGCCTTTAGCAAGACAAAGGTTCCAATTCCTGAGGTTACAAATACCATATTCCCAAATCTGTCTTAAACATGTAAGTCTTCTTTCTTCCCACACACATGGAATTGAGACGTGTGTCTCTGCATCAAAATGAACACTGAAAAATGAGAAGCACACTTCAAAAATGCAACTGTTACTCATTTTTTGCACCCCAGCTAATTCTTGACTCCAGAACTTAGTTTCCTTTAATGTCATTGAATGAAGCAATTTTTTCTCTGTTTGCACTGCTTGTATCTAATTTAAGGAAATGAAGGACTGCAGTCTTCAGAAATCTTTTAATTTGCCCAGCATATGCATGGCTATTGACTTAGGTGAGCTCCAAAAACCACAGGGTTTTCTGCAGGAGTTTGCAATAGGTCAGAGCTGATGAGAAAAGCACATCATGACCACTGCAGAAAAATACTGTGTACCCACAGTACAGCAGGCAAAACTGCAGTAATTAGCATTTGCTAATATACCACTATTTCCCCTGAAATTGGGAAATTTCTGTGCTGGTTGTGTTTTTCTTGTGGTTCATCTGGGTCATGCTAACACACCAATTACTAAACTATCTATTCTGGCACAAGATTATTATTTTTGAGCCTACCAGCATGTTTTGCTGTGGATAAAGTACAAGTTGTGGTTGCTGTTCTTTTTCCTCCTTCTTGCTGTGGGACGTTTTGGTGCTCTTTTTGGGATCTGTGCTAGACAGACTGAAGGGTGTAGACAGAAGTAGCCTAAAGGACAGAGGAACCTTAGCGCAATTGATGAGTTTCAAATTCTGAGTCATTACCGAATCTGTCAAAACCTGGTGGAGAAATGATTCAAAACTGGTTAGTTTTAACTCCCTTGAGAAGTTTGTACTAGTCTGTCTGGTCATTCAGCGCTACTGGGGATCTGAAGGACTTTACCCCAAAACAACCCAGTATTTTCTACTTGTGTTTTTCAAAATTTCTTGAGTAAAAAACAAACAAACCACAAATAATGTAATAAAATCTAAAAGACTTTGAATGCCAGGGGCCACAAAAACTGACAAGGTCACTCTAAGTTACTAATTCTGCTAGCAGACGTTTATATCCTGAAAATAAGTACTTATTTTTCTACTTACAAACTCCTCCACAAAGGAAGAGAAAGACATAAAATAGGCATTGTCTGAACTCAACTTTACTTATTCCTGGCTGGTAAGTACTTGTAGTACTTTTGTTTTACCTGTCTTATTACATGCAATATAGAAAACTGCAACATAAGGCTACTGGGGATAAAGATGCAATTTAAAAATTATGTGCATACAGCTCTGCATTCTTACAGTAGCACAGCAGTACAAACCACCCAAACATATTGGTGCATGAAATACTTACTCCTAACAGAGGACAATCTGGTAGGAGATCGCTTGCCCTTGAATAAAACACCATTCCTCTGTCATGATCCATGTCTACTTTTAACCTGAGTGTAAAGAATCAGAGCTGGTCAGAGCCCTGCCCTCCTGGCTGGTTCATTCTGTGAGTGTACCAGCCATCAGCGCAGTGGTACTTACAAAGCGTGCTTTACAAAAGCTTGCAAGTCTACTCGTAACGGTGGAGCTTCGTAGCCATCTCTGCGGTGCACTTTGTTAGGTACTGTCTTTGCAAGCTGACAACAAAATGAGAACAGGAACAATGGACAAAACGATAGCACTAAAACCTAACCCCTTACTTTCAGCCTGAGAGGCTGTTAGTCAAAATGGGGTTCTGCTTGACAACATATTGCCTGTTTTAAGACGTGGCAACATGCAAGGAACAGCAAAAGCTAAGCAGTAGTTGAACTCTGAATGGCTGTGGTTAATACAGGCGCAGGTGTTTCTTCCTCCAAGAATCAGGAACATTAGGGATGTTTTTATTAAATGTTCTGTTATCATTTGTTCATTATACCTTGTGCCTTTGCAATGATTCATGCCAGAGAATTGCAGAGCAATTCATAAAATGCTATTCAAACTTCATATTAGCCTGTGAGCTACACTTGCAGTTGTTGAAGAGGAAGTTTCCCAGAGGAGAGATACGCTGTCCAAATTCACACAGGAAGGTGGATGCAGAGCCAGGAACAGAACTCAGCAGTCCTGAGTCTCAGTCCCATTGTTAACCATTGTTATCAATAAAATCTGATGTTGTGACAGTGTTTCAAATCCTGGGCTTTTGTCTGGGGTCTACAGCACCAGACAATGTAAGAAGACAGTGACATTTCCACCCCAAAATGCTTCCAAGCTAAAAGACAAATGCAACAAATGAACAGCCCTAGTTAAGGAAGGATGTACAAGGCAGCAGGAGCAGGACTGTTTATACAGACTGGCCAGGTACACAGCAGCCTGTGCATAAATTACAGGAAGTGAAACAATTATTTTCTAGCCATTATTAGCCTTACTGTGATAGGCAGTTTACCTTGTCATCTAGGCTCATGAAACCCAGCGCAAACCCTTCACACTGCACTTCAGTCACAGTCTCTGGGAGGATGCATGGGGTGAAGGAGATGCCAACAGAGATGCTTCCACCTCCTGGAATAACCTGTAGTTGAGATACATCTGATTAGTAGTGCAGGGAGCTGCCTAGGATTGCACAAACATCCTCAGTACTCAGCTACTAAAGCTGAGTTGCACAAGCAGCATGGAATCTGGGCTACACTGCGGCTTGTGCTAAAATGACATGTGACAACAAAACTGACAATTAATTCAGCTGCAAATATCAGTGTAGCCACTCTTTAGCATCAACAGAGTTTAAGCACAGTCACGGACCAACTCTCTAAGCGCACAAACATATGTAAATGTTTGTTTTTCAAATACCCAGTTCTGCCCACTCTTACTCGCTGGCTAACTCGGATGATTCTCCCACAGCTGACAGTACTCACAGATACAAGAAACTTTTTGAAGAGTTACGAGTGTGAATTCACAGTATTTTAACAGTTCAGTTTATTCTTGGCTATTATTTTATTTTACATGACAGCAGGGAATGTAATCAAACGCACTAGCCAGCTACAGTGGATTTCCTGGGATTTACAGGTTGAATAGATTCTGCTTTCTTTAGGTGCATTATGCATGTTATGGTTCAATCCTGCTATTGCTGCAGAAACACATGCAGGTTCTGATTAAATCCTCTTATTGCTGCAGAAAAACCTCTGCCATCTCCCTATGGAGCCAATTCATGGCTAGCCAAGTTTGTAAGCACAGGGGCCATGTGGCGTGTACTGCTTCCAGGCTAGTGCTCTGCAGACACAAACTCCCCCATTTCATGCAATCACTGAGATGTTTGGTCTTGCTGGACCTCTGTTCAGCAGCAGCAAAGCTAGCTCAGCTCTTCCTTGTACTGTGTTCCCCTGCTCAGAGTGGTGAGGAATGTAAGACAGCTCTGCCTAAGTTTTAGCAGGGCCACAGTGGAGCTTAGTAAACTCTGTCACATCCCACAACACTGCAGGGTCTGTGCATTGTGGTCACAGAGAGCTTAGCTATTCAGACATGGAGTTAAGCCAGGTCTGGCCAGCTGTGCTGTACAACACCTGAGCTAACAGACCTTTCTGGAGCAACAGCAGAAACAGGGAGAATGTTTCTGCAGAGGACTACCTGAATAATTGCATAGGTATCAGCTCCATTCCACATGGGCTAAGCTCACTGCTGGCTGAGCCCAATGTAGGCTGCCTCTTCAATGAGGCGCTTGTTTATCTGAGCTATCTCAGCCTCAATTACCCCAGAGCTGACTGTAGGCTTCATTTCTTCGAGATGCCATTTCTGTAATTATTTCTTTTATGTAATCTTTAGCTCATTCTAACTTGTAACTGAAACCCTTCGGCAAAAAACTCGCTAGTCTTTGAGAATCAAAATTGACACACTGATGTTTTTGGCAGCCCTGTCACTCATAGTTAGATCTTTCCAGTGCTCTCTTTATCTTATTCCTAAATAATTGTGACACTGTGGTCCCTGTTTGCACCAGTTGCTTTTGAAATACTGTGGGTTATAACAGTTTATCCAAAAGAGCTGTCTACAGAGCACTGCTTTCCAGCTCTGCCATGTCTACTCAGCAAATCTACCCTGGTTAAAATAAATAACATGCTTCCAAAGTTCCAGGCTGGATGTCTCCCACCTAATGTCACACATTTCACCAAGACAACCCAAGTGAGAAGAGATGCCACTCCTAGGGAGCCTAGGACACTTAATTCCAGTCATCAGTTAACTGCTCAAATGTAGGTAGGACACTTCCTTTTTTCTGTTGACTTTGCAAACACTTCTCATGGTCATCTTCAAGATATCCAAAGACTCCCAGCCTACTGTTTCACCGTTTAATACTCTCTACCTCAACCCAAAATCTCCCTTCTCCTCCTTCTCTGCCTCCTCTGTCCTGCAGAAAATAAGCTAAATCTAAGCACACAGAAAATGTAAAAGCTTACTATCTGTCTTGGAGTAATGGAGTAGGGGTTGTCTGCAGGAACCCCTTCATGACGTCGTGTAAGTACAGAGACAATTTTCTGTATTGTAGGCTCTTGAGTGATAATTTCCTTCTCTTTGCTGTCAGAGTCCGAAGACTGCAGGGACACAAGGGTGGGGAATGGTTAAAACTGTTACGCTGTGAAGGAGGAATGCAAGTGAAGTGTACAGGGAACTGCTGCGCTAGTCAGCAAGCATGGCCAGTTCCAGTTTCTTTCTTTCTGGCACATAAGCTGGACATGTGGATGTGTCCTGTACATTCATTTTTTCATGCATGGGTTTGCTCTCCTGAAACTGCTGCTGGATACCTTGGAAAACGTGTATGCTTGAATCCTGTTCTACCAAGAGAAGTACTCAACTGTGACATCTCTGGTCCGTTATACAAATGAGCACTCTAGGGCAATAACGTTCTCTTGTTGCACAAGAAAGGGTAGAGGTAAATTCAAAACTATGCTTTCTGAGCTGAATCAGAGAAAATGTGATTTTATTATCTTTTCTATAAAGCTATACAACCTGCGTGATACCTTCTCCCTGTCACTCCCAGCCCTTCAAGACAGTAAATTGCCATACTATAATCAAACTTCATGAGTAATAGATGTTACCATATTCTAACAGAGTAACAGAACCAATCTAACTTTAGCTGTGGGATAAATACCTCCATATCGTTAGCTGCTATTTTAACTTTGCAGGTTAGATTCTGCTCCCCGACTGCAGCACACATTGACACAAAGCACCCATGAGGAAAGTAGACCCAAATTAAGGAGTTTCAGTTACAGTAACACTTCCATGTAAAAATGGCATTAGTTTTTCAATGACAGTATTTTAAAAACTATCTCACCAGCTTCCTTAACAATTTTAAGAAAAGGAGAAGCTAAAGAGCTATCTGATTGTAACTCATTCTGGAAACTGATTACTGATACCAATAGCCATCTACCCATGTACTGGTTTTTTGACTGTGAGGGGAGCTGACATTTTTTTAAACAATCCAGTCTTAGTTACAAGTTATATTGCATGTTATTGTTTTCAACCTTTCATGCCAAGAAACCCATCATGTATCTCAGCAGCAATATAAAAACCAGACTAACAGCTGACCTCATCTGTGGTTTGTGAAGCTGGATAAATGCTTCCACAGGGAATGGCAGTTTGATCCAACTTTAACACAGTCTCTGACTCTGAGGTGCTACCAACTGATGCAGTCTCATTTTCATCCATATCGTTAGGAGGAAAAGGGTCTCCAAAGAACATCAACAGGTCCACCAGCTTTTTATCATCTTGCTCTTGGTTGTAAATTTCCCAGTCCAGGCGAATATCTGAATTGAAAAGGAGCAAGGATAATTAATTCTGGTCATTGAGAAGACTCATAGTTTACTTGGTACCAGAGAACCAGAACATCAAGTAACCAATTTGTATCTAGCAACTGGATTTGTATTAAAGCATATCTTAAGCTTTCCATGTTTGCTGTAAACTAAAATTATTTAAGACCATGTGTGCTATGCTCTTATTATAGCTTGGCCACTCTCTAGGTCCTTTTTATATATATACTTTTAATAACTTTAAAATAAATTATGACTATTTTGTTTGTTCAGCAAATGTGTTTGGTGGTATTTGAGAAAAAAAAAAAAAGAAGAAAAAAAGGTGATAGCTCTGAAGAGCTTAAAATCTCACTCAAGAGACAAAAAAAGACTAAACACAAAAGAGCCAGATGATGCCACTAAGAACCAGGTAGCGCATCTAATTGACCAGGGTTAGTGCTGTGAGAGACTTATAAAACCAGGATGGAAAATTCTGAATTGCCATCATTTCAGTGAGTGAAACACAGGCACATCAGGATAGGATGCACAGTTTCATAGTAACAGCACATGGAGTCAATTACATATATTCTACCACACCGGCTGGAGCTTACCTGCTTTACTGTTACAGAAAGCAAATTAATATTCGCAGCAATAACACCATAATCATAAATACTACTATGCATATAAAGACCTGACAAAGTATATTATTGTTCTGTACTGGCTAAGTTCAAAAACAGCTTAGATGCTCACTTATATACTGTTATTTTTTGTACAAACCCCATCTTGATTAGGAAACAAGTAGCCCTGTTAATTAACATGTTAACAGGTTCTTCTATTTTTATTATCATAAGGATTGCAATGCAAGCATCAATGTTTGCTGTACAAGTGTCATTCTTACCAAAGGGAGTGGGATTGTTGAGCTGGACCCTCCGAAAGACAGGAGGCCCTCCAGAGACATGAGTGCCAAACCTAAGGGGGGGAACCTTGCTGTCAGTACATGCAGAAAACAGAAGTGAATGTCTGAAATCATTAAGGAATTGCTTAAAAGTAGAAATATATCTGTCTGCACTGTTAAGAGCGGTTATCAGGTAAAGCATAGCCTGTACTGTGAGACACAATACTGCTTTATTTAATCAGTCTCTTTTTTCCAGTTTTCTTATTTGTTTCAGGCCTTTCAGGATAAACATGTGGAATCAGCTTTTGTGAAACACTGTGGCAGTGGCAACAAATGGCTACACAGCAGTGGAGTGATCTGTGTCAGACACAGATTTCCAGGTGCATGAGGACCTTTTTTATGGTAGATAGCTAAATCCATTTTCTATGCTTCATTACAGAGCTGACATTGCAAATGCTCTTCGCTAGAGCATGATACACAGTGACAATTCCTCTAAGTCAGAAAGAAGCAGTCATGCCGTGAAGCAGCTGGTCAAGGATGTAGTGCCGTGGTCCCCATAAACCAACCCTTACCCCTCACCCAGATGTGCACATCTGGGTCCTGTATTGAGAGGGCTTAAAACTTCCCCGGCCCCTGTTTACCTTGGGGCTGCATTTTTTCTGTTCCAGGTAAAGGGACAGGGAGAAATGGACTGTAGATGATGAGAACTGCCACTGTGTACCCGTTTCCATCTCCACAGGATCAGCTGAGGCTGGACTGTATGAACTTCTACGACTGTAAGCCCAGAATAGTAATTGCTGGTAAACCTAAGAAGGCTTGTATGCAGATTCTTCTCTAATTATGTTGGCAGAGACAAATTTGTTGGTGTTATAGAAGCAGTTACTGTACTTTGACAACCGCTTTGCTGACCTTCTCATTCTATCACAAACAGATGTGAACAGGTATGTATATTGGCTATAGTCCAACAGTATTTAATTCTTACTTCTCTGACAGTATTTTGCACTATACCTGATTATGGGTTGCTCTGTTTGTGGTCCTGTCATCTGTAGGAAGATTGGAGAGCCTTTCACAGTCATTTGTATAGGAATTAATTTAGGTTTTAAGTCTCCCACCTATTAAAAATTAATTTTAGCTATTAGAATCAAGATAAAACTTTAGTTCTCTGAGTTACAAAATTATGTTTTGAAAACCAATTGCATTTTCAAATATTTTTGGCTGGTTTCTTCTGACAGTGTCTAATTCGTATGCTAACAAAAGCTCTTCTCGGCAGGAGAATGCAATACCTCATACATTCATTGGCTTTCCTGTGGCTTTTCTACACAACACAATATATTGTATTTGTAAAGCAGAGTAGTGCACTGGCCAGCTACCAAACATAAATCAAAACAGCTCCAGTCATTTTAAAGGCACACGAAAACCTCCCAAGGGATAAACTTGTTATCCCAAAACTAAACCAGGTACTGTAAGAGCAGACAATTGATCCTTACATGGCATTGATGGTAGCGGTATAGCAATATCTATCTTGACTTTTTACAGAAGTCCTAATAAACTGAAAAAGCATTTTTAACAGAAAGAAATCTGGGAAATAAAATCGGTGTAAAATCTGCCATGGCAATAGCTCACTTAAAACCAAAGCCCCACCTACCTCACAGACAAGATTATCCTGGTACTCTCCCCACATGTTGTTGTAAGCTGCTATTTCTATGATCAGCTGCTGGAAGGCTTTCAGAGTTCCTCTGGAAGGTTGTATATGGAAAGCTACTCCCTTCCCATGAGACAGCACTGCTGCTGCAAATTCTGGAGGACAGCAAAGAAACATTTGATGAATTTTGAGAAAATGGAACAAAATTAGTCTACCAAAGAATACATAGGGCCATATTTTTAGCTGATGTTAATCAGCCTAACCTAACTGGCTTCAAAAATCCTGGGATTATTTACACAACCCACAGTTATACCACTTTACCCAAGTTCCCTTCTCCAGTTGGTCTTCATCTGTTTTTTCAGAGTTTGTTCTTGAAGGAATTATTTTATAAGACTCTCTTCCAGCAACCTGACATCCAGGACTCTTTGGAATATGCAAGGCAGTAATTAGTTACATGAAAACGTACCCTCAATTTGAGAAAAATAAACTGGAATTTGTGCTAACTGGTTATTGTTCTATTAGCAGCTGCCTGTTCACCTCTGTGTGCTCTTCAACGCAAAGAATTAATTAGAAAAAGCACAGCCTTTCCACAATCTGAGTCACCTAGCCTTCTAAATCAATAAGCTTGCATGGAATCTGTCAGAACAGCATTTTTCCAACCTTAAGCACTAATTCAACAGCTGAAAAGCTCTGTCTTTGTAACAGATACCAAACTCTATGGCAAGGTACCAATATGTCCAAGTTTTATTTTGGATACAGAAGACATATCCACACTTTGTAGCATTTCGCTCCCATTTCCCCCCTCCCTGAGTCTCATGTGGCTCCAAATATTATTATTTTTTAGTACAATGCATCAGAAATGATAGATGGGCTGTGCTGTAGCTTTCCACAGGGGGGAGGGTACATAAAAAGGTTTGGGTTTGAGGGAGGAAAGCCTGCTGCAATGGTATTGGAAGGTTCTGTGGGAGGGAAATAGCCAAACATTATGCATGTCATCCATACTATATGCTGGGAGAGATCCTGGGAGTGAACTATCACTGGAATCACTCACTTTGACCATTGTCTTCAAGAAAAGGAGAGGAAAGAGAGAGAGAAAGCAGGGGGTGCAGGGGAAGAGAGAAAAAAGGAGGGAGGAGGAGGGAAGAAAGAGATTGACCTAATGCTTATACAACGTGGGCTTCCAAACTCCAGAATGACCTGAGGAACTAAGTCATTTAACTATGTACACTTAGCCAAACACCCCAAGAATGAAATTATGTGCCTGACTGGCACATTTAATGCTGAATATGGTAGTCACTGGCTTTTTCCATCTCTCCCCTGAGGGAATGAACAGCTATTCTCATACCTGACTGTGCTCTTCTGGCTGCATGTTTTGTGTTGGGCCCTCTTCTTTTCAACAGGTAACTTGAGGAGCTTGAAAAAGTAAAGAAAAAAAAAATCACAACAGCAATTCTGTGCAATGAAAATGACTCTGTTAAAGTAACAGCTCCACCCGGCTCCTAAATTAGTAGCCATTATAACCTAAAGAAGGAAATCCTACAAAGCATTCTTTGAAAGTAACATCCTTAAGAGTGAATTAGCTTCAGAGCTGTAAGACTTTGTGCAAAATATAACACAACAGAGCCTTGGCTGGTGTAAACCAGCTTATGTCCATTGGCAACGAGAGTGCTTTGCCATTTACACCAGGTTGCATTGCAAGCTACCTGTTTCTGCAGGAAACCTCACCCGCAGGTGTCATTACCACAGTCAGAGTAAAAGCCCACCAGAGCACTGCAGAAAGTGTATCTTGTGACAAAGGCAATAGCACTCTGTCCTGATTTCGCATTTATTCCAGACCTAAATTAGTATTTGAGTCATTATGCAGAAAAGCAAGACTTACAGACAGATTCCTTGTTCTGGAGTAGGTGAAGAGCCAGTAAAATACTCCACTTCTAGTTTGAATGGAGCACTGATTCCAGTGTGATTGGTAAGAATTAGCTGACGCTTTACTACGTCTTTGAATGCAACTTCAGATCCAAAGTCCAAGAGAAGATCACAAGGGCTTTGTAACATCTGCCTTTCACCCCTGTCAGAAAAAGTTACATTAGTATTAAGTCATCAGTCTTATTTTCTTATGCCACAGGTAATTTCAGCAGATTTTAAATGTGCAATATGCAATTTGGTTGAAATGATCAGTGTAAAAGGACCATGCAGGCTATAATTTTTATCATCAGCATTTACTACTTTTCATTTTTTTCACTTCAGTACACGTAAGGATTTATTTGGGGTAACATTTTTTATCATAGATAACATGCCAACCTATCAAATTAAAGCCATTTTTACTTATATAAAAAAATGTAAACATGAGCATATTCCAAAAGACAGTAATCATGCAACATATCAGAAAAATAAAATAAAAATCAGTCAGATATACCAGGTCAAAGAGAATGACCAGAAAGGTCATTCCTTTCATATCGTGTCTCACAGTGCAACAACAAAACTTAATGGTCCAAAATACAGAATTTTGGGTATAATTTTGTAATTCTAAATTCATATCTAAGAGCTGAATTTGCATATTTTTGGCATTCCAGAAAATAGTTGTTACTCACAAACACATGATGGACTGCAGAGATCCCACACTTTGGTTACCAGGGAGAAAGGTAATTTTTCATGCTCTCTACACACAAGTGTGAAGGCAACTGGCAGGTTACAAGCACCAGAAGCACAAGGGAGGACAGACACACCACACGAACACGAGTTTCTCTGGCATGCAGTTGTGCGGTTAACTTCACACAAATTTATCATTCTTGAATTAATAAATTAACAGTTAATTTATTTTGTTTCAGCTAAACAGTGGCGAGGTGGGAGTGGAATAGTGCTCGTCTCCAGTCTTCTCTTGGGCTTATGAAGATGCTGAATTTGGCTAGGGTGTAAATCCAGCACCTTTTACCTTTTCTTCACAAAAGGCACCTTCACTGAAATGTCCCAGGACATTTTACTATCCTTGCTGCCTACAGCAGGAGGAGGAATGAAGTTTACATAGATAAGTGGGGGTTCTGCCCCCTTCTCTATTGTATCTTTACTCTGGGAAGAAGTAATTTTTGTTCACATCAGGGGTAAACTTTTGATTTACCTGGCAACTGCACTGTCACAATGTACTGAGTAGGTGACATGCAGTCCTTTCACTTCTCCAGAAATGCTGAGAAAGAGGGGTTCAGTCATGTCTTCTATGCTACACGAAAGGACAAGGTCTTTCAGCTCACCCTGAAAGGCAAAGAGTCAAGTTTCCTTGTGAATGAAATAAACTTCACAGACAAAAGGCAGCCTCATTAAGAAATTTATTTAAAAGTGTGTATAAACTTCACTGGACTAAAATGAGAACTACAATAGAATTGTGAGAAGTTTTACTGTATTGTTTTAAGCACATTTTCTGCCAGCATCAGATTTGCTTAGAAGGCATATACCAAGATAAAAATTTGTGGCTGCTTCTTGGCTTTGTACCCACCTCAGTCTATAAGCCTAGAACTGCTCCATTAGTGAATTTTGACACACTGCCTGTACAGCAAGCGTTGAAGCTCACTTCTAGTTGTGCTTAAATAATATTTCAAAATCAAGGTTTTATTTCTACCTGGGTTTAAAGCAGAACTTGTAAGATGAATTATATGGCCCAGTCACACCAGCACTCTAATTCAATACGGCTAATCGTTTTCACCTTATCAATACCTGATCAGCGTGTCCTACATAAAGTAATAGGCTGGGATTCAGATCCAGATTCAGACTTCTAAATGTAACTCCCTAAATGTCAGCTCTTGAGTTCACATATAAAGGTGAACTCCAAATACGAGCTCTAAATCTCTACTGACTCATTAATGGTACTTGGGCATCTAGCTCACCTTTCTTGTAGGTGGCTAGGATGGCATTCCGTTCCCCAGCCATATGCAAAAGTGCCCTTTGAGATGCCCAACGTGTCCTGTTGAGCTTCCAGCTTTCCACAAAGAAGGCTCAAGTTTCCTGTGCCACATATGCCAGACATACATAGATCTGCTAGGGCATCTCTGATAGTACTGAACACCTACTTTTAAGCAAATAAATGAAACTTAGGTGTCCAGTGACTGTAATAGGAACTGATACACCATACTGATAGGAAGCTCCTTTATTTAGTTGCCTTAAATCAGCTGTTTGAATGCCCCTACAAAGTCTATAGCTGAATTTCTCAAGTTTGTAAACTCTGCAGCCTACACCCTAATTTTGCAGGCTCTCAGTCCCATCAGCCCTTTTTAAGTTTTCAAATATTAAAATATCATGAGTCCATTCAGAAAACGAAATGTATATTATATATGCCAGTCTGCTCCATTTCATCTGGAGTAATACAAAGTGACAATCTGTATGCTCCAAGAGAAGTGATAAGCACTAGGAGTAATTGAATAGGTATTCAAGAAGGAAAACAAAAATAGATGAGAAACAAAGAGACAGGGTAGAAAATTGTACATCATGTGGACTGCCATAATTCTTGCCTTTAGCCATGGTACCTCTAAAGCAAAGCAATTTCAGAGATATTACACAGAAAAAAAGACACTATGTCTTATATATAAAAATCCTTCTTTTTGCCAGGTGGAGGCAAGATGAGAACGCCAGTGTTGCTATTTTGATAAAATTGCATTGTTTTTTAAACTTACCGTGATATTTGCCAACAGCTCTATGCAGAATTCTTTTTCTTCATTTGGGCCTAAGGTGCCACTGGCCGGGGAGACAGTGGCGAAGCAGAAAGCTGCCTGACTTCCAATGAGCTGCCAAACAGAAAGAACAGACATTCAGCTAACTCTGATTCTTTCAGATTTTCTCTTCAGATCAGAAAGGACTATAAAGACCAAGTTATTCTCAGGTTCCAGACAAGCAACTCATACAGTTTGTGGGGCTTGCTTTGCTGTTCTCCCATGGTTGGTAAGTTCTTAATTCCAAATGACTTCAGGTGCCCAACCGAGGCATCAGGGCTGGGAGCAAAGTCACTGTCATCCCTCTCAGTCACAAACCTTTTCAGCGTGAAGCCAACCTATCTGATACAGAAGCAGGATCCTAGAGGTGCCTCATCTTTCTCCGCTAACTACAGAGGTGGCCTACAGAAACAATCCTGGTGTTCGCACCTTCCCTAAGTGACTAACTGCACATGGCATGAATCCAGGGGTTCAGCTCGGTTGCTCACACACAAACATCAGATACCATGTAAAATGCTGTGGATATCCCTCCTTGGCTCCAGCTGTTCCAAAAGGTTTTCCTATAGGTCCTATATCATCTTCATGTTCTGTTAAGATCCCCTGGGCACCCGAGGACATCTTGGATGGCACTGAAATCTTTTGTGCAGGCAGCTGAGCTGAACCCTAGATGTCAGAGAATGACCAAGGCACTGACAGTAGGATTCAGCTCACAGGCTGTCACCTAAATGTATATGTTGTGGCTGTCAACCACCACCATCACTGTAGCCAACATCCAGCTAGTATGTGCTAGAGAGCATTCTGCAGACCAAGCCGCTGTCCATTTTAGGAGGAGTTGAATACTCCCTCTTAACTCCACTGACTGTACAGATGGGGTAGGATTCAGCACAGAGGATACAGTTAAGCCATATACGCATAGCTGGCTGGTGTGACAGGACTTAGAAAAGACCACGCTTCTTGACTTACACCTGGAGATCAGCAATAACTCTACAACCCCAAAACGACACTAGACATATATATTCTGGTGACTAACTTTCTGCTCAGATGTCCACTGACTGAGAGTTCAGACCATAGCTTACATACTGACATTAAATTTAGGGGTCCTAATCTGTAAACTGAATCCCACCCAGAATGTGAAATTTAAGCAAAACATAGGCAACAACTCAAAATCACCACTGTTTCTTTGCTCTACTAAAATTAAAGGCAAACCCTAAACTACCGTGGTACTTTGTTCAGTACTCTGGTAGTTTACATTCTATTTCCCCTCACATCTCTGTCCACCCATTCTCCTGGGGATGATCCACAGACAGTAAGAGCATATTGACATCAACTAGTAGTTAATCTTTTCAGAAAGGCTGGTCTTAAGTTGTAGTTCTGCTCATAAGCCAGTAAACAGCTAGCTACTCAACCGTACTACTCAAAAGATACATCCAAAAAGCTTGTAAGAGTAGTTATTATTTGTATTTTGATAGAAACGGCAATTTCCATCCCTTCTGTATGCTTCATCTACTACAAGCACATTTACCTTTCCCCATAAGTATTTTGCTGGCAGCAGTGTCTGATTAAAAAGTTTGCTGGTTGCTTTGGCAGGAACTCCGGTATAAATTTCAGTGAATACAAGATGACTAGATATCAAGCATGCTTGGGGGGTCTGAACTTCAACAAAAACAGGAAGATGACTGGAAATAAACACAAAGATGGTCTATTGTTATCATTAATGAAATTTGCTAGACATACAACAGCATGCTGGAAAGAATGATGATTATGTTTATTTAGCAATATTAGTGATTGGATAGTTCATTGATATGTTGCACAACCCCGCTCTGAGCTCCTGCTATGTATTCTTGGTTTAGGAGATAAAACTACCTCAAGTGAAAATCACATGTGAATCTCAGGAAAAACAAAGCAGAACACCACTTTTTCCCCTTACCTTCCTTTTCCATTTTCTACCTCTAGTTCTAATACTGTCTGGAGACGCTGGCACAACAATGATGTGAACCGAACTGACACACTGCATATACCCAAAGGAGGTATTTCTCCAGCAGATGGTTGAATGATAAAGGGAGATACCTGGGAGGGGAGAGAGGGAACAGAAATTTGACATTTGCAAAGCAAGTGTAAAATGCTAAAGTCACACAGTCCAATTAGGATTTCAATGCTTCTAGTTTTTCCGCAGGCACGTCCTTTCTTTCTTCCCCTGGAGTCCCACCTGGGTTGATTTCAGTGAACACAGTGCTAGATTTGTGAAAAGCTGGCTAGACAAAGATGCAGGACAAAGATTGCTTCTCTGGGGACAGCTAATAAAAAGGCAAAGACCTAAGAGAAGGGTAGTCAGAGCCAAGGGCATAACAGCGATGCCTGTGCATAGAGTGAGGGGGAATGTGAAGCAGTCAGCAGCAGTAGCAGCATTTCCTCCTAAGGGGGCTGAGCAGCCGCTATGTGACATGCCACAAGTTGGGGAGATTCTCAGACAGAAGGTCAAGGGAGACAGGCTGGAGGACTGGAAAGAGAAAAAGCACCAGTGTGGGCTGGAGAGATTCAGGAAAGGAAAGGGGTAGCTCTTAATTAGGAGGAATGGAATACTTGATCCATGATCTTCACTGGGATATAAACGGGCTCTGAGATAAAAAATTCTAGAGACTAAGTCTAAAATCTCTCTGGGGTTTGGGGAATTATGGGGAATAGTAGGCAACAAAGGAATAACAGTGAGAAGTAAGGGCTTTAGGACTGTGAGGACAGGGTGCCCCCCAGGGCACACCTATCCTTAATCACGCACTTCCAGTAACAACTGTTCTGGGGGGAAATGGATACACACACACACACACACCTGTTTTACAAGGCTGCCACAATCACCACTTATAAACCTTTTCTTTTTGCCATCCACTTTCACCCCCAAAGTTGGTGAGATATCTACATGATACATAGAAAAGAAAACAAAGCTCAAGAACTCATGGGGATACAGTTCAACATCTTGTAGGCTTTCATCTCTTGCTGGTCAATGGAAAGTTCCTGCTTAACAAGCTTCTCTCTCTGTTGCAAAACTGACAACCTTTCCAGAAAAACAGAAGACCTCAACAGCATTTAGACCAATTTTGTTATGAAACAAGTGAACTCAATTCCTTGCATAGATAATTCTGCCCTACAGGCAGAATTTGGCCTTTCATTACAACCAAAAGCACTTATCTCAGAATCTGAATTTCCTCACTTCCCTTTAATGCATAACACCAAAGAGAAATATAGCTACAAATCCCACTGTATGCCACAAATAATCAAAACAAGTATTTTGCCTTTTTTATTACTTCTAATTTTAGGAATATGCGATGATCTGCAGATAGCAGCTCACACTCAATTCTTTGCCACCAGTATTGCGTCCAAGCTGCTTTAGTTATTTCATATGAAATGATGGAATGAGCTCTGCAGTCAAAGACTGAATAGACTGCATTTGACACATCACAGTCTAGATAATACTAAGCAATACTTTCAGTATTCATTGTGGTAAGTCGTTATTTTGGGACACACCCGCGTGTTTCAAAACTATTGCTTAAAGCCAAAAGGCCCAATTCAGTAGGTGCTGAGATTCCCATCTGGGATGCTGATGTGGGTGTGTGGGAGGAGTGTTTAGCAGCCTTACTTCTGATAAAGTCTTGCCCTTTTATTTGTATCAGCAGCAGCTGAAATCACTGTACAGGAAATATTCCACGCCTCTTTGGATCAGGCTGGCAGTGGATTTGTAACAAAGTGCACCTAAGGAGCCGTGCAGGACCAGTTTCATAAGAAGTCACAGAAATTAGAACTTTTGATACCTGTAATGAATATCACAGCTGCTAAGCATAAGGAAGAAATAGCTGAAGAGGGAGCACAGCCAGCTGTAGCAGTGACTTACCTCCTCATTCCTTTCAGCCAGACAAACATGGCTTTCTTGCATTCTCCACTGTGCTGGCAGCTGACATAGATTTTTTATCTCAAAGGTTCTTAACACACTCTCACCCTGCTTAGTCAAACCTAACTGGAGTGATGGAACATCAATACAAAGAAGTGGACCCTAGGACACCAGGAAACAGATGTCAGAACAGACACTTCTGCCAAAACTGCCTGACTAAGAAGCATACATTATCTAAGATTAACATCCAATTTCAAAAAGAACAGCAGAAAGCAAATGCATTGCATGTAATACTGAAAAATTCTTACTGTCATGGGAGTATCAACATTGCCTCAATAGTTACTAGACAGCAAAAATACCTCTTATTTGCAACTGCTTTAGATTTGTCATGCCTTTAAGAGGCAAAAAGCTTTATAAGGATAATAGGCCCCACAGCTAGTCAACTCACAACACAACAGTTCCTTACCTTAAAAGCAGCCTCAACATGCAGCACAACCGGCTCTGGAAAATGTTCAATCTTACATTGCAGGTTATGGCTGATACACCCAGGTTTGCTTCCAGTAATTACCAGTTCAAATTCACAAAATTTATTCATATCTAGAAAAGAAAAATTCAGGGTGCTGTCTCACCCTTTTGCAAAGAAACCACCTGCTGTAAGCCTGTTACTGAAGCTCCTGGAATCAAATTAAGTCTTCTTCTGGCTCCAGTGGGCTGGGGATCAGGTCTTCTTTTGCAGCTTGCATTACAGTGCTCTGTGACTTTTCTCTTCCACTCATACCAATTTATATATTATTGTCATTAATTGATACTTGAAGTCCCAGAAACTTTACCTATGATGCCAGTGTGAGGCTCAACTTCCATGATGTCACAAGATACGATTTTCTCCCATGTGTATTTGATCAATGATTTGCTGTTATTCCACATCTAGAACAATTAAAATCAACGAGCCAGTTAATGTAGTTTAAGCTTTCACAGCAACAAGCCAATTTGCTGAGAGTACTTGATGCACTGCAAATTAGGTATTGCAAGTCTTACCTCACATACTTCACAAACTCTAACCATATCCTGCTCACTGTTAAACATTATGACCTGCTAATATACCTTGAATGTAGCTACAACATACTGTATCTTCACCTGAATCTTGAAATAAACTGAGCACTATTAAGAGTGGAAAGGCATAGAATTTCATCTGACCTCTGACTTGAACAGTACTAACCCAGCACCATGCACTAATTACTGTTATTTTCATGATAACGGTGCATCCTCCCTTTCCTTTCTCCTCTGTGATGTAAATCAAGGACAGGAAGAAGTGGGATTCAGCTGACTAGATTTCAGGTGTCTGCAAAACAGATGCAAGAGCTACATCTGACCTCATCTCCAAGGATTCTCTTTACTGAAAATAAAGGCAACTAAAGAGTGCTGGAAGCAATTACTCTGACCTATTTTAGCCCATAGGATGAGATTTATTACTCCCTGGATGCTGCCAACAATATCGTTGAGGACTACAAAGAAAGCTTAGCGCATGTAGCTCAGATGTGGAGATGTATTCTGAAAGCATTAATTTTGTCAGGTTATATAAGTACTATATTTAACAGAGTCGCTATCTTCATGCAGGTGAAGGTCTTTTCTGAAACTTGAAGAAAATCTATTAACCATTCTTTCCAAGAACATCATATATTTGAAGCCTTTTAAACTTTTTCTCCATTTTTCAAAAATGTAACAGAAGTTCTAAACTTAAACTTCAAATTTATCTTTTGAGAGCAGCCTTTTTTTTTTGCCAAAGAATCTGTTTGTGAGGGAGATGTAAGCTCTTGAAATCTTTGGCCTGCTCTTCTGACCTATTCAGACATTATTTCTTAATTACAGCAAATAACTTTGTTCTTTGAAGCACAGTTCAAATTCTTATCTTTTTAAGGCTAAAAAAGCAACTGGAAACTGTGAAGAATGCCATTATATTATCAGTAAGTGACTTAATTGCCTATACCACACATGTAGCTATACTAGATTACCAGAAAGTATGAAATGGCTGTCTTAAGTTGAAAAAGAATTTCTAGGAAGAGAGAGCATAAAACTAAGTGCTGATTAGCAGTATCTTTATGATGAAATGGGAAGACCATTAACTGGGAAAGGTCTTCCTGCCTGGCTTTTGCTAACAGGCCTATTTTTCCCAAGTGAGTCTAAGACCAAATGATCCTGATCTATAGTAAAGAGGACACTGAGTGGCCGGACAATTGCAGCAGCAGTCTGTTCCCGTAACAGTCAAATAGAAATTATCAGAACCTGCAGGAAAGAATAAGATCTAGCATGCTGCAGACTATGTGAATTTTATAGCTCTTCTGTGCTTGCTGTAGTCCTTTGCATAACATAACTCTGTTATGAAGTAATTTAATCATCCATTGGCTATTCCTCCCAACTGGAAAACTTTTACACTACAGGAGTGACAAAATGATAAGCAACAGGTTAGCGGCCCACAAAAACATTTAGAAGGCTAAAACTCTGATATCAAACTTAAGGGAGAAAAAAAGAACAAAGCGTGTTGCCTGGGGTGTAGGGCTAAGGAGGCTTGCTAGGAGATTTCAGCATAGACCTTCTGAAGTCATGGCCTCCGTTAAAGATATTTAGGAAAAACTAAAATAACATGGATTGTCTCGTACCTTCTAATAACATCTATGACAGCTAGTGACACAATACACATGATAACAGTGAAGTCAAAAGCAAACAAACCTTAAATGCTTTCCTGACATTTACACCAATAAAGTTTTCTCCAGGGATGATAATGGCATATGGTTCCAGAAGAAGATTAAATGGTTCTGTAGATCCTTTAACTTCTATTTCCAGTGCTATTACATCCTTTGTTTTGTATTCTGGAATGTTTTGAAGCATCCCCTCTTTTACTAAACTTTGGAAGGAAACATGGTAGAATTATTAAGCATCTTAAACTGGTGTTTATACTGGATCCTGTCTTTTAATTGCCAGATCAAAACTGAAAATCATCAAAAGTTTCTCAATTACAGACTGCCCATGTGCAGTTAGCTCAGGCTGGGGACAGTTAAAACTTGGAAAAATTATAGTAGTTCTTCAATGTACTCTAGTTGTTCCAGTCTGTTCATGAACAAGTATGTAAGTCATAGATTGCTGTGACAAACCGTAATAACAGGAAAACCAGCTGGAAATCTCAGCAGAAAGCCTGGAAAACGAACAGACAAAATGACAGTATTATCTTTTTCCAAGAGAGGTGCAGCCCTAGCTAGGGCTAAGGCACATACGCAGGCATGAGGGAAGATCACAGAGGCGCTCTTTGTACCACAATTAGTTGTGCAGATAAAACCCTTTATAATTCTCAGCCCATCATCACCAGAAAGATGAAGAATCCCAGTAACTTAATGTAATGGCGTAGCTAAAATGTGGCTACACATTTTACCAGGAAGTACTTTTCTCAGCTTACCAGCGTGGTTCTGGGACGTCCCTCAGTACCATCTGAATCACACTGTGGTAACTCTTCAGCTACATAGATGAAGAAGGAGAAGATTTTAATATCATGGAATCAGTTAAACTGAGGATTAGAAAAAGATGAAAAATAGTTTACATTTAAAGGATGAACGATCATCATTGGAGTACTAAGCTCTGATAAACAATATTCAAACTCTAGAGTTACTAAAAGAAAACATGTTTGACTGCAAAGTATTAAGCCAGGTTCTGATCTCATGGTGTATGGTTCCAAGAAAAATACTCATTTTTTACATGCCTATTATTATTTCCCTAGTATATTGCATACTACACACAAGCATCTGCAAAGACTCCCCAAATTAAGCTCAGTACTGCTGTACTAACTTAATAGTTTCGTCTAACTGCTCCAAGGTATTTAGCTTAATTGACCATCAATCTGATTTTGAGTAAGAAACATTACTTTTCCACCACCGGAAAAGAGGATGCCTTTTATATTCTAATGGGGCAGAAAAAAAGGAAACAGAGAAGCAGGCCTTAAATCTGAAGGGCTTTGCAAAAGTTTCATTTGATTGTACAGAGATGATAATTTAAGTATATACATTAATTCAATCCATTTTTCTATGAACTAATTAAAGTATTTTAAAAAAACAGTTATTTTCTTTTCCATACATATTTGAGGCATTCCTATGGCTGTCAGTCATCACAGCATGGGATATTCCCACTCTTGGGCTTACTCTGGATCAAGTTTCTTTAAATAAAGTGAGCTCATGCTCCTTATTTACACAGGCAAGGGAGCAGAAACTAAGACAACAGTCACTGTACAGCTGCATTTGAACATTGTTGCACCCTTCTTTACCCACAGCTGCATCCCATCATTTGTCTGCCAAAGGCTACTACTATCCCCTTAATTTATCACACAGATGTTCACAGGACCCACTTCAGCTCCAAACAGCTACAGCTGGAGACAGTTCAAATAATCAGTTTGCTAACCAAACTTACTTAGGCTGCAGTAGGTAGGGGGCATGTGCCCAAAGCAGCTCACTCAGCAGGAGGGGAAAGGTCAGGAGATTGTGGGGGAGCTGGTAGTGTGGTGAGGGTGGTACATTTACCAGCCAGCACAGCTGCAGCTATGAGGATGTGTCCCTAGTTTCAGTGTAAAATTGTGTTCAGTCAGTACCAAAACTGACATGAGATCAGAAACTGTCTCCTGTTTTGCAGTCAAAACATGTTTTCTTTTAGTAACTTTCTACATTTTGAACACTGTTTATCAGAGCATAGTACCAGCTAATTAAATTTAATTTAGAAAGCTGCACAGCAAGGGTTTTATGACTTGCATAAAAATACACAGCTGGAGTTTGTAGATAGGAGGGAATCACAAGCCATACCTCCTGTGGAGTATAAGTGAGAATAAACTCATGATCCGCATGGGGAAGCAAAACTCCCTGCTCAGGATTTAGGGAGAAGGCTGAGTCTGTGTCTTGGTTGTATTTAAGCTTCATAAAGTCTGCAGTTACTTCTGGTATTAATGGTTTCAGATTAGGCTTTATTATCTGCCAGTAGAAAGGAAGTTCTACATGGCTGCAAAGAGATCAATAAACAACAAAAAAGCTATGATTAAAACCATCAGATATTTTTGAGTACAGTATTAAGAGAAAATTTTCAGTTTCTTTTTCCATGTAGGGAATTCCTTTCTTTAAAAATTACAGCACTTAGACTTACTAGTCTGTGAGCTACAAAGCTGATGAGGCAGCATAGACTCAGAGTATCTAAATTGTACAAACCACATGCTAATATATGGAAGTAAGTTACATAAACATGTAAGATATGTTAACTTTTAGGAAACTCTACAATTCTTCTTTCAAGAAACTGAGATCAACAGGACCGTTCCTGCTGATATCAGTATGTTTGCGTTGGATCGCTGCCGATGATCTACATAACATTCTCAATTTAATCCAAGTGCAAGATGAGGTCTTTAACATGTCAACAAACACAGTGACCCAGCAATGGCTCTGCAATACTCTTTGTAATCCAGAAAAGGTTGCTTAACTAGGTTGTTTCAGCAGAAGTGTGTTCCATGGAATGCCTTCATGGGTTTTAAAACCTTGCTCATGCTGACCACAAAAACTTTGCCTTACTAAGGTGAGGAAGGACACTGGAATTTGAAAGTGAGTACCAATGACAAAACTGAAGATGTACAATTTCTTGAATCACTTTCTATAGCAGTATAGTTTTCTCTTTCCTGCTTCTATGGAGTTCAGTCTCAACCTATCCAGCTTTGTTTTGTACAAATGCTGACACCAGATGTGCAGGGATGGCTGTCATGGTTATAGCATGGAGAAAATGTGGAAATAGGCATAGTCACATCTTTTATCAGTTTACAGTACCCAGTTCACTGAATCACACTATCTTTACCCAAACAGCATTAAGTACTGGAATTACGCATGTGTGGTTTCCAGGCCACAAAACAAACGTCCAGAAATTCATTGTAGCAAGTAGCAATTTACATGAATGTATCTAAAACCAGCACTGACCTCCTTACTACTCTGATGGCTTGCAGCCTCTAACTACTGCAATCCTTCACATTAGTGTACTTCTATTATTGACTGACTGATTTTGCTCAAAATCAGGATGCCACTACGTTCAATACAATGAACTTGTACATAGGGACATATTCCTTGACTTCAAATAGAGTTTACATTTAAATCTATTGACTCAATAGTAGGAATCATGAAAGTGTTAATATGAGTTAGTTGCATTGAGCTCCCATTTCAATCAGTGGAGATCTAGTGGAGTCCAGGATGCTTTGTCTTGTTCTATGGGAGATGTCTATAGTCAGAATTGCATCCTTAGAAGCATCTATTTCCTTTCACTATGAAAGGAAAAGAGTATAGGCTGCCTAGCTCAGTTGCACAAGTATGCAGTGTAGACATGTAAAGTTAGATAAATCTTATCTGGATAACCCTGTAAAATATTTTATCAACCATCCATATTTGTGAATCTGAGTTGTAAATTTATCTATACCAAAGCAAATATATTGACCTTGGCAGTGTATGAACCAAATGGTACGTCTAGCATTGCCAAAATACTTGATCTATGGATAAGGTTCCTGCTCTTACAAGCATATCCTTGAACCTCAATTACTAAACAATAGAGCAAAAAGAAGCAAGGCTTCTGCACAAAGTTTGTCAAGTGCATGAAGGTTTCTCCAGCTTGAAAGAGTATGGTATCACAAATGAGATCCCTACCGGTATGAGAACATTGCTCTATTAATATAGTGGCTACATACGTAGAGTTTCTTATAACCAATTTCTTCTCCTCAGTGGAGTGTGGGTTTTGGGGATCAAATCGTATGAGATGCTGTAATGTTACATCAGTAACTTCATCAGGTTCAGGCTTGCTTTCTCCACCCGTGACAAACAAAAGCTCCAGAGCTATCAGCTGTCCAACTCCTTGAAGAAATGAGTAGGTATTACTGTTTACCATCTGGTTATTAACATTGTTCATATTACCCACTAACAGCAAATGCCAGCAATGGCCATTACTGATCATATCTGGTGTTTCCTCAAGTTTCAGAAGTCCAATGTGTTAATTGTACAATATTTTCCTGACGTTCTTTGTTTATCAACATATATCAATAGAGATCTTCTCTTCATGAATTTAACAGATTTGGATTTCAGGGCCACAACCTCAGCTCACTTGCTTACATCAGCCTTGTTTCACTGAAGTGAGCAGGGTGTTCACAATGGTTGATAATGTGGCTCCATTTTTTTTGAGTATTTTTTGAGCAGTATATTGAAATTAAAAAAAAAGCAACAAATGCACTATTCAAACATTTCCAAAGGAAATACCTGTAATAACATGATGTAATCAAGCCTAATGTTATAGTACTCACAATTACAAGACAAGCACTAACGTTTACAAGAATTTCAACTCATTGCATTAGCTAATCCAAAGACTGCCTGTCTCTCCTGAATACCCTAATTCAAGATGTGCCCCAAATTTGCTTCACACTCAAATGTATTTCTGCCCTGTTAAAGCTGATGTTTTATAGTTTGTCATGTTATCTTATTAATACAAAATGAGAAACAAATTGCACCTGGCAACAGGTTTTCTTTTCTGCTACTTGGTGACATTTTATGTTTGGATTTTTGGCTACAGTGGGTTAAGAGCTCAGTGCTTTCTGAACGTATTTCATGCACTGGGCACACTAGTAGTAGTTGTAGTAATAATAATAATGCTTAGGATTTAACACCATCAGGGACAAAGTATTTGCTTAATCCAATGACATAAAATGTTACCATCACTTCAAGTCATCAGCTACTACTCACATTATCTGAATATCTATGATGTTAGAAATGTTTAGATGTTTAGAAACAAACCTGAGACTGTAATATCCTTGGCTTGGCAATTGTCAGAAACAATGGTGTATGTTTGCTGTGAGACTTCTGGAAAAGAAGGGAAAAACACTACCTGAAAGAGAGAAGTGAAATAGCAATATCTGTAACTGACTTTTCTCCAGGAAATAATAAACTTCAATTCATGAATGTTCACTAAAGGACAGTTCCAGTGATTAGTAACTAAATCTTACATTTGCAGAAAGCAGTGTCACACTCCCTTAATACAGACCAGAAAGAAACAGGTGTCTTCTGGGTCACTAAACTTACATGTGTGTATCTGGATGACCACCAGAGGCTGCCTTTGTAGTCACTGGAGTTGTGGACAGTCTACTGGGTTAATTGTGGAACTGCATCCTCAGAATCAGATCTGCCCTCTGAGCAATGCCACCGCTGCCTTTCAAGCTACAACAGTGTGAACAGGGCAGCTGTTGAGTGTCCCCCTCCCCCCTCCCCCCCCCCCGCCTCCCCTGAGTCCCACCTCAACAAAAATGGTTCAGGGGCCAAAAACTTTGGCTGTGTAATGTGCATCATTGCTCTTCGACCAGTTACCCATTACCACTGGCAAACCCAACCTATGCTACATTCATCTCCTCTTTCTCTCCCATGTGTGCCTGGCTCTGCTGAAGCAATGGACCTGGAGAGACAGAAAGGAGGAGAAATGTTCCTCCTTTATCCACATCTGCCTGACCCATTCCTCTTATCAACAGCCAGAAGGTACAGGTAAAAAGAGGGGCTGAAGGCTAGCCATGCTGTCCATATCCCTCTTCCTTTCTCCGTAGTGATGCTGTAACAAAACGTGGCCCACATCAAATAAAGCAGTGGTGGCAACCATTAATGTACACGTACTGCAGAATCTTTTTTGAGGAAAGAGCACAACATAAGTGAAGGATTTGTACCTGCTGCTCTACAATAAAAGAATTTATTACCCCAAATGTCCTTTTTTTCCAAAGAAGCTCAAAAAGTAAAAGTTTCTTGGACTTGATGCCCCAGCTAGAGTGAAACAAGCGCTCCTGTGTTCTCAGATTCCAGTTTTCTCTAACAGGATGTTTTGCATGGAGAAAATCTGACCCATCTCTGAGTGGGTAAGCAAGACTTCAAAGTTGCAGTGAAAGACTTGCCAATAAGACTCACAACTGCAATTCTTCCAGTATAATTGCACAAAAAGATTTGAGCATTTTTGATCACACAAACCCAAAATTGCAAGGTCCAGCCAAGATCTTCTAAAATCATTCTTGCTTGTTAATGTATTTGGTGAAGTACAAATACTTTCTATAGCAGTTGATACTAACCTCTACTGTTGTACTCTGCCCTGGAGCTAGCTGAAAAACAGGAGGATGGATTCCAAAAGGATCTTGGATCACAAAACCAACTGTGTCAACAGCCTAAGGTGTTAAAAAAACAAAAAACAAAATTAAATTGATCAGGCTGTTGCTTTTAAAATACAGCATTACCTAAACCAGGCTGTATACTACAACATCACTGGTTTAGCTCTTACTATATTTTTTGTTCACACATCTCAAAAATATGTGGCTTATGTATATGGCTTAATCAGAAGAAATACTCCATGCTTTATTACCTTGGTGAAAGCAGGAGGGAAGGTGCTGTCTCTAAAGAAAAATGATAGCATCAGGAGCCCTAATATTAATGTTCACAGAAGAACAGCCATGCCTGAGCATAGAAGCTCTGTCTGTTTCTCCATGCTTATGATTCACTTTGAGTTGGAGTTGGAACTTTAAAGTGTTTCAGGAGGGACAACCTGGCACATCAGCTATCCCATTAGCCTCTCCTCCAGCACATAAAATGCCAGTCTACCAGTTATATCTTATCTTCTTTGTCCATTTCCTTTAGACCTTGTTTTTGATGGAAATCTAAAGACAGAGCAGTATTGGAGTGGACCATTAGGGTCTACAGGTGCACCAAGGTCAGTAAGTGGTAACTTGGTGGGGACAGCGAGGAAATTAGCTTAAGCAATGCTAGAACTGATTGCATTTCAATTTGCTTTAAGGGTAAGGTTAAAGTTCAAGCCAGTTATCCTTTCCCTGATCTATGCCTGAGTTTACCTCACCACTGAGCAAGACAACTTCTTCCAGAGGCAAGCCACAGCATAAGCAGAAGGTATGGGCATCCAGGGAGATTGGTCCTCAGGATAATGTGAATTTTTGAGGAAATGGCACAATACAGATGTCCCCAGAAAGTTCTTAGAAATTCTGTGTTAATATACCATGACTAGTTCAAAGGCCTTCATGTCAGGGCATCTATACCATCCATGCCCAGTATTTCCATTCTAATCACTCACCTTGAAATCGGGCGGTGGCCAGGCTTTCTTTGGCATTACACAGAACTTCTCAGGGTTAATTCCCTCATTTCTGCACAAAATCTTTGTTACTTTTATTCCTCCAACAAGGCAGGAACCACAGTCTATAATGTGAGGCACTGTGACGAGTAACACAGAAAATCAGACTACACAGACAGTGAAGGCCAGCAGTCAGCAAAGCCAGCCACTTCTTAAATAACTCTTTACAGACAACATTACCGCATATGAATATGCTGGGTGCTACAATCCTAAAACCCCTCAAATTCTTTCCATTTGAAAGTTAAACAGTATGAGGTGTATGTTTCTGCATTCATCTTACATTTTAATGGTGCTTCATACTTATCATTCTAGGGAATGATAACAAAAAGTAAGATGATTTTATAAAAAGCTCAGTATAACAGGAAAAATGAATTTACAAAAAATCAAAGCAAGTTTCTGCAAAAGTAATCCTGGTTGTTACAGTTAAGGCTAGATATCTAAGATGTGAATCCTTCAGATATGTCATAGCTAAATACAGTTAACAATCCATTAATATTAATTAATAGTATCAAATATTTATTACTAAAACATAATTCCTTAATATTTAGTGATTGCAGTTTAGAGTTCAAGAATCAACAAGTCACAAACCTAGAAAAGTGGCTCCTGATCACTCCTCTAACACAGTGGAAAAAAATTAGTTTCATGTGGCAACAAATAATTGTGGAAAAATTTTACAGGATTACATTTTAATAACTAATAAATTAATTATGAGTGAAAATGAGATAGATATCAAAACGCAGAAACTGGACTGCCACATTTGTCCACATTTGTTTTGTCACTAAAATTGGAGACAGTCAAATGAAGTAAAAAAAAAAAGCCATTTAACTTTAGAGAAACTTAAGAATTGGATGTTACTAACATGTTAACACTGGAGGTGGTCTTTTAGCTTGGACCGGGATCAGAAGGGGTTCTGACACTTGAGTTCCTACTAATATATAATCTTCATAATCTCCTAGATATTCAGGAATAAATTGGACCGTGTACTGGCATGTCATCCCAGGAGCAATCATTCCTCCCTTTCCTGGAAATTTTCCTTGGAAATAAAAATGCAGGGAATTAAAAAAATTAAAACCTCCCAAAGTTGGCACATTATGTATTTTTGATCACGTCTCCCCCAATAAAGGTGCCTGTAAACTTTCCACATTTATTGACTAAGTCAAGCTGATAAAAATAAATGACCACAAAAGGCCTGCCAGTGTAATCTGTATATGTGCATATCTTCCACTGAAATGAAAGATTTTTTTGTCTGAAACATGCTTATAGCTACAAAAAACAGAGTGAGGAGAAACCTAGAGACCTTTACCCAGTTTTTCTCTTCCACACGACAACAAGGCTTACGCGGGGGCATCTAACTTCTTCTAAATATCCCTCCAATGTTGTGACTGAGATACCACAATCTCCTTAGGCAACCTGTCCCAGTGCCTACTCATTCTACTATAGGAAAGATGTTTTCCTTAACTTTCCACTAACATAATCTTCCTTGCTGTAACTGAAGTAGGTTATTTCCTGCCCTGTTCCCCTAATAATTTCAGTGGAAACTATGTCTGTTCCTAGATGAATTTTGGATAAGACTCAATCTAGGTATTCCGTGGATACATTTCAATCTAATTTCAAACCTTAGTATTAATTAGTCTTCTTGAATTCCTCATTAGACCATTTGAATCTGTTTAAGAGTTGCACATGAATGGTCCCATTGATATTAGTCAGCCTTCAGTTTCTAAAGAACTGAGCACTATGGATAGCAGAACCAAACAGAACATCTCTAAAAAAAATCTTTGTTCAAGCAGATAAATTAGATCTCTTATGTGCTAACATCTTAAAGGCAGTAAAAAGAACCCTTACCTGGCCCAACGGCAAAAGCTGAAGTAGAGGGGGGGATAAGTCTTACATGATGACATGTTGAAGTGATGTTCTGCAGCTCTATAGTCATCTTATTTAAAAAAAGAAAATAAAATACTCCATTGTCTTTACCATCACTCATTATAATGTTTGCTATTCCCTAGTGCTCTGCTAGTAGTAACTAATACATCATTGCAACCAACCTAAAAATCTCAGTTTATTCAATAAGGGATGAATCAGATACTATCAAAATGAAGACAAGACTGAAAAGGGTCCATTTTAGTTTTCACTGGTTAGTGTGTCAGTGGCACGTGTGAAAGAGTATCTTCCAAGGAAGCTAAAGGGTCATTAATTCAATTTAAAGAAGAAACTCAGACTTTTGCAGAAAGTGAAGAGTGTGTGAAATATGTAGATTACGGCAGGACATAACGCTTCTCAGTCGCAGAATTAACTCTCTACAAAGCAGTAAGTTCTTACCTCATAAACCTGGCCAACTTCATAATTAGAAAACAAAACTGCAGGTGGATTGGCAACAAACACAGGAATAAATGGGGTATCACTGAAAAATAAAAAAAAAAAGGAGATATTATCTTACTGCCAAGTCCTTTAAATACTTACAAAATAAGAAACTGCAAAAGGTACCGTACCCTTTAGCAAAAAAAAAATTCATACAGACATGTTTCCTAAGAGATTATACAGACATTTAGCTCAAAGTATCTGCATGTAAATCCACAGTAATCCTATAGTGGAGCTCTCTGTGTGCTACAGCCCAGAATCAAGAAACTGTATATAGTGCATACCCTTTATTTTCTTCTGCTTTTCTTCTGGCTATGGTTTGTTCCACCTTTACTTGAGAAATTACAAGAGATTTGCATCCATGAAGAGTATTTAGTGGTAAAAAGCGAGGGTTCTTCAAGTAATTCTGCCTTCTTTCAAGTTTGGCAAGGTAGGCACACTCACTTTCTCCCTCTGCTTTACACTTACTATCCTTCCAGGCTAACTTCTGTGAGGCATTAGTTTTCTTTGAAAAACAAAGAGATCATGGTGCAAAATTAAACACAGCGATTTTGAGGATGATGAAAAAGCTATCAGTATATGTCTAAGGAAAACTATACAGCATTGAAAATTCATATAGAAATATTGCATTTCTGTCAACAGATCAAATCAAATAAATACTGCAGCCAAATCAACAATGCATTGATATTCACCCTTTGTTACAGGAACAGCAATAGGCTTTATAGTTCTGACAAACTAAAATAAATAAATCTGTAAAATGTACCTTACTTGCCTTTCTAGTCTGGGGGCTGGAGTCTGGAGTTGAAGGTAGAGTTAATGTGCACAAAGACACATTTGACATACTACCAGCTATCTTCTGTAGGTGTGCAACCTCTGCAGGCGTCTGGTTCCACAAGCCTGAAGAAACATGCTGTTGAAAACTAAATGTCTCTTTCATGTAGCCAGGTTCTGATTTTCCTGCAATTCAAAGAAAAATTTAATTCTGTAAGTGAAACACATTAATTATAAGCATTTACTCTGAGCATAGGTGTATGAGTTTATTTTAGTCTTGCTGATAGTAAAAACACACTTTAAATCCTCTAGAATTTAATATACATTTATAATTTACTTTGCACAAATGAAGCTTCATGCTGTAATAAAAAGCTTTCAGAAATACCAATGAAATGAGCCATATAAAAAGAAAGTTATTACTCTCAGAAAGCCACGTTAATCTTATGAGTGAGTGGGACTTAGAATGTCCTGTTCAGTTTACAGAAAGATCTATATGATGGACTTATGACAGTCAGAAAATTTACATAAAAGGGTGTGCCATCTAGTCTCATGTTCCTATAGTCAGACAACAAAATTACCACCTCAGAGGAAACTCTGAGGTGATGTTAGATTTTTGGCTTTATTTGGAATTACAATGGAAAAAAAAATCCAATCTTGGAATTTTTTATTAAGTTGATTACTCTTAAACGTTTGTTTTGACTTGACCAAGAAATTTCATTTTAATGGTACGAAAACCTTTCACCTTGGCTCACACATGAGTAAAAGAAGTAAAGAAGTTATGACATTGCCCGAAAGCTTTTTCTTACTGATCTTCATTTGCAAATTAAACTGATTAAACTGATACATTTCCAGAACTGGAAAATTTTAAACCTGGAATAAAGAATACGATTTTATTTCACTGAAAATAGTTTTTACTTTAATGTAACCACTTCCCTTCTCTCGACACAAGATGCAGTTGCAGCTTTGTGCTAATGAAATAGAACAGAGGCAGAGCAGTAGCAATTAATGCAGTTTTTGTGTCAGATGGAAAGAACTGTAAACAAATGTGCAATGGCCATTAAATTTCATATTTAAGCACATTTAAACTTAATAAATTTTAATTTATCAATTTATTTTGACAATGTCCCTTCAGTGGAATTTTATGCTTGTAATACTGAGTGCCTTCTGCTTTGGCAGAAAACTACAAAAATATACTCTGATCTGCTACTACCTCTCCAATGCTTCAATTCTTACTGAGTGTTCTAAAAAGTCTAAATTACCCTCTGCTTTAAAAGTTACCTTTTGGTGCTCTAGTAACAGGTAATTTATCAGTGATATAATCATCAGGGCAGGTTAAATTATTCTTTCTGAGAAGTTCATTATCCACAATCCACCTAAAAGAGGATGCCACTGCCACAGTAAAACAAAACAAAACAAAACTTTTAAAAAATGTGCAAAAGTTTAGCCCCTTAAGATAATGTTGTCTTTATAATCTACCACTGTCAGGTAATATTTTTGGATAGAGAAATAGTCTGGTATTTTAATCACAAGACTTAGACATCCATCTCCACAATTCTAAATTCAGTTCAAACCCAACTATGCAGCCGTCAGAGAAATATTTAATGTCTGTTTGTTGCTGCTATATGTCAAGGTATATATACTTGTAATAAAGTTATGTCACAAGCCATTAATTGCAAATTTAATACCTTGGAAACCACTTGTTTTTTTGGTTTCTTACAGTGTTAAACAGATCGTACTCTACTTGAACCTCTGCACCAAGTGCTTCAAAGTTTCTCTATTGATGCAAAGCCAAATCAAAGGCATACTGAGTACTAGACAGTCCTACCAGTGATTTAGACAATTGTTGCATTGGTCTCCAGGTACCATAAGCATGTACTGGGGAGAGAGAGTGTTTTCAGAATCCTTACCTGGTGGCAACCCCAATTTGTGGAAATCTTCCCCGACATCTGCCTTCAGCATGTTTAGGGCCCTTTGTTCTTCAGCTTTTGCTCGATCCTGGGCCTGAATGATATTCTCTTCTACTATGTCAGCTTCTGTCAGTTGGCACTTATACTCCTCAAGAAGCTGTCACAGGCATGGGTGAATGTAGAGAAATTACTGTAATTTGAGCTGTTAACATCTCCTTACAGATAAATATTTTCTATTTGCCTTTGAGAGGTAAATATCAAGAGATTGGCAAAACATCATTACTTTACAAGTATAAACTAGCCTGCTAAACCACTGTCGTTCCTATCATTTAACTTGTGTGAGGTAAGAAGCGCTACCCAAGAAAAACCTGTGAAAGATGAGGAAACCCTCTCAGGGCAAGAAAAATGTCTTTTCCCTTCTGTGGACAGTAGCTACTGTACTGTATTTTTTGCCTGTAAATGTAGGAATAAATTTGTAGTAAATGTTCCCTCCTAGTTTCTAGGAGGGTTTCTAAAACTCCAGAATACCCCAATAGTGATACTTCACTCCTCCTGTAATATTTTGGATGTCTCTTCCCAGTGTGGCAAGTGCTTTACAAGCACAACTCAAAAAGAAAAATCCTGCCTTAAAGAGGTAGCAATGTAGGTTAAAGAGGGAAGACATACAAGACCAACAGCGAGAGAAACTGACATTGGCCTCAAGACCATCTGTAGCCTGAGCTTTCTGTAGAACTTTTATTTAACAAGGCTTAACATTTTGACTCATTTAATAGATTTAAATAATTCTATTAAATTTTTAAAATAGAAAGTACAGGATGCATCTCAGCTAAAATGAGATGCTTCCTCTTCCTCTGCTTATTCTGGGATCCCTCCACTGTCACTGGAATCCAGGATACAATTCCAACCCATGCCAAAGTTGATAATGAAAATGGATCTGATGGATTGTGCTCTGAAAGTGCCTGGTTTTGTGGGTTTTTTTTTCCTAATGATACAGAGAGCCTTGAGTGACTAGTTCCGCTGTAGCATACATGTTATAGACAGGTACTGTCAGTGGAAACATCCAAGCAGTCCATTTCAGGGGTAAGTATTCACATTTATTAGTCAGAACATGCTGTGTTCACCAGCATATTAACTGACTCAAAAGAAATACAAAACTTCAGGGTTTTCAGCTCTGATAACCTTTGAGAGGGTATGATGACACAGAATGGAAAAAATACCTGTTGCTCAAATTATTCAGCAATAACCTCCACTTCTATACACTGACAATAGCTATCAGAGCAATGATTAATACAAGTACTTTGCATTTCCACTGTTCATCCAAGATTCCCAGTGTTGCAAATGCTAATGAGTTATGCATTGTAGTGCACCACTAAAGTAAGCATATATAAATAATACTTGCAGCATCTGGTTTCAAAATGCAGCACATGAGCATACTTCATTGCAAGATAAGAAGTCTAGGACGCTGAACAGCAGTTACAGGGAAAAGTCCTCAGCCAATAGAACAGGCATTTAAAGGGCTACGGATCTTACTGGTCTTACTCTGCCTGAAAAGCCATCCAGAGCTGAGAGTATCATGAAGGAGCATGTGATAAATATATGAAAAGTTTTGTGGGAAACTGTGCTCAAGTACATTTCCATTAAAATGTCAGTTCTAGAATCTCCCCTGCCTTTTTATTTTACTTCACAGAAGATCTAGAAATTACAAAGTAGCAATGAAAGCTCCAAACTCTGACTTGGTTACAACTTGTACCTTCTGTAGCTCCTCCATAAAACTCTCATGATAAACACTGTCTCCTCCTTGGGACTTGATCCAATTTGTCTCTGTGTCCACCGTGATAACATCTCCAGTGTACAGGTCCTCAAAGGTGCTAGCCAGCAAGTGGGAGATGTCCTGAGGAAAGAAAATGAGGTTGTTATTGTTTAAAGCCTGGGATAGGGTCAGAAGAGATCCCTGGGTTGTGTCAACAACTGGAATTAACAAATGGAGAAGGAAAACTGGGGGGGAAAGGGCTGGGAAAGGTACCTGGGAAGGACCCTGAAAGGGGACACACTGCATGTGCGCACGTGAAAGCTGAGGTGTGAAGGCATGTATGTAAGTATGTGCATGTACATGTCATGCACACACAGAGATGGTGTCTGTGCTGGTGGGCTGTATGTATGACTGACAGTGGTGGACACGGTTCTCTGTGTGCACACAGTGTGCCACGGTTTATGCAGGGATGTATGTGTCTATGGGGCTATGTGAGGGGGGTGGGGGTGGGCGAGGGAGATGCAAGCACTGAGCACTGCACAGGGTAAAGATGTGTGTGTGTGCACCAGTCTGTGCAGGGTGTTTGTCTGTGCCCCAGGGTGCATGCAGGGGTGTCTGCGTGTCTCTGTGTGCCCCAGGGTGCATGCAGGGGTGTCTGCATGTCTCTGTGCAGGGGTGTATGGCTCTGTGTGTGTATATGTGCAGGAACGTTCTATGTTTGTGTGCAAGGGTATGTGTGCAGGGGGTTGAAGGGGTGTGTGCAAGGGGTGTT
>JAVJGJ010000047.1:55683241-55695203 GCA_035590215.1 Microhierax caerulescens | reverse complement strand
TCTTTCTTTCTTTCTTTCTTTCTTTCTTTCTTTCTTTCTTTCTTTCTTTCTTTCCTTTTTCTTTCTTTCCTTTTTCTTTCTTTCTTTTTTTTTTTTTTTAAATTCTCCTCTCCCTTGTGTATTCCTCAGAGTGAAAGAACCAGACTGTGGGCCCCAAGGCTTCTCAGTCGCTCTCAGGGTCATTGGGCTCCATCCGAGTTGCTGTAAGAGGGTTTGCAGGGGCTGGAAGTGGAGGTGGGCAACGTTACTGCCCTCTGATGGTTCTTCACAGAAGACAACCACCGCAAAAATAATTCACCAACAGGTATTCCATGAGCAGACAAGCAAAAGGCCCGGGGTGCAAGCCCCACAGTAGCTGTGGAGGTGGTTGAGAAACTGGTGTTTGTAGGCATGTGGCACATGGGTTTGGGATGGGACTATGTGGTGTCACAAGCTTTAGTTCATCAGTTCACCAAAGTCTGCGTTTGGAATAAGACACCAAATTAGATTAGGAGGCACTACTGTGTTTTCAATTTCCCTGTGAAAAAGGGAAAATTGCCCAAAAGAAAGCACAGCAAATCTGCAATATCCTGTTCCAAAGGTTAAGGCAAGTCAGAGAAATCACGGACAAAAGTAGGACCAGGTACACGTGTTTTCCAATAGAGAAAGTTTGCAGCTTTGTTTCCTTGCAGGCACATAGGTGTGTCCTTGCCTTTATAAGTAGGTTGGAGCATTCACATTTTGACATGTTTCCATATCAGAATTCCAACTTTTCTCATCATGTGCTGTTACAATTCACTATAACATCTGTTTGCTAACTGGAATGTTAATGAAGTCCAGCATTTTTTAAAGAATTATTTCCTAGCCTTTAAGAAAGCCTTAGAGTAGTGGCAGTAAAAGCAGATACTTTTGTTTAAAATAGCATATAGACGCACATGAAAACTGACTGTGGAAAAAACTTCATTACTTTCATCTTTATTGTCTTTCGGTAACTTGCCAAGCAGATCATCTGTTAAGAAGCTTGTAGGGTTTTTTTTTCCAACTGCAGTCTGGAAATGTACCATGAAAACTAGAAGTGAAGGTGAGATCTTATCTGCCTGGTAGTCAAATGCAAGGTCAGAAGGGAGGGCTTAAACACTGGTCCAGAGCCATATACGGTTGTTTGCCATATGACACTGGTATATTTTGTGTCAATCTCCATTTTTATGCCATTGTCATTTATGCATATAAACATAAAATATAAATGCCACTAGTCCTGTTGTAAAGCTGTTTAGTTCACGTATGTATTCACATTTCCATATAAATATTATTAATATTAAGAACAATTTGCATATATATCATCCTCTTTATCACCATTATAAGATATTTAACTTCCAAAGGCTGAAGAGACACTTTTGTATGTAGAAAATGGGGGTAAAAAAAAACCCAGAAACTTTAGCTTATATTTATAAGTATAAATGTAGATGTTTTCTCTAACTGCCATATATGACCTCTACTAGACATTTTGCCTTGTATTTCCCCTCTGTACCATGTAAGGTTGGATTTTATACTGAAATTGTGATTTGAATTGGGTGTGTGGATCAGAAGAGACTCCTGAGGGTCCCACTTTCTATGCTTGTGTGCAGTATGGAGCATAATGACATTCTCTTGGAGGGAACTAATCTAAAATGACTCTCCAGGAGCTCACCTCATGTTCTCTGTCAGCTAATGGGCTCTCAGTCTACAGAATCAGGCAAAACCTAGTCTGAAACAACATCCCCAAATGCCTGCAGAGTGGATGGTGTTTTCTGAGCACCAACTTATGTGTGCTGCAGTTCTGCTCCTAGTGCACCAAGCCATTTGCTATGGTAGACATAGCCTAAGTCACAGACCTCAGAGGAATCATAAGTTACGCTAAAGACAAGATTATTTCACTCTTAAAAGTAGTCTCCATGTCTTGTCAGGATCGTATTGCTTTTCTGTATCTATTTTATTCACGCTCCCCAGGTGGTCCCCATGCATTCTTTGTTATCCCACAAGTTGAAAGTTCAACTACTGTCCAAAATCATGCTTAGTAACATGTTCAGAAAAGGTCCTTCCCATTGTAAGCTAACAAAATCACCTTACAGACGTGGAGGCGGTTTGTTCAGGCTTCCAGGTACCAAGTGACACTATGGATAAGGCAGGCCTGGCTCCTTCTTCCTGCTTGTTAGCTTTCTGAAACTGACCATAACAGAACATATTTGTATATAAAATGGCCAGATTGATTTGAATGCAATCATGGAGCTCAAGTACTGAGTAAGAGGTGATGTGTACATAACTACATTACAGAATGGAATGGTATCTTACACTTTTTACAAAAACAGCAAGCTCCATAGCAGTTTCATTTACCTTGCTCATATTTTATCAAAAGTATAGCTGGATGTTATGACTTGGGTATGTAAGGCAGACAGTATATTTCCTTATATATTTGAAAGCAATGGACAGCTTTGTTTGACTAACTATAATAAATTATTGTGAACGTGTATTCCTTAAATGTGTAAATACTGGACTAATAATAGCATCCTTTCACTAATCAAAACAGCTTGCAGAAAAGTTCATATGTTTATCTTCATGGCAACCTCAAAACCTTCACTAATGTCAGTGGACTTCCATACAGTCCTTACAGAGGAGTCACTAAACTGATTCCACTCAATTAATATTTGAAGGTTTCCTTGATATTATGAAGTTTAGGACACTCTTAAAAATAAAAATCAAAGTTAAAAATTCTGCTGAGCGTGCCACCCCCATTATATTAATGCAACCATATTGATTCATTTGGAAACATATCTGTACCTATCTCAAATAGAAATATGATACAAATTATATATATGTACATAAAAAGATATAAAAATAGGTTTTTATTATATATTGATTTTTTTAAGAACCATAAATCCATAGAGACCAGAATGTATGAAGTTTTGGATGTTTTTAGTATTTTCTGAAAACAGGACAAGTCATACAGGTGGCATTCTTTACATGCGGGAAAGTACGGGCAATGATGTTGCAGTACTATCTTTTGCGCCAGAATAGCTGCACTGTTTTACATATTTGCATCTAGGTAGCAGAAAATTATTTCTAATTACTTGTATTTCTTTGCTAAGGTCTTCTTGGGATTTCATCAAACAATTCCCAAGTGTGCTGATGAATGATTCACTTTGACGTTGCTGCCCTCCAGTGGTCTTATTCAGCTTTCCACGTATTCCAGAAAGCCTTTATAAACAAACATTGTATTAAATCTTTGCTCTAATCAGACAACCAAGCAGGTACTAAGACTTCCATAGCAATCTTGCTTAGTCTCTTACCAGTGTCTTAGGTAAAGTGTGTTTATTCATTACATTGGCAAATCTATATATTATCCCATAATTACTGCAGATGTAGCCAAACAGGTATCACTGGAATGCAGGTTTCCTTTGCATATCGCCATGTGTATCTTGAAGAAGAAATAAAACCAGCATCTACAGTCTGACTTTAAACCCCGAGTAAAATTTGCAGACATAGAAAATGGAGAAATAACCTTTCAGTTTCAGGTAATAAATGCCAAACAGCTCAGCTTCTGAAACCTGGCTTCTCACATTGCACTGCTTCCTTGCCCTGCCAAAGATGTTTTTTTCTTCAAATGTCCTAGTTGCTTTAAAGATTATCCATTTCTTACAGATCTTGCCTTGTTGACTGTACTTAGGTCATCTTCAGTTCCCTTGGAGACAGTTTGAAATTGTCTGTAACTGGCAGTTCCACCTGGGTATTCTTTATTTTCTCGTATCATCTTGTGTGCTGTTATTTTGTGGCTGTCTCCTGATGTGAGTCAACCCTTTCACTTGCTTCCAGTTTACACTTCCTGGCTTTAAGCTTTTATTTGTTTTCCACACCTCTCTTCTATATCTACATGTCTACCCCTCACTAAAACATGTCAGTGGGTATTGCTGTACTTCTGCTGAAACACGATGTAATTTCACTGAAGCCGAATGGGATTTTACAAACCAGACACACCCAACATGTAGGAGAAGCATGTGGAAAATGCATACACAAAGGAGCCAGTCATTCCTTTCCGACAGTGTCTGGGCAGATACATCACTCTCTAATTAGGGTGGAAATGGGCTACGCCTCCATGCAGAGATCCAGCTGGAGGGTGCAGTGCTGGTGTGACACTGGGACCTCAAGCAGAACAGAACAAGGGGCTCATCTTCCACATTCACCAACATATTAACAGGTCCCTGGGTCAGAGAGGGGTTTGGGGAATACAGTCTAATCTCCTTTTGTCAAAAGCTGCTACATCTAGCCCCAAACAGTTTACCCAGTACCATGTTTTGTTAAAATTAGTGGTTTTCATTCTGTGCTCCATGACTAGCTGAGGGTCCACCAATTATTTGTAAGAAGTCTATGAAAACTAACAAGGATAGCAGCCTCTGGTTAGATTCACAACCCAATATTTGGCTTCTGCTTCTGGATATGCCTTTGTTCTCCAAATTAAAGAATAAAATTAACGTTTTTACACTCTTTTTTTTTTTTTTTTTTTTCCTGTGGTCATAAAGGCTCTTCTCAGTGCTATTTTTGGTAAATTAATCCGTTTCTTGGCACATCATCTACATGGTGGTGGACCACAGCCTTCACCTCTCCAGACCTTAAGACTGCAGTAAACAAAAAGATTTAACTGATGCTTAACAGTGTTCTTTTACCCTTCAGGGACATCACTGGGGAGATGTCTGTACCCCATAACTACACCGCAGATACCAGTTCCTAGAATAGGTTTGTGTGAGCCTCTTCTGTCCTGGAAGCAATCTAGTGTGGCACGGCAGAGCTCCACAACAGCTAATGTATGATACTGGGAATGACCCACTGATTGACTTTACTAACAGGAAATACGATTCTCTCTTCCCTTGATTGCCTTGTGGGTTTCAGTTTCTTTTGGAAGTTTTTTTCCTTACACCGCATCCAGGATTTCTATAAATGCAAAGAATCCTTGGAAGAGGAGAAACTTCCAGTCTGTTCCTTCTACTTTTCTCCCTACTCTTGGGAGCTCCTGTCCAAGACCCCTCTACTACTTACTTTTTACCCCCTTGTGACTTATCTGGCTGGGCTTATTCAGCCAAGCCACGGTGGTCAGAAAAGCATGGCTTGGACTGTCCCAGTGCCCTCAGTACTTTTGTCAGGCTTTCTTTCCTTGTCTTGAAGTCTTTTGCACAAGAAATTGAACACTTTTTTTCTTACCTTTATCTGGTAAGTTTTTTCTCTGACTCCTGTCAGCAAACTTTCAGACAATGTGTTTGCAAATATTCCCCTGCTCTCCTGGTTTCTGCATTGGGTGAATTAGTTAAAAGGAAAAATGAAAATTATTCTTCCACACCTCTCTGTGCTCCAGATGTCTGTAATACGAAGATGTGCTGAGCAAGGCCCTCACCTGGCAGAGGGTGGGGTGAGATCTGAATCTTTGGAGTAGAAGATGGAAAAGACCCACCATATGCTCTCTGTAAGGTGCAGTACAATGAGAAACTGCCACCCAATTCAGAAGAAAAGAAATCCAAGCACCCCTATACCTAGGATTTTTCATCTGGATTTGTCCCCAGCTCTCGGTTCTGTTTTAAGAAAAGCATGAGCAAAAATGTGTTTGCAGCAGATGGTGATCTTGACAGGCCTAGATTCAGACAGCTTACATTTAGTGTAAACTGTTGAACCCAGTGTTCCCTCTTGGTCAGCGTGCTGAGGGCTGGAGGCAGCCACTTGAGAGCACTGGGGGTGAAGCTTATAGGAGCATCAAGCCAGGTGAGAAGGAAGTTTCTAAGATGAACCTCAGGAAACATTATTTTTAATTTTAACCTTACAATTGAATTATTTTCACCTTCCTGAAAACCAGTAATTTAGGCCAAGCACCAAACAGTGTCTTTCCTGGCTATGTTGTTTCAAGATGGCAAATGGGATGTGTTTAAATATATTTTCATCCCTATATCCTCAGGAACTTGGGCACAGATAAATGACCCGGAAAGCCAGCTGAGTTAGGGCTGCATAATGAACAAGAACATCTTCCTTTAGTCCCAAAAGATAATCTCAAGGAGACTGTTCACTTTGGGACAACATGAATATGGAGTGCTAGAACTACCTCCAAAGCCTTTGCAAGGGTAGAATGAGACATAAGTAAATTGTTCACAGGCAGCACAATGTCATCTGTTGCGAAGAGCTGGAGTGCAGGGAGAGGATATAGGCTGTGCTGTTGGAGAGGGGTGTCTGACTGCAATCTACCAGAGAAACAGAGGGCTCACGGCTGCAGCATGCCCTGGCAAAACTGCAAAGGAAGTGACTTGATGACCTGAAGATAGCCTGGCCTCATTTTTGATCCTTGCTGCCCACGTTAGCTCCAAACTGTGCCCTAGCTCCTGCAGAATGGGAGGTATGTCACTGGAAATAGTGTCTGTGGGAGTACAGTCAAGGGAACTCAGTAGGAAAGAAAGAAAATCCTTCTCACTGGGATGGGAGTGTGTGAGAAGTGGTGGTGTCCTGAGAGTGTGCAGAGTCTGTCATCAGAAAAATGTATAGCTGTGTTATCACCTCGCTTTCCTAGCATATTACATCATTTTTGCTGGTAGGGAAAGAGAAGGCTGGCTCAGCCAAACCAGCAGGCTTGCATATGCTTTTCCATATGAGCCCTGCAGTAGATCAAAGAAAGTGAGGAAGCAGCTTGGTTCACCAGCCAGATGAACTGGTACCTGCTTACAAAATCAGCATCTTCTTTTCTGCCCCGGCTAGCAAGACAGGTTCAGTAGTACCCTTTACTGTGCCCAGGAAATCATGAAGCAAGGGCTATGTTGTTTCCATTTACCTTCATTTATTGCCGTCTAACTGGCCTTCATCTAAGGCACTGAGACTAGTGGGGATGTCCCAGAACAACTGTGTTTCTCCCCATTATGCCCTGCTGTAAACTACACATAATAACTCTTATATTAAGCTTATTACTTGTGTTTGTATTATAACTTATCTCTAGATAGGCTATTATAGGGGCTAGTTAAATAATCCTTAAACATTTCAGGGTTTATTTCTAAGATAGGAGCTTCCTCACGGTGGTAAGCAAGGCAAGGTCTCCCAAGGGAAGATATTGCTCTTAGGACAGTGTTGCCTACAGTCACCTACATTTAGGTGCCTGTCATATAAGATGCCCATGGATACAAAATACATATGCCAGGGACTGGCAGACATCAATACAGGATCTACTGGGGACTGACAGCCTTCTGGAGCAGAAGCAGGCAGCCAGTAGGGACATCCCGGAGCACTTGAAATGATGTGAAGAATTCTGTTTAAGCACCCAAGTACTGTTTTTAAAGTTAAATTCAAGGAGCAGCACTTCCACCCCACAGGAGCCCCCAGACACTATTAGTGACAGATTAACAAAGTATGGCCTGACCCTCAGTGTTGGTTTAGCATGGAATCCTTTACAGTGTCAATTTTGACCTGAAAACAACCAGTTTCCTAATACAAGAAGAAATTTTGGGGGCTTCACTCTTTTTTCCTATTTGGCAGAAAGGGTGAAATATGTTTTTAATTGCACTTGGCCTTAAAAATTTACAACCCTGAATCTTCAAAATGCAGCCCAGAATTCTCTCTGATACATTAGAAAGTGAGAAAAATCCTTCAAAAGCTCATTTTAACCTGGGCTGCAGCTGGCACCTTGGGATTAAAAGCATCAGGTCTGCATTCTCATTGGGGTTGAAGAATATGAGGCATAAAACAGCAAGAACATGTCCCATCATGTCCTTCTGGTGTGTTCTTGTGCTGAGACACCATATGGTTGCAACGCTTTTGAGTGAAATGTTCAATAAGCAGCCAAAGCTTGTTTGTTGAGTTGTATTCTGTTTTCATAGAGCAGACCTTTTTACTTTTCATCTAAAAGAGATCTACCACTATTATAAGCAGGAGTGTGTCATCTACAAGTGCAATTTCTGTAGAAAAATAGATGTCTGCGGGGATTCTCACCTTTTGCTCTACCAACCAAATGGCCAGAGAGAGAGAGGAGGGTGAAGTTTTCAGGATTCAAGGATCACATGCTGTGCACAAGAGTAGCTGATGGCATAACTTGGACTAGGTGGATGAGGGAAGCCCTGGGGAGCTTAGGAAGGTGCCTGAGGTGCCACATACTCCAAGGCAAGGCCCAAATCACAGCTTCAGGGTTTTATTCTCTCCTTCTTGTACAGCCCACAAGCTCGTAGCTGGGACTGTATATATTAATAGCAATTGGGTAGCTCTGTGTTTTAGTTTCCGGGTATTGTTCCCACAGGCATGTCTGCATGTAGTTGCACAAACCAGGTCTACATTGGAGGGGGTGCATATCTGTGTAAAGGCTTTGCTGCTTTAGGTGCCCTCCAGCAGGAGCAGGAAGGAAATGAGTCATTCAACCTTTTTGCTTTGGCTGCACCAGACTTGCAGAACTGATGAGGAGGCACCAAAAAACAATAAAATGCTTCCTCAGTGGGCAACTTTTATGTTCTTTCTGCACCCTGATATCCCCTTCGTGTTTTAATTTTAAAAATTAAAATAACACCACCAGCCAGAGGAATGTGGCTGCATTTGATTCTGTCAAAGAGTATAAATGCATGATTTTGGAAGTAGCAGTTGCACCTTTATATAGAGTTCTACTTTGCACTTTAAGCAAAGGTTCATTATTCTCTTTGTAATAAAGATATAGCATGTGATCTCAGACTTACAACACTACCTCTTTGAAGGGTATTCACTTTGTCTGTTTTGAGATACTTCAGCATCTTAATTTGGTCCTCTTCAATCTTTTCAAAGGCTCCCCTGTCTTCAGTGACAGTTTGTTGAACTGTGCTCCTTTCATCTTATGAAATGAAACTAGATATTAAAAGAAGCTAAATTAGAGGTTACAAATACTCTTTTTGAATACATTTGATGAGATTTTACAAGTTCATCCTTTTATTCATTTAGGAAATAAGTTAATCTAAAAATTAAAATAGTAATAAATTGTCACCTTGTCTGATCTTCTTTTTTTTTTTTGTCCTAAATTATTTCAGTACATGTCTTTCTCTTAATCTCTTGTTTGGCTTTTCAAAGGGCATGGCTCATTATATATTAACACCAAAAATGCTGGCCATTCATTGGGACTCTGGGAGACACAGGAATTCCTTGCATACTTTCTGCATAAACATCTGCTCTGGAGATGTTAGCAATTCAGTAACATTTTGGTACTCCACATGAACTGTTCTGATGGGCATGGAGGGAAGTCTGATGTCGATGAGCTTGTGTGAATTGTAGTTTTAACTCTTTGGGATCAGAAATAAAAATGCCTTACCGGTAACATCACTGATTGCCTGCGTTGCACACTCTGGAATCACAAGATTCTCATGTGCAATTTAAACTTGTGGGGCCATCTTCTACATAATAGGATTTTCTAAAATGTCAGTGTAATTCAGACTTCCCATATTTTCTGCACATTTAAAATTCACATGAATTGGCTGCAGTGAAAAAAGCTGCAATTAGGTAATGATATGAACAATTGCATCCAATTATTGTGATTATCCCAGTTACAGAGAGTTAAGCTGACAGATGAAGCATATGAAAAGGAACCATTGTGACATTAATAATCAACCCTCCTTGATACTTAACTTGTGTACCCCCAGTGCTATTGGCTGTAAAGAGGCAGCGGTGCAAGATGTCGCAAGCATTCCTGACAGCAGATGACTTGGCCTAATGACTGTGGTCTTTTAAGTTAGAAATGTGCTTGCTAACCTGGATGTTAGTGGTTATGAAGCTCAATGTCTCAGCTCTGTTATAATCTGGGATGTATCATAAGGAGCCATTAATGGATAAAAGTGGCAGGATCCTGATACCAGTCGCCCGCTATTCTTTCCTAACAGTGATAATCACTCCAAGTAATGTTTTCATACCAGTAAGTCTAGTATATTACTGGGTTCTCCAGTTAGGTTATTCTCATTCACACAACGTTAACTTCATATTAATGGTCAGATTTACTGAATTATTCACACAGTTATAAAGCATATGTAGTTGTCTAGTATTGGCTGCTCCATGCTGTTTACTGATGCATTGAACTGAGAAACTGATGAAATGTATGAGTGACATTTTCTTTGAGCCTCTCATTCACTCTTAACAGATGAGATTTTCATAGCTTTAAAAGAAGTCTCTGGGGTCGTCCCCCCCCCTAAAAAAAATAATCTTGCAAGTAAGTGTTTAAGACTAAATGTACTTTTCTGTACAGCTCTCTGGTAGAGACATTTTCATTATCCCAGAACCAAAATATTTAAAGTCAGGGAATTCAACATTAGAGGGCTCACTTAAATCTAAATTTGTTAAAGCATAGAAATGCACAAAAATTACTCTCAGACACTCATAAATATTTTTTAGTGATAGAAATTAGGTAAACAAATATGAAATAAAACTTTCAACACAGATTAAAGTTAGTCTGAAGACAAAAATAACGAGATATCTAAATCATACCTACTACTATTGGACAGAGGTCAAATTATTTGTCTCCTTTATACTGAAATTCCTATTTGTAATGAACTTCTTGGAATAACTAGCAAAACATAGGTCTTTTATTCCCAAATCTTATGCATAATCTTATTTTCTAATAAATCTAATTATGCATAATGTTTTTTCCTCTATTTTCATATAATTTTTCAGTCTGAAATCAATGTGAGACTTGTTGAGCTGGTAACTGTAAGTCTTTAATTGTGACCAATACAGTAATAGACGACTCTTTCAATTGTTTTATTGCTTTATTTGGTAGTTAGAGCTGCTCTTGATTACTTATACTAAGTGAGGGAAAAGCCCTCCAAATACTTGTCAGTATTTGGAGTCACAGATAGGTGTATTTCTGGTTTAGTAAGTGAAATTTATCTTCTGCTCAAGCAGCAATACCTCATTAGTTTTAGTGGGACTTGTACAGGATTATGCCACCAGCAGGTTTAGTTTACACATCCCAGCATCTGTCACTTCTTTTTCTTGTGGCCATGTACTACTCTCCTGCATGGGAGTAACTAGTTACAATAAATGGTTTAAATGAAGATGTGTAGATCAACATCATTCAGTCTGAAGATATTTTTGCACAGCTGTCCACGGTGATAAAGAAGGCATCTGGCTGCCCAACCCCTTCTCTGAACTTTATGATACTGTGTTGTATTAATTCCTTTCCACCCTAGTTTATAAACTCCAGTGAATTATCTTGCCCAGTGAGTTGTCCACAAATCCAGTAATCTCTTAGGAGAGTCATTAATCGCGTTCTTGAGCTTTTTCCAATTTATCTCCTAAGGGAACCTGATTTTCAATGGTGCTGAGCTCTGCCAGCTTCTGCTGAGCCATGAGGCTGTTCTTCCCCCCACTGCAACGTGTTTCTGTGTTTCTTCCAGGTGAAGGACCAGCAGCTGCCAGAAACCTGGCAGTTCTGGAAAGATTTGCTAAGAGGTGCATGTTGGGTAGAGGACACTCAGTGGCAGGATCAGTCCTTTGAATCCCAGATCTTGCACAAGGCAGGATGTCCACCTAATGAAAGACAGTACTGATAACAAAAGACTAATGATACCTTTACAAAAGGTGTCATCAAGGTGACTGGAGCTGGCCTTCCATATTCATATATAGACTGCTTCATAAGAGCCCTGAGCAGTTCCCAAAACGTAAAAGGCAAGTGAAAATTTTACATTTTGCTGTCCATGTATTACTGGCTTAGTCACATGACAGTTGGATGTAGAGACCCAGTGATTTGAGGATGGCAAAACATCCCACCTAAAACAGTAAACAGACTGGGAAAGATGTGAAAAACTTTTTTTGTGAACAGACAGACCACAACAGAAGTGACTGAAAAATTCCAGTCCCGCTTCTGCATTGACATGAACTCTATTTAATGTGACATTTTCTTTTGTGCTGGTTCGTGCAGTAATATTCCTGCTGACAGTCGGGGGGGGGGGGGGGGGGGGGGGGGGGGGGGGGGGGGGGGGGGGGGGGGGGGGGGGGG
>JAVJGJ010000047.1:55667361-55679795 GCA_035590215.1 Microhierax caerulescens | reverse complement strand
GGGTCTGTGCCATTGGGGGCGGGGTCTGCACCACTAAGGGCGGGGTCTGCACCACTAGGGGCGGGGTCTGTACCATTAGGGGCGGGGTCTGTGCCACTAGGGGCGGGGTCAGGTCTGTGGTACTAGGGGCGGGGTCTGCACCACTAGGGGCGGGGTCTGCACCACTAAGGGCGGGGTCTGCACCACTAGGGGCGGGGTCTGCACCTCTAGGGGCAGGATCTAGCGCCATTTGGGGCAGGGTGTGCGGCACTAGGGGCGGGGTTGCACCACTAGGGGCGGGGTCTGTGCCGTTAGGGGCGGGGCGTGTGGCGTTGGGGGCGGGGCCGGCGGCGCTGGGCTGGGGCGCTCGGCCGCACTCGCTGCGCTGGGCCGGCGGCGTGCGGGTGCGGGAGGGAAATAAATGAGGAGTCATAGCGAAGACGCGTTTCCAGCCAAGAGGAAGGAGCAGGCCTCTCTGAAGGGAGCTGACGTTGGGGATTACTGGAGCAGAGAGCAGAGGGAGCCTCGCAGGTCTGGCTTCCAACCCGCGCCAGGGCTAACATCTGGGCACAGCTGTTTCCCGGAGCCCTTTCTGCTGCTGCACATCGACTTGTTTTGCGGCAATGGAATTGAATGGCACTTTCCTCGCTTGCAACAGTAAGTCTGTAGAAACGTCCTTGCATTTCGGCTCTCTTGTCTCGTCCAAGAGCTTTATTTTTCTTCCCCTCTTTTCCCCGCCTCCTTTGCCTCCCCTTTCTCTCATTCGGAAGCAGTGCAGCGTTTTATTGGTGTTACAGAGAGAGACAACAGATTTTTCTCTGTTAATAGGGTTAGCTCTGTGGGTAGGAAAGGTGGCTTGGCTGGGTAAGTGTCTGCAAGTCCAGAAAAGTTGATACAGATCTCCTCCCCTTTATGGTGAAACTGGGTGAGACGGATGCTCAACTGAGTAAGCTCTCTGGGTTCTGGTGAAGACAGCAGAGACAGGATAAATCACCTCAGCTCAACGTCTGCCTGCAGGATTATAAATGTTAGGTACAAAATAAGTAATGTTTTTAAAAAAGAAGAAATCCTCTCTGCCATTCTAGCAAGTGAGATTTAGGAAGATTCAATTGGTACCAAGACTGGGAGGCTTGTCTGATAGACAGGGTAATGAAATATCCTTTATTCCCTTGATGGACTTGTAATAGATTGCTTTGTTACCTCTTCATTGTATTTTACTTACTGTGATGAGCAGAAACAACTTAGGGCTGTGATAGCTACAGATTGAAATGGAATACTGTGATCCTACAGAAATGGGGAAAGTCTGCAGTACTTATTTTTAGTTCATGAGGTAGCTGCTTTCTTACTGTAGCTGAGCTGTAAACAAAGAAACAAAAAATTTAATAGAGCAATAAGTGATTGACCATGAACATAATCAGTTTAGCATTACAAGGAGAAATGTGAGAAGATTCTCCCAGGCTCAATAAATCTTCCCTCTGATTTTCCCAGATGCCAGAAATTGGACAGGAAGGTGAAACAGAGGTTAATGTTATACGTTTTTGTAGGCATCTCATTCATTATACAACCACTGGGGAAAGAAAGCTAAGAAATACATCTGGAACTATTAAAATATTTCATATTCTGGCCTGTGGGTCATTTTTCAGTGACTATTATTTAGTCTTCTGAGGTTAGGAACCAAGAAGAATTCAGTGGCTGTTTGTTAATCTGTTTTCTTGTCTCAAACAGAAAAATACACAAGTGCTGAATGAGCCAAGATTTTAAAAAAGTATTTACTTTTTGAAGTAAATGAAATTCCTTGACACATAACATGCACAAGTGCCAAAGTCACTCTGAATGCCAGGCTACTTCAACAAGAAAAGTTGTTCACATGTTGGTTCATTAGCAGAATCAGATTTGTGCTATGTAGTTTGTCAGAAATTTCTCAGATACTGTGGTTTATAGGCAGATATGTTTTGTTTATGGATCTATGTTGAAACTCAGTTTCTTTCATTTAGTTTATCTTTTTTTTTCCCCAACATAGGTAAAACATCTGTATTTACCATGCCAGAATTAACCACAGGAACATGGCTCAGTCTCAGTAAAATATCTGACAGTCAGTAGGAGACACCTGAAATATGTTCTGGTAGCAGAAGTGGGTATTACTGAAGATGAGAGTTTCTGAAAAGTTTACATGGTTTCGTTTACTCTGCATTTGGATGGAGATCTGAGTCCAGAGCATGCTTCCTTACCCACAGAGCCAGAGCAGCTGTTGTGATTTAGTGGTCTGTGCCTTTTATTTTGAATGCATTTAATTCAGCTGGATGGGTTTCTTGTTTCTTGTTTATAGAGGGTTGTCTGCATTTAGTATGCAATGCATCTGCAAACTTGGTGGGCTATTAATAATTCTCTTGCCTCCTGAAGTTGGTTTGTTTCTGAACTGGGGGCCCTTGTCCTCACACAGATTACAGAATAGCTAATTTGTACTATGCCTTATTCTTATACACTGACTTTTTCATCCAAGACACTGTGTACATTGTGCAGGGAATGCCACAGCCCCATTATAGGAAGGCCCTCTGCTGCATCCCAGGGTGAGAATCAACCAGGAAGGGTTAGTAAAATCCTACAAAACAGGCCATTTCCTTGTTTCTTCTGTCAGGTATTCCTGAGGATTAACTTCTAAATTTCCAGGTGAATCATCTCCACCTGCCCTTTTTAGCTGGGAGCACTGAGGAAGCGCCTTCTGAACTTCAGCCTCCATGGGTGGAGATAGTGCTGCTTGGGATCAGTTGGGATCTGTTCTGAGGCAGCCTGTGACCTTAATCTCCTTTCCTACAAACAAAAGGCATCTAGCACACCCAGTTTGATGCTGGTTGTGTCCAATGCATTACATGGGTTTTTTTTGAGCTGTAGAGTTTCTACTAGTGCAGAAGAATTTGTGATGCTGACACTTCTCAGTGCATTAAACATACCTGTCTCTTTTTTCAGACAGGATAAGTACAATTAATTTTGGGTCTTTTTTTTTTTTTTATTGTGATACAAAAGCTGCTAGTTTTCCATTCTAAGCAATGTCTTCTAGTAAAACTAAAGCCCGCAGCTGGTTTTGAAATTGTTGCTGGTGTACAAAGTCCTAGCATCAGGCCCAAAAGCAGATGAGTTGGGGCAAGAAGATGTGTGGGGAAAAATAGATTTTAAAGAGGAAATGACAGAGGAGGAAGAAGAAAACACAGTTGCTTGGAAAACTGTTGCAAGTAAAAGAGATGAAAGGATATAGTCAACTTCAAAAAAAGGGAGAGGTATGTAGGGAAGAGATGGTTTGTGCAAGATCCAGAAACTCAGCTGACTGGATAGGCAGCTTTGGGGAGCCAAAGGTGTTGATGATTTGGGAGCCAAGTATAGTTTCCTTTACAGGGAGATCGAGATGCATAAACAGGTATTTCAGAAGGATAGCTGCAGACAAATACTTGGTGATTTGATCATCCAGGGTAGGATTCAACTGGCTAAATGTAGGTACCTGCAAGAAATTTTAGGTTTATAGCAATCTAGACAGGTGAATTGTATCCTGCCTTCTCCTGGCCCCTTGTTCAGTGTGCTATAGATATCTAAATACTACGAGACTAATCCCCAGCCCATGCGTCCCCTAGGTCCTTACCAGGGGTGGAGGGTCTCAATTCTTGCTCTGTCAAGCCCACCAGAATGGGAAGCTGAAGACCTTGGTCAAATGGAGGTTTCTCTTTTTCTTTATGCAGGAAGGGAAGATTTTGCCACAATTTCTTCTAAACCAAGGTGCTTCCATGCATTAAATGAGCCAGTTTAGACAATGTGTGTGGGAAAAATCTCACAGCTCAGGCTGCCCCTCACATGGGTACCTTTTAAATCCCTGTATTGAGACATCACACTCAACAACAAGTTGAGCTGGTTAGTTTTGGCTAAATTTATAGAGTGCTGAAATTCCAGATAAATCACTTTGAGGGGAAAAAATGTCATTTTCCCTAGTTTTGCATAATTCAATTGTGCAATTGAATTACTGCACAAATTTTTTCCTGCTACAGAATGGTGAGTGTGACCTGCATTTCATCTGTGGAAGAAATTTCATCTTCTGAAGAAAATGTTGAGAAAAGCTCTTGCTAAGCGTCCTTAAAAAAATGAACCTGGGACCTACCTACAATTGATTTCAGTTTTATGAAAAGAACATCTTCATCAGCATGTGCCTAGAAACATGGCTTAGGAGTCAGGCAACTAAGCTGCATGAGTGCTCCTGGCTGTTGGTGCTGGTCCTATCCATCAAGTTGATGATGTCCTTTTCAAGTGCTTTCTTCCCACACTGTTCACACCAAATACTGGAAAAGCTGTAATTTACTGTGAGCCAGTGTTTGTTTTAGTGCCTCTGACTGCAGCCAAATCTCTGTGGTGTGCACTGTAATGGAGGGACCAGTGGAAGGACCAAACCAAACCTTCAGTGTGGTTTTGTGTTCCTGAGTGCAATGAACTTTTTAGTTAGGTGTTTTGCCTGGATTTCATCAAGACTGCAGGGCAGTAGCTTTTGATGGGTCACAGCCTGTGCCATGCATGGATCCAAGCTCCCCTTTGAATGACCCACACTGGCACAAAGATTTATGAAGATTTTCACGAATAAAGATCACAACTTGAATTGTCTGTGAAATTGCTGAGCAGGCAGCCTGGCTTCATCTATGCAAACCAGGGCCAGGGCTCTGCACCATTTAACTTCCAGCACATTCCCCAACTTGGTTTTGATCCATAGCAAGCTAGCACATAGCACAATCCAGTATGGGCCTGCAATCCTTCCCGGTAGGCAGTCTGGGTATAGTCAGCCTGTTTTGGGGAAAGAGGGCCGGGCTGCGTGGACTGATCAGAGCAGAGCTGGAGAAGGGAACCATTCTCCTCCCAGAGACCTTGCAGACAAGGTTAGACAGCTAGACAGCCAAAGGATACAGAGAGAAAGCAGGGCTGAGAAATAGCAAGCAAGGTGACAGTGGTCATCTCAATGCATGAGAAACCTGCCCATCAAAAGGCTTCTTGCCAGCATACCAGCAGAGGAAGGTTTTAAGCCAGGGGTCCTCTAACTATAGCCCATGGGCTTGATATGGCCCCCCAGGGTCCTCAATCCGGCCCCCTGGTATTTACAGACCCCCCCACCCCCCCCCGCCGGGGGTTGGGGGTGGAAACCAAGCAGCTGCAGGTGACTGCCTGCTACTTAATCTGTGCCCTGGCCCCCTGTTTAAAAAGTTTGAGGACCCCTGGTTTAAATAGTGATTTGAAGGACAGCCACAACATAATACCTGGGGAGAACTCCTATTGGAAACTTTAAGGTCACCCTGCCCTGGCTCAGCAGGACCTGTCAAGCATCTGGAAGGAGAGTGGGCAAGAAAAGCCAGTGTAAGGAAGAGAAGGAGATTTGCTGATGCTGCCATGGGCTTTGTGGAGAAGCCCATTCTGAGTGTCGCCACAAGGTGGAACTTGGTACATAGCACATGCACCAGAGATACACCCACTGTAAAGCAGCAGCATCTTTGGGCTGAGATGCACCAATGCATATGGTCTCAGCACCCACTTTCCGGTCGCCACTGCACTGGATGAAGCAAGAAGGGGAGCGATGGTGTAGAGGAGCCATTAGCATTTTTTTGTTGTTGATGAGAAACTGGCTGTTCTCAAGCTCTGCTGTGCCAACAAGGCCTGGTCCTCAGAGGGCGTGAGGCATGACTGGGGAGAACAAAGATATGACCAACGAGTGGTGTCCTGGAGGTAACAAGGAAGAAGCAAGATTTCTGTGGGTGGGATGTGAGAGGGCATGAATGAAGTGGAGAACGGACTCCAGAAGGAAAGGCAGGGCAGGTGGGACCCCACAGGCAAGGAAGGAGCCTCACTGCCCTGTCCTTCTGGCAGGGTCTTGGCTGGAAGGCAACTTGCCATTGCTGGGACCACACTGATACCAGGCACAGAGCTGCTAAAGAGCTTATACAAAAGCCAGGTTGAATACAACCATGGGATGATGGCAGATGACCAAAAGGCGCCTCTGCACTTCACAGGTGACATCAGTGATTTGCAAAAGCACTGAAGAAACCAACAAAATCCTTGTCACTTGACAGGTTTGTTGCTTTTCCGAACAGCAGCCACTGCCCAGTGCTGCAGCTGGTTGTGCTCATTTCCAAGCATCTGCTGCACTGACCATATGCCTCATACTAGGTGTGCAGAATTAATCCTTGAACTTTATTTACTGTCAGGGACTTCAGTTTCTGACTGATGTATCACCCTAACAAGGGATGGAAGGTTGTTGTCTTACTACAGACCAGCTGAACTACAGCTTTTCCAAACTCGCATTGTTTCTGAATTGGTCTCATGCTTGCTGAGGACTAGAATCACGTAGGGACAGACATTACAGTTCATTAATGAGCAGTGACACTCCGATTGTGCCATTACACTTTTTAAAATAATTCTATTGTATTTCACTGGAAGGGAAGATGAAATTAGTTTCTGCAAAGAATGGCATCATGTAAGAGGTAATATTGTCTTCTTGGAAACAAACATAGAGCAAGGCACAGCCTTTGGCTTTTTTAGTGGGAAAATCTCCCCCTAACGTGACACTTGTTATTTGTTATGTAACTGTCACAGGCGTTATGAGTCATAATAATTTACATCATGTGCATGATGCAATGGGGAAGTGAAGATGAGGTCATTGCCAGCATAGGTATTTTCATTGCAGTCCTAAATTATCACAAGTTTGGGCAAATCAGTAACTGATTTCCATCACATCATTTGTGTCAGGGTTGCATAAAGAAGCTGTAATCATTATTAGCGTTGCACCGCTTTTGGCATTGCCCAGATGCTGTGGTGATGGGAGAACAAGTCCAGCCCCAAAGAGCTCAAAACCAACCTGCTTCTTCCTCTGTGAAGTGCTAATAGTGCTTCCTTAGCTTCTTTGTATAAGGGTGCAATAGAAATTAGTTCATTTTGGAAACTGTCTGAAGAGCAGCCTGTGCATTAATAGTTTTCTCACATAGCACATTTCCTACCAGACTCTACAGCCTTTCTGTCTCAAGTGCCTGTTTCCTGGATATTAAAGCATTTTGCTGACTTTAGGACCATGTTCTGACATCCTCGTTCACATTGATCTCCATTTGCTCTGTGAGTAATCCAGCTGGAATCAGTAGGATGATTAGCACAGCCCTTAACCTAGGCACGGGGACATGAATAACTTCACTCATGTGACTAGTGCCATTTATTTCAGTGGGATTGGTTATATAGGTAAAATTGCATGCTTGAGTGTTTGCAGGCTTCAGACCTAGTCAGGTGTTACCTGCAGTGAATAAGGGTTGGAGAATTTGTCCCTAAGTCATTTGCAGGAATCACTTCCTCCAGCACTGGAGCATGACGCAGCATCATGTAACATCAATAAGCAATGCCATGTAACCCACAGTGTCACGCTTACCCATCAGGCGTCGTCTATGAGATATGAGATTGTCTTTGAATGACCTCAAGGCCACAATACATCCAGATCTGTTGTTTCCCAAAGCAGGGCATTTCTGGCCCAATGATCATATGCTCATTTTAAAAACAAGCCGATTTTAACTGCCTTACATCTCTGAAGTCCTCACAACAGTGAAACTTGCACATTGTTGTTCTGGAGAAGTATATAAACTCGGTGAATGCTGACCCCATGCTTTGCGTGTGTGCAGACTTCAGGGATAAGTATAGTAAATGTTCTCTGCGGGCCTGGGAAGCTCCAAGCAGTGCTGTCACTGGAACTACTTATTAGGAATTAATGGGAAAATGAAGCAGAGGGGCTCTGTGTGCTCTCAAATGGATCCCTATGGGACTCTGGCAGCTTCTGGACAGGAGCGCTGGTGCAGAGAAGGAAATTGTTTTGCTGAGGCAAGTACGGGAGACCACTTTCTTCCCCACTTGTTTAATTGGCTCAGTTCTCTTCAGTACAATGTGAAATATGGGAAGTGCTCAGAGACTGCTAGCTAATAAATATCATCTGTTACCTATCATGGTGCCCACCTCCCAGCCAGGGAAAAGCAAAGCTCCCAGCTCCCAGGGGAGCACTACAGAGATTACAGCTCCAACACCCAGCCCCTGTATGTGTAGGGCACTCAGAAAAAGCTGGAGGTGTTTCCTCAGACATCTACTGACTGCCTGGCTAATGTGTTCTGAAATGTCCCATCCAGAAAAAACCTTTATTCTCCTTCACTGCCTGTCATTTGTAGTTGCAATGTGTAAATAAGGTGTTAGTAGTTGTACTGCTGTTCAAGACCTTGCAATGGCTCTGCCTTGCCCCCAGAGAGTTTCTTACCTGCGGCATATGGCAGCGATTAATGACTTTGATCCTGTCCTTGTGCTGGTCAGATAATCCTGTCCTCTGTGCTTACCTGTGCGTGTTGGTAGGGCTTCCTTGAGGATGTGGAGAAAGAAGAGGGAGAAGGCTGGATTGCCAGTCACCAGATATAAAGAATATGTTTCTAAAACCTGTGTTGAATATGATAGAGGGCTGGCGATGGAGAGCCTTCACTAACGTCTCCAGCAGAATCAGTGACATTTAGTTTGCTGTGACGTTTTTTGGGCATATGCTGGTTCTGCAGTAAGGGACATTCACCCTTGGTGGTGACATCCATCTCCCTGTGGTATCTGCACCTCTGGCTTGCCTGGCAGGGCAGCAGCCAGCAAAGGCAATGACAAAAAAACCCTAGTCTGTAACAAGGTCTGTAAACTCACCTAGGATGGAACAGCTTAATAAGCATAGCTGCTGTATTTCACTGCGGAAGGGGTCACAGCTAGGGAAGAGATGGATTTTAGTCCCAGCCATTGCTAGGGCAATGGTCATGAGTTTCAGCAAAGGAAATTTATACTGGTTGTAATGAACAAATTCTTCACTAAGAACATCTGAACCCTCGAACAGGGATCTAGATTGGCTGTGGAGTCTCCATCCTTCTATATCCAGAACTCACTTGGACAAGGTTGTGAGCAACCCGATCTGCCTTTGAAGGTGACCCCTCTTTAACTAGAGAGCTCCAGAGGTCCATTCCAACCTGAATTATTCTCTGATTCTGCATTATCAGTGACTTATGAAACCACCGATGGGGACTTATTTTCTGTACCAGACCGCGGGATAAATTTGAATTACAAAAATACGACAAGAATTACCAGAGCTGTGCCGAAATGATGGGTAAGTGACTCACCCAAGTCATCCCGGAAGTCGGTGGCAGAGATCTGCTCCAGAGTCTTAGGAAAATGCTCTTCTCAGGGTGGAAAAGGAAAAGCATTAAAACACAATTTCCGAGCAGCTTTTGGGCTACGTCTGTCCTGGCTCAAAGGTGTTTTTAGCTCCCTCTCCAGTGCCCGTCGGTGAGAACGGCAGGGAGCAGCTTTGCACAGGATGGAAAAGGTGGAGCAGCCTTCCCCTGATCGAGGCGCTTGTGGGCAGGCTGGGCAGTGCCCTGGGCACTGATTAGGAGCCGCAAACAATATCTGGGACTCCTCCAGCTCCTGGAAATGATGCCGAAAACCCCACTGGCATATGACTGTAGGAAAACATGTTCCTTCTACCTAGGCAGCTGCCGGCAGGCTCTTTGCTGTAATTTTGCATCCAGTGCGGGCTGGTGAGCAAAGCAGGAGGAGAGACTTCCCGCGGTCCCACCCCCAGCTGGACTCTGCCCTCCCCTGCCTTCCCCTGCCTGCTCCCCCGCTGCCCCGTTCCCTCCGTGGAGCCCCGTTTCACGCCGCGGACGCCGGAGGCTCCTGGATGAGCTGGGATCCCCGCGGGGGTGGCGTGGCCCCCCATCCTGCCCGACGCCCCACGCGTGTCCCGGAGCACGGCGCTGGATCATGCAGTGCATCCGACGGCAGCCCAAGCGCAGCGTGTCCCAGGAAAACATCCTGCGGGAGCAGAGCCGTAGAGTGGCCGCGTTGAACGGCATCAGGCTGGGTAAGGGACAGGTTGGCCAGACCCTTGGCACTTCCACACGCTGGCAGCCGCTCCATTTCTGCCTCTTTTCTCTGCGCAGAGGCAGTGCTCCACCCTAAAGGCAACTCCAAGGTTATTTTTAAACTCCCGAGCTTTCTTTTCCTTTCCTTTGCCTGTACCCACCCGCCAGATGTGTAAACCGCTTTGTTTGAGGCATCAGAGAATGTGGGACCTCTTTGGCAAAGGGTTGGTTTCCAAATCTCTGCTGGGCTTTCTGAACTGTCGCGGGTTGAGGGTGTTTGGGAAGGCAGTGCCCTTTTCCTGCCTGATTTTAGGACTTCGCAGTGGTGTGTTGCCACTTGCTGTAAGAGTCCGTGGAACCACTCAGAGGTCTGCATTCACCACATAAAAGAAAGAGGAAACTCAGGGAGTTTCATATTTTTGTGTGGCTATGAACTTATTGCTGGTTCCTGCTCTCTGGAGGGACAGCACAAGTGGATGCCAGTCCCTTGATTTCTGTGGCTACACAGGGCTGGTAAAATGGAAAATCACCGTTTACTCAACCGAGTTCTTTAGATTTAATCAGAAAGGCTTTCTGCCCTTTTAAACTGGCAAACCTGAGTTATGTCTGGTCTTAAAGCAGGTGGGAGAGGTGAGAGCAGGCAGGACAAGGCTTGTTTTATAGCAATTATAATTAATGTGTTTATATCAGATCAGCAAATTTGTGAGTGAGCAATGCAGAAATATGGATTGTCACTCGCTTCTCTGGTCATCATTCTGTCTCCTTAGTGAACTCAAAGTCTTGCTTCTACCGTGACAGCTATTGTTTTATTGTTTCCTGCTTGCTGTAAACCTGAGATTGATAAGACAAAGGTTAACATTTTCAGCGTCTTAGTGCCTGAAGCTTCATAGTGCAGTATATTAATTTCACAGTTACTGTAGCACTGTGTGTGCTTGAGGTGCTTCTACCTTTGCCAGACGTGATTTTCACTCTGAACATTACTGCACACTAAATATGTTCTGTCTAGAAAGTGTGTGATGGGTATTTTGTGAGGAGGGGGGCCTGACCCTTAAAGTGCACTCTGCAATTTTGCATGCCAAGTATGTATTTGGTATTTCACAGAGGATGCTAAGCAAGGCACATGTTTCAGGAAGGATTTGGACATCTATTTCAGTGTGGTGATTATGCTTCTTATGCCTAGTCTTGTTATATAGTTGGAAAACAATACTCTTGTCCAGCTGCCCAGTGTTTTTAAATTTTTAAATCATGTATCTGTATGATGACTCTGGTTTCTTTCATGCAAGTTTCCATTGCTGTGAGATGAAGGTCTGGACCACAAACCTCCTCAGCTCCGTGGGGTTGTTAGACAGAAATCCTCAGGAGCTCGTTCAGGCACAAAACCTGAAATGAGATTTCTGCTGGGAAAAGGTGTTTCTTTCTAGAAAGCAGTTCAAATGACCAAGAGAGAGTAATGTCCCACTGGCACATCAGGGGTGTGTTTGTCATTCCTGTCTCAGCAGATCAGAGCATCTTCTGCTCCATCTCTGATGTAACAAAACGCTGGTGCTTTGTAGATAGGAGTAGGGAATCTAAGTGACTAAGTCACCCAAGGTCATTTAAAGACTCTGTGGCAGTGTTTGGACTGGGCATAGGAGGCAGGACCCAAAACACTGGCCCTCTTTAAAACTGTCCCTCTTTCCCGGCTGATTTAGCTGTTGGGGCTTGAACTGCTGCTAGGCAGACACAGAGCAGACCTGCAACAGACTGTGCCCACCTGGCTAAGGGGATGCCACTCCTTCCTCTGGGCCCACTGTCAGGTCTTCAGTCAGTACTTGGGGTCACCACCGGCAGAGCTCTGGGTGACTGCTCTCCATCTGAAAGGCCTCCCACACCAAAGGAATGACGGAGCTGTAAGACACCCATGACTAGTCCTCTTGCCCTTTCCTGGCCAAACTCGCTGTCTCTAGAGGCAAGCTTGTCTCCATCCCATGCCTGGCTTCTCTCACTGCCCTCTGACTCATGCTCTGTGCCATCTTTAATCTTTGCCATGCTTTTACCATGCACCATCCCTCTTCATCTTTCCCTCTTGCTCTTGCAAAGTGCAGTGGCCTCCTTTGCTGAGTCATTTAACCTGGCCTGATCCTCAGGCACGGTGGCCAAGAATGAGTGGGAGGGCTGCTCCCAACCTACAGTTAGGTCCTTTGAAGAGGAAGGGGGGGGTTGACCCACATTAATGCACTGACTGGGCTGTGCTGGTGAGCAGGGCAAGGGGCTCTGAGCTCCAGCTTGTGTCTGGCCTGTGTGGATCAAGCCTGGAGGAGGGCAAGCTGCCCTTGGCTGCTGCCTGTGCCCATCCGGGTTTGCCTGTATTACATTGCTGCAGCTCTTTGGCGTGTCTAGGTAGCATGACACTTTATGCTTGTTGCATGCAGTGCAGCATGCCCCAGTTCACAGGGATTTCTCATTACACACTTATGCACATAGACACCCAAAGGAATTGATGGCTTTCCTGCTTTTCTTCTCATGTCACACTAGGATGGCATGTCCTCCTAGTCC
>JAVJGJ010000047.1:55633983-55665066 GCA_035590215.1 Microhierax caerulescens | reverse complement strand
GAATTGTCTTTGGAGTCAACCTAAGAAATCTACAAGGCTTCAGCCTCTTTTGTGAGCATAAAGGGTGGCATGGCGGATTTCTTGGTGTCTCTCCTCTGCAGTCCTCCCCAGATGTGGCTGCACTGCAGTGGTCTATGTCTGTGATTGGTGTCCTGTGGAAGGGAAAACCCTATAAACATAATTTCTTGAGTTGACTCTTATAATATTACCACTACTGTTTCTCTGCAGGCCTGAAAGATGACAAGGATCTGAAGTTCCTCCTGAAAGGCAGCCAACTGCTGAAAGTGAAGTCAGGCTCTTGGAGAAAAGAGCGGTTTTATAAGCTCCAGGAGGACTGCAAAACCATATGGCAGGAATCGAAGAAGGTGCTGAGGTCTCCAGAGTCACAGATCTGTAAGTAAAGTTTGCTTCACCATAGGCGTGGGGCACTGTAGGCAGAGGTACTTAGGGTGAAGCAGGACCATTACACTTGCGATGTGGAGGCAGGGCTTGGAGCAATGAGACCAAATCCTTCATACCTCCTGTAACATACAAGCTGAGCAATGGTGTCAGCTCTGGAGACAGCTGGGAGGAATCTGCCATGTCAGGAATGGCTACATTTCCCAAGCTCATGAGCTACTGCTTAAAATCATTGTGGGGTGGACCACGCTGGTCTCATCGTCCCTGCCTGGCTCGTTTCCTCCCCAAAGCAAGAGTTCAGGTTACTCAAGTGTCCATGCCCTAATGCTCAGTGTGAGCCATGGCTTGAGCATCTGCGGTGTGGTATGGTGCGCTTGGACCAGACCAGCAGTCCAAGCAGACCAGCTCTGCCAGAAGTCTACAACTTCTTTTCTGCTTTCAGCCCCTGGGAAGGCTGGAATTTAAGCCTCACGAGGGAGCCACAGAGATGTGGAGATCAAAGGGCTGGCAGGAGATAGCTCTGGGAAGAAAGGCCTGTTCTTACTCTTATCTTGGAAACTCAGAATGTGCCCCATTGTAACAAGTCCAGATACAACAGTTACCATTATATGGAAACAGGGAAAACCATTCTGTGCCAGCATCACCCAGCTTGGGGCCATAATTGGGCCCAGGAGCCCAACTGTGCAGTCAGAATCAAGTAGGGTGTGTATCTGTTTATATCTGGTTTTTCTTTTCATTTGGTATTCTTATGGCATATTTCTCTGTCACTAATCATCACAGTTTTATAAACCCAGGAGGTAAATTAATAATCTGCAATATATTTTATGGCATGCTGAAATGTAGAACACACTGCCTGTGTTATTTACACAATTTTTTCAGTAACAATCACATTAACAAAATGAAGGGTGGGTCTTCCAAATTACACGCCTCCCACAAGCAGTGATAAGATTTTTAGTAGGAGGAGTAAGATAGCAGGGCAAAACATGTTTGGTTCATAACCCTGTTGGCCACACTCCTCTCACATGACCTTGGGCACCATCTCTTGGTGCATCCTTCCCTACACATTTCCTTTCCTCTCCTCTATCTAGCTATGAAAGGCTTTGGATCAGAGGTAGTCCCTTACTGTGTGTTTGCATGCCCAGCATGGCAGTGTCCTGGGGTCAGGTGGGCTGTTTAGGTACCAATGCAATAATCCATGATAACAACATCAAATGCAGGGGCCTTAGTGAATGTTTGAGGTCTGTTCCATATCCTTTCCCCAATAATGTTTTGCTATAAACCAAATAAGAATGCAGTTGAGAAGAATGACTTTCAGAGCTTTCTTTCCTCTGAGCCAGCAGTTTCCAAATTATGGGGGCTGAGAACACCTCCAGCAACTATCCTGACCCCACCTGGTCCTCTGAAGTAAAGGGTAAAGGATCCTTGGGCTGTGGCTCCAGGGACCTTGATGCCTGCTTGGAGAAGCCCTTGTCAAACCTATTGCCCCCGTCGCTGGGGCAGGGGCATTGAGACCTGGCACAACTGTAACTTTTTCATATACTGAGCTGTAATAAAAACCCTGCAGCGAGATCAGATCCTTTGAGCTGGCTGTTGGGTGCAGGCTGGGAGTGTGTCTATGTGGGTGTGGATTTACAGCACTCAAGATACACTTTGCTAACTGGGCACAACCAACGTTGCCACACTGCTGGAGACAGTCAGTGCCACTGCAGGAAGGAGAGCTTGCTGTGCCCTGGGAGTGTCCTCAGTGCTAAGTGACGGTGGAGCGATACTGCCTGCTGACTCACACCCACGTTTGCGTGCGCTGTTACACCTCCATGCATGCCCATCTTTCCCCAGAGAAAGATTCCTGTTTTGTCATCAGGATAGCAGGAAAGGGGACCAGGCAGCTGAGGCAGAGCTTGTCCTTGCTCCTTTGAAAAGGCAGGCTCTGACAGGGCTCTGGCTGGACTGGCTTTGCACCCATACACTGGGCTAGCTGCAGAGGCATGCCTGGTGCTGGGTTGACCTACCAAGCATGCTGGGGCAGGCTGTCCCCCTCATGCTTCTGGGAGGGTCTGAAGCTGTGCCTGCAGTTGTGGCTCAAGCTTTCAGAGGGGCACCTTGGGGCTGCTTTCAACAGGTGCTCTGGATGCATCTGAACCTGGAAGTCAGCAAGAGAGATGAGTACTGAGTGGACTGATGCCTGCCCAGTCCCAGGGCATAACCCCAAGGACATCCATTTTTCCATGCCTTTCTCCTCTGAGACCTTCCATTTGCAAGTTTTCAGTGATCACTGGGGTTTAGTTTCTTTCTTGAGTTTTTAACTTCACCAGGCTGCTTTGGGTTTAGGTATAGAGAGGATTATCCCGGATTAGCGTTGTATCCTATAGAAGGCTCTGTCACTACACCTGTCTTCTCATTTGGTCCAGTGTATGGAGGTGGCCAAATGAGAGGAAGAGTGCAGGGTCATGATTTGATACTCAAAATCAGGGACTTCAACGTGAGTCTCTCCAGAGGGTCACCCTTTCTTATTAACAGACAGTAATTTTTGCCCTCCAGTACAAAGCCTTCCTAAAACTGCAGATAAGCTGCCTTTTTTAGGAAGGAAAAAGAATGAGCAGAATGGAAACTGGGAGGTTTTAGCAGCAGGTCTAATCTTATCTGCAGGATTGCTGACAGCAAGCAGATGGAGGCACCTCAGAGAACTCTGGGTAGGGTAAAAGTTTTATTTTTCTTTGGACAGTTTCCTGTTATTTCTGTTACTGTTCTTATAATCATGCAGAAAAACTATTTGTAAACCATTGTGTGGTGGTGTCTAGTAGATAAAGTCCTTGGGGACTGCCAAGGTTAGACAGAAGAATCTCAGATGCTTGAAGTTAAAAAAACCCCAACATATCAGGGTTGTCACAGACACAGATGTTACCCGGATCAGATACACAGGGTACAGCCGATACCTTCCCCTGTTGTCTTTATTTTAAACAACTGGAAATTTAGATTGGATGCTGTCTTGATAGCTGTATTACCCATAGGGCTTTTGGGGGGATAGCCAGTATTATCCTACGAAGGTAGAACGTAGTCCATTTGTGCCTTATTATCCATAATCCATTATTTTTCAGTATGTTCCATTTAGGCCCAAGGGTGGAGTTGTTTTTTTCTAAAAGCCCTTGAAGCATCTTATGTGATCAGTTTTCCAACAAATGTGTTATGCCCTGTGTGTACTGTCTGGTTGGCTCCAGCAGAAGCATAGGAATACTGGGCACAAAGAACTGCACAAAGGCATCTTTAAAAATCCATTTTTCACCACAGCCTGCTACATCCTGTATCTGAGCTGCATATGAGGCCCATAAACGCACTGCTGCTCTCTGTTGTCTTACATGTTGTGTAGAACCATGGTCAAGGTGGATCCTTCTTTGGCTCATGAGGCTTTTACATATGGGACAGCTTTCTCCTTGGGTTAAGAAAATAGGGTTTAAGTGGCAGGATTAACAGTTTGAGGGCAAAGAAAAGGTTTGTGCAAGAGAGCTGGTAAATAGTTCAATCAAAGCTAGTTCACTTCTGAGCATCAGTATGGTGGGAGAGAAGAGAGACAAAGGGGGAAGAGCAGAGGGTCTTGTGTTGAAAGAGCAGCAGCCTGTCAGCAACAGTCTCTTGCTTAGCTGTGGTAAAATATCAGGTCTCACCTATGTGAAAAAAAAAAATCAAAAAGGCATGTGCTGCTTTCAGTGAAATTGATTTTTGAAAGTCTTTTCTTAAACCACCTGAAATCCCTAGCATGAGCTCACTTAAGCCAGACTCAATCCCTTTGAAAACTCCCTGAACTTGGGGATTTGTAGGGATGGTTGAAAACTTTCCAGCGAAACGTCCTTTTGAGTGTTTGGTGGAGAAACAGGATACTCAAAGCCAGGAGGAAAAGACTGAATGAGTCGTTTAGATTCAGGGGTGCTACAGTGGAGCCCTGGGAAAGCTGGTGCTTTGCTACCTCCTGCACTTTTCCTGTGCTGGAGGCTCAGGGAGATGACGTTTTCCATGACAGCCATGAGCTTCAGACACTGCACCAAGGATGACTCACTGTGGGTGCATTGTTGAGTCACGAGCAGTGTAGTCAAGAAAGACATTTAGGAGTTTTGGCTGAAATATTTCCATTTCTGGACAAAAGCTTTACTTAAAAAACGCTGTTGTTAGGGGTTTTTTTCTGTATTGTGGTTAAAAGAATCAATTTAGGAAAGAGTTTACAGAGGTGAGCTAACTTGAGTACAGTTGCACAACTGAATGTTGCAAGTGATGCTTGTATTATTATTTAAAGTAATGAAACTGATATTTTGAAGTAATGATTAATTGTCCTCACTAATAAAAATGCATAGAATTTCTTCCAGTTCCCCTGACTTCTGAGCCAATTCTAGGGTATTTTTGCGTGATTTAAATGTAGTACGAAGGTTTTGTGTTTATAGCCCATTACCAGCATTGAGCAGAAAACGTTTTCTTTCATTTTTGGGTTCTTGTGAAATTTAGGAATGCTCTTAAAATGCCACGCAATGAACATACCATACCATTTTTATGGAAGAATGAACAATGGTCTCCATTGAGTTAATGCCCTGAACTTGTTTGCAGAAGAACAGAAAGAACATGATACTACTCTGTGCTTGCTCAAGTCAAGAAGTGAAAACTTTAAATTGCTCCTGTTAAGTGCCTAAACTCAACAGAAACTCTCAGCAACCTGTATACGCACAGCAGGCAGCTGGCTGCACTGACAGTTTCCTTCTGGAGCTGGTTAGGCAGTTTCTTTAGGAATCATTGCTTCATGGTCAGACATATATTTGTCCCTGGAAAAATATTTGCTGATGTGAATGCGTTATGCAAAGCACCAGTCAGCTGTGAAAATAAAACTGCCTGTCTGTGGGTCTCATTAGTTTTTATCAAAATCACCAACCCATAAACCAAATAATTTCAAATGCAGAGCTGCCTGTTTTTTCGATTCAGTTTTGAATCAGGCCACCGCATGCGTTGCTGTGACAGTTTTCATCACAGGCAGCGTGCTGACAAATATTGACCTTATTCTCCATAGCATATGTTAAATGAAAAGGCAGAAGTGTTGAGAGCCTTAGATCCAAATTTAGCAACACTGTAGTGGCAGAAGTAGGGACTAGTTTCAGAAATAGTTTGCAGGGCCCTGGTTGTGATGTGTGGAAGGAATGTAAATAGACATCACTCTATTTACATCAACACCCTGGCCTGTGATGAATAGACAGAAAGATTGGGTAAAGACTTTATATTAAAAGGTATTTCCAAACAACCTGTGAAATTACATGTGCATTGTGTCACTGGTTGTCAGCTGGTGACACACACCAGCACTGAGGACTGACTGCTGTGCAGCAGCTCTCAAGTTAAAACAACGTGCTGAGCAAATTGGTGGAGGGGGAGGAGAAGAGAATGGATGAAGAATCAGCAGCTTGGAGCTGCAGTAATTCACGCACAGGGAGATGAAAGTGCAGTGTGGTCAGGGCTAAGAAAGCACAGCACAGTGGGGCTCATGCTAAACCCACCCCTGAATCATTACGTTAAAGCATCCCTCAGGGACGAGGGTGATGGATAGCCTTTGGTGTTCCCAGTTCAGTGAGTTGACAGTGCTCCAGCTCCCGCTGATTATAAAGGTCCTGATCCCAACTGCGTTTGGCCGTTAGCTTCAGCCACCTATAGTGAAACTGAAATCTTTTTCTGGGGTGAAACCAAAAAGAGAAGCAGCCCGTAGTGCCAGTTTGCCCCACGTGCTCTGCGTGTTGTGTAATCCATGTAGTCCTGCTGCAGTCATCTTGGCTGGCAGGGCAGTCCTGGGGTCAGGGAGCAGCTTTTGTCTGTTCCTGACGAGATGCTAAGCCAGCCTGGCTGAGCTGCAGCTGCTGAAGGTCTGATCTCTCTGCAGACATGCAGTATTGTGTGCAAATGCGGTGCAAGCTATTAACAGCAGAATACATTTCTCATCTGCATTTCCTGACAGTAAACAGAAGTGACTTACTTAGACAATTAGAGCGGGATGGAGTAATTCAGTGTGACTGAATGCCACATTGCAGAGATCACTAGTTAATGACAGGGAGGTAGGATAAGGAATGAAGAGGATCTGAGGAGTATTTCCCCAGAGTGAAAAAACTGCCCTTCTTTCCTGAGGAGTAGTGCAATGACAGCTGTGCTGGCAACGCCTCTGAGTGTTGATAGATTGACCCTTCTCTCCCTCTTTATCAGCAAAGACACAAGGAGGGAGAAGCACCTTTCAGTCCTGGTCCTTCATATGCTCAGTGGTTTGCAGGGTATGTGGGTTCATTTCCTTGTTCTCTCTCTTTTCTGTAAGACTTAACAAAGTATCTTCTCTCAGAGGGCTGCCTATCAGACAGGAGGAAGGCAAAGGGTGATTGCTCTCCGCCTCCGTTGCTCCTTTCCCTGTATTCCTTAGGATTACCAAAACATTTTACTGTTGGTGCTCCCAGCATAGTCTGGACATTTCACCTGTGGAGCAGTGATGGGAGAAGAGATGGAGAGGCCAGTGGGCGAGGGCTCGTGTCTCAGATAAGTACGCTGATTATTAGGCACCTTACCAGGCATGTCCTTGTGGCTCTTCTGCACTTGTATTTTTGGCTGCCCAATGATTCATAGTGTGTACATGTGACTTGGATGCACTTCTGAAGCCTGAAAGCTCTGGGGTTACGGCTTGTAAGGTGATGGCAAGATTGACTTTATGTCCCTCTCCCTAATGCTTCCTGCATGAATGGTTCTCACACAAATGGCCATCCCCTCCCCACGTGCATGTAAGGGCTGAAACTCTTGCACTGGGTTGTGTTTGAGGGCACCTCATGGAGGATGGTCAGGCCTGCCCAGGTCCTGCTGGAGGGAGGTGGGGAGGGAGCCTTTTGTGCATGGGCCACTTGAAGGAAGAAACTAACTTCTGGGGCATGGGGGAGCTTTTGGGTCAGCAGAGGCACAGGTGAGGCTTTGCACCTGCTCAGCAAGGTTTTGTGGGTCACTGTTTTGGACTTGGGTACTTGCAGACTCTCCCAAGTCTACAGGCACACCAGTGTGAATCACAGCTTTTATTTTCCTTTGAGAAGTGTTCCTCTTCCTTCTGCATGAGCAGATAAGTTTGCAAGTGTAACAGCAAGTTCCTTGAAAGCCATTAAGAGAGAAATCTGAATCAAAAGAGACACCTAAAAGATGCATGTTGGTTGCTTGAAAGCATCACGGCTGTCACAACTGGCCTCCTGTGGGCCTGACTCATACCTGCTTGCTAATGCCATGGGTGAAACGGGAGAAGGGCATGGCACTGAGAATTACCGAGGGAGGAGCACAAGGGCAGTATCCAGTGATGAAAACTGAAAGGAGAATTAAAAAGAAAAGTTCTCAACATATCCCTGAGACTAGTTCAGACAGGAATATTTCATGTCATGTATGTTCATGTCAGTGGGCAGCCTTTGGCTGTGGCACTGGCTGAGCAGCATCTGCAGCAGCCAGGAAAGCTGACCAGGACATAACCTGTTTGACTCAATGTCTGGAGGCCAGGATGGACACAAGCTTCCTTGTGTTGTGCTTCATGTTTTGGGCTTTACACAAACCACCTCTTCAGCAGACGTAAACACTCCGGAGAAGTAGATGCAAACTTTCCAGATTTTCTTCTGCTTGTGGTTACCTCCTCGCTGTGGCGTATTGGGGAAGGAACAGGAAGGTTGCAGTGATACGTGATTGATGGGTATTTGATATAAGTGTTCCTCTACTGTGAAATGTCTCTGTCCCCCAGTTATTTCTGATTTCTCCTTGCAGATAGCTGAGCACAGAGTTAGTTTGGGACTGCTAATATAGTACGCTCACTGTCTGGGAGCAGCTGATAATGTACTCATGCTGGGTTAAGATTTTCCAGAAAAGAGGTAACGTTTGCAGATGGCTTGGGCCAACTCCTTTGGCTTCAGCTTTTTTATTGACAGATGAAAGCAGTACACATGACCAAGCTATGGAAAGCTTTAAAAAGTGTCCTCCCTTACCCTGCTTTTTTAACAGTTCCTGTGTTGATAGTTTCTCTCCTTGTCTCTTGCGTGGCTATAGTAGACACCAGTGCTGTTCTTCAGCCTTCCTTGTACCTCTTCTGCATCGAGGAGCTCTGTACCCTCTATCATCCTCTTTTCAGCATACCCTAAAGAGATCAAGGCAGCCCTTCCTGACCCAGGTTTTCAATCTTTTTTTCCTCCCACACAACTCTCTTTTCCAGTGGATTCACTTTGCCAGGTAATGGTTTCCAAAGAATCCCTTCTAAATTTCCAATATTTAACATCAGTTTTTCTAGTCTTGGAAACACTAGGTCCTTGCCAACCCAAAGTTTAGGGATTGATTACACAAGCAGACTAGCTAGCCATTCTGAAGGGACAATAACTCATATGAGCCAAGCAGTGGTGAGCAGTTGGCAAGTGATGAGGAATGACAGGATGATCCTTCCACTTGCAATGCCATAACCGGAAGAGACCGGGAGTGGAAGAGAATCACCTACTTATGGACCATCTGTATGGCACATGTCTGCATCTGAGATGCTCAGGCTGGACTTCTTTTCTGGTCAAGGGACCCTTGAGAGGACCTCTCCAGCCACAGATTAAGGGCCTGATTTATGTTACCATAAAGTTTTTGTCTAAACAGGACAGAACATTTGTGTTCCAAAAGCTTCTTTTTTTCTCATTGGCTATAAAAGGAGCCTAACTAAACTTCAGACTTTCAGACTGAACTGAATCTGTCCAAATATGAGAGCATCCTTTACATTAAGGGTGTATGTAGTTCTGCCTAAGGCACAATCACTTATCATTTGCCCAATGCCCTAGTTAACGGACAAAATCACCAGTAAGGCTCTCCATTAGCAGCCCAGCTGCAACAGAATTGTAGCCCTTTTCTTTCAAGGATGGTTTTAGTACTCAAAACCATAAACCTTCACTCTACAGTTAATTGGCCAGATATGTAATTCCACAGCAGCCCAACCCAACCTTTTCCTCCTTTCCTCTCTGAGTGATCAACTGTTGGCCTTTATGAAGTGATAATAAAAGACCACACAAAGATAATTGCTCATAATCGTCAGGGAGGAACTTTGCCAGCTCCAGGAAGGTCCTCATGATATGTTCTTGTATAGGAACCAAACCAACAGTCCTGTGGAAGATGTTTGACCACCCCAACATGTGGTAAGAATTTGAAGCAAATGGCTGGTGTTGGTTTTGGAAAGTCACTGATTTTTGAAGACTGAAGTTTTGTGTGGTTTTGGGTGGCTTCCCCCCCACTGTTGTGTCCCTCCCCCCCAGCAGCTAAGGATTATCATGACTGCTCTGGGAAAAAAGGAAAGATTTCAAACTCTAATGAGCATTTTATGAACTTTGAATGATCCCAGGGCAGCCATGCTAAAAAGTGCAGGGTGGATACTGACTGGTGTTTTTCTGCAGTGTTGACTTTGAATGAACCAGGCACTTTAATGGTGAAATTACACCAATTTAAATGAAGAAGCTGATAAAATGGTTGCTTAAAGGCAAATTCCTCTTATTCAGCTAAACAGTGGGGATATTTTACACTCATACTGATTTTCAAAAAAGCTCCTTCAAGATAAGCACAAACAAAATCAATCTCATACATCTACGCTACAGGAAATAATTTTTACCTGTAGTTTACAATTTGAGTTAGAGGAGAGGTTAAGCTAATTTTTTTTCTTTTTTTCAAATTCCTGTGATTATATCTATTTTTTGGCAAGCTTGTTGTAGAAGATGGCTGGATATCTCAAGTGTATTGCCTTGTCTATGTGTGCCCTGGGATGGTATTGGTAGATATTTGCAAAATGTTAACTTGCCTGTCTCCCACCCAAGAAAAATGCAATGAGGCTTTCTTAGTTATGGACTCCAACGCTGTTTGCAAACATTTATGCCATTTATTGTGTGAAGGTACCATCCCTACTTTGGTGTTAAGTTTCTCAGCAGTCAAATGTGATTAAGCAGTTTCTGCCCTTTCAGTCCTTTTAGATGTATTAAGCGGCCCATGAAAGACAAAAAGAAGCTGTGCACATTTCACCACAGTTTGAGGGTACCTGCATGCTCTCAGGGGCAATGTATGGGTGGGTGTCCCTGTTACTTCATTTGTTTAATTCTGTGGTCTCTTGAATGCACTGCTCCTTCTGGATTGCCTTTGCCAACTTGGTGTGACTTCAGGGCTCATTTCCACTAGCTGAGGGGCAGAGATGGAAATGGAGAAGGATGGTCTTGAAAGCAGTGTTTTGCTTTCTTACAGCAAAGAGGATCAAGTCTACTGTCGACAAGGGTGAGGACAGAGTACGGGTGACACCAAACTGCTCTGAAGTTTTGGTCTTTGCCTCCCTAATTTGCGCTAGTGTGACTGAGAATATATGGGATTTTAAATTTTACCTTCTCATGTTTATTGCAAACTAAAGAATTATTATTTTAGTCTCTGCTCTCCTCTTACTGCAGTCATCTCTCATTTTCCTGTGAGATGATGTTTGCAGGGAGGCAGAGATCAAGTCAGGGATGCTGCAAGGACCGGAACCAAATTCTTGGCAATGATTTGTATCTCATAAACATGATAATTTCTGTATAGCATCTAGTGCATATTCTGCTTCTTTGGTACATAAAGCACATGGGGAAATAATTGTGGTTGGGTTTTTTTGTATTTATTATTATTTTCCTGCTCTTTCTGCTCCTCTTGATTTGAGCTTTATTTAGTACCAAAGTTTGGGGAAGGGGGGAAAGGGGAGGGCATCCTCCAGAGGCTGCAGAAGGAGGAGAGAAATTTCTTAATATCCCTCACTGAGTTGAGTAGAGATAAGGCTGGCTGAACCCCTGCTGACAGCAGGCTCTGCTTTCTTTCCACAGTCTCCATTGAAGATATTCGGGATGTGAGGTCAGGTCATAAAACAGAAGGTATGGAAAAATATGCCAAGGATGTCCCAGAGTATCGCTGCTTTTCCATCATTTTCAAAGACCAGCGGAAAAACCTGGACCTCATTGCAAGTTCAGAGGATGATGCCAACCACTGGATCTCTGGCCTTGGGAAAATTATAGCCCACAGCAACTCCATGAACCAGAAACAGAAACTCCAACAGTATCCTTTGCTTTATAAAGTGATTAATCACAGACAAAGATGCACTTGTCTTTCTCTGTGGGTGGAGATACTAGACTAACCCCCTTTTTTTCCTGTTGGCCCTGGGCACTGAGTTTTCTCTCACACTGGTTTTGCACCCAAGTAAACTCCCTGGTTTCCAATGCTTTTTCCCTCCTGGTTTACAGTGATACCAGAAAAAATGGATTCAGGCTTAACATAGCTCCTTAAGCAAAGAATCACCTCTTTCAGGGGGCTGCCGGTAAAACAATCATTATTTTTTGTGTTCATCAGGGGTTGCTTTCACTTGTGTTGCAGTAAACTCCACGACAGACACTTCTTGGCAAGGCATAAAAAGCCTGTACTGTTTATCGTGTTTCTCAGTAATACAAGGCGAGGGAACTGATTCTCCTCTTCTGACTGCCAAATTTACTCTGGGGTAGCTCCACTGACTTTAGTGAAAATTACTCCTTGTTTGCCTCAGCATGGGAGGAAGTTTTGCCCTGAAAGAATCTGCAATTGCTGTAGTGGCAATGCAGACATCAGAAAGGAAAAATAGCAGAGCAGGAAAAGAGCGGATTAGTTGTGAAATGGGGAGTGAGCGAGTTACTGGTTGAAATCCTGGCTCTCTGAATTCACAGGGAATTTTCCCCAGGGCTGCATTTCACTCCATAAGTTGCTTTGTGACCACAGGTCTCACATCCATATAAAAAGAGAGAATATCTGTGGGTGCAGTTTTTGATGGATTTTCTGCAGTCCCTGTGTGTCTGATGCCCTGGCCGTGACATATGAACCTGTTGGCTGATTTCACCTTGATTTGACAGAGCCCCAGCAGTCATAAAATATTAAGTTCCTTTAAGCTCCAGAAAGATAGTCATCGAGCGATCAGAAAGGAAACTGGATAGTGCTGTCAGTGAGGGAAGGTGGTGTAAGCTTCATGCCTTGTTCAACATCAAAGTGTCTGTGGAGAGGTGGGGAGATACAAAATCCTTAGCTAAGGGAAATCACAAAGCTGGAGTCTGAGCCTGAGCAGGCACCAGGGAGTCTTGCCCTCAGTGAAGGCTTCACTCCATGTGGATTCCCTGCTGGGTAATAACATACTGATGATAAAGGAGATGGCCCATAAACGATGATCTTTCATCAGGCTTTACTCTTCTGTGGATTCTCTGGAGTCTAATAAGCACAACAATAGTGCTGTTCATTTAAAGGAATCAGGCTCCCTTGGTTCTGATATGCATGGATGCTGTGTTTGTCTCCTGGACTATGAGTGTCTTAGATGGTTTTTCAAGCTCTGGGCTGTAAGGTCATTCCTCAGGAGTGTTACCAGTTGTGTGTCCATGGTGGAAGGGAGCAGTCCCTAGACAAGTTGAAATCTTGAAACTTTGGTGCTATTGGAAATGTTGCACCCTGGCAGTCTTCCTTTTAAATGTGAAGGCTTCCCCCACCCCACAGCGTGTGGGGAAAATCTGGGCTACAGAAAGTTGTCCCTGGAGTGTGTCAAATTGAATATATTGCTGAAAACCTTCCCCGTAAGAAGAGATAAAATTGCTAAGGGGGGAAAAATAACAATGACATTTACAAGGGAAGAAAGCTGTAAATTTCCAGTGTGGAAAAGTGCCTCTCTGTCTTTGGAAAGCAGAATCGAAGTTAAATAGGGTGGGTAGGCAAGCCGTATTTCTGGAAGAGTAATTACTGAGCAGTGCTGGCTTCCAATCTGGGATTGTCTCAGACCATTTAACGTAACCTGGAATTACAGAACAGCATGATTTCTCATTTGAAATTTGATGATGTTTAATTAAAGCCTGGGATTTTAAATTTAGTCTGTCTTCACTGGGTTTGCTTGGCAGCGTGGGCTTACTCGGATCTTCCTTAAACCTCAGAAGTGTTCTCCACATCTGTGAGCACAGAAGAAAAGTCAGTAGATGAGGAAAAGTTTTGGGTCCCCTGCCTGTCCCCACGGCCAGAGAATTGCCTTGCAATGTATCTTTTCCAGCCTCCAAAACCTTGCAAAGCAAGTATGGAATGTGCAAGATTTTGAAAACAAGTATTGAAAGCAAAAATTTTGCTAGTTTCTGATGGGGTTTGTTCAGTTTATAATATGATGGAGTTGCCTGTGGTAGCAAGGGACTTGATTTAGTGTCTTATGTGTGCTTTCCAGTCCTATGTGCCTACAAGGATAAAACTCCCACATGCTTGATGAGTACTTCTGGTGTTCTTGTACATACAGTACTGTTTTATTAAGCCTCTGATTCAACTCTACAAATAAACTGGCAGATTATTTAGCAAATATTGCAGGTATTTGTGCAGGGAAGACTTTAGACCAGAAAATACAAGGGACTTTTCATTTGAGTAGTGTGGCACTGTCTGCTTCGATTCTGGGATTTATGTGTGAGCTTTTATTCGGGTTGGGAAGCACTTACCAGAAGTTTTACAGTGTTTGTGTTCTGAGCACATTCATGGGATATCTGCCAGATAGTTTCAGTCATCTCTCTTTGGTTTCTAATAGAAAGCTGGTAGCCCTGGAGCTGGAAGATCCTTTAAAAACAAGAGGCAGGAAGCAGGCTCTCTCTGGATGTACAGAGGATTGGGAACAGCTCTTTTCTAGTCCACCCAAGTCCAAATAGGTGCGTTAGGTGAAAGGAAGACCCACAACCAGGGCTGCAAAATGCTGTTTGTATCGGAGGAGAAGAATTTCAGTTGAAGTGCTCGATTCATCCAGCTCGGCTAAGCTCTATCTTAAACCTGAGGGGAGCCAGATGCATGGGGAGTTTGGGTGTTTTGGGCACTGGTCACTGCTGCTTGCTGAAACAACAGGCTGAGGCCCCAGTTGTCTGTAGTCTCCTTTTTTTCTCTTTGCTGCTTGCCCTTGGGGGGAGAGGGCCCACTGTGTGCCTGTGCTCTTCATGGGCTCCCTGATTTCCCTCCTGCATTGCTCAGCCTCCCTGGAAGGATTATAACAGGAAAGCACCCTCCTTTCACAGGCAGGACCCGGGCGTGTTCTTTTGCAGATGCATTTACTGCCCGTATATTGCCTTCCAAAGTTGACTATGGGTACGTGCATGACCTCTGGGTGCTCATGATCAGCGGAAATGACTGCAGACTTTTAAAAAACAGGTGTGTTTTTACAGTGGTTAGAGCAAAAAGAGTAGTTTTTACACACAGTTATCCAACTGTGCTACTCATCTCTGGCCGTGACAGACTAGATTTCCTCTTGGCTCTGTAGAGTTGCACGTTATTCCCGCCTGTTATTTTTAGGGAAGGCTGTGAAGGGGAGCTGAGGTGCAGGGGTCAGGTATGAATGGGTGGCACTACTGTTGGCACCGTGTTGACATGCTAAGCAGATGCTCTTTGGGGCACAGCTGGTGGAGGGGGTGTTTACCCTGGGGTGGATGGTCTTGTGCTCCAGCAGAGCATCCTCTGCGCATGGGAGCTTCTTGAGTCAAACTTGATTTTCTGGGAAGAATCAGTCCAAGCCAGACCCTGGTTCAAGGCCCTGGAGTGTCCTTGGGAGCTGAAGAAATGTAGCCTCTCTTTATTTTGGTTTCCATGTCTAAAGTAGGGGAATATTAGTATTACCCGGCTAAGATGGATGCAGTGTGAGGTCATTGCTTAGCACCTGCCAAGATTTTTAAAGACAGAAAGTTCAACTTTCCATGAGACAAACAATACTTACAAACAGTTTACACATATCTCCATAGTCATAGTTCGGAAATATTTGGATGTAGTGGTAGGTGTGGTGAATAATCTGTTTCAGGGTTATGTCTACAGCCCCTAAGCCTGTCAGTTAATGCACTTTTTGGGGGTTATTTTCAAAGGGCTAGTTAAAGTGTTCTGGTACTACATGCCTCAGCTGGTATTTCCTGACATTGAGGTTTACTCTGCTTAACGTCCAGATTAGGCATTTTTTAAAGATCTTTTTTTAGAATGAGTTTCAAGCAATGCTTCCTATGCAAGATGTCGAAGGTTGCATTTGTGGAGATCAAATTGGTACTTTGATAATTTTTCTATTAAAAAATAGGAGATTTTTCTGGATGACCTTTCTTATTTGACAGTAAAGCAAATTAGAGAGAGGCAGTTCCATGATGCAAAAAGCATTATTTTTCTTTTTTGTTTAAAACTGCAAGGTATCTCAACTGTCTAGCATTATTTTCCCAAGAGACTGAAAGAACATGGGAGATCCAGTTCAAATTATCTGGATTCACATTAAAAAGCTCATTTTTATAGTAAACACTCCGGATCCGTAGATATATTGAAGTTATTATAAACCAGACTCTTAGGAACTATTATCACAGTATGATACAGTAATAGACCCTGTGCATTTCATGAGGGGAAGCCAAGACCTACAAAGTTGGGTTTGATTATGCTCACAACAAAGTTCTTAAGACATATAGGTAGAAATCCCTAAAGAAATACAGAAGCTGGAGGTGAGTCAAAAATTAATATTAATGATTCTTTTTGGAGAATTTCTGTTCAGTGTTTACCTTGATATACTGAATATGAGCAAATCTGTAACAGTGAGTTTACCAAGCTCCACTTGGGAGCTTTTCATCCTTCCTCTATCCCTTTTATACATCTGGAGCAGAATGTACTTTCTGTCATAAAAGAGAAATCAGACCGTTTCTGACTGTGGCCAGAAACTCCTACAGGGTAAAGAGAGCTGATCCAGCCTTGGCCAGATGGTGAAAAGCTTCTCCTGGGTCACAGTTGCTTGTATTACAGTGCATTTTGCTTCTGCCAAAGCACCATTTTGCTCTTTCAGAGCAGAAGGTGAGATGATGTAAGCTGTTCAGTGATAGCATGCTGATTTACAGCAGCTGGAGAGGTGGTTCAGAGTCTTCAGAAGAGGATTTCCCCCCCTCCATGGGCAGCAGAAGGGTGGTATTTAGGCTAGGCACTGACCTGTAAAGATTTCCTTACATCATCCCACAGCTGGATTCATACCTGCCTGCGGAAAGCTGATAAAAACAAAGACAACAAGATGAGCTTGAAAGAGCTCAAGAACTTCCTGAAAGAAGTAAACATTGAAGTTGATGACTATCATGCCAAGAAAATTTTCCAGGTAATGAGAGCAAGCAGTAAAGTATTTGCTGTTGGCTGAGGTCAAGGTCTCCCACAGCTTTCAGCTTTGGTTGGAAACTAAGCTAAAGTGAACTCCTAGCATCTTTTATTGTACCCAGGAAGCACTCTTGGGTTTTGGTGCTCAGCAGATCCCCACTAACAACTTAGGTCAGCACAATGCTTTGATGAAGGTGTGTTAAGGTCTTTCTTTACCATTGATGCCTAATTTTGCCAGGATTCAGAGAAGTTGTGATACAAACATAGGTAATGTGAGAAAAAGGGAAAAGCTAAATTCAAGTGTATTTTTGAGTCCCAGTGTTTCAGGAGTTCTGCATCCTATAACCACATGTCAATGCCTCAGTCTGGCTGAAAGTGTTTTTTGCTACAATTATGAACCCAGTTCCTCACCTTCTCAGAGGAGGGGCATGCCAAGTGACAGTTATAAACAAAAAGAAAGCAAATTGGAGGAAAAAACCCACACAGATTCATGATAGATGTGTAACATTGCACCCAAGCCTGAACCAGCCTGGTTGATTTAATAACCCAAAGCATATTTAATCTGGTCAGGGACATACACTTCTAAATTATCAAGATTCGGCTTGCTGGCTGAGTGTATCAGAAGATTAGAAAGGGATGGAAATTTCTCAGTTGTTGAGCTTTTAGTTTCTCTCTATAGAAGCCTTCTTGCTGAGGTGAGATAAAACATCTGGATAATTTCCAGATTCCATCCTGTCTGAAGCAGGATTTGAATTCATGGGCGTGCAGTTTCAGAAATGCTTTTTCTGATCAGCAGTAAACATGTGGGTAGTTTTGGGCACCGGGCACTAGTTCTCCTGCTTCTTCCTGTAAGCAGATAGCAGGAAGGTTGGCAAGATCTCACTAGGACCTTCCCCCAGAAGAGATACAATTTTCCTAATCCTTGCTTTACAGAGGTCTCTCTCTCCCTGGTAACTCTGCAAGAAGTGGGGGAAGGTCATCAGCAGATCTTAAAGAACTTCAGCTTGCAAAATCTTCCAGATGTATTGCCTGCTCTGGCTGGCATATCCTGTGCTTCATTCCCTGCTTAGGAAGACCCTGAAAGAATAGCAATAGGGCTTGGATTCCTCTGAGTTAGATGCCTCCAGTGCAGACTTCTACATTGGAAGTAGTCACCAACACTTACACTTCCTTTGCTGTTTGTGTAGGTCAGGCCAATAATTGAGATTGGGGTGTGATTCACCTCATCCTAAAGGATACATCTCACATTCATCAGCTGAATCACTCCCTACATCTTCAAACATCAAAAACCTGAAAAGATACCCCTTTTTTTTAGAGATGCAGTCTCCTCTTCAATGAAACTCTTGCTATTGCAATAGTTACAAGGGAGCTCTAGGAGTGGAAACTTGATGAAGTTAAATTCCCTTTTTGCTGAAGGACTCCAAGTAATTTCTAAACCTTGATTCAACCCATCTAAATGCAGGCAGCTAGTTAAAGTACCCTCATTAGGCATGTAATTGTTTTAAGTTTCCTGTATAACCACTGGAAAGAGAGGCACTTCGGAGGTTAATTCAGATCCCTTGTGGGCTGAATTGCCTCCAGGAAGAGTCTGTCTTGCTCCGAATGCAATTACATTTTCAGTTTACATACTGCCTGAAGTTAGATGGACTGAGAGACATTACAGCGTATTAAAAGGGTGATCTCTTCTGTCTTAGTGAGTTTTTCTTCATTTAGTCACAGGAAGCATGGGTGATCAAGGATTCAGGAGAGCGCTACAGGGCATGTTCTTACATTATTACTGTTTTTCATCACATAATTCTGTGTCCACATCTAGGTTTTAGACATACTTGAGTAAGACATATGCAATGCAACCAGAAACTGCACGAAGCTCCTCTAATTGCTCACTTTTCAACCTGAATATTCATTCTGGTGCATCAGAAAGGTTCTGACTTTTTCTGGCAGGCCAAGGTTCATTCAGGACTCATGGTTCACGATCCGTAAAAGTGAGGTAAAACACAGTGTTTTGGGTTGAGATCTCCTTTCTGATTTGGAGCTCTTGTAGCCCAAGCAGAAGGAACTCACTTTTAATACTGTGCATCTGATCTGTCCTGGAATATACTTTTACCCAGCAGATTCTGAAGTCAGGACAAGTTGAACTTTTTGCTACCGGTTCAGTTTGTGAAATGCTGTGTGCATCATGATTATTTTGTTTGGGTTTATATGTACACCGTAAACAGATAGTGAAGGACTCTAGTGGAGGATTGGCAGTGGATGAAAGTCCCTCATTGTCATTCATTTGGAGCACTGCCAAAGCCACCATGGTTATCAATGAGATCATTAGCCGAGTTAGGCTGAGATTGGTATGACGACTGGTTAAATTGAGACATATATTTTGGTCATAAAACCTAGGACAATGGCTCTATCTATCATTGGAGATCAAAGGGGGAAAGAAATTTAATTCTTCTAGTTTGAGAAGTTACCATCTGTCAGCTAAGTTGTAGTAACTGATAGCAACTCGTCCGTAACAAGGGTGAAATGAAATGCACAATGGTCTCCTCTGAGTGACCTGGACCACACTTCCCATTCCAAGTTCAGGCCTGAAGAGGAGAAGTTTTTAGGCCAAAGACTTGTCCTGCAGGGGTTTTGGCATCCATGCAAAAAATGATGGTTTTCAAACTTACCTGAAATATGTGAGTGGGCTATGTGTGATTGGGACACCACTGTTAAGGGTCTGTTTGCTTGCTTTAGATATTGAGAAAATCATCATAACAACAAGACATTAACTAGAAGTGAGTTGACTGCTGAAATTTGCAGGGAAAACCACTTGGATGTGATATAATGCTCCCTGCCATAAGTGATTCCTCTGAGATAGGTTCTTGTTTTCCATTGCAGCTTATTTTTCTCAGTCCATATTTAATGCAGAGATTTACATCCCAGAGGTGACTGAAAAATAGTTGTTCACCTCTCCATGAAGAATTCTGCTAGGAACAAACAACAAAAATATTATCAGGATTTGCAATAGAAAGACTGTGATTTCTGATGAAAAATTGAACCAGGAATATTTTAAATAAATAGGAAATATTTGTTGTTGGAAAAGCTGTTGTCCTTCATGGAGATACTAACCTGCCTATCTTAAACTCCTAATCTTTCATGGTCAGTCAAGTCTTTGACTGTCGTGCTCTGTCAAAGCTGTTATCTACTGGAATAGTTCAAACCACAGAGGAACATGGGGGCACGAAGAATGTGAATTGCAGCTCCTTGAGAAGATACCTGCTTTGAAATTTTGTGAAGATTTTATTATTTACTAGGTTTTGGATGAGAATGGAAAATTTCCATGGAAAGAGGATTTTTTTTCATACGTAAATATGTACACATTTAGCAGTTTTTTCAAGTTGGTTTTGATGCCATCTTTGCAACTAGCCCTACTACTATCCTTGACAGTCTCTTGAGGCCTGAGCTCAGACCTGTTAAGGTCAAGGAGAAGGCCTTACTGGATTTTAGGCCACAGTCTCTATCAATAGTTTAAGATGCATCAAGTTAATTGTTTCCCTGTATTCCTCCTACTGTTGAGATCAAGAGTTACATTTCTTTTGAGCCTTGATTTGTACTTAGATTGATGAACTTAGGGTTTGCACAGTACACAGTGCAGTGGAGCTCAAGGCATGCCTGGTGCTTTTCAGCACAGTGATAATATGAGTAAATAGTAATAATTGTAACTGTTATGTGACTGTTGGCCTTGTCAATGAAAACCATTGTCATTGAACAAGTGCTTCTTGTTCACTGGCCAGTAACTGTTTCCAATTATTTTGTGTTCTGCGTTGTGTAGCCCTGGTGCAGATTACGGCTGGCGTATGCCAGAAGGAAAGAAGGTTTTCACTCCTTCTCCCCTCTACGTTTACAGCACTGTGACAAGTCCAAAACAGAGGCTCTGGAGGATGATGAGATAGAGGAATTTTACAAGATACTAACAGAGAGGAAGGAAATAGACAAGATCTTCCAAAAATACTCAGATGCAGAAGGGTTCATGTCCTGCCAGAACCTGGTGAGGTTCCTCTATGAGACGCAGCAAGAAGAAGATGCTGTTGTTGCTGCCCCTGCCTTAATTCAGAGATATGAGCCCAACGAAAGAGGTAGGTTGGAAACCCTAGCTGGTTTGGCTCAAAATCTTGTTTTCTTGATGAACTATGAATTGCTTTGCTGCTGCTTTCTTCTGCGGTCTTGTGTGTCATTTTCTCCTTAGAGCTGCTTCTAAAACACCAGTCTTCTAAGGCAACATTAGCAGCTGTAGAAGAGGAGGCACAGGAGAGCCTGGGAAATATTTCTCTTCAATTTTGGCTTGGTTACAGTGAGCAGCAGGAGAGGGTTTGCTATAGAGTTGGCTAGAGGGTGATGCAATTCCTAAGGGAAAGGCTCTGGTGGCTTATTCAGATGCCAAGACCTCATGTAGCTTTGCAAGGTTAAGGATGTAGCAACATTTCTGTTCTCCAGATGCAGGAATGGAGGCAGATGTTTTTGAATGTGGGCACTTGGAAAGCCATCAGGTGATGAGATCTCTGACTAGAGGGCCAAAAAGGTGGCAGCTGTTCAGGAGAGCAATCACAGAACTGTCTTTCTGCTCAGAAGTTAAGTGAATTGTCAGTCTGGAGCACCTTGGAGACATGTTCAAGGAACGAATGCAGGATCATAGGCTGGTTTTGCACTGTCCTGGTGAAGGATCTGCTGTCCTTCAGGAGAGGGGTGGTGCTTTGCAGATGCCAGACTTGGGATCTAACTCACTTTCTCAAGCTGGTGAGATCTCAGTTTCTCCCCAGAGTTTGGTAATTTTGCATTTACACTTTGCAAATCATGTATTCTTTGGATTGTCTAGACAGGATTTATCTGGCTGTGTTTAGACATCTGAAAGCTTCTCTGTGTTGTCGTGAAGTAAGCTTGAAGTGCTCAAATGGAGATTTTTATACTGCAGATCTCTAGAGACAGGGGAGGTAAGGGCTGTCTTTGACACTTTTAAGGTATTATCAAGGACAATAAGTGTCATAAAAAGCCATGCTTGTGAAGGGGTTTTAAAAGCACTTTCAGGCAGATAAAGCTGTCATCATTGTCTAAACAACATCAGTAACTTTACTATTAGCTGGATGCCTAGGGAGCACGTTTTGCCTTTGTAGAGCAGCAGGCATCATGGTGAAGAGGATGGCACGAGCTGGTGGGGTCAGGTTTTCAGTATGGGGTTTCTATCTATTTGTCTGGCAGCCAAGAGGGGTAACGCCATGACCAAGGATGGTTTCCTGATGTACCTGCTGTCTGATGATGGGAATATATTCAACTCCTCCCACCGTAAAGTTTACCAGGACATGACTCAACCTCTCAGTCACTACTTGGTGTCATCCTCACACAACACCTATCTTATGGAAGACCAGCTCACAGGTCCGAGCAGCACAGAAGCCTATATCAGGTAAAGTATGTGTGTGTGCGTTTATATGTGTGTGAGAGGTTGACCTCTTTCTGACAGAAAACATAGGGTGCCTCTATACCACTAGATGCGAGAGGACCAAGAAGCAATCTCCCACCCCAAGACCAGGTAATGTGGACTGGCCCATGTTCACGTTAGGATGAGCTGTTTCTAAACCAGGCTGGCCCTGCCCTCCCTTTTCATAGCACTTTGACCTGGGTCCCTGCTGGGCCCATGTGGGGTCCACCCGACTGTAAGGTGTATACTTACTACATTTGGGAGTAGTTTAAAATATCCGCCATCATGTGGAGGCTGGATTCCAGCCCTCTAGCATGGCATTTTCAAAGCATGATGCTGAGGGGGTATGTTGTATTCCTCAGAATATGGCTTGAGAGAGTGCAAGGAGCTTACCGTGAGAGCAGATTCCTGGGATAGAGCTGCAGCACTCTTTAGGTACTGGAAGGAGCCAAAATGATGCATACTGTCATGATGTTTACTATCTGGACTGCTTTTGGGGAGTTGCTTCTGGCATGGACTATCCCTAGAGCCATGCTGGGGTTTATTTTGGAGAGACCTAGTTGGATCAGTCTTAAAAAAGGGGTGGGATGTGAGCTAATGAAGCAGTGTGGGTGATTAGGAAACTTATGCCTGGTCCCTCTTTAGCAGCTCAGATACTCCCACAGTGTCCCTGGACAGAAAATCGGGTGTTGCCTAATTCTGCCTTTAACAACTGTCTGATGTCTCATGGTGAGATGTTTGCACTGGCCTTTACTAATTTGCACAACCATCTTACATTACTTCTGCTATAACCAGTACTTTTATTAAGTGAGACAGTATTTCCTTTTAAGCAAGCCAATGACTACTGTTTTTTGTTTATTACTTATCTGATTCTCAGGGAACAATGGCCTTCTTGATTCACAATCTCAAGAGTAGAGAGTGAAATCTGGCACAAATTGCTTTTCAGTAGCTATCTGAATTCCTCTTACAGTATCTTAAAATAACAGAATTATTATGTTTTGGCTATTAAAAAACCCCAAACATCCCATGATTCCAGAACGGGTTGCCCAAAGAATCTGTGGATGCTCCATCCCCGGCAGTGTCCAAGGCCAGACTGGATGGGGCTTGGAGCAACCTGGGCTGGTGGCAGGGGGGTTGGAACTAGATGATCTCTAAGGTCCTTTCCAACCCAAACCATTCTATGGTTCTATGATTCTACAATTCTACACGTCTATGATTCTATGATTCTTATTACGATGAGTTAAATGAGTTGTGTTATCTGAAACATATAGGGAGTTACTGTAGAGACAAAATCGCCTCCTAGACAGTACAAGTTTGTACAGGGAGAACCTACATTTTAAAGTACGTTAAAATGAAAGTATGGGTATGTAGAGGTGGGAGTTGCAGGTGGAAATTCAGTCTGTAGATTCAGTTTGGAAAACTGGCCCTCAGCAGTCTCCCCAGCTATGATGGACCTCCCACAGCTCCCTCCCTGACAGCTCTGAGGATTCATCTCTCATGTCTTGTCAGATCTAGATGAAGTTGCATCGTCAACACTTTGTGATTTGACTTCTAAGGCTGACTGTCTTACTGTCTCTTCCAATGCAGCCACTCTTGATTTTCTCTGCTCTTCGCCATCTTTGGGAAAAGACTTGGGGCACAGTCATGAGTGTCCTTTCTTATCTGACACTTGCTATGTCTTCTTTGGATAACTCTTACCTTGGATTTTCACTACCTCCTTTCTCAGATCCCACTGTGCTTTCCTTGCTCAACCTCTGAGCCCTCCTGATCCCATCCTTTCTCCATCTGCTTTCCTGTTTTTCCAAGCTCCTCTTTTCTCCCTTGCTCCCCTAACTTCCTGTCAGCCTTCCTGTGCATCATGCACACTCATTTTGAGCTGGAGCAGAAGGTTTAGTACCCAACCAGGTCCCTTCTTTGTTTCCAGAGCCCTCACCAAAGGCTGCCGCTGTGTGGAACTGGATTGCTGGGATGGTCCTAACTCAGAGCCCATCATTTATCATGGCTACACTCTCACCTCCAAGATCCTCTTCAGTGATGTCATTAAGGCCATCAAGAACTATGCTTTCAAAGTAAGGATGAGGGACCCTCTAAGATTTCTCATATTGCACAGTCCAAGACTGATCGTAGGTCTCTGCCCTCCCAGCAGAGAGCATAAATAATGAAGACTTCATCTTAGCATTTCTCATGGTACAAGATGTGTCCTTCTGTCTGGGCATCCATGTTCTGCTTTCTGCAGATCCATTCCCAGGAGTTGCTGGACAGGCACCCTATCTGAGGATGAGTTTGGATCTATACCAGCACAGCTGCATCCTGGACCCCACTGCAATGAAAATAATGCCCAATATCTCTAATGTACCTGGTGGGAAATGCAAACAAGCCCGTGATTTGTGTGGCTTTGATGTCTCTGGGTCTGTTCCTAGTTTAGAGGAACCCATATGCATGTGTTTTGGAGGGAGTGATGCGAAGGACTGCTTCTGTTCTGCTTTGAAAGGAATGAGCAGTTCTAGAGTTGAGCAAGCAGCGTTGGGCCAGCAGCCTTTAAAAACCTTGGGTCTGTCCAGACTCACTGGGCTTTCTCCTATTTTCCTTCGGTGCACTTGAGGATTAGTATCAAGTTTCCTTTGGGGTTTTAAAGCAGTGACAACAACAGTGCCTTCAGCACACAAAATGACTAGCAGGGGCTACGGGGAACCAGATCAGGCCTGTGCATGAATGGGAGAAGGATTCAAGTCACCTAAGGATCTGAGCAAACAGTGATTTCAAAGCCTCCCTTCCTAGTCTTTCCTCTGAGGTAGGAAGGTGCTCTGGCCCACAGTGCCAGTGGAGAATGGAGGCACAGGGAGCCTCATCAAAGGGCCCCAGTAAACCTGTGGGAGGCATCCTGACCCAGCCTGGTGCCCTGTCCATTGGAACATCATCTCTGGAAGGCACCAGCAGAGATCTGAGTAGCTACTGCATAGTTAAATTTGTTTCCATTTTAAACAAATGCTCATTTTAGCAGAATGATAGACCCTACTGTTGAAACACTCATTTCCAGACAAAACAGCACTGGGATTTTTATCAATTGCTATAGACTGGTGAAATTGCAGGGTTCACTGATGATGTATGTTGCCGTCTTGTTGTAGACCTCACCGTACCCTGTCATCATCTCCCTGGAGAACCACTGCAGCGTCGATCAGCAGAAGGTCATGGCTCAGCACATGACAACAATCCTGCAGGACATGCTCTTGGTTGCCCCAGTTGATGGAAATAAATCCCAGTTCCCCTCCCCAGAGGTAAGCAAGGCCACTCTAGCACTTTCTGCCTTCTGAGAGTAGAAGAGAGAGGTCTGTCTTACTGGGTGCCAAGTGGTGGATAATATGCCTGAAAACTGGTGGGAACTGCACTTGCTGAGGAACAGAAGTTGTCTGTGGGCAATGGTGGAATAAGACACAGGAGTATCTAGAAGTAGCCTATGCATATCAAGCACAAAATGTCCTGTTGCTCCTTGTTTGTTCTCTAAGCTCTCAGAGGAGACATCCCTACAGGACTGAGGATATTCCTGGTCCATTTACCAAGGCCAGGGAATGTCCTTCATCACATGAGGTGGTTGCTTTTCTGGCTTGTCCAAGAGGAGCTGAATCCCAAGGGTCTGTCTTGTGTCTACCCCCACACCCCAAAGTTGAATATGACCTTCTTCCAGCTAATCCTCTGAAGCACTGTTAGGTTGCTGCACATGCAGGGAAGGTCAGCACCGCAAGGAGTGATTACAAGGTGTCTAAAGTTTTTAATTCAGCAAGATTGGACACTGCCTGATTTCATGGTAGGTGCAATGTTTTGCTCTGTGCTGAGCTCTGTAGCATATGCTCCTCTCCTCCTTTAATGCCTTGGGTGCTCTACTGTGGAGATCCAGGCTGCTGATTAGGAAGTGATGAGGGCTGAAAGCTGTGATTGCTTGCCCCTCAAAACTCAAGGGGAAAACTAGTACAGGTAATCTAAAACTCTATCAAGCATGAAGTGTCCTCCCTCTGAAAACAGCCTGGGGTGGTGTGGGTGGAGATGTCCGTGGAGGACAAGGGGAGGCAGGAGGCTGCATAGAGATGCCCCTTTGATTCCCATGAATCAGGGCAGCTGGGAAGCTGGGAGCTGAGGTTGGGCCCTGCAGGAGGAAAGAGATATAAAGCCCTCAACGGTGGATCATGATTATAAAATCATTAGCTGACAACTAGAAAAAAATGGAAATGGAATCTTGATATGAACAAAGAAAGTTTCCAAAACGTAAATCAAAATGAAACATTCATCTGTTTCCATCCTTCTGGTTTGTTTTCTTTCTTTCTTTTATCTTAAGCACTTTGTAGAAACCGAATTCTGTGTAGATAGCTAAGTTCCCTTTAAATTGCATTTCTTTACTAAAGAAATGATTTGCCAAAAATTGGATGAGCATGCCTAGCTGGAGCTGGAAGGAGTTTGTGAGTGGGATAAAGCTGGCAGTCAGCAGGGGAGAAAGGATAGGAAAACAATCCACGCAAAGTATCTTCTATATTTGTTGTCTCTCTCCCTTTTTCTCTTTTTCCTTTCTGACTTTCCCCTTTTGTTCGGGAGTGTCATGCCTTGCTTGATACAATGCCTAGCACAGAGAGAAGCTGATCTGGTTTGGTCCCTAGGCACCAGTGCAATAAATTAGGATGAATCATAATTTTTAATGCTGCTGCTTCAGCAGGACCTTTGCACTGCCACAGACAAGGTGCCTCCATTTAAGATGTGACTATAAGGGTGACAATACGCCCAGCATGGAGACAGGTCTCTACAGGCTGTTCCCTGAGTTGGAAAAATCAAAATCTTAATTGTCACCTCCTGGCTTCCCGAAGCAGGATCAGGAAGGATGCCGATGGCTTTTCAAAACACTGCCTTGTGACCAGGGAAATGATATGAAGAAAGAAAGGAGAAACACTAGGGAAAGAAATGTGTGATGTGTGTGGCAGGGAATGACCCCAGCTTCCCAAAGATGTTTTTCCCATTCCTGTGCTTGTCTAACCTCCTGCTCTGATTGCCCAGACAGACACATGGCCCCAGCTGGAACAAAACAGCCTAGACCTACCTTAGTGAGTGGATTTGGTCTGATATGCTCCATTGGAAGGAATGATCCATTTAGTTTAAAGGGAGAAAAATTGCCAGTGATAGCAAAACCTATCCTTTTCTCCCTGGTACTTTTCCTCTACCTTCCTGCTGTGTGAACTGGGAGAGTACAAAGGGCTGGACTACTGATTTTTTTGTTGGAAAATACATTGAAGCTGAAACATTAAGGAAAACAATCAAAAATCAAACAAACCAGAAATCTCTTGGAATTTCCCCTTCCTTGTGAAGCTGACATGGGCAAGTCTGGGACAATGTAGTATTTTTTATGTTAGAAAAAGGGTGGGATCTGTCACTGGGAAGAGGGCTGAAAAGGCTGTAAAATAAAAACAGGCGAAGCATTGCTACAGGGTGTGTTGGCAGGGCAGTGTCAGTAATTAAAGGAAGATCGACACAGTTTGGATTCATGCTAACGATTCATACCATAGCCCAGGGCGGGCATCTGATTTATTAGGCTCCCTTCAGGAACAGTGTTGGGCTATGCAGAGCATCTAAGTATCTCCCTCAAGCTGATGTCTTTAGGTCCCAATAGTAATTAAAAGCCTGTAGGATGAAAGGCCAAAAGTCACATAAAAATGCCAGGCAGTGCCAGGGTTGTAGAGAACTGCTGATCCAGTCTCTGTAGCTCATTGCTTGTTGCAGGCCCTTCTGCCCCATCCCTGATCTGCACAGGGGTCTGCTAGGGCCACTTCCCCCTGTCCCTGCATTCCAGCTGGAAATGCTGCAAAAACCCAGCCCTGGAACAAGACAAAACCAGCTGCCAGCACTGCATGTAACTATTCAGCGTATCAGTCATATCTGAAACCCTTCCAAATCTTTGTTCCTGGACTTCCTTGTTTACAATGACAGTGGTTTTGGGCTTAACAGAACTGTCTTGCCAAGTGACCCTTAGGAACATGAACTGGGAGGCCCAGTGCAGTGGCAGGTGTCTCTGCCATCCCACACCTCCACTGTTCCACCAGCTGACCCATCAGTCACATCCGTTGCTGTGTCCCATGCCCCCGTACGACACCACTTTGAACCATGCAGCTCAGGAACCACTTCCAGTATAGCAGTGGTGATGCAGGGCTCAGCACTACTGTTCTGCGTAGCAGTGCCCTGTGCTCACCGCAAGGCAGCAAACCCTTCTAGGTTTGGCTCAGGTAAGTCCAGACTGGGTTCAGTCACGGGTCTCTTAAGCCACCGATGGACCCCAGGAACTGGCAGCCCAGGGGGATTACTTTGGCACTATGCATTTGGCATGAATGTGGCTTCAAATCATTCTGCCTTATGCCTAACTGAACGTCTATGTTGGAAACTTCCAGGTGTGATAAACGTGTGTATGCGGATCTTTTAAAATCCTCTGCTCTTTACAGCTTTGCTCCTTCTGATAAAATCAACAGTGCTTTTGTTTAAGATGATTGCCATGCCCCAAGTCACAGAATCCCAAAGGAAGTAAAGCCATGTCTCAGAACCGTTTCTCTTGCAGAGCTGAACTTGTTAAGCATGCAGTAGAAAAGGTGGGAGAGCAGGGGAGCTCCACTTGCACAGAACTAAGGCAATGTGATTTACAGGGCATGTGAAGAAAGGAGAGGAGAGGAGAGGAAAGGAAGGGAAAAAGGAAAGGATCTATTCCAGCAGTCACTTCACTGTATGTTCACAGTAGAGTCCAGTGTCCTTGTAGCCTTTCCTTAGCTTACACATTTCCCACAGCATTGTCTCTAAAAATGTTTGGCTTTCTGTGGTAGTATCACGTGGCAACAACTTGTATCACTGTGCTGGGAGGCAAGGGGCTGAACCTGGTCCACCCAGGAGCAGCAGACCACATAGCCAAGGACAGAACTGGAAATAATGCTACACCACGTGTCCAGCACCCACACCAGAACAAGCACAGCTGTATTCAACCTTGGACTTGCCACAGGCAGTCAGGATATCTTTATGGCCTACTTGGAGAGTATTTCTTGAGTATTTCAGCTAATGCTGCTTCCTAAGACAAGGGATCTGCTCAACAGAGCTGAACTGATGAGCTGAGTGTCTTTGCCTCAGGCTAGAAACAGTATCATGTGAAGGGGATCCAAGAGATGTGGAAGAAGTACATGTGTGTTTGTGTCTGTATGTATCAGCTCATTCAAAGCCTTGTTGAAAATAAGCTCTTAAATGTAGGACTTTGCTTGCTCGTACCCATATTAAATGAAGGAAGACAATGTTTGGGACTGGCAGCTTCTGCAGGGTGGGTTTAGTGGAATGTAACTGTAGAATAGCATCTTCTGCAGGAAATGGAGGTGAAAATTCTCTGTTTCGGGTTGAATCTCACCCCTTATTGTGGACCAATAAGTTAATGCTTCTCCTCTGGAGTTAGGTGGCACATGGACTGCTCTCCCTTGTAGTCACGGTGGAAGTTAGCTGTACAGGGGATCCTAAAACTCTGCTATGCAACAGGTCTCCAGAAGGGAGCCAGCCTTGGGGATTTCAAGGCCAAAGGGGACCACTATAATTGCCCTATGGAGACTCTTGTACAACACAGTCTGGGCTGACCAGTGTTTCTGTGGCCATGGGGAGCATCTGGAGCATATCCAAGGTTTCCCAGAGTAGCCAGTCTACACAGGATAACAGCAGCACCAAGGACCCACTGCTGGCAGCCCTGGTATGGGATGCAGTGAGGAGGCAAGGTGGAGGCTGTGTTGCTGTGCCTTCACAGCTGGTGTTATTCAGCCATGTAGGATGGTTCATGCCAGAAGTTACACCTCCCACTTGCTGGACAGGCTGTCCTGAACTGGAGAAGCTTAAAAAGGGATAGTAGCCCTACTGGTAATTAAGAATCAAGCAATCTGCCCCAGATACCTTATCCCTAGTTGTCTACTGTTGACCTGTGAGATAAGGCAGTAACACTTCTTATGGAGCATTAGAAAGCAGAGGCAACTAGTATATTATGTAGCAGGATGCTATCTGCAGCCTGTGAAGGACAAGAGGGGCTTCTCTGAGCCCCTTCTTGCTGTCCCCAGTGCAATCCCTCTGGGCTTGTCCATTCAAAGTATGGGCTGGAGCCTAAAGACTCACACGGAACTGGATTTCACCTGCTGCCAGTGAGTGTTGTGGAAGAACAGTGGAGAGCTGGGTGTTGAGGCAGGATGGTGGGAAGAGACATGGAGCAGCAGACTGAAGTGAGACTCAGGATGAGCTGACTCATCTCCCAGCCATGGATGTGAAGAAGCAGATCACAGCTTTGCCTGGAAGAGAGCTGAGGGGCTGGAAGGAAGGAAGATGGGTCTGGGGATGGGGAGGAGGATACTGCTGTGCTTTGACTGCTGCTTTGGGTCTTTTATTTCCAGTAACCAGTACATTCCTTCCAGCTGCCTTTGTGTAGCTTTTGAGTGACAGGGAAAGTGCCCCAATGTAAACAGGTCATTTGTGGTAGCTGAAGAAGAGTTCTCTTGACTGTTGTCTCAGGTGCCAGTGCCAAATTTCAGCTCAAACCAAGCTTCATCCACATCTTTCTTCGCTGGGTGCTGAGGGGTTGGGCTGGTCTCTGTAAAGATGTGATGCAATTTGCTTGTACCCACAAAGTGGGAATGGTGCTCTTCAAAAATGCCTGTGCTGCTTTATAAAAGATCCTTGGTTTTCCACAGCCCTGTCATTTGAGAACGGTGGGGTTTGTTGCCTTTGCTGTTGTAGTGGAAAAGGCAGATAATAGGGTATCTCTGAGAAAGGGGGAACATACTATACAGACTGAGGGGTTGCATTGACTAATTCTGGGATTGCATTTTTCTGGGATAACTAAAACCTTCCAAAGCCAGGAGTACCAAACAGATCCAAGCTGGCAGCAAATCTCCCACTGACTTCACTGAAAGCTATAGGGTCTAGGGAAGGGGTCCTCAAACTATGACCCGTGGGCTGGATACGGCCCCCCAGGGTCCTCAATCTGGCCCCCTGGTATTTACAGACCACCCCTGCCCCCCCCCCCCTGCCGGGGGTTGGGGGGGAAAACCAAGCAGCCGCAGATGACCCTGCCACTT
>JAVJGJ010000047.1:55615313-55633883 GCA_035590215.1 Microhierax caerulescens | reverse complement strand
AGATGACCCTGCCACTTAATCTGCACGCCGGCCCCCTGGTTAAAAAGTTTGAGGACCCCTAGGCTGTAGGGGTGTTCCTGATTTTAAGGCATAACCCACTCACTTAGAGACTGGACCCAGGCAGTCACCCTTCTCAGTACTGCTCCCTGCAGCCAAAATCACTGCTGCCTTGGTTGGGTTCAAAGTCAGCCCTCTCCAGGCTTCAGCCTTCTTCCCAGATCTTGCACAAGATACATCAGTGGTAGGGTGGTCTGTGAGCAAGCATGTGCTGTTGGAGGTTTCCTCCACCTAATAGTTTTATGCGGACTTTGAAAGAGGCTGGAGAGAGTTGATTCAGCACAAGAAACGTGCTCCTGCCATTAGCTCAGATTGGCACACGCTGCTGGTTATGGTTAGTGTTGTACCATGGTAGCAGTCACAGGAGAAACTCCTTTCAGAAGAGGAGCTATCTTTGGGAAGGGTCTGGGAGCACTTCTTAGGCTGTCAGCACCCTAAGATTTCACTTGCCGGATCTCGTACATACAAAACCCCCATGTCCGCTATGCATGGAGCACTGGCCAGAACTTAATGGACCTCTCTCCCCATTGAAATGTCTAGTGAGGGCTGCACTGTTTCAGTCTGTGCACAGATCTGGTACGATTTCACAAGTTGTGTCTGTGTTTATACATTGCAGAGACTGGGGTAAATTAAGTAACAGGGCCCCACAGAGGGGCAGACTTGGCCTTTTTTTGCTAAGCCATGTTCAGTTTTGAAAAAATAGTAGATTTTTCATGCCTCTAACAGCACAATAGTTTAAGTTGTCTAGTTGAGGGGGTGGTCAGCTCTGTATCGGAGGGGAATCAGTGGGCTATCTGGGGTTTTCAAACTTGTGGCTTGCAGTCTCAGAGGCTGGCCAGGGGCAGGAAAGGGCCTTAGTGGAAAAACAGACTTATTTTTACCTGTATCTATAGATAATATCCCATGACTGATGCAACTCTAAAAGGCCCTGGCCTTGGTTACAGCTGAGGGGCTGTTATATCCTTGCTCCTTCAGGGTGGGCCTGAACCTTTTCTACTCACCAGCTGTTTTGTCCACTTTTCCTTGTGCAGCAATTGAAAGGGAAGATCCTTGTGAAAGGCAAGAAGCTGAGTAGGCAGGAGGACCCCACTGGAACAAATGGGAACAACAACTTGGAGGCTGAGGATGTCTCTGATGAAGATGAAGCAGCTGAAATCGAAGATGAATCTGTAAAGACTGAGATACAGCAGAAGGGGAAGGTAAGTAAAAGAAGTAACTGAGTCCCAAAAAGGGGCAGACCTGAAGAGACAGAAAAACTATAAAAAAGATCTTTGCCTATTGCAGAAGGCTCTGAAGTCCTACATCAGGAAATCCTGTTTTGTTAGTCTATCCCACAATTCATGCTGGGAAGCCCCTTTCTAGGTGGGTTTTGTACCATGCCTAAAAAAAACCCGAACAATTTTAATATGCTTTTAATACATTCCCAACTAAATTTTCACTGTGATTTCAGCTACTTATGTGGGAATATTTAAGGGTGAGCTGTTGAAATTGCTGGAGCTAAAGATCCTGGTCCTTGCTCAGCTGTCTCAAGCATCAAGAGAGATCTTGCAGAGCCAACCAAGCGTGAAGGGTGGCTTCTTCCCTTGAAATGAGGCTAGAGGACCCTACAGCTGGGACAGGCCATGTAGCATTTAGGGAAACAGTGGAAGGGCACATGTTCAATCTGCCTCTGATTACCAGAAATCTATTTTTCATGGGACCATCATGACTTTGTTTATTACCAGAGACTGGTGCTTTTCTAGTCATATTTTGGGACATACCTGCACCTTCATTGGGCCCGGTATTGCTGATGCAGAGGAGGGAGGGAGGGAGCAAGTGAAGAGCTACAGATCTATGGGAAAGGGGTGGCTCGATACAAAAGCTATTGGGATGACTGTTTCTGGGAGGAAAAGGCTGGCCTTTATACCGGTGTTATGCTCCCTCATGTGAGGACATTCAATTTTCCAGACTGCAGGTCATTGTGAATGCCAATCCCTTACAGACAAGGTTCACAGGTCATATCCCATTGATGGCAAAGCTGATTGATGTTGCCTCTGGATCTGGTCTGCTTTATACTTCCCTGTGCTGATTTGCTCACTCTGTGAGGGTCTCATTTCTTTCTCTGAACTGTAGTCAATAATGTTTATAATTTTGAAGTGTCTCATTTTCTTTTCTTCCTTCTAATGGGAGCTTAGTGGCTCTCACTTCAGCCTTGCACCAATGAATGTGGCTATGGAGTGGGATGCATCAAAGCATTGTGAGAACTTCCTAGTTCAAGGGAAAAAAAGCCCAAGTCCCGTGGAGGCCAAAGTGTCCCTCCCTTCCCCTTTTTCCCAGGTTTGCATGCTTGGGACCAGACAGTATGGAAAACTCCTTGCTAGGGCTCTGTTGTAAAGTTTGTGAACTGGAGACAGCCATGAATGCTGAAATACAAGTGATCATGCATGCAGAGAGCCACAGAAACGCTACCCTACCAACAAAGAGAGAATCCATCTGGAGAGCATCATGCAACATGGGTGTTGGGATGGCAAAGCATCTGTTGTGTGAAATCCTCTCTTAGCTCACCAATACAGGCTGACTGTGTAGGTTCCTACTGTGTTCGTAGCCCTAATCACTAATGAGTTGTGATAGCCAAGCTTAAATACTTATTCACATAATAATATACAGATAAATGCAGAAGGAGAGATGGGTGAGATGAAATGAAACATTCTTGGTAGTAACACTTGGGAAGTCAGTGATATCATTGGACAGGCCAGGATGGGCCTGAGAGGGAAGTGATGCTCTGAGAGGAGGGATTAGCACTCTCCATACAGGGCAAGGGACATGGCAAGGGCAGCCTGTCCCTTTTCCATCCTCTCTTTGCATAGAGGTGCCACTGAATGTTGATAGCATGCATCCTTTTCATGTGAAGATGGCAGAGAAGAGAAAGCCCAGGGGTCCTAGGGAAAACATGATTATTACTTTTGTGTATGACTGCAGAAACTCTCCACAAATCTCTCCTGCTTTTAGAGTGACACCTTGAAGCTGGCCAAGGAGCTGTCAGACACAGTTGTCTACTGCAAGAGTGTCCATTTCAATGGTTTTGAGGACCCTAGCCATCCTCGGGCTTTCTACGAGATGTCATCGTTCACAGAGAGCAAAGCTCTGAAACTAGCCCAGGAGTCTGGTACGTATGTGCTGCCCCAGCAAAAGGCCATCCTCTATCCCAGTCCCCCATAAAGGGCCAGCCAGTGATGGTTGAGCCTGAGAAAAAGGCATCCTGAAAGACAAGGATTATAATCTCTTTGGTCATGAATGTCACTGAGAAACAGTGGGAATAACTTAATATCATAGAGGCTATCACATAGAAGAGCATTTTATGCAGGTGGTTCACATTTAGCCAGACTCACTAGGCAGAGGGGCAGTATATACAGCAGCATCAAGAAGAGATAAAAGTAGCCCCCATCACTGAAAGGGACATTTTCTTCTTTTTTTCTGTAGCAACCAGTTTTATTCATCACAACATCAGGCACCTGAGCCGGATCTACCCTGCAGGCTGGAGGACAGATTCTTCCAACTACAACCCCATCGATCTCTGGAATGTCGGCTGCCAGATTGGTGAGTGCAACTGGGACATCAAGAGAGGGTCAGCCTGGCTGGGTCACCCATGACCTGGCTAGGAAGGGGCTGCAGTTGACTGGGTCACCCATGACCTGGCTAGGAAGGGGCTGCAATTGAGGTAGATATGCGATCTCAAGCCATTTGCAGACAGTTTCATCGGTCACTGGGAGGGATCAGCTCTTCAGCCAATGCTCAGTGACTTTTCCTAGACCACTTTCTGGCCCACCTCAAAACTGTTAGGAGAGTCTTTCTTGCACATTAATGTGTGCATCCCTGCAATTTCACGGGAAGCAGAGTTATTGCCATTCAACAAAGGAGGGAGCCAGGAGTTATAGTCCATACTGAAAAGTGTCCTGAAATATCTGGCAGAGATGTAAATTAAACTCAACTCTCTTGGACCCTAGAGCAAGGCCATAACCATATAAAGGCCAAGCTGTGGCCTGAGCTGTTCCCTGTAGTCAAAGCAGCACCACATAATACCTAGTCCCAGAGCACTGAGCCCCCTCCCTGATGGTATGTTGTTGTCTCAGACATTTCATGAAAACAAGGGTCCCAGAGCCTGTTAAGTGGATTATGTTGTAGCTCTCATCCAGGAAACCTGGTGCAGTGGTAAGTGGGCAGGGTGGTGATGACATGCTTGGCTCTCTTGGTGATGCTGGATGTTGGAGATGTCCCAGTTGTGCCTGTGTGGCCCAGCCAGACAAGAGAAGCTGCAGATGCAGGACTCCCTGGCCCCAGCTGTGTAGATATGCATGGGCTGGATGTGCCTTGCAGCATATGAACTTGCTGGGTCCTGCAGTCCCATGGGGGCACAGCTAGCCCCCAAGGGCTTGTCTTCCCAGCACTCAGAAGAGTCCCTTCAAGGCAACATCAGGTTCCCCAGGGTACACTAAGGCTAGACCTGAATGCTTTATCTGACCTGAATTCAGTATTTGGGCACCCAAAGTAAGATTTTTCAGAAGCCCTGAGTACCTACAGCTCCCAGTAGAACCAATATACTGGAGTTATTAAAGTCTTGCTTGCAGGTGGAAAAGCAGGGGAGTGATTTAAAATGTTTTTGGCTTTCAAGTATTACAGGGCATGTAGGGCCCAGGACCAGGATAAATTACTGTCTGTCCTAGAGCTGTCTTAAAGTTGCTAAAGAGGTTAGCGTCACCCTTGAGAAATCAGTGGAGTGCTAAGGAGATGCCGCGGTCCGTGTGTGCTCCCGACGTGTATTAGTGAGACTGTTCACAGAGACTGCTTCCAGATTTGACATTAATGCTTTTAAAAAGATAGTGGCAAATTGGCAATAATACAAGAAATCTGCCTGGTGTTAGGACACCAGTGAGGCTTGATCTCTTTTGGGCAGAAGACAATGAAGAGATGATTTGATCACAGCTTCTGTGCTCCCACATGAGGAGTTCAGGCAGTGAGGAGCTCTCTAGTCTAACCAACAGAGGCGTCAGCGCCCCTCAGGATGGCAAATGAAAACAGGCATATCTGGGCTGGAAGGGAGGTTTTATAATGAGGGTAAGTAGCCAGAGAAACGATCTGAGAAGGATTTGCTGTCTTCACTGCAGGAGATAACTCCTTCAGTGTAGAAATGAATAGGTTTATCTAAAAGATGCAATTTTCAATCAGGTGACATAAATTCAATGCAGGACACTTTTTGATCCTGTAGAAGGCAGGGTGACAAATGGGATGGCTGTAATGGCTCTTCCTGTCTCTAACATCTCTGAATGCAAGAAATCCTTCGGGGAAGCAGGCTGTGAGAGTTTTATCGCTGCTCTTTGAAGCATGGAAAACCAATGTTTATGTCCATGAAGTGCAATTTCATGTGAACAGAATTAGTATAAAAAGATTCCTATTGATTTATCTAAAAGTGACTGAATTTATTTATTTATGTTGCAGTTGCCCTAAATTTCCAGACAGCAGGCACAGAAATGGATGTCTACCAGGGTCGGTTCCAGGACAATGGGTTTTCTGGGTATGTCTTAAAGCCGGAATTCCTTCGGGATGAACAAACCAAATTCAATCCAAAATCCATCACAGAAGGAACATGGGGGACAAAGAAGAAGCTTCTGCTTAAAGTAAGAACAGAAGTCAGAAAATGTCTCAGTAGCATCCACCTTCAGGGGGGGCGTGTAGGTTGTACCTTCTCCTGGTCCCACCTAGGTGATGTTTTCTTACCCCTACTCATTTCCCACCGCTGGGGTCTCTGCTTCAGCCCTGCATGGGCTCTCATCCTCCAGGGACGTACTCACATGTTTAACGCTTGGCAACAGGAGAGGTTAATGACAACATTCACTGTCCTTACAGAAACATACAGGCAGACATACAGTCAGCAGTCAGCACTGTTGTTTCCAGGTATCTCCCGATCACTGTGGGGACAGTTAGAAAAGTTGCCTGTCCCCTAGCCAGCTGGCTGGGCTGGAGCAATGTTTGTTACGTGCTTTGACTCATGACAGCTTCTTCTGAAGGATGTCACAACACTGGCTCTGAAAGACCAGCATTAGCTTGTCACAGCAAGTCCTGCACTCCTGGAGGAGAGGGAAATATGCCAGGGAGCCCTCTTTCCTAATGATGGTCCTGACCTCTTCCTCTTTTCCTTCACAGATCATCTCTGGTCAGCAGCTGCCCAAGGTGAACAGAAGCAAAAATTCCATTGTTGATCCTAAGGTAACGGTAGAGATCCATGGCGTCCAACAGGATAACAACAAGAAGCAGACCAAAGTGATTGAAAACAATGGTAAGGGCTTTTCATCCACACTGCTGCTTCCATGGGACAGTAACCCTTTCATTCCATGTAGCAGAGTGTTTATTGCCAAGGCTGCTGCCCTGTGGCCTGACCTGCCCAGGTGCACCCAAACCTACCCACACTAAGCAGATACGTGAGGTCCTGTTGGCCTACTTCAGTGCAGGGACCCTGGTTATAGACTGCTGGTGCCATCAACTAGCCCCACACATTGATATCCCTATGGAGAATTGTTTTCAGGGGATCTTTCCTCTCTTCTCTCTCCAAGATGTTTGGAGACAGACATTCCCTGCAAAACAACATCCGCCACATGAGTTGTTTTGAGGTTGGCTGCCAGATTTGCAGAGCTAGAGCTTTGGAAGTGCTCTTTGCCTTCATGCAGTTGGACCTGACCTGGGATGGACTGGTCCCCACCAAGATCTCCCTAAAAAAGGCTTCTTGTGAGGCTGATTTTATCCTGAAAGTGTCAAAACCTTAAAAAAATAATTGAGGTTGCAAGGGACTTCGGGAAGTGTCTGTTAAGCCCCTGCCTAAAGCAGGGCCATACTCAACTCAAGTTGCTCAGGGTATTGCCCAGATGAATTTTGAAGATGGAGATTCCCCAGGCTCTTTCAAGTGATCCAGTCTTTGACTGACCTTATGACGAAATAAGATATCTCTATTCTAAATCAGAAGTTCTCCTGTTGCCGTTTGTGGTCTTTATGCATCGAGCTCTTGCTGTGCACCTGTAAGAAGAGCCTGGCTCTGTCTTCTCTATAAGGAGGTCATGGAGGATAGCAGTAATAATCCCCTTATCCTTCTCCAGGTTGAATAATTCAACTTCTCTCAGCCTCCTCTCATATATAACATAATCTGTGCAGGAGAACATTTCCCGTACCTCGGAGCCTCCTCGCAAGGCAGGGACGCTGCATCTGCTCATCCTCTTGGCCACAGTGGCACTGGTGGTAGATTAATGCACATCACAGCACTGTTACAGGTGAAGGGTGAAAGCCCTAAGCCCCTGCCTCCAAAGAGCCGGGCTCAAGCCTTACCCAGCACTGACCTCAGAGATCAGACAGATGTTTCACATCCCTGTGGACCATTTCTCATCGGCCAAACGTGGCTGTGATTCCCCTCTGTGCAGTGAGGGTTTGAATAGTGTGGCCTTCAGAGTTTGCAGAGGGTATGTTCAGCCCTTCCTCCTATGGGAGTAACGAGACAGTAGGAGTCTGAGAAATCCATCTTCACCCTCCCGCTGACAAACACACAGGCATGTCTGTACACACACACACATCCCCACCCCCCACCCCCACCCCCTTTTTTATGTGGAGTAAGAGCCAAGCACTAGAAAGCCAATGCATATTTTCCTCCCTGCCAACAGTGTTTCCCTTTTCCTCTTTCCTGCTTGAGTAAATCTGGCCTAGTTCCTAAAGCTCACAGCCATTTCCATCACCTACAATAATTTTTATAATGTCTGGAGTCAAAGCTGTGTAGGCAACATTGTAGCCCTGCCAGGCCTGTCCCTCAGGGCTGCTTAGCACACCCAGCCCCACGGAGTGGTACTGGAGTGATACTGGAGGCATGCTGGAGTTGAAGAGTGTTGTCCAGTAGAAAGTGAATCAAACAGTGAAAACATCACTGTTGGAAAGGGGCAGCTGCAGGGAGAGGGTTGCGTTTCATGGGCTGAGGTTTCGGATATGTGACCATGCTTCAGCAGCTCACCTGGTTTGATATTTTATGGTTGGACTCAATGATCTGAAGTGTCTTTTCCAACCTAAATGATTCTATGACCTGTGTTGGTGGGACTGAAGGCTGTGGGCACAGATCAGGTCACAGTGGTGCAGCCATGGAGCTAGAGAGGCTGTGGGAACCTGCTGGCTCAGCAGCTCTGATCGTCTCGCTGTGGCTCTGAAATGAGTTGAAAATCCCCCCCCGAAATGTGAAACCTGCTGTCCCAGGGCTGATGACTTTCCCTCAGCTTTCATGATTTGCTCCTGTGGACTCAATAACACTGGGTTGTTTTTTTTTCCCGAAGATGGAGGTCAGGAGCAGATGTATGTTATCTGAACAGGCCAGTTGATTTAATCCTGTGAAAGTCCAAATAAAGTGCACCAGCCCAGCACAGGTATTCTGCTGCAGCACTGTCCACAGGCCTATCTCAGCACCTTCAGGGTCAGCTGAAAGATCCCTGCCTTTTCCAGAATCATCCACAAACCCTCCAGGACCGACAGGCTTCAGCTGATATTTTGTTGTCCTTGGGCATTTGCTCTGCACAGGCTGGGCCAAGGGCAGCAGGATTCCCAACAGGATGTGCTCTCCTCCTGTGTGTTTCTGGGGAGTGGTTTATTGACACTGCAGAGAGCACCTGCATGACCTGGAGAGTGAGCACTGAGCTTGCTCTTCATCTCTCATCTGATGTGACAGTCTCAGTTTTGTTTGCTTTCTGAGTCCAGACCACAAGATCCTTATCTGTAACAGAAATGAGGCTAATCTGGCTGTCTCAGACACTGCCCTTATACGGAGAGACATAAAACATTTTGTCCACAGACTTGATGTTGTTTTTTTGTAATCAGACACTCCTCATTAACCTTTCTTACAGACAGGGAAACTGAGGCACAGAGTGGTGACAGATGGGTGTACCTTGAGCACTCAGTGAGGCTTAAGGTGCCAGAAGGCTGTCACAACACAAAGGCACAGCTCTCCTCTCTGCTTTCCCCTGGTTTAGGGCTGTAAAAATTTGCAGCTGGTGCAATAGCAACCAAAGCCGTCCATGTATCAGCCAGCAAGATCCTGTGGAGCAGAGCTGAGCTCGCTTCCCTCCTGCTCCTCACTGCCTTCTGGGGCCATGGTGCTGAGGTCTGAGCGGCCTGAGCTGAAGGATTTGTTAACACCAGGTAGAAAATCAGTATCAGAGCTGGGAACAATGGTCTCGGCACCTCCTAAGACCTTTGTCCTGGGTCAGTTTAGGTTGTCAGTCAGGCAAAGTTTCCATCCATTTGCAAGCACCTCTGACCTCCATCCTCGCTTGTGAGCATCTCTCCCTTCCTTCCTTGACTGTGAGCAGCTCTGACCTCCATCCTTGCCTCTGTTGCCCAGGTTTTAACCCAAAATGGGATGAAGAGTTTACATTTGATGTAGAGATCCCTGCACTTGCCCTGGTCCGGTTTGTGGTGGAAGACTTTGACATGTCGACCAAGAATGACTTCATCGGGCAGTACACCCTTCCCTTCACTAGCCTGAAGCAAGGTAAGGCCCTGCTCCCTGTTCATCACAACCACTGAGCCCTTGGCGGAGCTCCAGTGTCCTAGATGAGTTGGTGCAGATCCGTCACACCTCGAGTCAGAACAGGTCCTCTCTCTAGGGTATGAGCAAGGTGGTAAATGGTTTACTGGGGAGCTGTTAATACTGTCTCTGGGGAAGAGATCCCCTTGTCACCAATGGCCTTGGGCACAATGTCACCAATGCTCAAAGCCATGCCTCTCAGACCTACCTGTTCTCTGGGGTACTGGGAGCGAAATGCTCTGAGGCAAGGAGATGTTTTTGCAGGGTCTTGGCAAATGCTAGCAAATACTTTTCCAGCTGGACTAAAAGCCACTTTCCATCTGTGTCTCTGCTTCCAGGGTACCGCCACATCCATCTTCTAACCAAGAATGGAGACCCATACTCCTCCTCCACCCTCTTTGTGTACATCAATATCCAGGACTGTGATTAGCAGCTCAGCTCTTTCAGGGCACAGTGAACTTCGTTACAGACTTAGAAGGAATTCAGCATGTGAAGTTTGCCAATGTCAGGGTCCTGTCAAATCCCCAGTGCCTTCTCTGGAGCAGCACACGGTGTTCCAGAGGACCCCGGTGTGAAATAGTCATCGACCCTCTCCCTTCTGCATGCTGGAAGCATCCTAATGCTGCTGTTGAGATTAACCCTTTTGTACCAGTTCGACCAATCCAGCTGTGTTTTTAGTTCACTTTATTTAGTGTGATTTTTTAATTTTGCTTTTAGAGAGAGGATAGGGATTCCTTTTTAGCAAAGTACAGCTCTTGGGTTGGGTTCGGTCAGACATCTGGACAAAACACCCAACATCTGTGCAAGAAAAAAATCCACCCCACCACTGAAATCAGTGGCCAGATGCCAGGTGACTTTTTGTAACTTCAGATGTCAGCCATCTTTCGCTGTATGAAGTCTTAAACTGGGGACACAATTCTCCTCTTTTCTGTAGCAGATTAAAAAAGAAAGCTGCACTACAAAGGCCCATGTTATATAACTCAACTTTCCTTTTGTATGATAATAAAAAATACATGAACACTTCTCCGCCTGCGTGCCTGGCTCTCAGCCAGGTTGCTTGGTGTTCAAAGCCTGGCTCTCGTCCTGTGGAAGGAGAAAGAAGCTGCCGAACGGCAGATTTCCCTCTAACCCAAAGTGAAACTCACTCAACGGGACCTCAGAGAATGCCTTTTGCCTGTGACAGTGGAAATACGCTCAGCTGATAGCGGGGCTTATTTTTAATGCGGTAGAACTTTCTTTTTTTGTGTGTGTTTTTGTAGAAGAAACGTCACTTTTTTTTTAACACAGAGGAAGTGGCAGTAGAAACTGTCGTAAATGTTAGCCTGGTCCCAGCTGCGCTGTCGAGGTAACCTAGCACAAACAGGCAGGAGTGTTCAGCAACACAATATTTATGGCAACAAGTGATTTTTCTTCATGTACAACTACAGAGTTAAGGGAATATTGTTGAAATAAAATAATATATATTTTGAAATGCCAACTATATTACTAACAATATGTTAGACTATTAAAAGTAAAAAATAATCTGGAGACATCCAATTACTTGCCGCTATTCGCCTTTCTTACTTGAATGCAACAAAGATGAAGTTGGAGATAGACCTGCTTAATTTCTTAAGGCTATCAGTCTTCCTGGGGTTTTTCATGCCTGGTGGTGGGGAGGATGAGCTGTTACCAAAGAGGCCAATATCCCTTTAAACATGTTCCAGTCAAATCACTCCCCCACCTCTTTTTGAGTCCAAAATAGCCTGGATTTAGTGAGCCTTGGGGCCACTGCAAAACTGGGCGTCATTCAGTCCTACCTGGAGTTTGTTGTGCTGCAGTAAGCGTTGCTGGGCACACCGATTTTTCCTCTTCACTACAGTATTGTGTGATGTTATAAGCTGTTACCAGATTAAATGTGAATTATATCCACAACTCCAAGGCTCATATTGAATTAACAACCAGCGGTTGCAAGACTTCAAGAGTGGCAGAGGCCACCGAGGCGGAACAGGGTGTCCTGCAGTGACATGGGCTCGCTCTCAGCTCACCTCTGGGATGGAGCACGTTGTAGCAGGGGATGCATTTGAAGGTGAAGGCTGGGGCATCCTTGACTCCAACTCAGAGACAGCCTACGTTCGGTCCCTGCTCCCTGGATGCTCTGAGCATTTTGTTTTAAGGAGACATGGGGTAAAACACATGAACAAAGGATACCCAGGTCTGCCCTGTACCATGCAGGGAGCTTGCACCATGCGGCCTCAGAGTGGGCAGATCAGGGGCATTCCTGCCCCCTCGTGTCAGTACCAGCTCTTGTGGGGCGAGTCAGATCAGCCCCCTGAGCTGGCTGAGAACAAATTATTTGCATTTTTGGTGTTGCAGGACTGGATTTTGGTTAGATTATCGAGCTAAACCAGCCCTTACCTGCCTGTGGTGGCCAGTACTGAAGAAGTGGGGAATAGGGAGTGGGGAGAGATGTGGGGGAGGACCACACTATCCAGGGCCAGGGTGGGCTTAGATGGACTGCATAGAGAGGCCAAGGTTTCCTCTGCCTGTTGTGCACTTAAAGGTAGGCAAGATCTGCAGGAAAAGAGAACATCCCTCATCAGGTGGGCACAGTTGGGGGAAAAACTACTGGAGCCAGGTGGGAAAGTAATTGAGGTGGAGGTGGGATGGACCAGAGCATGATGGACAATGCTGCGAGGTCCACAGAGAAAGGGACACGGTCCATGCCGTTGTCAAGGGACCTCATCATCAGATTAGGACACTCAGGACCCCCACTCCAGGGAAGAGCTCTGGTGAGAGGAGCAGCAGAAGTGGGACATGGCCCACCAGACACCACAGCGTGAAAGGGATGATGTGCGTGAGAATCTTTCCTTTAGAAATCAGAGGCAGAGAGTATAAACAGTTCTGCCCATGAGGAGAGAAGAGCAGCAGCCGTTTCCAAGAGGCCCAGATACCCAAAGGATCTATTATCTGTAAAATCCCATGCTGGTTCCAAGCCCTGGCAGGAGCACTCATGTGTTGCTGGGCATCACGGCAACAGGAATTAAAGTGATTTGTAGCAAACCAGCCTAATCTCCCTAATCCGACTATATTTCCGCTGGTCTCCATTTGATCACGTGGTGCTCGTTGGGCCCACAGTCGGGGCTGGTAGGTGGCATTCCTGCCTTTTATTAAGGTGCACAAGCAATTCCTTAACTTGGGAGCTGGCAGGAGCATGCTGCAGCAGGGCAATGCAAATACTGTTGCTTCCAGCAGTGGCAATAGAAGCTGAAACAGGGAAAACTGTGCCCTGATTGTATTCAGTGTGAACACAACAGGAGCAATCACGTGGGTAATTCAGCTGATTTGTGCCTTTGCTTGACTCTTACCTTATTCTGCACGGGGAGGTTGCAGTGGGTTTTGGGCTGGACCCTCAAGCAGAAATGGGATGCAGTGGTGGCAGAAGCACGGAGGTAACGATGGCATTGTGGCTTATTTGAAGTAACTACTAATTCTGAAACACAAAGATCTGTCCAGAAGCCCCTGTCACTTGGAGGCCTCTACCTCCAGCCCAGCCAGATGGTGACACTTCAGCTCTACTGCATGGTCCTGGGTGTTGAGTGAGAGCCCGTAGCTCCTCAACCAAGGAAGATGCAGCTCTTCAGCTCCAAGCCCACATCCCTGCAGCAGTGGTGGGCAGCCAGCCCAACTGCTGCACAGCCAAGTAGTCCTGTTCAAGGGCAACGGGAGGCTTCAGGAGCGGGGTGTGTGGGTATGGGGACAGAAATGGTCCTGCCTATGTCGTGTTTGGGAACAGAAGGGGCCCCATCTCCTCGGTTTGTTCTTTTCTTAAAAAAAAAATAAAAATCCCCAATTCCATTAAAGACCAGGTGTTTGAAGGACTGGTGGCCCTGCAGAGCTTTGATCTACTGCCATCCTACCCCATCCTACCCCACACGCTGATCAAGGACACTTACAGTGCTGATGCTGGCTGTTTATTTGAAATCACTGATCAGGTGGGAAATGGAGTAAAGCTGCAAAACCACATCTTAAACATATGTACTTCTTCCTTTAGTTTACAGTTGTACCCCTTAAACACTGCTCACATTTCCCCCTGCCCTCCCTCCCCAGTCAGACTGAGCTCCCGGTGTGGGATGAGCGCTCTCAGCCCCACGGACATCACAGGGATGGAGCTCTGGTAAAACCTTCATTTGGGACACGCTCTGCCTCAGGTCATTCCCAAATCTCTCCTGGCTTCCCCAGTCCTCTGGTCTGTGGGCAGGTGGACTCTTACGTTCACCCGGTCGTGCTCAGGGTGGCCAGGTGAGATTAGAGATGCTGTCTGAATAATAAAAAAATAGAGTCTTCTCTAGCAGTCAAAATCAACACCTGTGTCTAGCCCTCGGGCTCATCACTCCCTTGAAACAGATCAGCTAATAAATATATTCTTAACAAGTGGGTTTTTTTCCAGGCCAGGTTCTCAATTGTTTTACCTGCTCTGGGCTATGCATGTGCTACAACTGATTCTTGCTGTTCTTTGGTGAGTAGTTTTTCCGCAAGGTGAGAAGCGGCAGAACTACCTGATGTCACTCCATGTGCTATCCCATCACACATCTGGCTAGTCCATCACCTTTTCTTGACCTCAAGGCTCCCCCTCTGTCCTTCTAGGGCTTCCCCGTCCTCTCTCTACCCAGAATTTACATAGCAGTTGCAAGTAGCCCTTGTCTTACCCAATTTTAGACTTCTACAAATGAAGAAAGATCATGACCTTGTGCACGTGGCAATTTGCAAAAGGGAGAGGAAAGAAGAGGCTAAAATTCAGTTGTGTGACACATACATGTCTTCATGGCTATCAGCAATAAAGTGGCAAAAAGAGGCAAAAACATCCTGCAAAGTCATTCCTGCAAAAAAAGGTTTTGCCTCCTTAGGTTCAGGGTTTGCAGGGAGAAAGGAGCCATCTCCTGAGCAGTGGCTGCTGGAATAACTGCGTCGGATCTGGGCCTGACTGAGATGTCGGAGTGGGTTCATTGAGCAAGTGTCTGCACTTCTTCCCTGCAGCTCCTAGGAGAGCGAGGGTTGGTCCCGGAGTCCCGATGGCCCCTGCGGTCTCAGAAGAGTCCACACTGCTTCTTCTCGTTCTGCTGCTTCCATTTGGGCATCTGGTAGAACTCGTCTTTGGACTTCCCAAAGATATCGTGGAAATCAGCATCAGAGAGGTAGTACTGCAGCGGGAGAGAGCAAGGAGAGGTCAGCTTTGGCTTTTGCAGAGGCTGGGACATCTCCATCGGCTGCATCCCTTCCTCACTGTGCCAGTGCTGAGCCCTGACTCCAGGCCAACAGCTCCTGTCCTCCTGTCCAGCTGCCTGTCCTCATGGGGGGAGGTCCCAGAAACCATTCCTCATCCCACTTCCCAAAGCACCAGGGCAATAAAAGCCCACCAGCCCAAAGCAATGCTCGCTTTGAGGGGTTAGCACGCTCTGGCTGGAATGACTGGTCCCTGCTAAACATGCTGAGGCCAGGACAAATCATGGTGCATTGATGAAGCTTGACTGGTTTCTTAGGTAGTGATTCACTGTGAAAGCATCTTCCCCTCGCTCAGTTACCTCCCCCCCCTTTCATTTCATATGAAATATGAAATTTCAGTTTTCATATGAAAATGAAAAATTTTCATATTCCACTGAAAATGTTCACTCCTATTCCTGGAAAGAAAGAAAGTTTTGTAGATAGCGGGCTCGTCAGTGGTACTGGGAAAGACCCTGTGGGAGAGGAAGGCTGAGTTTTCACCATCATTTTGGGTAGAAGAAAGCTCCTCTGCAGAGCCCAGCTGAAGTACAGCCATCAGCACGTGGGCATCGCCGCGGGGCAGGGCTGCTGGCCCGGCTGTGGATCAGCTCCCTGGCTGCGGGTATCGGCCTTTGCCAGGGGCGCTGTTGGGGCAAGACACTGCTCAAATGTGGGTTGTAGAGAGTAGAGGGGCTCAGCCCCCATGTCCCTCCCATCAGCTTGCTTGGGCTCAGCTACTGGTGTTGCCAGAATCCTTGGGCTGGTCACAGTATGAGATGTAGCATTCCTCCCTGTCCCTGGATGGGATTTGCTGAAATGCAAGCTTACCGACAACCCCCCTCCACCAAACAAACAAAAACCCAAAACAAGCAAGCAAGCTCCTCTAGAAAGGTGGTTCACATGAAAACAAACCCCACAGCCCAAGCAAAATGCAAATCCTGGCTTCATTCTCATCTGCGTCACCTTGTGTCACAGGAACTGTGCTTTTGATTCTCTGTCCCTCCAAGGAGAGACGTTGTGTGGCAGGATAAAACAACTCTACCGGAAGAATTTTTTTTTTTAAATGACTATTTTAAATTCATTTTCCTGCCATAAAAAAAAAAAGAAATATTTCAACTAGGGTTAAACTACCACAATTTCCTCTCATGTGAAGCTCCTGCTTTTTGATGAGACCTACGTGTCCAGCTGTATCTCCCTGAGCCTCAAGCAGGACTTAATAAAGTACTAGTGCACTTAGGCAATGACTGTGTTCCAGTTAAGCTACAAAGGCATCAAACCAGCAATGCTGTCACCTCTTTTTTAGTGGGATCCACGCCTTCTGGAAGTTCATCCACCGTCTTGTTCATCAGCACCTCTCGGGAGTAAGTTCCTTCACCGTTGGGCACCAGGGAAGGGCTGTTGTTGCTGTTGTAGTTGCTGCTGTTGCTGTAGCTGTTGCTCTCGCTGTGGTTGTAGTGGGATTTATAATCTGGGGAAGCACTTGCTGTACTTGAACCAGCCAAGCTGGTCATGCTGAGGGTCCTCTGGTTCAGGCTGATGTTGTTAAGGTCCTGTCAAATGGAGGAAAACATGTCAAGACAAGAAGCTCTGGCAGAGCAAGTTGGGGGTTATCCCAGGATCTTTCTCTCTGATGGGGCCCCTGTTTCTGGCTGTTTCTGGCACAGACCATCTGTCAGACTGTTGCTTCAAAGTTGCAAGGAGAAAGTCTGAGCTAAACCACCAGTCCCACACCTCCATCAGTGCTGCATCTTGATGTTAGGACCACTAAAAGCACAGCGCTGATGAGAGCCCTTAGAAATAACTGAAAATACTTACAGTCGTCTCATTCTTCTCAAGATAACAGCAGGGGAAGGTACATGTGGGAGGACAGAAGGTGTGATTAGATATCTACCATGTCTAAAAGTTCTGTGTTACCTGCATACCCCTCCCTGATATGCCATTTCTCCTTGCTCAAAGCCCCTGACACTTGCTTCCAGCCTTCCTCCAGCCCCTGGCCAGGGCAGAACCGATCCCACGTGATGGTTACGTTCGGGTCTGTTGGGACCTTGTTTTCTCTATGCTTTGTAGGATCCCTCACTGCGCTGTGCCCTTCTTGGCCAGAAGCCCCTTGGTGGGGGTCTCTAGGGCCCCCCACTGCACAATGCTCACACAACACTGAACTGCACCCCCCATAGCTGCGCACGCTTTGGTTTGCGTGTGTAGTTTGGGAAGCAGCTGGCTGACCTCCTGCTCGCAGATGCCTCTGCACAAGGCTGGAAAAGGCCCAGGAGATCGGGGGGCATTTAGGGGTTATTAATCCCATCTCCCTCTGCTTTGCGCAGAGGAGCGCAGCAGCCTGACCCTGACAGCCTGAGGTCCCCTTGTCATGCCCTCTCCTTCGTGCAAACCGGTGTGTGTGTGGGGGGGGGGATGCAGGGGAGTCGTAACTCAGGGGTTTCCCACCTGTATGGTGGAGGAGCAACTCACCACTTTGATCTCGGATATAGCCGACACGTCTCCTAAGCTGTTCTTCATCTCCTCATAGGACTTGCCATCCTAAAGGTAAAGAGAGTTGTAAGAAGCATGGGCTGCCTTTAATTAGCACATGCTCTTGTTCTCCAACGAGATCAGGAGATCTTATGAATTTTAAAGCCCAGTGGTGTCCATTGAGGTGGCAGCTGGTGCCTCCTGCAAACGCCAGCTCCTGGAATCAGGAGACTGTGCCAGAATCTGAGCTTTCACTGGAAAACAAAGAAACAAATGGACTTTTGCCAGTCTGTGAAAACAGAAAGTTTAAAGACTTCAGAGAGCAGAAGGCAAATGAAGAGAAATCTTATTTGCTGCTGGATTTAAATCTTCTAAATTTGAAGTGAATCTTGCAATGCATGAAAATTTTGGGATAAAATAACATTCCTTTTTTTCCCTTCCCTGACTCATTTAGCTAAAGCAACAGATTTTTTCATAGCCTCAGCCCCTGACTTCTTTTAATTTGGTGCCATGCCTTACCAGCTACCTCTTCTTTCCTGAAAATAGGAATACGCTAGATACATTGGCAAAGCTCACGACTGTGATTTCCTAAGCAGCCAGGAGATGTCAGTTCTTAACAGTATCATCCAACAAAGTTCCCCGACAAGAACAAACAACATAAACACATGGACTGCAGAGCAAACAGATTTAGACCCAAAACTGAGCAATGAACACACACACCAGATGTTTCTGGGATGTCAACAGTTTGGATTGCTTCTCTGCAGTTGCTGAAGCTGCCTACAGGGGATTATTTTTAGAGACACATATTTTATGAGCTGTATCCTTGTTTTTCAGCAGTTCCTCAGAAAAAAAATCAGGTTTTGACCTTTGTTCTAAGCATCAACATTGTTTTAAGGGTCATTGCTCTGGGAGTTGCTGTCTTACCTGTCCAAAGCCTGCTGTCAAGACAGGCTCTGTACCACCACACCAGCTGTAAAAAAAGATGATGCAAACCCAGCTACAAGAAATAAAATACCTCTGTATGAGTTTTCCTGCAGTGTGAAGTCCCCTGGAGACCTTCACACTGTTGTCCCAACTGTCCCACCCGCAGGCTTCAGCGTGGGACTTCACTCACAGCCCTTTGGGCAACTAGAAGATGGGATGGCTTGTGAACTGGCTGAGCACCAACATTCATAGAAAAATACAACCCAGGAGAGAGAACGGACAATCAGTGGCAGCCCACTGGGGAAGGC
>JAVJGJ010000047.1:55586485-55615213 GCA_035590215.1 Microhierax caerulescens | reverse complement strand
GCCAGGAGAGAGAAGGGACAATCAGTGGCAGCCCACTGGGGAAGGCTCCGGGAATACACCACCTGGGAGCTGAGCTTTTCACAACTGCCCATCATCTTATATTTTTTTTTTTTTTAAAAAAATTGTATTTTAATTTTTCCTCTTAAGCCGTGCACACCAGTGCCATCGGGTGGCACGAATGTAGGTGCACAGTCTGGCAGCATTGCTTCCATCTCCATGTTCACTGTGAACTGATGCTCTGCCTCTCCTAACCACCAAAGCCCCTCCAGGATTGTTCTTTATTCCAAATATACCGTGGTGCAGCACAGAGTCCCCAGGCTGGCTGCAGCAGCTGGTGCATGGTCTGCATGGAGCTCCTGACACTGCACGGTGGGGCCTCGTGCAACACAAGCAAATCTCAGCTCCACATTATACTCCTGAAATGATTCGAAGCCCATGTGTTTGAGAGAGAAGGGAGAAAAGACTTTTTTCTTTCCCAGGCATCTCCTGGGGCGGCTCTCCATTTCTATATAGCAAAGAGCTGACATTTGTAAATCAGCTTTTGCAAAGGAGGTTTATACAGCTATGGACCTTGCTCGGGAGCTCCTGGGCTCGGATGGGCAGATACGAACCTGGACACAATACCTGTCTGCTCGTATCTTTCATTTCATCAAAGATTGCCCTTTGAACTGTGTCATATTTTTTTCTCTGTGGCTGCATTTTGAAAAATGAACATTTTTTTCAATTTTCTTTATGATGTGGGGTGCTTCTGTTTTCACTCTGAACCTGATTTCGCTACTAGCAGCCCCAATGCATTTTTGGCTGAAATCACAAACCTGATTCGGAACCTGATCTTTTTTAAAATAAAAATCTGAGTACTGTGAATTCAAGCATGTTTACATGTATTTGCAAAAGCCTCATTTTCACTAAACAGGTACTTCTTACTGGTGAAGGTGTTAGAAGCTGCTCAGGTAGCACCAGGAAGCCATGAAGCTCAGGACCATCACAGTGATTTCATTCCATGCACTATAGAGGATGTGTTCACTGACAATAACACCCTTTAAGCACCGCTGAGCACGTGTGCACGTCACAGGGCTTTTCCAGTAACTTACACTCCATTTGTAGGGGTCCCAAGCGTTGAACCATCCTGTGAAGTTGAGGGGTTCGTAGCCCTGTTTCACCAGAATTATCGGAGTTGCCAAGTCTCTCCCTGCTGGATGGGTCTTGAGATACTCCTTGGCTGAGGCAATTGCCTCATTCCTCTCGTATGTGTTGGAGGTTTTGCCAATCCAAAGGAAAATCTGCAAGGACAGAAGGTATCGAAGATCAGTGAGGAGTTAGGACCTGTGCAGACATGGCTGTTTGTCCCTGCCAGCTGGAGCAGGGAGAAGACTGGAAATGGTGTTTCCCAATGGTCCCCTGGGATTTTGATCCCAGATTTAATCCTAGCCAAGAAAGATTTTACTTCTGAGACAGGCATAAAACGTAAATAATTCAGGAAACAGCTCTTGTACATTTCAAGGTAGCTAAACCCAGTCTTTGCATGGGCCAAAACTCCAACTGAAAAAATGAACCACCCGGAGACAGTTTCCAATAGTCTAAAGCAAGTCGTCACCACCGGTGCTGGGAAAGGAGGGGGAGAGTTTCTGGGTGCCACCCTGCTGTTTGTGCCAGCAAAGACTGGAGCAGGTCCAGTTCTTCTGCCCTTGGAGCAAGGCATGGACCAGGTGTATCTGTTTCCTCCATCCCGAAACAGGGATAGCAACACCACCTCACCCGTGTGTTCTGCACCTGGGTGAGAAGGACTGGGCACACACCTGCTTGTCTGACCGAGCGTCGTGGGGGGGGGTTGGAGATGGGGCAGAAAGGTATATTGCTCTTGGTTTCACATTCAGTGAGGGATTGAAACCAATTAAACCATAAAGTGCTGGAAAATATGTCTGGGGAGAAGGGAAGGGGGAGTCTGTGCTGACCTCTTCCCATGTGTCCAGCAGCATGACGTCATCTTCATCCAAGTCTTCCTGGCAGAAACCCACCACCTCTGTCATGATGAATCGACCCGTCTGGTTGGAGCACTCAAAGAGGCGAGGCTGGTAGTGTGTGGTCTGCTCTTGAAACCTTCCTCACGCATGTCAGGGAAAGAAAAAGCATGAGAGATGGAAACCTTTCCCTTGTGGTTACTGCAGGGCCCTGCTGCTACTTGTCATGACCTTAATGGAAGAGGTGGGAACATGGCAACACTCGTCTGAGGGCCTGAAGGTCACAAATGTCAGGTTCTGGGATTCTCAGACCATTTTAACGATTTTTAAAGATAACTCCTTCTCCATCCAAAGAAGGCAAAAGCAGAACCCTTCTCTCATTGTGGAGGTGAGCTTGGTGTCAGGTGAAAGCCACGTCAGATCACCTGGTTGCAAAGAAACCCATCAACCTGCCCAGAGGGTTGGAGAAATCCAGATTGTTCAAAAGCAGATTTAGTTTCATGAACCTTCTGGGGCTGCCCATAAAGCTAATAAAGGCTAGAAATGGAGCATGTGGTTGCCCTTATGACAAGGTATGGGAAGGATTTACTGCTGGGACAGGAGGATGTAGCACACCCTTGGCTGGCAGGGTTTGGCTCTGCAGCTCCTACTTCACGGAAGGTCTGACCCAAAACTTATGAAAGAGACATCTCACTGTGGGTTCTGACCAAGCTTTTGGGGATATTGTGACCTCGCGTTCCCTTTAGCGAGGACACCGTATCAAAGTGCTTACTCCCTGCAAAGTCTTGATCCCTTGCTTAATGTTGCCTGGCCAAGCCCAGAGGAACAAGCAGGTCACCGTTACCTCTTTTCACTGGCGTAAGGTGCTTTGCCTCCCAAGGCTTCCCAGAACTCTGCTGGCTCTTGTCCTTCCAAAATGGTGTGCTTGTCCCGTTTGGAAACGATGTCAGCTACCATTTTTGCCATCTCCCTCTCATCTCCGCTGCATCCCTGTGTTCAGGATGTAAGATTGACGTGGATTTAGGGACAGACTGGCAAAACTTATCTGTGGGTAAAAGCTGGCTTGGTCCTACCCTCTGGAGAATTTCAGACCTGCTTGAACGCTTTTGAGGGTCTCATCTGAGCTGGTCACTCTGAACCCATTTCTAGTCCTTGAGGGGACTTTCAATGCGGCCAATGGCTTCTAGAGTAAAACTCAGATAATCATAGAATGGTTTGGGCTGGAAGGGACCTTTAAAGAACATCTAGTTCCAACCCCCCTGCTATGGTCAGGGACCTCTTTCACCAGACCAGGTTGCTCAAAGGCCCATCCAACCTGGCCATGAACACTTGAAATGATGGGGCATCTGCAACTTCTCTGGGAAACCCTTGTGCTTTGGTTTCATCTACCATCTCACCCTGAAACACAGGACTAAAGCAGGACAAATGAATACGCTCTAATCCTGGCTATTTTCTTACAGCTAGAGAACCTGGGGTGCTTTATTCAGCTGAAAGCTTTGTGAACATCTAAAATGAGGTGAGATGAACCCCACCATTGTGTAGCCAAAGGGCTGCCTTACTGCTGATCCTCCATGAACAGAGCCTTCTCCTGGGTGTACCTTCCTCCACTGACATTAATGGGCTACGTACCCAGGGAGGCACATCCACAGCTCCATGGAGGTGGAGGCTCAAGCCCCACATCAGCAATTTTGGCTCCCTTTGGCTTCCTCCCCTGGACTCACTGCATCCTCACCTTCCCGCACCACAGGTAGCAGACTTGGCTGGTCGTCAGCAGGAAGACATCATTGGAGTTAAGCGAGGAGGCCCGGGCTGGCACCTCTGTGGCTTTTGTGTTCATCTCATCTGTGCCCCTCACCTGGAAGAGGCGGGTTGCCGGCTCGGGCATGCTTTTCTGAGCCCGGCTCGTGCCGCCCTGCAAGGAAACAGAGGAAGGACGTTATCGGGAGGTGAGGAGGACATGCAAATCCAGGGCACAACTGATTTGAGGAAGAAGGCTTTGGGACTCACAGCCTTCCATGCTGCTGCAATGACGGACCATGGCCTTGTGCAGAGCAGGTGAGGAAATCCAAAAACCTTCTGATTCCAGGTGAGAATAAAACCCACATGGCATAACTTCCACATTTCTCCCTGATTACTCTGAGTCTTGACCAGCTCCCATCAAGATGCTCAAGTTCAACGTGAGTAGATCTTAGTGACTGCAAGGCATTTGCCTGGTAAACTAGGCAAGGCAGCTGGACTCCGATTTCCAGCTGTGCTGGGATTAGCTGAACATCTGCCATGGAATCTGTTTGGTGGGACCACTGAGATCTGGGGGCAATCCCCCTCTTCTCCAGCCATTTGCAATGTCTCCACCACAGATGTTGGCAGCCAAAGCAGCAAGTGAAGTGGGTTAGTAGTTAACATGATGTAATTCAGGCAGGGACAGTTCAAATAATGTAACGGTTTGTAGGATATTTTGGAGGACCCTCTCTGGATAGCGACATCTAATTCACAGGATGATTGCCTTATTGCAACTGCAAAGTATTTTGGGATAGAGTTGGAAAGAACATCACACATTAATGCTGGAGTTCAGGGATGGACAGCTGAGTCTGGGTCAGTCCAGCACGTAGCAGAAACGTTCCACCTCTTCCATCTGCCAGCCCATGAAGACCTGGCAGGCTCCTTTCCTGAGTATCAGCCCGTTTTTCTGGACTATTTCCATTACAACTGCCAAGCCACCGTTGGTGCTTGCACCTTCCATTGCCCAGGCGCACAAAGCCACCTTACCTCGTAAATGATCAGCTTGCCCTTGAAGATGGCCAGGAAGTGGGTGGGCTCCTTGCCCATGGTCACGCGCACCTGCACCGCCTCGTCCCCGTACTTCTTGTCCAGCTCGATGGCATTGAGGGCGCAGGCAGTGATTTCATCCACAGAGGCATGGCGACCCTGGGGGGAGAGGGAGATGCCACGTGCAGTGTGGGGAGGTGAAGGGTATGAAGCTCTGCACGACGCAACATCTTGCCAACCCCAGGCCCTGCATATGGTATCGTGAGACCAGAGTTAAAACTTCCAGATGTTTAAATTTCACTTGCATTCTGGTTTTGGAGACTTTAGCTTCCCATTTTTCAAAGCTTCTCTCTGCATTCCAGGGGAGAAAAATATGTTTTAATTCATATACCCACATGACTCCAGGAGCTGAGGCTTTAAGGGACAATCTGAAAGACTGCAAAGATTGACCTCAGCACTGTAAGACCCATAATCACTCTTTCTGTCTGATGCCAGCTTGGGTTCAGTGTCCATGCTGCCTACAAAGCACAGCTTGGAATAATTGCGATGGACAACTGCTGAGCAAAGGGTGTCTGAGTTCTTCTGGATGCTTGGGTTAGGATCCCTGTGTGCAACTGCTTCTATCAATTTTAGGCTTCCAGCAGACACAGCTCAGTCCCTTCTGCTTCGGTTTGACCTACCTGCCACATGTAGAGGACATAGTGGGGCCTGCCTGATCTCTGGTAGGTGTACAGGACCAGGTAGCAATCACCCCCGTAGAACTGCCCATAGGTTTTGGGATTCACTGGCTGCATTTGCAAGTCCTCAATCCTCCACACCTAGTGAAAGAAACATCCTGGTGAGCAGCAGCAGAGTCAATGTGAAGACAGAGCACAGCCCCTTTGCTAGTAGACCACTGAAGTTTGGGTCTTCAGGTGAAAAGGCAACACTTGCTCTCTCTCCTGGATGTCACCTATATTCCCCTGCCTTGATTAAGTGCTTGCTGGCCAAGTGGGGCCTCTCCAGTGACTGTCACCATACATGTGCCATTAATGGACTTTCAGCAGCAAGGAGGAGCAGCCTCCAGGTCCCTCTCATCCCCACAGCCCCTCTCTCAACCAGCTCCATCTTCCATGGGAGGCCACAAGAATGGGAGAGGGGCCTCTGCTCTGCACAGGTTTGGTTGGTGTGGACCTAACTGGGAGATAGCATGACAAGGAGGTTGACTGTATCAGTTTCATGACCCACACGCATGGCAGCAGAGGAGTCATCTTGGTGACTGCTTTGCTCCAGTGGTCATGGGATGGAGGAGAAATGCCCCTGAGCTGCTGTAACTGCTGCATTAGGGTCTGCAAGCACTTTGCTCTGACCGCAGCCGTGCTTCCCTTGGGGAGTGTAGCTGGGCACACCTTCCCAGCTCCATACAGCTGCTGTGTGTGAAAAGGCAGAGTTGTTTGGAAACACATTTTTTTTTTATTATTGCATCCTCTGTCAGCAAAATGACCTCTCTTACCTCTATCTCCCCAGAGGCATCATCTACCATTCTCTGCTCAGCAGCTAACTCTGGCCTGGCATGGAGCTGCGTGGTGTCAAACTTCACCTGCTCCACCTTGGCTGCATGCACCAGCAGAATAAAAACAAGAACCCAGTGAATGTACAATAAAACACAAACCCTCTGCATCACCCTCAGGCACACAATCGTTACACATGGGAGAAAAAGCTGGTCAAGGTTGCAAGAAGCCAGTAAGCCAGTGCTGAATTTGGAATATGCAACAGCTCACGCATTCCCTTGTTGGTCTGTTACAGGCTGGCAACTGGCCATATAGCATGTTCCAGTGATGATTGGCTTGTAAAAATATTACTTGTCTCCTGTCTGAAAAATCGTAATTGTTTTCAAAATCTATACATATTTCCCTCCTTTTAAAAAGTTGCTTTCAGAAATAAAATGGCCACATTTCTCCAGCTCATGATAAAGAAACTGTATTTATGGGCAGCAACGAGAGAGACAGAGGAAAGAATGAAAAGAAAAGAGAGAACTTGCAAGGGAAGGAGATTTGCAGCTCTCATACTGTTACTGATGGACACATTCGGCATCTCTGTCACCATCCCATCATTCACCAACAGGTTCTCTCTCTTTGGTATTGTTTACTCTTTGGGGTTAATGCACTGTCATATTCACTTCAGCAGTGTGATAAATTGAGGCACCGTTTACACCTGGTGTAAATACAGAATAATTCTATTCATGTCAGGAGGGTGTTGGGTGGGTGCCAGTGTAAATGAAAGCAGAATGTTGTTCAACACTTCCTTACCAGGTTCAGCATTAGCCCTTTATAAAGAAAATAAAGAAGTTCTGCAAAGGTGAAACTTTGCAGACGTTTTTCAGACAAAAGTAATCTTCTGCCAACATTTACATTTGGAATAAGTGGCAGTTTGGTTCATATAAGAAGCCTCAGCACTTCTGAACTTTGTTCAGTTCCTGAATCCTTTGCATCTAGTGAAGAAGTGGAAAATACAAGGCATGAGAAGCATGTGCACTACATTTTCAAGACACTGAAGGCAGGAGACAGTTAATGTGAGGGATGTTCTCTCAGCCGTTGCTTAGCACAGGTAGGAAAGCCCAATCCAGGACAAACAAGCTCACCAATTTTGCCAGTAGTGTAGACTTTGCCAAGTCCTTGTGCTTCGTCCTTTTCTGTCCACCTCTGGAAGAGCTGTTTAAACATGGCTGACTCTGCTCCATCATTGATCACTTCAATATTGGTGGATGAAGGATAGCCTTTGGCTTGCATAAAACCCTAGTGGGGTTGGAAAAACATGTTAGTGGAGACACACTGAGCTTTTTACAGGCATGAGAAGAGGGATGTGGACCTGAATCAGCCCAAAGAGTGAACATCCCCCACTGAACACAGTGGCATGACCAAGAGCAGATTCACCCCAAGACTTGCATTCAGACTTATAAATGGAGGTGTCTGCAAGCTCTCACTGTAGCATCCATTATTTCTGTGTTTAGGCGACTGACCCCTTCCCCTAGAGGCTGGTGACCTGGATCATGTCCTAAACTTAATCTCCACCTGGCACTTTAGTCTCAAAAAAAATCTCATTCAATAGGTCTAATGAAAAGCCTCCTCCTCTGTCTCAGACAGCTCTGTAGATGGCTTCTAGTGATGGAACTAGAGGAGAGGAGGGAATAGCGATTGAGTGTACCATCGCCCAAAAGCCTAGTTCAGTTCTTTGCTTTTTTCCAAATTGTTTTTCCCTCTCTTAAACAGGGAGGACTTTCCTCCCTGTAGCGTGGCAGAGAGCATGCATGCCAAGGTAGTGATGGGACGGAGGCAGCAAAGTGTCCCAGTACATGATATGTGTCCTGAAGGGACTAAACTCTCAAAAGTTTCTGGTTTTTTTATTACCCACCCCCCCACCCCCCCCAAAGAAATTATTTCTTTGCAACAGAGCTACTACTGAGTTAAAAGATTACTTAAACAGAGGTGCTTGATAAAATATGAAAGGGAAGAAAATGATCTGCATTATGCCACAATGCCAAAGTCATTGTTCAGTTTTGGGAACTGCTCTTCTGTTTATCCCAGCGGGCTCCAGGATGATCTGGAGGTACAGTGCTGACAGCCACGGTTTGGGGAAGGAGCCTGATTGTGGGCTTCTGAGCATTCATCTTCTGTTGTAAATACTGCAGCCACACATTACCCCAGGGAAAAACAGAGCAGATGGTCTTCCCATCCCTCCCACCTGCCACACTGAAAGAAAGAGATATCTTTTGTTCTACATGTGTAGCTCAGGGCCAGAATTTGCAGAGCTGATTGCTTACTAAAAAGCATCTGAGTTAAGCTTTTGAAAGGAGCATAGAGGACTGTGAGATAAGTTTTAAGGCAAAGATTTCTAAGCTTTTCTTCTCTGAGACAATAGATGTGATTGGTATTGAAGCTGGGTGTCTCCAGGTAAGACTTTATTGAAGGTGGAGCCAGCGAATTTCAGTATCTCCTGGTAAGATCTCATTGAAGACGAAGCTGTTTATGGTTTTCATGTAAGTGAATAGATGCATTAAAAGCTAAGTTCCTTTGTAGCCTTCACTTCAGCGTGTGAACTTAACTACCAAATACCTTATTTGCTAAGCCTCCTTTGAGGCTAATTTTTTGTGAAAGGAGGTGTTGAGCCAGAAAATAACTGCATGGCAGGTCATCTGGAGGAGCAGCATGTGTGCCAGGGCACGATGCTGGTGTGCTCTACCTGAACATGAGCCCTGGTCTTGCCTCAGGTTGGCTGATCTGAATTAATAGCAGTTAATAACAGATCTCTTTCTACCCAGTCAGAGGAAGAGCCCTGTATCATCTTCAAATTCACACGTAGAACCTGGGCCCTGACCCACTGATGGTGTGCAAAGACTTGTTGCCTGTGATGGACTTGCGGATAAGGACTGTAACACCTACATAAAAGGTCTGGCTTTTCCCCAGAGCCTGAGTAATCAAGGTCCCCACTGGCTTGCCCAAGAAGTTACTCTTGGGAACACAAGAGATGCCTTTCAGGGTGCGAGCAGTGGCATTAAGAGATGCCGTTCAGTGAGCACACCATGAGCTCGGTGGCTGTCTTCACTGTGATGCCTTCACTCTGCCCAGTATCCACAGTATTGGATCATGGATGTTAGGATATAAGAGCCCCTTTAATATCTCTTTATGGACCTGTTGACCATGAATTTGTTTAATCCCACCTTGACTCTGCTGACACTCTCTGCCCCCACCATCTCTTGAATCAATGAATTCCGGAAGTCCAGCATTTACTGTGTAACAAAGTATTTTCTTTTGTACTTTCTTTAACAAGTTTCTTCCTAGTTTTAGTGGCAAGTCTTAGCTCTAGCACAATTTGGTGACTGATAATTGTGTGTTTACATCATCATGCATCCCTTAGATATTTAACTTCTCTCTCTGTTATTACACAGGCCAGCTCCTCAAGACCTACGCTTAATTGTAATTAGTGGTCAGACCTAGACTAGCACTTATATATAATATGACATATATTACAACTCACCACAGCTCGAGTGAAGGCTGCTTTTTTCTCTTCTGGGCTGGAGGCTTTTCCTCTCCAGACGTAAATCTTAAAACCACCTTGGTCTAAAATGTAGCAGTCCTGAGGTAAAACAGAAAAAACAGGCATAAAAAACTCTGTGCAGGCAAAGGTCCTCATGTGTAGCCTGCTCAGGTTGGATCCTTTTGGAAGATTTAGATTAGATGTAGATCTAGCTCATTTGCTTGTCTTGCAGAGCTCTAACCCTGGTGCAACCCTTAGGAGAGGCAACAGAGGATGGATTTCCTGTGATTCATAAACGGACTAAAACCACCATCAACCCTACAGTGCAGGGGTTTGTGGATACACCACCTTTGCAAGGACACTTTAACTGTAATGAGTTAAAATATGTGTTTTTCTTAGGCATTGCTCAAAACTGGCCATTAGCCTCTCATGAGAGATGGTCCCAAACCAACAGAAACACCAGCTCCAATAGGCTCCAGGAGAAGCATATGCTGAAATATCAGCCTCAGCCTGCTGTGCTTCAGCTCTGCTGCTGGTGGTGCTCCTTAATCTACATCTGCTACTAAAGGAGCAGGAAAAGTCCAAATTAGATATCTTCTGTTTGTCTATTTTGTGTCCCTGATGTGGAGCTAGAAGTGTTCCATCGTTGTGAACACAGCAGGATCCTGAACCCAAAGGGGATGAGATGGCTGCCAAGCAGCCTGTCTCTGCTGCAGAGAGCTGCTGCTCCAAACTGACACCACACTGTGTGACCAAAGGATTCTCATTTTTCAGACTGAACTTTGACAAGAACAGTAAAAGCTTCATATGTCTGTAAAAGGAGACCGAGATTTAACAAGGCAGACACTAGGATGAATAAGGGAGCTGGAGCCTTGCAGCACAGTGCTGTTTTGGAATAGGTTGGTTTGCATGGCAGAGAATTAAGGATAAGTAATTCTTCACCAAATTTTAGCCAGAAGGATATTAGGAAAGCTGCTGTTTCTGAAAGCGTTTGGACAGAGGGTCTGTAAGGAGTCTGTTCCCGGGGTGGGTCACTGAGACCAGCCACTCGCTACTGCAGGAAAACATCTCCATGATTTTGTGAGCAGAATATTTATTTGCTCTGACTTCTGCAGATGGAGGAGGGCTATCCCCAAACATCAGGTATTAAGAAGCCTTATTTCCATCTAGAATTTATTCCTAGCCTGAAGCTCTCCTTGGCTCTGGTTGCCCAGCTAATAACGTCCTTGGCCGAGAGGACCAATTTGCCATCTCTCATTAGAGCAGCTTCAGTGCACCACCGACCTCTGGCCGCCGAGGCTGTGGCAGGGCTAAGCTGTCCTGTTTGCAGAGGACACCTGACAAATCTGAACGATGGAAGGGCTGATAATTTTCAGGAAATGGGGTATCCCGTTGAAACAGGTGCTCAGCGGAAAACAAAGCAAGCCACAGCACCCTTTTCCCACTGTAAAGGCTGGTGGCTTTCTCTCACCTCGTGCTGGAGCAGATCCTGTGTCAGGGGCCGGGTGGCTATCTCCTGTACCACCAGGTCACTGTCCTTCTCGTAGACGCTGAAAGACAGAGCCACGGAGTGGAGTCGGGCTCCACAACGTTCATCGTGAGAAAGGGTAGGGTTTGGAGCCCACCCCCAGACTTACTGGTAGAGCCGGACATTTGCTTTCTGCAGCTCATCTGCTTTGGTGTCTGGGATGGCATCTCGCAGCTCCCCGCGCCTCTCACCCAGCACCATCTTCATGATCTGCATGAGGTCCGGGGAGTCCTTCTCGTTGTCAATGATGCCAATTTGAGCACGGCCACCTCTTTCACTGTCCCTGATGCTGCGAGCCAGCGCCAGACCCTGCACAAAGATCAGTGGGGGGTAAAATCCTGACGCAGACAACAAATTCAATGAGCTTCGACCTAGAGCAATGACTGAGCACCACTGCTCCAAGCCAGATTACCACAGCTCTCTGAAGCTTCTAGTGTCCTCCAAATTTAGCTATTTACAAAGCAGATGTGTCTGTACCACCTGCTTATTAACTAACTCTCAGGAAAATACTGCTCATTATAGTCACTAGCAGTGCTTGCTCCTGCCGGGCACAGGCATGCGGCAGCCACAACAGGGGTTGCCGATGTACGAGTGTACATAAGCAGTTCCAATAATCTTGTGAGATGGTTTGGGAGAGAGATGCACACACGCTGAGGACGAGGCTTGTTGCTGCAGAGCTGCAGGACCCTGGGTGCCCCGTGGTGATGTTTTACATTTAAATGTTTCAAGTATTCAAAAACCCGTGGATGTTTTCTGTGAAAAAGCAGCGTGAAATGCCAAGCAACTAATTAGGCTGAAATCTCAATTTTCCATTGAATTCTTTTTTTTCCATGACTCTTACCACAATAGCTTTGAAAGAGGCCCCTCTTCGTTAGACCTAGGAAACAACCTGCTTGGTTGCCAGGCCTGAGATGAACCATGACCTGTTCCTTACCGCAGCCATTCCTCTACCTGCTCCCCCTCCTCTGAATCCTGAGGGGTTCTTTATCTCTTCTCCACTCTCTGTTGGAACTTCTCCTTTAGCCACTGTATCCTGGAAAATTGCCTTCCTTGTGAGGCCTCCCCCTTCCTGGCTCATCAAGTGACACCATGTGAAGAGCAGACCCACCTGTCTTTTAATATTTATAACTGGCTATGAGTTTGGCCACCAGCTTTGATGGTGACATATCATGTTTTATTACATCTCTGTATCTCAGTTCCTCTATCAGTAAGATAGGGATAATAACCCCTTTGCAAAATGCCTTAAGAGCTATGGACCTGACATGTCACCACCTGGGTTATGTATTCCTACTTGTCTCATACTGACCAAGCTGGAATTCCCTGTGATGCTTTAAAAAAATATTAAAATTAATCTACTCCTGGAGTAGTGACTGCAGCTAAACCTACTAGTGTTGCTAACTTTTTAGTTCCATGTCAAGCAAACTGCGGAACATAGAGGGATGGAGATGGACCTCTCTCCAGAGGGAGCTGGAGCTGGTGATGTGCCTGTGGCTTCCCGTGAAACCCAAGCTGAGGCCAGGCTTGAACTGGAACATAGCAGTTCCCTGAGCCTCTGATACCAGCAGATCCGCAAGTAAAAGATTTAGGATGATTTTTTACCAAGATTTACCACTTCAAGAAAGAGACTGAGGTGCTGGAGCATGTGCAGAGAAGGGCAATGAGGCTGGTGAAGGGTCGGCAGCACAAGCTTTATGAGGAACGGCTGAGGGAACTGGGGTTCTTTAGCCTGGAGCAAAGGAGGCTCAGGGGAGACCCTGCTGCTCTCTACAGCTGCCTGAAAGGAGGGTGCAGTGAGGTGGGGTCTCTTCTCCCAAGTAACATGCGATAGGACAAGAGGAAACAGCCTCAAGTTATGCCAGGGGAGGTTTAGATTGGATATTAGGAAAAATTTCTCCACTGAAAAGGTGGTTAAGCATGGGAACAGCTGCCCAGGGAGGTGGTGGAATCGCCATCCCTGGAGGTGTTTAAAAGACAGGTAGATGCGGTGCTTACAGACATGGTTTAGTGGTGGGCCTGGCAGTGCTGGGTGAACGGTTGGACTTGATGATCTTAAAGGTCTTTTCCAACCTACGCTTTTCCAACCAACATACGATTCTATGATTCAATGACTTTCTACGTTCATCTGTGCTGCTGGTTTTACTGAGATTGTCACTGTGCAAACACTGGGTGCTATTTTTCTATTATTTTTTTCCAGACATTTAAAAAGACCACTTGTAAACTAAATGGCTTTTGCCTGTACTCACCCTGGATTTCTCAGCAATGCTGCAGCTGGGTCCGTTCCACTGAATCAGCACTTTCCCGAGGTCCAGCAAGAAAACATCACCCTTATTGAAACTGTCCCAGGAAAGTGCTACCTGTCATGAGGAAATTAAAGCATTTGGCAGGCTGGGGAGGAAAACAAGAGCTACAGAAGACAAGTTGCAGCCACTGTGAACTTGCCCCTGGGGGTGTAAGAACTGGTCTGCAATAACATGCTCATTTTTCTAGCACTCAGCTATTCACTGAGCCCAATGGCTTCTCTCAAGATAATACCAACCCCCCGAATGAGGTCTTGAAAACTATCCTTGTAGTAGGGGTTCTTGAACTATCTAGCAGGCAAACCTGGTCAAAAATGGGTGTAGGAGGAGAGGAATGATCTGTAAGGAAAGAGGTTTCTTCTTCTTACCTCTGTGGCTGACACATGCTTCTTCCCCTTGACATGAAGAAGACGCTTGATGTTGTACATATTGGTCTCCACATGCTTAAATCCTGAAGCCACTCCTCCCTTCTTGTAGCTGTTGTGTAGCAGGGAATAAAGAGTTAGAGCTGGTTAGAAAATACCTCAACAATTGGCGACAACTAAAAATTCCAGAGCCAACGTAATCCTAAAAATAGAATTTCAAATGCTGTGTTGCCTCATTCTACTGTTCATGGTCCCTGGTCAGACCATTACTTCTCATGGTGTCCATCCAGCTGTTATGGGTGTTGTGTTGCTGTTGAGCATCTTGGGAGAAGGTACGTAGACGGACAGGAAGGTCAGGGATGGCAACGGAAACATAACACAACCAAACTGAAGAACCCAATAACCATGGCAATGGCATCTCAGCACTGAACTAGTCCATAAACATTCAATTAAGAAATTGAATTGATTTTGCAGATAACATACATTTTTGCTAAAATTTGGTTTTATTTAAAATAGCTATTCTATTAAAAGTAGCTTAGGTAGGAAATTGTTGCCATAAGCAGAAAAATGCTATCATAAACAGGTAGAGAACACTTTCAAATTTAATCTGTGAATTTTGTTCTTCCATCCTTGAACACACACTTTGCACTCGCTGCTGCTAGCACTGTGTTGCCTCACTGCACAACACCATCCCCTGATTTCTGGGCAACTCTGCAAGGAAGACATAATCATATCATGACAGGACGCAGTCCCACGGGGAAGCCCCAGAGCTTTTTAAATGGTTTTGGGGCAAGTCTAACCCACTTCCACATACTCTAGACCATTTTAGAAAACAGATCCAATGTTCATACTACAGTAATAAGTAAAGCAACATAATGGCCATTTATGGGAAAAAGAGGCAATTGCTGAGAGTCGTATAGTTTTCACCACGTGGGTAATATATGTATTTTATCACAGCTAAGAAGAGACTGGCAAATGTGGCCAGGCATGCGAGTGATTCACAGTGCTTTAGACTTGTTTGGCACAGTTTAACGTGCTCACAGAAGGATACTCTGGTGAGTACTCCACCTATCGAGCTGTGGAAAGAGCCTGCTTTAATTTCTCATTCTGCCTCAGGCTTCCTGATTGACCTTAAGGATGTGGTTTAGACCAAGATGAAGGTCTAACTCATATGGATTTCACAGGCAGATAGGCTTCCAAACAGACTTCTAAACCTACATGGTTTTGAAGGCCTGAATTTTAGTTCTTCATTGTCCCTTATTCATCCTTAAGATGAGGGTAAAAGCACTCTTCCATCTCACAAAAGTCCTAAGGAAACTCAGCAGAGATGCACAATGCAGAGTTAGCAGAAGTCAGGCTGGGATATAGGGTAGTGACCAAGGATGGGATTTCATCTGAGTTTTCTTCAGCTGTTTAAAAGCACAGCACTCTGGCTGTTTATGGCCAGTGAAGGTCCTCCTGGAGGATGGCTATTGGAGTCACCTTGCTGAAGACCCCGAAGACCTCACTTTGGTGAGGAAAGACCACAGGGTTGGATTCAACAGTATCTTCTAGATGGCAGAAGTTCAGAGTCAAACTTTCCTTCCACTACAGGACTATTACTCCCGGTATGAGCCAAATCAGCACTTCTCTTCAAGGTGGACGTTAGTTTGAAGTACCCTGTATAAGCATATTAATATGAAGTGTGTGGAGGAGAGGAGGGCCCTAGGGTGACCAAAAAGTAGGTTCAGATGCACTTACTGCAACCACCCAGGAAAATGACCAGTAGAACAGAATGACGTGGTTCCAGACTCAATGCTTATAAATAATTCTTTCAAAACGGGAAGTTTTCCTTCTGAATTTTGACCAACTCCCGTGCTGATCTGTCACACCACTCTCCCAACTAGCCAGCTGCAACAAGGTCTTTTACCATCTCATACCAGCACACTCTTCATGCCAGTCCCTCTGCTGCCTTTTCCTCATCTCATCCAGGACCGCCTCTCTCTTCTCTTGCTTCTTCCTCTCTCTGCTTCTTCCTCAGCTGCTCTCTCCATTGCTTCTCAACCACTTAACCAGCCACAGCTGCACCTTATCTATCAACTTATATCAACTATCTATTTTCTTATCAACCAACAGCCCCTGAAGCCAGCTCACAGCTGTATATTATCAATGCTAATTAACCCACCTTCATTCTTCTACACTGATCTATATTTTTTTGATTTTTTTAAATATTGATGGCTGAGATGTAGAGAAGCAGAGGGAATCCCAGGGACCATGACCCACCGTGGTGCAGGGTATTTTGTGCTACTCACACAATGCCGTTGCGGAAATAGCTTTGGAAGGTCTCAGACTCATGTCCCTGCACTTCCCGGTGCTGCACAGGGTTCCCCCTGAGTGCGTTGTCCAGCTGGGTGACGTACATGGCCGCGGCACCTTGCTCATCCTGAGATGAATCCTTGCCAATCCAGTAATGCAAGTCCACAGAGGAGCCACGAGAGGTTCTTTTTGTCTGGAAGAGGTGGGAAAGATGAGCTGGGATGAAGACACGGCACATACATGCATTCCAAATAATGTCTCTGGCCAGGGAGACCTGGCAAAACCAAGTGACTATATAGCATTTTCCCAGGGCCTTTCCCACTTCTGCCTTTGTCCTGGGCAAGGGGAGGCAGGATGGAACCTCAGGATGCTCCCTGGGAACTCAGCCTGGAGCCAGGGGCCTTGCTCAGGAGAGCATTTATGGGTCTTACATACATATTGAACTGAAGGATCTTCCTGCCTGATCCTCTTTTCTAACTCCTGTTATCAAGGAAAACTGAGCACCTGTGCAATTACAAAAATTAATGCATTCAACCTGTCCTACTTTTATAGAATTTGATGTTAAAACTTCACTCTTGTCACAGATCACTGTTTAAAAAGTAATGTACACTGTTACTTATTTGCCTGAAGATACTCTCTTATCTTACCTTTCCTGTTGTTCTCTTTCTCATATCATAGGGCATAGTAACACAAACTGCCTCGGAATTCCTGCTGATTTGCAAAATAGACATAACTCCAAACAAAGCTGAGCCTGTGTGTGCATGCTGTGATGCACCTTATTACAGAAAAACCCAACAGCCTAGAAAGAGGAGGCAAGTGTTCTGAGGACAGGTGTGCTTATCGTTATGTGAGTCGTACCAGTTATTTTTTAGCACCTACTGTGTTAAACCCTATCATGGACATCTGGGAAAGGTAATAAAAGCTCATTTTATAAACTGGATTTGACACTAAATTCTGTTTATTTGCTTTGTGCAGTGATACCACAGCGAAACACAGTAGAAGAATAAAATACAGCTCCTCTGTTCCTCTAGGCACAGATAATTAATTTGTGGGAAAATCACTCGATTTAATACATTTATATTGAAGATGATCAAAGTCCTATTGTCCTGTGGACAATCTTTGTTTGAAGAGCCTCCGGTGGAGATGAGACTGCAAAGATGAGTATTTTTACCCTCCCATCTTCAGGGGCAAAGAGGAGGAGTGGGCTGATTACAGGCTCTTCTACCTGGGGAAGCTGTTGCAACATAAGCCGAGCCTGCGAGCATCAAAATCTACACAGATATCTACAGTCAGCTCCTTGTAAGGACATTCATATTCTGCTCTAAGCAGGTCTTTGGGTACCTGCTACCACATTGATTCAGCACGTGAAAGGCAGCAGCATGAAGGCACATGCATGATGAATTAGAGCAGGAAACTCATTCTGCATTGCTATCCCAGCCTGCTTTCCCAGCTTGACGTATAGTAGATGTGCATTTGTTTATTGTGGGATAGTGGAGGCTTTGCTGTCTCTTGACTGATGGAGACATTTGTGGGAAGGACACTCAGACCAAGGAAAGGGGAAATTATTCTGGTTTCCACCATATGGAGTTTTTGATACAAGTGGGCCTGGACTTCTCTATGCAAGCGAAGAGATTTGGAAAGAATTTTAGCAGCTGAGTGCAACACATCATCCTTCCACAGAGTTTTGGGAACACAAGGTCATAGAGTAGAGTTGGTTCTCAGAAGTTTCTCATGCTTCTGGCTAGCCTGGGTTCAGCTGGTTGCAAGCAGGTCTGGATCAGATTTGGGTGGGACAGATGAAGTATCCTAATGGGGACATGAGAGGGGCTGCAGAGCCTGCCTGCTGCTTGCATGATGCAGAGTAGGTGGCACACTTCCATTATTCACATCATCTGCTGAAAATGAGACCCTCCAGTTGGCCACCTCTCGCATCCCCAAAAGACTCCCAATAAGCCATGCAAATGTGGGCCTTGATTTAATCTGCCAGGAATGTACTGGCCATTTCGCCATGTCCGGACATGACTCAGTTGATTAGAAGATAACTAATTGTAATGAATTACTAAGTTAATGGCTCCTCTGGATTTCTGATTTACTAAACGCGTGGTGGTGTTGCAACAGCCACATTAAATTCAGGTGTGTGATTAAGATGGTGGATGTACATGCACAACCACTTTACCCACAGTGAGGGTACCTAGGATCCAAGTCGGAGCTAAACAAAAAGGGTCGACCCAGTTGCCCACCAAAGAGACCAATGCTTGACAGCCTTACTTACGTGCAGAATGATGTAACAGTCTCCTTCAAAAAAAGTCCCATAAGCCTTTTCAGGTACAGGAACCATCTTCATATTCTGTAAGGAAATGAGTGTTTGGGTCATTGATAGAACTTCAGAGCCAGAAGTTGATGTGTGTGAAGCAGGACAGCTGAGGTGCGTGAAATATTAATGTGACGATCAGGGTTTGGAGATGAAAGAATCAGGACTGTGCTTGTGAGCTGGGAAAAGTCACTTCTGGGGGAAATGCCAAAGTACTAAGGGGTAAGAGGGGGCAAACAATAATGCTGCTTGGACAGATTGACAAGTATTTTTTAGTCTCCTTGCCCTTCTGCAGTCCTGTAGGTCCAGAGCAAGAAGACCTGGAGGTCAGGCTGGAGTGCTCCAGAGCTTGCATTTGTGGGGAATTTCCCAGGGGAGTGAGCACATCTCATCCTAATTTTAGTTTTGCGGCATGGTTTTTACTCAGTACCTTTAAGTTCAAGGATAACTTTCAGAGCTTTGTTAGGATGACCACTTAGCCAGGGATTGACAGCAACTAGGAGTGCTGAGAAAAGACAGACCTGAGGTCACCATCATGTGCCTCACCCCTCCAGACCCTAATTGCACACTTCAGCTGGTGCAAGTGCACAATTAACCAGCCATGCCTGCCCACCGTAGGTGCCTGGATGTACCACCCACCAGTACACATGCAGCTCCTGGGCTTGAACTGGCTCTGTGGTTCCCTGGAATTAGAGACATACATTCTTCTGGTGGCCTGACTTGTTTCCCAGCATACCAGCTTGACCCTTGTGAACCGACATGTCTCTAATTACAGATCCTCTGGAAAGAAGCTTAGCACAGTGCTTTGGAGAGAAATGGAAAGGCAAAAACCCGGTGATATTTAGAGCATAACTGGGACCTGTAGAGGGCCACCACCACCTGGAGACCTGTGTTGGAGCCCCTTCCCACTGCTCCCCTGAGCGGACTCTGCACTTCAGTCTGTGCCCCCTTTCACTGAGGGGACCCCTTCTCATTGCAGGGGGATGCTCTTGGTGAATGGGGCCAGAAAAAGCCAGAATTCAGCACAGCCCAGATCCAGTCCAAAATCAAACACCATGCAAGCAGAAGGTGACCTTGCAGGCTGCAGTATCTCTCCATGCAATGACCCATTGATCAGAGCAGGAAAGAGAAAGAAGAAGTGCAAATAAACCCCATGGGATGCATTTGCTGCAAAAATGGGTGCGTCCCCTGCAGCAGCTGTTGGTATAGGCTGAGGTTACCTACACACAACCCCTCTTCTTGACCAGACAGGGAATTTAATTCTGGTGTGCTAAAGCAGCCTTGTATTGGCTCCTGAAGCGGGTGAGAAAGCCTCCAGTGCTGGAGGAACAGCTTCACTCCCACCATGTTCATGTTTCCTTAGTCAATATTATCCCTGTTTTACAGAGCAGGAAACCAAAGCAATAACATGCTGAAAGTTGCCTAGGGAGACATAGGGTCTCCTGTTTCCCATCTGTATCTTATCTGTAAGACCCTCTTTTCCCACACAGATTACTTCAGGAATATCTCTTTCTTGAAACACACACATACAGAGGACATATGTCATCATTGCCTCTCGACATACCTCTATGCTCCATATTTGCAGTCCCAATTTTCTCTCAATAGTTGGGAGATTTGTGTCACCGTCTGTCATCCTGCCGTCTGAGCTAGAAGGGAAAGGAAGAAGAAAAATCAAAATAATTATATAATTGGACACAACAGTAAGTATGCTAGCCAGCTGGTTTCCTCTTACTGTCAGTGGAGGTTTAATACAGATAATCCACACCTTGAAGTGTCTATCTCTTTGACTACTAAGAGAGCACAGCTGTAGTTATCAACAGTTAGGTGGGATGGAACCCCATTCCCAGGCTATCCATGCTCAAGGTGGGGCAAGCAAAGTGTGACACCACAGCCCAGCAAAGACTGGATAGGATACTGTTGTTCTGGTGTGGGATTTTGAACAGGTGGAAAGGATTTGCTGGGGTATTGGACCTGACATCAGTACTGCTTTGTTTCCACCATGGCACAAGGGGTGGCAGAGGCAACAGTGGACCTCCAGAAGACCCATGCCCTCCTGGAGCAACCACTGGAGGTCAGGTCAGGTACCCTGGGGCACTGGGAGCTTAAGGAATGAAGCCCTTCCACTTCAGGATGACATTCAGGCTCAAATTAAGACAGGCATCTCAGGGCAGGGCACCAGGCTCTCAGCTCCATAAAGGTCAATGGACATGGCATAGTCACCAGAGCATATGGAGTGATCCAAATGATGACCCAGACGTCTACTTTACACATAGCCAAGCAGTTTCCTAGGCTCTGCTGCTGTATGGGGGAGAGGTGGGTTTCAGTTACCCATACAAAGGTACCCGGGGACATTTGAGATGTTTTTGGTATCTCCAGCTGCTCCCCTGATGGGCAAAGGTCTCCTATCCATCCTCTCTCCTACCTACCATCTGTGAAAAGAAAAAAGGACTACCCTTCACAATGCTCCCTGTTCCTACTGCTTGGATAGCGGAGGTCTTGCTCAAGAAGCAACTTCTGAACCCAGCTTGTTTACAGGGGAAGCTCCTGAAGCAAACTGAACCCCAGCCCAACGTAGATGAAAACAGCGAGTTACACCCCAGCAGAACTGGCTGGCCCATGGGGCTTCACAGGTGCCTCCTGAGCAGCTCGGCTCCGCTGCAGTGGCCATGGGACAGGTTGTGTTTGTGTAGGGGCAAGACCTGTATCAGCCTTTCCCGTATGAGTCGACCCTGCTCACAAATCGAGGCCCAGCTTCGAGAGAAAACACGGCTCACTGATTCCTGTGTTTTGTACTCAATCGCTTTGCCAGCGCGCTCCCCTGATTTGCATTTGCTCATGACAGACGGAACGATTGTATTATGTGAAAAACAACTTGATTGACTGCATTTTCTGCTCTGTCTCTGGATGAAAAGGCTGCCCTGATTGTAGGCCGCGGCCCCCCCTGCGCTCCTCTGCTCAGCTGTAGGAAACCGCCTCCGAGAAGGAACGGTGCCATGGCTCGGCACAGCGACGGAACCGCTGTAAGATGAAAACCAAACTGCATAAAGCCATGGAAGAAACTTCTGAAGGAGGAAAAGAACAAAGGCAGATGATCCCCTGCCAGAAAGCGCCTTTATTGCTCGTGTTATGAGAGCATGGAGAGATGTGCTGCACTTGGTACCATTAAGACATTGCTGAGCACAGCCCCAGCGCTGCTGCGCCAACTGAGGTGGCACCTACGGCCTGGCAGCGCCCTGTAGCAGGAGTCAGACGTGCTCACTCCGTCCTGAACACAGATAGATCCGAAGGACTCTGGAAGACTGAGTCCACATGGTCTCATGTACCTATCAGGAGCACATTCAGCAACCTTCATCTCCCTCACAGGTCCTCCAGATAGCTTCCAGGCAAGAAGACAAATAGCAAGGATTAAAAAAGACATTTTTCATTTCAGTTCCCAGAAAGGTAATTAAGACCCACACAGATTAAAAGCCAGGTCCAGGAAGGTATTTCAGTGCCTGCAGAGGACCTAGACACTTTTCTGAATGGCATCCTGACTCACCCACTGTGAAGCCCAGGGCTATCAGAAACTAAAGTCAAAAACATAAGCCCAGTTCAGATCTTTAACCAAAAGACTTTTCCTTTCTTTTAGCATGGCATGCAAAAGGTCCCTATCAAAGAAAAACCCAAGCAAAGCTTCTTTCCCTCAGCCATCTTTTACATTTATTTAGGTTTTTTCCTTCCAGCATCAAAATAGGAACAATCTGAAAACAAAGCCAGCAAAGACATTTATATGTGAGGGAGGATTCAGGGGGGTGAAGATTTTTAGCAAAACTGAGTTGCTCCCTGTGAAAGGCAGCAGGAAACCAGCAGCTGGCCAGCTGTGAGACACAGCTGGCTCCCTGCTTCTCCCAGCCTCTCCTGCTGGAAAAGTTAACCCAAAGGATGCTGAGATTCCTCTGAGTGCAGACAGCTCTACATTGGACATAACCCCCTGAAAGCCAGCCATGTTCTACCAATTCCCACCCAAACCTCTGACTCAAAACAGGAATCTTGGATGTCTTTTGCTCCTGAAACCTGCCCATTAATGCTGGTCCCCACTTTTCTGGGAAACGCTGTCCCTCCCTTGCTCCTTAGTCATCAAGCTGGGGGGAGTGTGAAGCAGACATGGTTGGCTGTTTCTTTGGACTTCCCAGCTTCTTTCAGTTGGTGGCCAAGTTAGAAATAATAGGAATATGACTTATATAATCAGACAGCTCATTTCATTAATGATTTAATGTGAGCTTTTAATCAGATGATCCCATAATTCAACTCCTGACCAGAGACAAAATCCAGTATTTATGGAGTTTAAACTTCCTATCTGTGCTTCAGGAGGAAGGGCAGAAACTTTTCTAATTTAAAAAGAATAAAAAGGGGGTGTTCAGAGGCTTGGGTTCACTGTGGGGTTTAAGCAGCAGTGTCTGGGTCAGTGCCTAGATCAATCAAACCAGTTTTGTCCAGCACCAGGTAAAATGCTGATTGGCAAGAAGCAGGAGCCAACTGCCTCTGGGGCAGGAGTTCATCAGCAAAAAACCTGGTTACGGAGACGGACATTTGTTTCCTTGTACGTAGACACGGCTTTACCTGTGAAGAGGGGAGAAAGGCACTAAAGCAGCTGTAGCTTACCTCTTTGCCTCCATGTTAGTAACATGCAGCTGCCCAATATCCACCTCCAGGGCCACCTACACTATTTCCACCATCTTCAGAGACTCCCACACGCACGGTAAGAGGAGACAGGTTCACACCATTAGCACAGGCTGAAACGTGGCCACTACATAGCAAAGACAACTTCTGGCTTAGAGCTGCTCTGCTGGGTCACCATCATTCACTGAAGATGTATAAATTAAACTGCAGAAAGCAAATGTTGCTGTTGGGTGAGGGCTGAGGACCTGGAAACTAAATGCTGGTGTCTGGCCTCTTGGCTGGATATCACAGCCAGGACAACCTGGAGCCTCCAGAGCTAAAAGCAAAGCCTTCCCTGATGTGGTCTAGGTAACAAAGCTGGTGGCTGAGGGCAGATGGGTCTCTGTTACACCCGCTCCCCTTCACCCACTGCCAAAACCCACAGCAATGCTCCTGCTTGCTAAACAAGATCCCCATCCCCTCTCCAATCAGCACAGTGTGGGGAAAAGCTTTGCCTTTAGGAAGGACTAGATGACTAATTAAGTGTGAAGGTCACTCCCAAGATCAGTTAATGAATAACAGTTGGGGTGGAAGTGCCAGCATTCACGACCTCGTTTTGCCCACCTGGTATGCATTGAGAAAGCAGACCTAGCAGGACATTTCTTCACGGAGACTTGGGCTGTTTGGGTGGGGAGGGAAAATAAGGACTCTGAAAGGGGATAGGAGATAATTTCAAACTCCCCAAGTACATTCTGAATTAAGCCTGATTTGGCTTGTCTGGGTTTTGGCGGCACACTTACTGGGCTGTAGTCACGGTAATTAAAAAACCCCAGTGAAATGACTAATGCTCTGTACAGCTTCAGGAAAATAGGAAGCAGCTGTGGCTCCAGCCTTTCCAGGCTGAAAGGCCTAATTATTGGGAATACTTGGACTGGCACTAGATGAGGTAAACCAGGGCTGTTGAATTGCTTTCATTGTCTCCATTATAGCTGGGCATCTGGGCCCAAGTAGGTGCCATGTTTTTGTTTGCAGAGAGGACAGCAGTTAACTCTTGTTTTGCCCAGAGGAATGAAATTCAGCATTGGGTTACCTTGTGTGGCTCATGAGCTACAGCCCGGGACTGTTGCTTTGAACGGTGACTGTCCCTAGCGAGTGACTGTCCCTAGCGAGTGACTGTCCAGAAGTACAGCACTCAACCAATATAAGCTGTCTTATTTTCCTGTTGCAAAGGGGAGAAAAAGTAGCTTTTATCTCAGGTGGAAGTTCTAGGTAGGGAGGTCCAGCAATGGGGCTTCTCTCCCGTGTGACAACAAAAGTCATATAATACCCTCCTCCGATTTTTTGGCAGGAAGGCAAAGTTTGCATAGGCAAGAGCACTTGCAACATACATATCCATGTGCATTTGTGTGTGTCGGTGACGGCTCCTACCCTCTTGCACCATCACAAGCAGGATTGCAATCAGAGAAGCTGAATTGCCTTACCCATGTTGGATGTGCTGGGACATGATGATGAGGCAGGGAATGGGATATGAGTTTTGGGGAGTGGCAAAAGAGGAAAAAGCCCAGCTTGGAGCACCCTCCTCCTCTAAGTCCCGCGAGGTTCAGGAGCTCAGTGTGGCCAGCATGCTGAGGGCTCTGCACAAATGCTCGTGACTGACCACAGAGAGCACTTCAGCCTTCATGGCAGCTAAAATTCACATAAAACAGGCCTTGAAATAAGATGCTATTTTTGATCACAGTGGGCAATTAAATATTGGAACAGCTTATTAGAGAAGCTGGCAGGCTTGTCTTTACTTAATGTCTTTGAAATGAGATGGCTAAATGGCTGGGGTGTGCTCTCTTGGCTCAGCTCCGTGGGGTCTGTGACCATGAGCCCCTGTTCAGATACTGCCCTTTCAGAAAGCCCTGCCCTCCCATCGGGTTGGCATCAAGGCAATAACACGGACTGACCTTCATGCTTCACCTGCCTCCACTGGTCAGAAAAGATCCCCTATCCATGCTACCAAATCATCTGGGTGGACCATGAAAGGGGTTGAAGGGCTTTTTTAGTCTTCTCTTAAGTAGAGGTGGATCAAAACTTGAGATGGGGCATTGGACAGGATGAACTAAGATTGTGAAGAAGCTTCTTGTGCACCTTCTCAGGCTCAGTGGCTCCGGAGCTAAGAAGGGACTTCACTGGGTTCAGATGGGCAGGTTTTCCCTTTTTCCATGAGTGGCTGCCAGCGATCATGAGACCACGTCTCATCCAAGCAACTACCTGCCATCACAGGTGACTGTTTTTTTCTGTTCTTTGCTCATGGGGCAAGGGCTGGGATGCTGAGGACTGAGATGCTAAAGTCTGTTCAGGGTAGTGTGAGTGAAGATTGAAAAGCCTGGGGTGAAAAGAACCACTGAGATGATTTTATGCTAATAATGGCCTTTCAAACTGGAAGGGCTCTATATCCCAGGAGATGTTTGGTTTCCCTTTTCAGTAAATTTGAAGGATGCACAAACCTGGATCCATCTAGCCGAGTAATTTCTCAAGTTCTGCAAGAACAATAATGATTTTGCCCTGTCTGACAAAAGCTGACTACTCTCCGCAGGACCCAGTTGCTGTGTCTCTTGAACCCCGAAAATCTACCCCATCTCCAACCACCATCCCAAGAAGCAGACCTCTAGTTTAGGGTGTCTTCTTACAACCTGTGCCTTCGCCCTCTGTCCATTTGTGGCATCTCTGACTTAGCAGTGTATACATAGTTTTTCCCAGAAACCTGCTGGTGCTGTGAGCCTTTCCCTTTCAGCCCCCTGTGAGCCACATGCAGATGGGCAGGGCACTAATTCTCCTATCCCACCATCGATCCTCACTTAAAAGCAAGGAGCACAAGGAAATACTGGGTTCCTGGGGAATAACCACCTTCCCGGTTGCAACAGCCCTTGATCTGTATCTCATCTGTCTCCTCAAATTCCTCCGAGGACATCTGATTTCGAAGGGCAGGCAACGCACCATTTATCTCCTCTGACTTTGACTAGTCCCTGCAGCTGCCTAATTTCCACCTGCCATAAATTCTAGCTCAGTGCTTCACTCCATCCAGAAAATCTTTCTCATCTCTCCACACCTCTCTTTATGACCTCCTTTGTCCTCTCTGTTTATCTCAGTGCTGGTATCTTTCCAGCCGTCTGATCTTCAAGCAGATGGTCTTGGGAAACTGATTTGTAGGAGATTTTTTCCAAAACTGCTGCTATTTCCGAATCCCCCCTCTAAAATTTTAACAACTGACTATTTGTCCTGGGAACAGTAGAGCTGTATTGTCCCAGCAAATGTCTCAACAATGTAAGAACAATGTACTGACAATTAAATCAGAAAGCCTTAACACCAGCCACAACCCCCAAGTCATGCAGTCTGAGTTTCCACATGCATCCCGCTGGATGCAGAGCCCAGTGCTCAGCAGTGGCTGGCACTGGGAAAGCGAGAGCAAACTGGCTGAACGTGGAGGTTGGCAGTCCTTGCCTTGGTGTCCTATAGAGAAGGTCAGAGCACCCACGCAGCTCTTGGCTGTTCTCCTGGGAAGTCCTTCTTCCCCTGGATGTCTTTGAAAGCAGCAGGCTCTCCCAGGCAGGTAGCATCTCTGCAAGGTGAGGGCAGCCCTGTTATGCTCAAAGCTTTCAGAAGCAGCAGCAGAGTCTGAGCTGCAGTAACTTCCCCCTGCGATCGGCCCCAGTGACCGATAACAACCTCTTTTGCTGCAAATCCACCTCACTCTGAAGATCCATGAGAAAAAAAAAACAGTGGCACAAGAAGCTGTTATTCTGCGTGCAAGCGCCTTGCAGCAGCATTACCTCTGGTAAGGTGCCAGGTGAATTCTTTTCAAATAATAAAATGCAGCCTGGCACACACCTACTTCAGAGGTATCCATTCCACCTCTGGCTCCTCTTCGTGAGGTTATTGAATCAGTAACGGTATGGAGCCATCCCAAGGGGAAGGCGAGCATGTAGCTTGCCAACTCATTACAAACAAATCTCTCCTTTCTTTCTTTCCCTGGTGAAAAGGAGAGATCGCTGACTCGGGACCAGCACTGCATCTGAAGGCAGGGCTCCATGCCACAGTGAGGGCAGGAGATGCACGCGGCAGGAAAACAAAGCTGAAGCCATTTTCATTCCTCTTCCTGGTTTCCAGAGAAGTCATTCAAGTTAGAAATGTTCTCACAAACTAACTTCTAATGACTCACCACCTCCAAGAAAAAAGTTACCATCCTCTCCTACACCAGCACTTTAATGGAGCGTTATTTAAGCAAATGACTGCAGGTAAGTAAAGCCAGAGCTGAGACATCAGGGATGAAAGCATGTGTGTTTGGGTCGCCTGTGCAAGACCTACCTGAGCTTTGGGGAGCACCTGAACTTCCAAAGCTTAGGGGAAGGATGTGACAGCTGAGAGTTGAGGAGAGAGCCTCAAAAGAAGGCATTTTTCCAGCTGAAATTGAGGAAAAGCCACTGTTTCCTACATAGGGTTAAAAGAGCCTGGAGGGGGGCTAGGAGAGGGGGTTAGAGGCTGGGATCCATCCATCCTCATTTGGACCCCTTAATTTGGGGTGCTTAAGTCTGAGAAGGACTCTCACTGGGTGGTTCACCTCATCCTGACATTGAGTCTAGGGCAGATGCAGTGGGTCTTGGTCAGGGGGGACTTACTGTCCCCTCAGCCTATGGGGACCCCCTGGGTGCAGAGCCCAACGTGCCAGGCTGCCCTTCACCTCTGGGTGTGGGGGCTCCGTCCCATCCATCATGCCCCAAGACTCTGCTTGCCAGACCTGTCAGTGTGAACTCAGCCAAATACCGTCAATAAAGCTGCAGTTAAACCCAAGTACCGGTGCCCACCTGGCCCATCCTTCTCAAAAGCCAAGTCTGAGCTATGATTTTTGCTGCTGCATCTGACAGTTTTATATTTACTGTGAGAATGTGCACATGCGTGTATGCGCATACACGTACGTGTGCAAGATAAAAAGCAGGTTTTCCCTGGTGCACAGTTTAACTAGTGGAGCTGAATAAACCCTTGCTATCAGGACCATTGTTTGATGGTGATGGAGCAGGGGTGCTGGTCTGGCTCCACTCAGACCAGCTGAAAAACTGGTTCCTACAGCATTGGCTTCCAGTGGAAAGCAGCAAGATTGATATTTACTATCAAAAGGAAGTGGTTGTTGCAGTTTTGCTCCAGGTCAGACCTGCAAGCATCACGTGAAAACTTGGAAGAGAAGCCCAAGACTTCTGGAAAAAAAACCCCACTGGGTTTACATTTCAGATTGCAAATGAAATGACCTGGACCTAAGCATGGTGCTCTGTGGGTAACTCTGCATTTCCATTGCTGGCCCGATGAGATGCAACAGATTTATTCAGGGGGGAAGGTTTGTTTCTCGAGCTGCAAAAGGAAAGCTCACCTTTTGTGTATGTTGGCTGACATACCTCTGCTGAAAGATGCCAAACTTGTTGTGCTGGTTTTGGCTGGGGTAGTTACTTCTCAGCAGCCGGTGTGGTGCTGTGTTTTGGGTTTGTGCTGCAAACAGCGCTGATAATTCAGGGATGTTTCGGTT
>JAVJGJ010000047.1:55572515-55586306 GCA_035590215.1 Microhierax caerulescens | reverse complement strand
CTGGGGGAGAAGGAAGAGGGGGACATCCACAGTGATGGCGTTTGTCTTCCCCAGTCCCTGTTACTGGTGCTGGAGCCTGGCCGTCCTGGGGGGAGTGAGCACCTGCCTGCGGTGGGAAGGGGTGAATGAATTCCTTGTTCTGCTTTGCTAGCCTGGCTTTTGGTTTAGCTGTTAAACTGCCTTTATCTCAGCCCAGGTGTTTTCTCACCTTACCCTTCCCATTCTGCACCCCACCCCGCCAGGGGTAGTGAGTGAGTGGCTGTGTGGGGCTGAGTTGCTGACTGGGGTTAAACCATGATACTTGTGCCAAAACAAGTAGGTAGCAACCAACCCAACCCAGGCTTCCACTAGAACGGGGTGCTGAGCCAAGGTATGTGTTGCCTTTCCTGAACTTTTAAGTCTTTGAAACATAGCCAGCCCTTCACAGCATCTTCTCTCAAGGGAACAGCAGAAACTCCCAGTTTTTTGGTAGCAGTCACCCATACTAGTGCTAACCTCTAAGTTTGTATTCAGCACCACATACGTGGTGTGTTTGTTACTGTTTCATCCAGCCCTTCCAGCCCAGGATGAGCTGCAAGGTCACTCTTGGTCCTACTGTGGCTTTGTGGGTGCCACTCAGTCTCCACCTGCCTTTCCTCGCTTTAAGCTCCTTGAGGAGCACCATCTCGCCCTCAAGAGACACCATGGTTGTGGTCTCCGTCCCAAGGTGACTTTTGGTGGCTATTCTCTCTTGTGCTAGGAAAAGGGTCCAGGGAGACAATGGGGTAAATGGAGATGGGGTGGATTTCTGGGAATGAGGGGCAGAGGGACATGGGGCAATAAGGAGGTGTAACTTTGCCCCTGTGGTATCATGTGCTGTATGATGGATGGCGTTGATGCACCAAGGTTTTGAGAGCTAAACCCTGTGCTGCCCAGCTCTGGGGCTGCTGCACACCTGGGCACAGCTCTCCACTCACAGCACAGCAAGGAGCACAGCCCCAGCCCGGGGGGCTGCACGTCTGGCACTCGCTTGGCATAAGGAGTGAACCCCCGTCCACGCAGGACCACAGGACATGAGCGTGGGAAGCATGTGCAATCCCCTCTTGGCAGAAATGAAGGCGAGCTTTGAGAGAGTAGCACGTCAACTGCACAAAGCCGAATGAATAAAACATCCCTGCAAATCCTGCAAACAGCTTTAGAAAGAGTCATTCATCCGGAACCGCCTTTCGCACCCATAGCTGCCAATGGGAATTTTGTCTGAGCGCAGGGAAGGGAACCAGGCTTCTGAAAGACTGGGATGGGTGGGATTTGCTCCGACCCAGACAACTATTTCATAGGCAGCAACAAAGCATAGTAATTCAGGCTCTAGCACACTCCCAAAGGGAGGGTGGTTACATAGATAGTTTCCATCACCCAGAAAAGAACATGATTTCTAGCACTGCCTATTTCTTACCCTGCTCAGCTGTTTGTGGTTTTTTGTATAATTTTTTTTTTAAGAGCAGTTTTAAATAAAAGGCCAGACAGAAACGTATTCTTTCATCCCAGGTCATGGCAACAGGACATTTTTAGGTAGGGGAGGGGAGGTCGGCTGCTCTGAATAGCTCATTCCACAGGAACTGCCCAGGACGGAGCTCAAGCATACGTTTTAACATCCCTTCTGTCTCCTGTCTTTGATGTGGATATAACGTAATAACAAGTTTCACTGTTACTCTACCCAGCATGGCCTCAGATAAGCATGAATAGGCTCAGATAAAGACAGATAACAAATGGTAGGATTTCTGTTTCAAGTAGAGGTCCCTGGAAATCAAGGCAACTGAATCAAATGCACATCATCTGATGCTGGGAATTAACATTACATGTCACAAGACTTCTCAGACAAGGATGGCAAAGACTTAGTGACAATAAGCACTTCTATCTGTATTGCTTTTACACCCAAAATGGGATGAAATGTATAATCATGCAGGATAAATCATAATTAGGCCCATTTCCAAGGGTATTTTATGGGGAGAGGGACAACACGAGAGGTTTTAATGAGTTGTAGGAGCGTATATCCCCTTGTGACTGTATGATCTGTTTCTCTGAGGAGACAACAGAAGGTGAAGAATATATGTGAATAAACAAAGAGCTGGAGCAGAGATATTTTGGGTGTGGTGTGTCCACACTGGAGTCCTTCCTTGTGCTGTTGGACTTTTCATACACAGAAAGACCAGCCTGAGGATTTGTGTCAGTCCAGGACAAACCTCAGAGGGCTGCAAAAAGAGCCCATTCCCTGTGACAAAGGAGGGACCTTGAGGAGGGATGGTGGTGGCACATGCGTTCTCCAGGGGTGGCTAAAGTGGGCCAAGTAGAACAAAGGTAGCACAAAGGCTTTCACTGTGCCCTGAGCTTCTCCTCACTGCACAGGGCATTCCAGGGCTCTGCTAGTGCGCTACCATGTATTTAGCTCTATTAAAACTGAGGGAAGGCCCTTGGTCCAGCAGGACATGCCCAGTACAGAGCAGAGCCCCAGCTTCTTCCAAGCATGGGGCAGGTGTCTGAGCCAGTCTCCTCCTCAGCTGGAGATGAATGATCACAGCATGGGTGGTGCTGGAGGACCCGGCTGCAGGGCAGGTCCAGCCTCGAGTCACAGAGCCCATCGTGCATCTCATCCACGTGACATGTCCCAAACCTCCCCGGGGGGTCCGTAGCAGAAAAGCTAACAACCTCCTTGCTTAAAGTCCAGAAAAACTTGTGCAGCTCCATGGAAAAGATCAGGAGACATTGTGAGCACCTTCATCTGGCCATACAAGAGCAGGGTTTTATTATCTCAAACTAACCAGGAGCCCCAGGATACAGGGGAAGGCAGGAGACCAGGGTGACACCATTTGTGGCTGTGGCATGGAAGCTTTGCTCCCAGCTGGAAGACCTTGGCAATTGTTGCGGCAAAGTCCTGCCTAAGAAGTAATGTTATGTGACCTATGTGTCTGCTGGTGGGAAGGGGCAGATTGCTTCTGCAGGGAGGAGGAGGAAGTGGTGAGGTTCACCTAGCTCTGCCAGGAGGAAGGTAAGGGAAGGTCATCGGGGCTTTCCTGATGTACACCATGCAGGCTATTGCCTGTCCTAGCATTTGCTTCCACCTGGTATCTCAGCCCGTGCAGCTGGGAACAGTAAAACCCCACCAAAAAGGAAGGCTGATGCTCTGTGCTGGTCTAATCTCTCTTTTGCAGGCTCTGATCTTCCCATTTAGTGGCAGCATGTAAAGAGCACCTGGATGATTCACCGCCCAAGTGCTGCTCTGGTGGGGCCGGTTCCCTTCTGCTGTCGTAACATTTGCTTACACCTGTGCTACGGTAGCCTTGAATAAGTGTGAACCTCCCACAGGTGCTAATTCATATTGGTTCTCCTTTGTGTTAAATATTTATGTTCTTAATAGGCACACCTAAGAAAAATACTGGCAAGTAAGCCCGCAGCTCAGCTCCACTAGGAGTCAATTTTATCTCAGTGCGATTTGCATCTCAAATGAACAGGATGAGAAAACACTCTGTGCTTGTAGAGCGAACCAGCCCAGCAGCTCAGCCATCAGCAGATCTATCGATTAGACACAACAAGACCTATTGATGAGAACTTCCAATGGCTTTTTGTTGCTGCCCGGCCGTGAAACCGGTTGCAAAAGCAGGCAAGCTTTAAGCAAATCCCCACAGCAGCAAGGCATAAACCAAACCAGGCCAAACCAGAACACTGTTAATTGCTCGTTGCATGAAATCAAAGCCAGTTTGTGCAGAGAGCTAAATGAAAAGCATGTGTCCTCGGAGCCTGTACGTAGCCCGGGTGGGTTCTTGGCGAGCTGAGCGAGCCCCGAACAGCGCGGACCGGGATGGGCTCATTGCTTTCAGTAAAGACATCCTGGCTCACGCCAGGTGAGGAGTTTTTAACAAAGTATGAAATCCATTAATTATCTTTTGTTGTTGCCTCTTACTATCCCGCAGAACAAAAGTCCTTGAACAGCTCTGGCCTTTGGAAATACATGTCAGAGGGGTGCAGGGAAGCTGCTTACCTTGCTGGGAAGCGCGCGGTGTCCTCGCAGGTCTTCCTTCTCCACAGCCCCCGGTGCCTTCTCTCCTCTTCGGTGAGCTCGTTCCAAGGCACTTTTTGTTTGCTGTTCTGCTACCTTGTCAGCTGGGAACAGCAGTGTTCGGTAATTCAATCCTCTACTTAACCGCAGGGACACTCCTACCCCGAGAGCACACCCATTCCCAGGCTCACAGAGGGAGCCGGTGTGAGAGAGTTTCAACCAACTTTCTGCTTGCATCAAATGTCCACCAGCTCTGCATTCACGAGGCAATAATGATTAAGTGCTGCTTTAACTGGAAACCTGTTCTGTCCAGATTGAAAAGGGCAGGGGAGGATTTCCCCCGCCTCCCTTTTCTCTGTCTCTGCTGGACAAAGCGCGGTGGGGTGCTGCTCGGTGCCACGCCAACGTTGGGCCCAAGCGTCCCAGCTCCCGTCCTTGACTCTGTCCAGAATTTTGGCACAGCTGGTCCGAGGGGAGAGGGGCTCAGCTGGCTCCTGTGCTCCCCGCGAGGCCAAACTGGGCCTGGCTGGGGCCCTGGGTGTGCGGCAGCCCAGGGTGACGGGGAGCAGGGGTAAGGGTTGTCACCAAGATTCCTGGCTGACATGGGGATGTGACGGAGCATTGGAGCATGCAACCAGGCTGCCCTCCCAGGAGAAGAGTGATGAATGATAAACCAGAAACCCCCAGCGGAGCTGGCAGCCTTTGCATCAGCCACCTTCTGAGTGGAAAGCTGCGCCTGTGGATACTCATTGCAATGTCATAGCTTAGCATTAAGATAAAAAGTACGTTAAGAAAAAAATAATCTGTGAAGGGCAGCTGTAATACGCAGCTACCCCTTCTGGCAGATGCCCTGATGCTTCTGGCTGTGGGTGACCTGAAGACAAACCGTGTCCTCTCATTCCCAGCTGCTCCTGCCTGGCTGGCATCTGCACAGTGCTGCTTGTTGCCCGTGGAAGGAACAGCCCTGGCTGGAGGGGGATGGAGGCACCACTTCTTCCACTGTCATCAGCCGGTGGCTCTGCCTTTGGGGCACCCAGGGCTGTGTCCAGCTGTGTTTCGAATACCTCCAGGGATGGAGACTGCATGACCTCTCTGGACTGGGAACCATCCAATTCCCTCCCTTCCTACACCTCAGGTTTCTCTTGCCATTTACTTAATTTTTCAGATTAACCCACACAAACTGAAAATAAATATGGCTCAGTTCATCAGCTAAATCAGACGTCAGAATGGGTTTAAACCAACAGTTTTCCACAGATCTTTTCCACTGACCACTCTTAGTCCTGTAATGGGAAGAGTGCCCCAAATACCTGTGCCATTAGCTACAGACCCGTGTACCACTGAGAGCAGATAGCTGCGAACCAGGGCGTGCGCTGAACCTGCTCACTCAGCCCGGGTGTGCCCATACCCGAGAGAAGCACTTCAGAGATCTTAGTTTCATGGTTGAAGATGCAAACCTGACCCTTAGAAAGCAATTTATCCTTCAAAGTCAGCAGGCTACAGCTCATAAAACCCCTAACAGCCTTCACCTTTCATTTTTTGTTCTTTTCATCATGCTGAGTGGCTTCCTCGGTTGCAGGGAACAGAGGAATGATGTTCTGTGTCTTCCTCCAGTCCACAGAAGATGGGGACCTGCGATAGGGGCTGCTTTTATCTTTAGAGTCAGCCCCAAGCCCACTGCTGACTTGGGTGATGCGTGGTGAGAGTGATACACCGGCCGCTGTGGTGGGAGGCACTGGAAGAAGGGAGATCCCACAGGATCGGCACCGAACTCCATCACGTACTGGTTCCCCTTTTGCCACATGAAGTCATTAGCCCCAGCACCATTAATAGCTGCTGTGTATCTGGGTCCTTTTCAGTGCTGATAGATGCTGATGTAAACCAACCCGTTTCCGCGGCGGCGGCTACATCAATTTGAGCTCTGGGATGAAGGATGTCATTCACGTACCCACAGCTTTGGGAATGCCCTTCAGGCTCATGCACAGGTGATGTCTGAGCTGCCTGTCCCCACTCCTTTCTATCGCCACAGTGAAAAAGTAGTAAATAGTCCTAGTGCGCTTTGAAGGAGCCCAGATCTGCAGAAATATATGTAAAGCAGTTTAGAACAGTCAATGCCCAGGGAAAAGAAAATGTTTGTTATAAAACATGGGCTCATTTAGTGCTGAGCTGTAGGCACTTTTGCTTCCTGCTAATCCTGGGCATGCCATGGGGTTATAGAGCATAAAACATTATTTCCGAGTAGTTTAACTCAGTACTGGTGGAAAGCAGAGTAGCCTGACTTTCATAACTGAAACATTATGTGAGATGTTCCTGTCCGGCTGTTTTTCCCATGTGCATGACCTGATGCACTCGTGTTCTGGTCCTAAGCCTTGACTCTGTTCCCAGAGCTCAAAGACGTTGTGGTTTAATTTAATTTTATTTTCTTTTTATGCATACAGATGGCAGATGAGGCTGTTTTCAGTGTCCTAGCGCAAGCCTAAGACACTGAAGACATTGTCACAGGTTGATGCTGGGGTAAATCAGAAGCTGCTGGGAGGAAGACTGCTGAAGTGCAAAAGCAAGGTTTGGCAGTGTAATGGCCCACATCTGCCTCAGGCTTGGCCACCCCACATGCCTGTGGACAAGGTTAACATTGTGCATGGGGAAACAGGCTCTGCCAAGGATGTATTTGCAAAATGACACGTTGCAAAGGTATTTCCACCCTGCTTTTGCATTTGGAGCTCTGGAAGGAAGAGGGAAAGGCCAAACCCTGCAGATGAGATAACATGGCAGGGGCCTCACCCTTCGGAAAAGCAAGGGAAGGAGGTAAAAAAAGTCACAAAGCTGCTCAAGACAGTGGTGCAAAGACCCGTCACTACTTACATGAGGTTAAATGTCCTGAGTTGTAGCTGCCAAAGCTTTGCATGAATTTCTGAGCATGTTTCAGGAGACATTTGCTTGACCCACAACCAAAGCATGTGACATTTTACTATAGATCCCTCCCATGGCTTCGCTCAGGCACTTCTCAGCCCTACAAAATCATGATGGCCAAATGAAAACCTATAGTGCCTCTTACAGGTCTACCTATAGGTCTGATAGAGGAGAACTGGTTATAATTTACTGCTCCCTCACCTGCTGTGCTGCTGGGGATGGGCAAAAAGTTGAGAAAGCAGTACACATGCATGTATATTGACCATAAGATATGCAAGGACCTCACTTATTGGGGCATATACCTTCCCGAAGCAAAAGACCCCCCTGCGAAGTACATCTCAGCCAGCCACAGCATCCAACCTGTGAGCAAGGCAGGGATGACTGGCAGCCATGAGGGACTGAGCACCAGCTTCAGGATTTGGCCCAGCTGCCTGCAAAGGGAATGTTAATGTGGGGAAGTGAACACAGCTTTGCTCTTTGGCCTGGTGGGCTTGGACCGCTGGAGATGGGGGCTTTGTGGGGAAACAGTTTTATAGGGCAGTGCTCCAGCTGACTGGGCAGCACGGAGCTGCTGCTGGCAGCTACCAGTGTGCTGGTTAATGGTTTACAGCAGCAAATGGGAATGTCTCAGGACAGGGGAAGGTGCTGGGCAGGCTGGTGAGGCATGCTCCTGTGCTGCAGTGCCATGGTGCACGGCTGTGCTGCCAACAGAGAGATGATCCTCTGGAGCTGCAGGGAGTCATTGCATCCTCCTCTGGGCACCTCGTGTCAGTCGAAGGCTCTCAGCACACAGAGAAGCCTCAATCCTGCAAACGATCCCTTGCAGCACGGCTCCGTGCACAGCCTTGCACGTGGCGGATACCACGGAGGCAAGGGCAGGACCAGCCAAATCCTTTTCTCCTGATTCAGAAGAAAGGAGTGGCCTTGGCAAGCCAAGGACAGAAGGGTAAATGCTGATCCAGGGCAGGAATAGTTTGGGTGAGAGCTCTAGAGGTGTAGTTTGCCTTCCTGGAGCCAACAGCTCGCAGCAGGATAAGGCAGGAGCAGTCGCTCTGGCACAGGGGTCACAGCACTGAGGCAGAAGCAGCCAGTAGCCGTTGCTCCAATTTATTGCTTGGCAATCTGAGTGCAAAAGCCATTTCAAGCCAGCTATGCTGGGCTGTGAACTGGGGATACAGGGCTCGTGTTTCCTCAGGCTTACAGGAGAAAGTACTCCCCTACGAAAGAAAAGCTGAGAGGGCCAGGGAGGATGACATCTTGTAGCATGACAGCAAGGTCTGCCAGGGCTGCTGGTCGGTCTTGAACCTCTCTTTTATGTCCTAAAATGTCTATAACCCATCTCAAAGGTGGGAGGTGCAACTGTAAGTCTCTGCTAGCAAGGAGGAATACCTTGGTGAATATAACTGCACTATAAATATGGGCTATAACGACACCGATGGAAATGGCCACCCCATGCCAGACCCCCCCCTGGTCTTTCTGCGTTAGCTCTGGCTGCTACTGGAGGCTTTGCAGAGTGACATACTGCAATGTGTTTTCTTTTTCAGAATTACATTTGGGGGAATGTGGAGGAAAATCCTTGGGGGGGGGGTGTTTCTTCCAGACTCCTGCTGAATGTCTCCTGCCTTGGAGCAAAAGCATCACCTTTCAGGAGGTTAATCTGCAACTCGCCTGGGCACAGGGCTAGCTGGGGAGGGGGCCACCTCTGGGGGCTGCTGGTCGTGCCTGTGTACACTGCAGGGTGTGGGTCCCTCTGATCCATTCTCCGTTTGCTGTCGCCCACTGCCACCAAGAATTAGCAGGTGCACTGAGAAAACAGGATAGCTGAGGTGGGAGGGTGACGTGGCACAGGCAAACAGCAGCCCTGGCTGCCTGCCAGCCAGAGGAGGAACACAGGGGCCTCAGTTCAGAGCTAGATGTGTTCACACCATTGTTTTATCTGGGGAGACTTTCAGAAGGACCAGAGTCCCTCAGACCCATCACCCCAAGGACACTGTCAAACCCTACTCCTAATGCTGATGCCAGAGTTTGGGCACCTGGTGTTCTCCAGGTTATTTGCTGTCTGCTAGTATGAATGAGGTTTGTGCTAGAAAAGCTTAGATCTACTACTTCAGAAAATTAGCCTGCTTTTCCAGAATGCCAAAAAACTTTAGGGAAGTACCTGATGGCAATGAAGACTCAGCAGGAGCTGGCCCTTTACGTAAACAGATGGAGATTCTAATGGGGTGAGCATCAAGGCAGCGTGGTGGACTTCACAGAGTCTAACCACGGGGGAACGACGTGCAGGAAAACAAATCTATTGTGTTCCTATTCCTGGGTGGTTTTCTTATTTTTACATAAGCCACAAGCAGGCGAGCTGGGGATCTGGACTATCAGCTGTTGATTACTGTTATTAAATTACAATCTTCTTCTAGAGATCTTAAATCCTGATTCAGCCATTCGCAAAGCAAACGCAGGTGATTTACAGACTTAATCCCAGGATAAGGCATCGTGGGAGCCCTGCATGGAGATGTTTACCTCTCTCATGTCTGTCTTAAGATGGTAGCAGGGATTATCTCTTGCTGTTAGAGGGATAATACCAAGGAGGGAGCACAGGATACAGACGGATAAGGTTTCCCAACCAGCATCACTGCAGGAACTGGGCAGTAAAGGAGAAGAACAAACCCAGGTCACCCATGCATCAGCCTGGGGACTTGGTAATGAAGCCTCCCGAGCATCCTGTGGCCACCCTGTCCTCAGTGCTCAGCCATGGTACGGAGCAGGTGTTTCCCCCAGGTAGGGCAGCACGCTGACCTTGAGGAGGAAGACAATGAGGAGAGGCAGACAAAAAGCAGAGCGGATCAGTAAAAATAAACATCCCTAAGAAGGGGCGGTTTTGCAAGTCGCTGAATGGATCGTTCAGGAGTTTCACAAAACTTCAGGGGCTCCCTCTCCACCCTAATGAAAACCTTATGGAACCCAGCAAATTCCAGCACGCTTTGGTCGGGGTCGTCATGCAGAGGCTCCGCGATTTCCAGCGTCAGCTGAGCTGGCAGAGAGGAGACAGACACCCACGCAGGCAGGGGTGGTGCAGTCACGCTGGTTGATGGGTGCACGAGCCTGGCAGAGGTTATCCCAGGCAGCCCTTGGGCAGCGGAGGAGCAACTCACTCGTACCATGGTGGTGACACCCCGTGAGGGCCAGGCTCCTTGGGACTGGGCATGGGAATCACACCGTAAGCCAGCGAGATGAGGGATTGATTTTTTGTTCTCCCGTGGGAGCTGGAGCGAACAGAGGTTATTTATGCCTTTTGGATGAGGTTACATGGGATGCCCGTGCAAGAACCAGAAAGTCGACTCAGGTCCCCAGCAGCTCGCCTGCACCCTGTGGGAGATGTGACCCAGGTTTCTCTCCTGCAGGGTACAAGGCTGATCCTTCAGCACTCAGTGAGGCCAACCGGTTCCCATGGTTTTAAGGTGGTTTAGGATCCCTGGATGCTAAAAGGTGTAGTTGCAGGACACACTAGCTTTACTGGCAAAGGCTGCTGGAGCTCTTACCCTCACTGTTTATATACTTTTTTTAGCATCCAAGAAGACCAGCAGCTTTCACAACTGTGGGAAACCTGATTGCTCACGTTGCTGACCATACCTGAGTGCCCACAAAATAACTCCACCCTCCCTTGCAAGCTTAATTTTTAACCTGTCTGGTTTCAGTGACCCGGCTGCATGTGTGACTATGGAAAGTCGCTCTGTTAAGGGCTGGGGTGAGGGATGAAACCCTGAAGCCCTGCCCTGCTTCCAACGCACACCAGCCTTCCCCATGAAATTAGTGTCACAGCAGCTGCCTGTCTCTGCTGCCCAGACATGGACAGTGTCGGGGATGTCCATGTACCATGTCAGGTGGGAACTGTGCCCTGGGAGAGGATCTGGGTTTTTCTCAGGGAATTTTGAATTGGTTCCTGAAGTCTTTCCCCAAAATAGAGCAAAAATTTTCCCAGGAGAGGTAGTCTGGTAGCTGAACTGAATTTACCAATTTACCACGTTCCGTTGTTCTCATCTGCTAAACAGAGCTAATGAATGTCAAACCTTCGGAGGCGAAGGGGTGCGAGGACGAACCGTGCCGGCTGCTGAGCCCAAGGACCTGCCAGCATAGCCAAGACCAGAGCTCGGGGTACAGCTGGCACTGGGGCTGGCCAGGTGGCAAGTTATTGTCTGCAGGAATGCAGCCCTGCCTGTGCCAACCAGGAAGGAGCAAGAAAAAATCAATCACCCCAAAGGCTAAGAAACTGTCATCCTGCTATGTGTTGCCCCTCCTTGTTTTCCACGGTCCCCAAGGGCACGGAGCCCCATCTACGCCTGACATGCGCTTGGTCCGTTAGCCCCACTCATCAGACGGTCGTGTCATGCTGCTGGAGAAGCTCCAGTACTGCTGTGGCAAGCACGAGGAGGGCACTGAAACTCATCACAGGCTCGGTTCAGGTGATGAACGAAGATCAGGCACTTTGCTGGGTGCAGTAGGCACTTCCCTCAGTGCCCTCTGGCCTTCTGCACCTCATCTCCACCTCCTTCTTGTAGACCAGCCCAAGGGTCACACGTAGGAGGCCACATGTTGAACGGGCTGGATTAAGTAGGACCCACAGAACTTCTCAAAAACTGGAAGATGTAGGGCTACTTGAGGGAAACAACTTTATTTGTATTATTACATTTTTCAATGATTGAAGAATTCTTCCAGCCACTTTTTAAGCAACTGCACAGTTTGGAAAGTCAAGGTGCCTTACCAGAAATAATCTTCAGGAAGGCAAAGCCAGAGCTGAAACCCAAGGCTCCTGTATCCCCTGGGCCATACATCCTATCATGCTGCATTTGGAGCTAAAACGCTGCCTACAGGCTTGGGTGCCCACAACAAAGGGTGTCCCCCAGCTGCCACTGACCCCTGTGCGAGAGGCCGGGGAGGAACAGTGGCGCTCCCTGAAACCCACTGATCTGCAGAAAAAACCTTGTGGTGCAGCTGATACACCCAGTGGTGCTTAATCTGTGCAAACACCGACACCACCCCCTGTTAAGAGGCCGGAGCGATGGCACCGTGAGTTGCCCGTGTGAGCCCAGAGCCTCCTCCCAGGCAGTTCTGGTGACCGTGGTTGAACACTAAACGCGAAACCTGCGATACTTCTGTGTGGGATGGGACTCTTTCTAATACAAGTGAGAGGGCATGCTTGGGGCATCCTTGTGCCGCTCTCCGGCGGAATTTGGCCAGTTTAGTGTTTCTCCTTATGTTTCCTTGCTTTTCTGAGCAGCAGCACTTGCACAAAGAGCTCATCCGGCCAAGGGCAAGTTCCTAATTTTCTTAGGAACTGTTGGCATGAAGGGGAAGCATCAGAAGTCACAGAGCTGCCTCCCTTATGCCCAGGGCTTGGCCTCTTTGGAGGATTAAACATATTCTCCAACAGAGCGAACGGACACCAGCTCTACCTGTGGGCATCCGCACAGTGCAACGAGCAGTTTCACTTCTTACCAAAACTGCTTGGGGACAGACGATAATGAGGTGCCAGGGATGTCGCTGTGCACGTGATGCCACCAACGTGTGCTCACACGTGGGCTCTCTGGCTGGGTTTGCACGGGTTTGGCCCCGCCTGGGGTCAGCAGCATCGCCCCCTTTGCAAACAGGGGAGGAGGAGGGTGGCAGCGAGGCTTGGCAGCCTGGGGAGGAGGAAAGGGCAGGGCACTCACACCTAGCAGTGGGTGCTGGGCCCTGGGGGCAGATCTGCTGCACCCACTTTCTGTTTCAGGACATTTTCACTCCCCGGTGAGGATCTGGATGAGACTGGGATTTGACTCCTCATTGCTCAAAGATTTACTGGGGAGGATCTGGATGAGGCCGGGACTCAACTCCTTTTCGCTCAAAGATTTACTGGGGAGGACTTTTCCAGATCACATTCCTTCCGCACAGAAATCCAGCTCCAGAAGAGCATTTTGGGAGAGGACCACAAACAACGATGCCTCCAGGGTTGCATTCCTGGGCTGGTGGATGAATCATTTTCCAGTCTCACAAGGGAAAAGCCCATCTCTAACGCACTGAAGGCCAGGAACCGGGCGAGGGAGGGGATCTGAACGGGATGGACTAGCTTCCAAGTTTCTGGCAGTGCGAGGGAAGGCGCAGGAGAGCAGTCGGCAGTGAGCAGCGTTCGCACATCGCTGGCGCTGGCCGCAGCAGCTGCATGAGGCGCAGGGGCTGCTGCTCCATAACCTGCCGTGGAGCAGGGGACCTGCCGTTGTAAAGGGACCGCACTTTACACACAGGGAGTGCCTGGTCCAGATTTGCTGTTTTGCATCAACGACTGACAAATTAAAGATTTCTCAGGAATCTTTTCCACTTTAGCCAGAATGAAGCAGTTATTCGATAAAAAAAAACACACCCCAGCTCTCGGCCATTTCAGCTAAACTCCAAAATACTTCAAATCTCCCACGATGTAGGCTTGATGGTATTTCCTTACATCCCCTGTCTCTCCTAAACCAGCCTTCCCAGCTGGATTACACTTCCCGAAGGCTCCCCTAATGCAGTTTTTCTGGGGTGATTTGCACCTCATGCTCCCTGAAAGCCAAGCAGCAGCAGATCAGCATCCTGCCTAGCCACTGGGAGCTTTCTCAACACTTGCTTTTGATGATGAGTCCAGCTGCATTCATGCCAGAAAATCCCAGCTGCAGACGTGTACCTACAGAAACGCACGGTGCCTTGTGGTCCCAGAGATGCTCTGGTGGGCAAGGGAAAGAAGCATCACCTGCAGCACGGTGATGTGGTGGGGTGCAGGCTGTTTGTCTGGGTGGGGGGTGTCCCCACTCACACGAGGGAAATACAAAGTGTGAGGCATCCTGAAGAGGCCA
>JAVJGJ010000047.1:55516238-55572448 GCA_035590215.1 Microhierax caerulescens | reverse complement strand
CAGGAGAGGAGAGGAGAGGAGAGGAGAGGAGAAAGTTCAGTCAGAAGGGACCCACAACAATCATCTAGTACAACAGCATCATGCACTCTTGTAGCTAGGAAGTAGCTGTGTAGTAATCCTAATACATTGATGAAATATTTTATTTTTTAAAAAAATTAAGCCACCTTCTAGATGTGACAGAAATCTGGCATCCTGCTGAAAACCAGGCATTTATCCTGACAAGAACCTCCTCTCTCTCCTAGAACCTCTCTGTGTGCTGCTTCCTGAGCCATGCTTTCCGTACTCCCCTCCCGGGGCTCTCCCAGCCCACTTTGTAACTTCTGCCTTAGAGCACAGGGGCACTGACCACAGCTCCCAGCAAAATCTTGCCGGCACCAGTAGAACAGCAGCAATTATTTCCCAGAGTTAACATACCTCTCCTTTCTCCCCTTTTGAATATATTCCTTGAATTAGACTTTTTGTTGTTGTTGGCAATGGTTTGGTTTTTTAAACTTGTGGTTGTTTTTTCTTCTGAAGCCTGGTATAAGCGATCCAGACCCCATCTCCATGCTCTCTTTCTGCAGCACGGCTTCTTGTGATGCTGTCCTCTGATCTCTATGCATTTGATCTGCTTGGGTTTATCATGCAGGGAGACCTCCCTGCTCACATCCCTAATTTTAATCATCACCAGGAAAACTCACCTCTACTCCTTACGGTGTTTGAACTGCAGGTTGCTTCTCCATGGCTTCAGAGACCCGTCACCCACGCCGCTTCCCTGGTTCGCCTGGGAGACCACCAGTCAGGTGTGACTGGCCACAGCTGCATTGACTGCAACGTAATTTTGCACGGAGCTTCCTTAAAATAGCAGTGGTGTTTAAGGGAGTGCCTCTCTTTTATCTTCCCCTAGCCTGATGATTCGATTCACTCAAGGCAGTAACCAAAACCGTTTGGGGAAAGGGTTCTCCCTGGGGAAAACTGCATTAAGAAATGATCTTTGGAAAGCACCACCAAGCCCAGTGAGCTTAAGGAGGTGGCTTTGAGACAGGAGGGTTTGTTTAGTTCTTTCCATGGGGCTTTGGGCATGACTAAAGCAATTTTTGCTCAAATTTCCTGTAAGCAACGTGCTTCGGATCAGGCTGGGGGAGCTGAAGGATGAGCAAAGCTACGTTAAGTACCTCTGGACAGGCGACTGATGGAGACAAACATTGTCTGGAGCAGATAACAGCAGGGAAAACACTGACCTCAAGAGGATACAACTTTTTGCCCATTGCCACCCAATGATTTGGACTGACCAGCGATGAGGGTGACTTTTCCCATGATCGTTTTTCCTAACAAAAAGCACCTGATGTTATTTTTCCCGATCTTGCATGTTTTCCAACTCAGACAGATAGCATTTTGTTGAAGCTCTTTGTAGTTCCTGCCTCTGTTGTAGATCTGAAGGCAGCTCTGGTACCTGACAGCTTGTGCTTCCCATCCTCCCACCCACCTCAGCCTGATAAAGTCATTCTCCCCTCCTGCCTTGCCACTGTGCAATTTTAAATAGAGCATCAGGATAAGCTCCCAGCAGATATTTAGGAAAACAGGACCGTGCCTTCGCGCAGTTTACAGGCTTGGATTGGGACTGATTAGAAATCAGCATCCACTTCTCCACTTCTTTTCCTTGACCAGTGGTTCAGGGCAGCTGCAAGTTAGAACCGACTGCTGTGAGGCCAAACGCAGCTCACCGGTGCTGCGGAGCCTCTGTTTCCCCGTATCTCCGTTACTTCCATCGGGGCAGCGCAGCTCATTCAGAACAGCCCTCAGAGCAGCTCTCGAGGCTGATAGAAGATACGAGTAATTAGTCTAGAGTTGCTGCACATTTAAGGGAAAAAAAAAAAAAGGGGGAAATAATGATCACAGAACTGTTTTGAACTTTGAAAGTGCTATTACAAAATGCGACTTTTTTTCGTTGCTTTACAGCCAGCCATGACACAGGGGATGGGAGCAGAAAGTCTGTAGAAACTGACAACTTTGCAGTTTGTTTTGATAAAAGATTGGCATTTAAAAAAAGCAACTCGGAGCCCTGTCGCCAGGCTCTAATTGCCATCGTTACAGAAGAACCAGCTCTCCAGAGCATGGAGCGCAGCGGCGGGAGGTCATGGCACAGACAATCTGGCTCCGCAATGCACCTTCCCTGGCTGGGTGTTCTCAGCAGTACCATGGCAGGCGGGATCTCCTCCCTGCAGTGAAACCTCTGACACCCCAGACTGAAGCTAGAAGTCTCTGGGAGCCAAACACACCTCCCCCCGCTCCATCCAGACAACCCGCTAGAGCTCATGTCACGCCTGTTAGCCCTCTCCTCTTGCAGGAGAGATGCTTCCCTACAGCAGCTTTCACCTTAACTATTGTATTTGCAACTATTGACAATTTCCTAAGCTACAGCTGAGGCTCATTCATGACCTGGGTTTACTCCCGACATTGTGCTGCTGTTCCACATTTCCAGCTTCTGCTCAAAATAGTTCATCAAGAGCAAGTCCCTACCGTGAGGCAAGCGATGAGAGGCTTGTAAAGGCTGGTGGACAGGCCACCTCGAGGTGATGCACTGCATCTGGAGTTGATACCTGTGGGGAAGCAGAGACAGGAGATGGTTTGTGGTTTTCCAACAGGATGCAAACGATTTGTTTTGATCAGCGAACCCAAGCTGTTCTAGCACTTGGATGTTACGTGAGCACAGCCTGGGCGACTCGGAACCAAACGAAAGCTGATGCAATGGCAGGAGGTAGAGCTGCAAGCAAGATTAGGCTTTTAAGAATACTCGTCCCTCTTCAGTCCAGCTTTACCCCAGCATAGGCCACTGCATTGGATGTGGTTTCTTGTAGCCAGTCTGGCCCCGCACCACAGCAAACATCCCAGGGGCTGAGCGATGTGCTGCAGGGCCGAGGGGGTGATGCTCTCCTGTGGAGATGGAGGAGGGTTGCCTGTGGCTGGAGGTGTCCTTCCTCCCCCAGCCAGGGCTAGGCGGTTCGGGCTGCGAGCTTGTATGGACTGAGAAATCAAACATGTCTCCGTCCAGTGAAGATTGACGGTATTTCATCACTCACAGCCCATGCAGCTGTGAGCACCTGGGCGGTGAGTGTGTGGGCTCACAAGGTACTTGGGGAGACAATATCATGTCCCATGGGGTGGGACACAGGGGCCCCAGAAGCTCTGCCACAGGCCACCTATGTGATCTGGGATAGCCTCTCACTACACCTCCACTTCCCATCTGTAAAATGGGTACGTTGCCCCTCGCTGGAGCTGAGGAACACGAAACGGTGCCTGCGTTCTGCTCCTCTGAAGGCTGAGACCTATAAAACATCTCTCATCCTGCCAACCATCTCGGCTGCTAACCTGTGTTTCACTTCCCTCTGGGTTAAGTTTCCTCAGATCCTGAACCACTTCATTTGCTGGAGCACTTCTGTGCACTTAGCAAACGCCTCGTCTCACTGGAGGATGAGCTGCCATTCTCTTTAATTATGGAAGTTCATAATGATCCTGTATCTGCTTCACTAATATCATGCAATAGTTCTCAGGGGATATCTGCTCTAAAGCTGAAAAAGGTATTAGGGAAGGGAACCCACTATTATGCTCATTAGTGCCCCTAGCCTCATTAGCTTCTGACTGTTTCCAGGGTGGAGCTGATACCCACCTTGGTGAGATCCCTAAAAATGGGTGAGAGGATACAAACCCGGTGCCTGTGCAATCCAGCCTGTCAGAGAGCACATCAAATTCATGGTTTTAAAAAAACATAGCAAGAAAGCACCAGAGCTGACAACCTGGTTACGAAGAAGTTAAAAGAACTTGATTTTCTGTAAAGTTGAAATTTAGAAAATCTAAAGCAGCCAGAAAAACCGGTTCCATTTGCTGCCTGTAGCTGAGTCACCGCAGGCAAATTAGAAGCATTTATCCCCCAGCTCCCCAAGTACGGATTTTCAAGAGAGCCAGGGTGATACGGAGTCCAATGACATGTGGGTGCAGCCTTTACAGAAGATATAAGAAAACATATTATTTATGGGTTTTTTTCACCCCTTGGACAACGGGAACTCAGGTAATTTCCTTTCTTTCCATTGGACTGACAGTGGTAAGCGCCTGTGCCCCAGCAGCATCCAGGGAACTGAAACGGTTCAAGGAGACACAGGATCCTGGAGAGATCGGAGCCGTGTTATCACCAAGTCATTCTCTGGAACCTGACCTTTTCCCTGGTACCTGGTGCATCACTGTAAAGGCTGGGAGACACCTCCCAAGGGATTTTTCCTCCTTTTAATTTAAATTCTCTGTATTGGCTGGGTTACATTAATCGAGTTGCACCTTCATTCTGCATCTCACGGGGAGTATGTGTTTGCTGAGAATCTGATTTTTTTGGAGCACAGAGAACATCTTTGTTTTGCTAACGGGGATGCAGGTGTTACTTACAGCAGCATACCCTCAGTTCCAGCACCCCCAGGGCCCCGTGCAGCTGGAGGCTGCCCATGACAGGCAAAGCTGTCACCTAGAAAAGCCAGGAATTAGGCTCAGGCATGGATCCCAGGCTTGGGATTTAACTTTCAAGGCAGCCTCCCCCTCACCATGGGAAGGCAGGAGAACCTGCAGTGCTTATTTAAATCCACAAGAATGACCTTTTCCACTCTTTGCAAGGGCAGCTTATATCAAACACACGTATTCGGGGCTACAGCTGAGTCTTGTTGAAAAATTCAGATGGCTGAAAGAGGATGAATTAACCCTCAGGTTAAACACAAGCGAATCACCCCGTGGTGCATCATGTTCCCTGGTGAAGCCAGACAGGGTTTGCTTCTCCCATATGTGCCTGGAAACAGCCATCAGCATCTCTTGGGCCCATGTGTTCCATTTGTGAATGCCCTTCTTCCCTTCTAGTAACGCTCCTTCTTGTATCAACTGGCAGTAGGTGCAACATGAAAATATTCTGGCTGAAAAAAAGGGCAGTTTCGCTCCCCAGAATTAATGAGGAGCAGGATTGCGAGGGGTTTAGCATGCCTTCCGATCCAGATGTTTTGTACTTGGAGAAATAAAACAACCAAAAGCTCAGGGAAACCTGTTCATTCCTCTAAAAGAAGGAGCAAAAGAGGGGGGCACAACCGAGCCAGAAGCAAATAGCGTGTCCAAGGTAAGCTGGAGGGTTCGTGGCAGAGCTGGGGGTGATACCCTGGTTGGATGGATCTTCACCAGCTGCTGGAGCCACAGAGCCCTCCTCCTTCACCAGGACAGGTGGCCACCCCACCCCTGGGGACAGCCAGCCAGGAGGTGGAAGAAGCCATGTGGGAACTGTAGAATCAAAGAACAGCTCAGGTTGGAAGGGACCTTGAAAGATCATCTGGTCCAACCTTTCATGGGAAGGGAAGCCTAGGTGAGGTGATCTAGCCCCCTGCCCTGTCACATCTTGAAACCCCCCAGCAATGGGACTCACTCCACCATGTCCCTGGGGAGGTTGTCCCGGTGATTGACTGTACTCACCATAAAAAATTTCTTTTGTATGTCAAGATAAAACCTCTCCTGGTGCAGCTTGTAACCATTGCCCACCATCTTCTCCACGACTCCTTGTGAAAAGCCTCCACACATTTTGTAGCCACCTTTTAATTACTGGGTTGCTGTGATGAGGTCCACCCTGAACCTTGTCTTCTCCAGGCTGAGGAGACCCAACTCCTTCAGTCTTTCCTCATAGGGCAGGTTCTTCCAGGTGGGAAGGAGCAGGCAACTGTCAATGCAATGAGAGCAGGAACCCACGGATGGGCTGCAAGGGGGCTTACGGTTGCAAACCCACCCTCTCTTATCAGTTGGCAGCGCGTTGGGCACGTGGCACCGGACGATGCGCTAACTGTGGGGGAGATGCAGCCCTGCCAGTGTGGTCCGTGCCCCCGCAGGTGCAGCCCTCCTGGCCCAGCCCCAAGCCCTGGCCTGGCCGGCTGCATCCCCCCGGTCCCGCAGGCTGGCTCGGTCCCAGCGCAGGGCTCAGCGCACGCGTGTCCGCAGGGAAGCGGAGGAGGCACAGGGAGCGATGCCTTGTTATACACCTGCCAGCTCGGCACCAGGTTTCCTTCTTTTTTTTCTTCTTTTTTTTTTTTTTTTCCTTGCCCTCCTGGAGACTTAACATTTGTCCACAGTTTCCCTGCTGTACTTCAGCCAAATCCCCAACAAGTTACAATGATGCTGCTTGAAAAAGGAAGAAGGTTAGCAGCAAAGCTCTTGGAGACAAAAAAAAAGGGATTACCATTCTAGGAGAGGTGTAAGGACGTTAAGTTTGAACTCAACTATTTATTTGTTCAATGCAGATTTCCCTCGTTGTTTTTCATGTGTTGATCATATGTTTCTGCATTTTCATGGAAGAAAAACATAATCCGCAACTAAAATTACCACGAATACTCGCCTGCCCTGCGTTCGGTTGCGGAGCCACCTTTTGCAAAGGGAACTCCGCATGCCTTGGGCAGACGAAGGAATTGCTTCTGAAATACTGAGATATATTTTTTTTTAACCGAAGGAAGAGGTTATCTGTGGACCTGTGGAGTGCAAGCTTGGCAGGAGATTCAGCTCCCAAAGTCACGGTGATGCTTTTACTTGAGATCGTGTCTTTAAAGATCTCCTTCGGGGTGCCCTTAGAGGCCAGTGCTGCACAGCTGCACCATCTCGTGGTGCGACCGAGCCCTGCACGGCCCCAGCCTTTGAAGCCCTCTCCATTTCTCTCCATTTTCATAAAACTGTCATCACGGGTGTATAAAAGCCAAGTGCACCCACCGCCGGACCCCGCCACAGCCTGGCCCCCCACAGTCCGAAGCCACAAGGTCACCCCACACCTCCCCCAGCTCCCACCCTTCCTGCCTGCTCATCCTCCTCTCCGGGATGCAACAGCCCGAGCATTGTCCGACTGCAACCATCGTCAACCATCGTCATCCCAAGTATTTGCCCGTATCCCTCCAGTTACTCGCTCGAGATCCATTCAGCAGATTAGGGATCAGGCCAGCAGACCGTTACCCACCTGAACCTGCCTTACTGAATTACTGGGCTGTGTTACAGAGGATTCAGATGGGATCAGGGCTCCACTCACTATTTAGAGATAAAATTAAAAGGAAGATGAAGGGTTATGGAGCTGCACAGCCCCGTGGTGCAGAGCCAAGGGCAGGAGCTGTGTGTGCTCAGTCATAGCTCCACTCTTACGCAGCATGTGGCTAGAAATGGGCTCAGGTCTCGATCCTTCCACTTTTCTTCTCATCAGTGCTTTTACTCATGAAGGAGCAAAATGGCCCAAGACATGAGAGATTATACCTGAAAATTTCAGGTGCATAAATGCACATAAATTTTTCCATGTATCTACGGGTCTTGGCCTCCCATGGTACGGCACGTAGTAACCAGGCGATTAGGTAGAGGTTAGAAAAAAAAATTCCTAAAACCAGTTATAAAATTACTTTCCTATTAAAACCACATTTGGTATTTCTGCGGGTTAATCTGCTAGCACGTGCTTAGCTTACACCAAACTTCCTCAGCACGATGCTCAGATGCTGCTGTCTGAAGACCCGACTCGGACACAGGCGCCAGATGAAAAGCAGCTGCACAAGGTCACCTTGAACCGACTCAAGTCAAGTCACAGGCAGCTCCCCCAGTTCCCTCCAGTTTGCTTCAGGTTTAAGTGTTGTCTGACCGTAGACTGGTTGTCGCTGGTTAACCCAAGACCAGGATCAGGTCACCTGCTTAAAATCACCGCTGAGGGACGTTCTGGTGACAGGCACTGCCAAGCTAGAGGCAGATGCCACCGCAGTCTGGAGGGAAGCGGGGTGACCGGTGACCGGCATGTCTCCTGCTCTGCACACCCCCATCCACCCCAGTGCACCGAGGGCGGCCGGGTACAGAACTGCCCTTCTGCTTCTTACAACACCAGGGCTGCAGAGGAAACCCCACCAGACCCTGTCATCTGTTGTCCCCCACCCAGAATCCAAGATCTTGCTCCTTCCTCACTGCCAGCTTACGCACGTGGCTTTGGAAGCAGCAAGATCTCAAATCCCAGCAAGTCAATAAGAGCGAGCAGGAACCAAACCCACCCACCAGGTACGCTGGTAGAGGAAGAAGCCCTTGATGGTTAGGAGTCAAGGCTTTAATCCTGATTAAATCCCAGCTAGTCCAAAAAACTGGGACAGGAATGGAATGAGGAGAACTTTCTGGCTTGATGCTACACAGTGTTTGCTTCCCAGCCCCCCACCCCCGAGAATGGCATGTGTCGGGAAAGGGGCATTTCTGGGAGCGGACCTCAGCTATATGCATTATCAGACATGAAGAGGATGAAAAAAATAACACAGATAGTTTATTGTCAAACTGAATCAAAGCATGAAAAAAATAATCACAAAGTTACACTGTAAAGAAATTTGGTTTTCATCACAAAAGCTCATTAAAGTCTGACAAAGAAAACAACCCATTGTCAAGCCAGTAACTCCTCCAACAACCCTCTTCGAGTGCAACATTTATTGAAATGCTGGGAATTCACGGGTGGCGTACATGGCGTTTGCATGAACAAAACGATCAACCCTCATTATCTAGACAAGTGGCTCTCACAGGGGGTGACATGTTTCTGGCTTAACGGTGACTCCTCTGCTCGCCTTCAGGTAGCAACAGCCTTGTCCTAGCTGGAGTCCAGCCCGAGGCGGTGGCCAAGGCTGTGGGGTGCCAGCTGCCTTTCTTTGTCCAGCATTTTCCTGCAATTTACATCCCGATCAAACGTGTTTACATCCCGAAAATTAACAGGCGGTTGCAAAATGTACCGATGCCAGTTGCACAGAGGGGCGGCGGGAGGTACGATCGCAGCACCGGCTCCACCAGGGTCCTGGGGCACAGCGACACCGACACAGCCAAATCCAGGTTGCTGCCGATTTCAGCGATGACCAGCTCTAACCTTGTTAAGTTGCTCTTTGGGAAGGTGTGTAATTGCAGATGCAGACCTACTTGACTGAGTAAAATCGATCTCTTATTAAGTCTAAGATGTTTGTGTACGTCCTGTGCTTCAGGAATGCTGATTAACGGTGGCATCAGGCAATTAAGAGGACAGCCCGCTCCTCAGCGCTGCCCCCTTCCAAGCAGAACTTGAGAAGGCTTTAAACAAAATACGCCTGGATCTTTGCAAGTTTTGAGTTTGCCAATCTGTCCAAACCAATGTATTTTATACCCAAAGATAATTTATTTTCCGGTAGTGGCAGCAGAAGCAACAGAGGAGTCCAGGAAAACTTCACCTGGTCTCCTGCCAGCATAGCTGGCTTGGTGGGAAGTCTGGAGGGCGAAGGTCGCTTGCCAGGAAAACTGCTGCAGACTGCAGGGTCCCCTGGAGCTGCAGCCCACCTGGAAGAGCCCTATCCCATCTCGCAGAGAATTTCGGAGCGGTTGGCTTTCCTTCTGAGTCAGAACACAATAAAAAGGGGGAAAAAAAAATATTGGAAGGCATATATGTATATAGACTATCACGTATTCAGTTTTGCAGACAGTTTCAATCAGCCAGGGTAGAAAAACAGTACCTTTCTCACCGCTATAAAAGAGCTGTTTTATGGGTTTTGAAATATTTTTTTTACTGAGTGAAAGAAAGGCATCTTTATGCTAAGTAGCAGCTAGGGAGACTCGTAAAACTAAACCAAAACAAAACAAAAATCAACCTAAAAATTAAAATAAATCAAAAACCCCAACCCACCAGTACAAAGTACAGGCAGTCCAGGTCATTCCAACTGATTACAGGAATAACTAAAAAAATATTTTTAATTGCGACTAATGTGTTATCTTGAGCCAGCTGCTTATTCTAACAGGCCTGAGATTTTCTGCTCATAAAGCATTAATAGTATGTGCCTTTTCCTAGAAAGGACGGCTCTGCCCAAGTCTTACTGTGTCAGATAAAAAGTCCCAAAATAAGAGTTTCCAACCAAATAAAGTGTTTTATTCAGATATTCGTTTGGACACGGCAGTGATGTTAAGAACAGCTATTCAAGTAGCTGAAGTAAGCCCTTCAAAAGAAGTCACACAGCTTTGAGACTTGAACAAATTATTGTATGATCTCATCCAAGAGATCTAAATAGCTGGAACATCTGCAAGAGTCACCACCAATTTATTTAGCAGAGTTCATCAGTAGTTCATCAGCTCTGTTTGCACAAGCAGGTGCCAGGGCAGTCAATGAGGAGTCCTGTACATGACTTAAAAAGAGGAGAGGGGGAGGAGAGTGGAACAGAGATGGGTGATTTTACTATCTAACACGGATGTACATTAGTAGGAATAAAGTCCCTGTCAAACTAGGGCAGTGACTATTTCTGAAGAAGTGCAGAAGTTATTTTTCCCAGAGAAGTATTACATGCACAAGTAACTATATTGTTAAAATTTTTTTATTTGTGACAGTAAAGAAACCATTCAATACCTGATTGACAACACTTCTCTCTCCTGAAAACACTCATATCGTATCTGTAGTGTTTCTCAAGTATCGCTGGATTGTTCATTGCATTAAAGTGTAAACAGCTCCATTATTAGGAAAAAAAAAAAAGAAAAGAAAAAAGAAACATTTCCATTGCTTACTCCTCTGTTAAGAAGCTCCCAATAGATCTTTAACAAGAAAGAAAAAGAGTCAGCTGGATTTTTACAATATAATGTGAAACAGAAAAGTGACAGCTGGTTTTGCATAGTTAGCCCAGAGATTTTTAAGCAATTGCCCCACGCAAGTCTCACCTGCCCTCCTCGCCCCACAAAGGCATAACATCACAGCACCTTGGAAATCAGAGGCACAAACTTCTTTTTGCTTTACAAATAGGGCTGTGCGGTACTGTGTTTTATTAGTTTAAAAAGAATCTGTAAAACATAGGATTACGTGTTTGTAAATTAGAGAGCTACAGATTTTTTTTTTACACTGAAATTTCAAGCGCTGCAACATCAGTACACACCAGTGTCATTTAGATACTTTATTGTCCCCAACCAGTCTAATCAAAATCATGCTGTGATAAAGTGATTGCATACACCGACAACCAAATCTCTTCAGGTGCTGAGTTTCTTCCAGGTATAACTTTGCTGTTTAAAAAAGATTAAAGGGCAAAACAAATAGACAGATTATTCTTCCAAAGCTACCTAAATGAACACAGCAATATTGTACATTTGCTACGACCTTGCATTCAAAACCTGCCACGCTTCCTGGTGGTTAACAAGTATTCTGCGCACAGCCCTAGTTTACAAATGGCAATTGAATCATAACACTTCAGTTGAATTTCAAGAATCTAAGGCATTCTGCCTTACAGCTTAATTTAAAAATACCTATACAGGCAAAAAACCTTTTTTAGCCCGACATAAAAAGGACAACAGAACTTCAGGCCAGGCAGCATTTCTTTAGCTGAACAGGATGACCAACTGGAAAAGACTTTGTAATACTTCTGTAATATCCAGAAACAGAATTGAAAACCAGGGTTTAACAACAGCCCTGGTGACCTGCATGCATTAACTGCACTTCAAAATATGCAAGAGATGTAGGAAAGAAGTATTTTTTTCCTATTTTAATTTTTTAAATCTTGTATTTAAAATACAATCAAATACCCGTATTACAAATTTTACAAACATTCCACTCGTTATCTGACTTCATGGACAGAACTATATTGCTTTGTTAAAATCTAGAAACTCTAAATATATAGCGTATGTATATTCACGCAAACTTAACACTTGAAATTTCAAGTACGATGATAGCGCGTCAAAATAAACAAGTACGACAGTTTGATCCCTTTGGCCAAATTTGAGTACCCAGGGAAGTCCCAACCTGACTGCAGAGCACTCCAAGTTTTATTTCAATGGGAGTGAGTTTAAAAAAAAAAAAAAAAAATCATCAAAAGTTATAGAAAACACTCTTATGATACCAGCAGAGATCAAAAAGATCAAAACTGTTGCGTTTTGCCTTTGTATTGTCACCAAGTATCATTTTAATGCTGTACTAAGTTAAAATAAAGTTGGTTGTTTATTTTTAAACTTGTGGATTTCAAGAGCCAAAATAAACACTACAGAACGAGAATGGTTGTACAGAACATCATCAGAACCGTTCTTCCAGAAGCTGGTGCAGAAGTTCAGTTGTCCGTTATATGTGGATTTTAAAACAATACAAGACACTTCGATAATCAACATTCATTCACAGACTTAAGGCAACTGGTTCATGAAATCGCTGCTTTTACCAATGCGAACTAATGACATGGTTCCTCTCGTACAACAGGTCACAACCATCAAATGGTAATGTCTTGGTGGGGTCATTTATTGTCTAATTGGAAGATTGTTTGGTCTAATGCTAGCGAAAAAGCCTTTGAATTTTTTCAGCCATTTCTATCATACCTGCACAACTAACTACAACCTGAATACTTCCCTGCAAACTGCATCTGAAGCCCAGAAGCTACAAACACAGTTGAAAATACTGCTCAGAGAACAACTTTTTGGCAGCTTACAGTTTCATTGCTCTGAAGTCAAATACAAAATTAAACAATCTTAAACTGAACGTAAACGTTAATGGACTAACCAGAATCCATACGTCCTTTTTTTTTCTTTTTTTAACAACATAGGGTTTTTTTAATTTTTTTTTTTTTTTTTTAATTTGACAGTTTTTGTCTTTTGTTGTGGCACAGAATTATACAGTACTAAGGTAATGCCAGCTGGTAAGAAAACAAAACGGTGATGCCGTACAGACTCACGAGTGTCACGGGACTGCCTCCAACATCCCTCGCTACCGGCACAGTCAGCAGCTGGCGCACAGCTGCACGGCGAGGGGGCAAGTCATCTTTCAGTTTTATACTGCACCTACGACAACCTACTCACTGCCTGTGTAGGCTGGCCTGCCCTTCTATGAAGGAATTTGTTAAGCTGCTTCACCAATGTTTTAGACAAGGATGACGATCCAAGTCCATTCCAAAATTTTTTTCCAAGTCGTCAAGACTTTTCGAGAAAAAAAAGGCCAAGGGGATCTACCATTCAGAATTTAGCGCTAGGCTAATTAGAAGCACCAACTAGTCTATTTAGTCTTCTCTGATGACAGCCAACAGAGCTGTTAATTTTTCTGTTTGTAGATTTCTGGTGCAGGTAATTAAAAGGTGACACTGGAAAGGCGGAGGGGAGGGGAAAAAAGAGAGGTGTGCCTTGTTCTTCAAAGGCTTAATCTATTTAAAAGTTAATCCTTTTGAAAGGGTACCTATGACACTACCGAAGATGCTAAGCAGGTTCTCGGATTTAGAGATGAGACTGACTCAGCTCCAAAGCCAGAGGACCAATTTTAGGCTAGGCTAGTAACATCTGTCCTTCTAGCGAGACTCAATAAAGCTCCCAATCTGTACCTTACAGGCTGGGGAAGAAGAAATACAAATCAGAGATGTGGGAAAAATACTTTGTGCATTTTTATATAACAAAGAAAGGAGAGGGCTTCATCACAAATGATTTTTTTTTTTTTTAAATAACCTTTACAGGTCACCTTTAAATGGGTTCTCTGGTATATCAGATACCATAGGATTAATACATAGGGGTGGGTTATGAAGCCTGCATTTTATTTATTGCCCAAGTTTGCAGCTTACAGAAAATGTTTCATAGCACAGGCACAGTGGCAAAAACAGTATAACAGCCGATGGTCAACTCCATTTGGTGAGTATACAGTAGCAGCAATTAAAAGAAAAAAGTACTCCAAACAGCTCAATACAGATCCAGCTTACCCAGATGGGTTTTTTTTTAAGAAAAGAATCTTAAACTAATAAATAGATCTCCTCCCCATTCTCCCAAGCTAATGGTTTTCCAAAAAACGAGAGGCATGGCAGTTGTGCGTAAGCAGAGACAATAGAACTTCATCTGTCTAGACTAAAAGGTGCTTTAGATCTATTAGCCACCTTATTTTCTCAATTCCATCATTCCCTAATACTCAAACAACTGCAGATATGTTCAAAACTGTGCCCAAAATCATATCAGTGAAACAACCATGTAATTAACCCAAATCACCCCTCCCACAAACGCTTAAACCTTCTGAGCATGACAAAATGTAATACAACTTAATGTCATTGTGGAGACAGGAACCCAGCATCTTTGTTTCAACTTTTTCCTTTGTTATATATTACAGTGCTCTATAAAATTTTTCCTTTTTCCTTTTAAAGCATTTAGACAATACAAGACTAAAAGATGTCTGGAAATACGTCTTATACAAAAATGAATTTTTATCTTAAAATAACATTCAAAAAGGCACTTCATTCTGTAAGAAAAAATTCAGAGTCAGGTCAACTGCTCTAAGCAGGGGGGTAAAATTGTCTGCATAGTGGGAGGGAAAGAAAGGGAGAGAAATTCAACTGCTGAAATACAAGCTTCTTTTTTTGGCATGTTTTAAGAAAAGCTGATCCAGTAAAAGATGTCCATTTATGAAATTCATTAAAAGAGTCCCATTTAAAATAGCTTCTTTTTTTTGTTGTTTTTGTTTTTTTGTTTTGTTTTCCTTTAAAAAAGTAGTCTGAACACATGACCTTAGGAGTCAGGCTTCTGAAGGCTTAATAGCATCACTCATGATTGTCCTTCGTGTCCAATGTAACAGGAAGATCAAGAGTAGCACTTCTGATGGGGTGACCTCCCCAAAGCTTACATTTGAAAGAGCTGAAAGAGATGGAGACAGCCTCTAGCAACTGCAATCTAGTAGCAGAAGTCAGTCAAAGTTAAGGGCTACCTGTTGCAGAGTTTATGAAGCATACTGTAAACTTCTTCCTCTTTGCTTAGTCCTTCAAAGAAAGGAATAAGATCTAGCAGCTCTGTGTCTGTCATGTCATCAAACCAGGACTGCACAGGCACCTGAAACAGAGCAACCAACAATACTAAGATGACTTCATGACGTGAAGAACATGTGAGTTTTGCCCAGGCAGATTACACATTGCCATCACAGTACGGCAAATTACTAGTCGTTAGCATTCAAGCAGAGCGCCAGGTTCAAGTCCACGTTTTCTAGTATGCAACATCCACCCCCAAATCCGGCTGTAAATAGCTGACATGCAGCTGACCTTCTCCTACATGTCCAGGTAACCTACGTGACCCAGCACCGGACAGCTCAATTTGCTCTGCCTCTTTGACACTCAGAGCAGACTGGAAGGAGGATACCGATTATAAAGCTGTACCGACGCTTTATTTATGGGCAACTTTCTTTTTTTCTCCCCCTCTAAGTACTATCAGTGTGAGTCACTGAACATAGGTATGCAGCGACAGCCCCTTCTGGCACGAGGTTGTGGAGGAAATATTTAAACAGTGAGCACAGAGCAGTCCTCTGATTAAAATATAAGACCTTGAGAGAGCGTTCAGAAAATAACGCATGTAATAACACTCCTTAAATACGTGGGCTGGACTCGGGGAAGGAGCTCTGTGCGTCTTCACTAAGGAAGTGTACTGAGGTCTTCTAAAGAGTATTTTGGATCTTGTTACAAGCTCTGGTTTCTGCAGAGACTCGAGTAGCAGTTAGCTAGCAGCACTTTTCCATATGTGATTAAACCACTCTGACAAGGCCCTTAATTTCATCTCCCAAATTTCTACAGCTTGTTATTTTCTTGGCACTGAATTCCGACATGCCAAATGATGATCTGGATCAGGTTTTTAATTTTAACCATGAACATAAATTAGAGCTACATCTCCTGGTTATTATAAATAGCAGCTTTAAATCATGTGTGGCACCAACCAGAAAAACGTTTTCACCCAATCACTTAGGGCATCAGAGTACTAGGATCCAAACTTAAATGCTGACTACTGCAAGACAAATAGCTCACATTAAAAAAAAAAATAAATTCCAGAGAGGCAGGACCATGCAAAACAGGGTTCTTACTAAAAATTTCCTACGTTAATTTTAACAGCTCACATGAAAGGAAGTCTAAAAACATCAAAGAAAACCCTGCAAAGCCTGGTTTATTAAAAGTCAGTCTATCTAAGGGGACTTCCAGCTTGCTGTCCTGGCAGCTATAAAACAGATGTAAGCATCTGTACTGATTGCAGGAATGGATGGAGCAAGTGCCAGACCATTCCATCACAGCTTCTGGAGTTGATATGAAACGCACAGTGAAAATGCACATTGCTCCTAATTACTCTCCCTTGAAGTACTGTTGCCTGCCTTTTATCGTTATTCCTAAAACTTGAAGAACTTGTTGACTAACATTTCTAATTATGAAGCGAGTTAGCACAAAAACACTTAAAGGAGAAGCGTAACAACACAACAGGATCTTGATTTTTTTTTCCTCCCCTTAGCCACGAATACAGAACTCAGATAGTAACCAGTAAAGCATTAATTATCTTGTCTAATATATATTTTTTTTTATTCACACAATGAAAAAAGATGGGAGTATTAAAAGCACTTCAAGTAAACCATTCGTAATCACCACTCCAAAGAACAAAAGCTACGCCAGAGGGCAGCTTTGCTTTTTAGAGATAAGTTAGTTATTCAGGTTCTACGCCGCTTGGTATTTCTCAAAACTGATGGAGTTCATGCCAAAAGCGAAAACCGAAAGCAGACTAACAGTCACTGCTGTGACACACTGTCGACATCAGTTTGCCTTAGCCCGTCACCATTTGGCAGTGAATACCAGACCCTACCTGCAGTCTAAGAAAATACAGAAACTAGTACAAGTTAAGTGTTCTGAAAAGCTATTTTCTGAATCAGAAAGCCTGGGCAAGGACCAGAAGGATAAAGTTACACTTAAGTACTTCAAATACCAAGAATACTTACTGCATTTTCAGGATGGAAGATGTAAGATGCAGGAGAATTATCTACTATAATAACTTTACTCAGCTCACGTCCCAGTCGACTCAGATCCTTCACGTAATTTCCTCGATGGAAAACACAGGATTCTCTAAAGAGCCTTGCCCTGAACACACCCCAGCGATCCAGTAAGTCAGCTACTGGGTCTGCATACTTAAAAATAGAAGTTAGAAACATGAAGTTAGCAATCTGCAGATAAGGCTAATTCACAGAACTATACCAAGAAGGGACACAAAATAACTTCAGATAAAATGCCCTTTCTTCATTTTCTTCCCTGTTCCTTGTTAATTAACTTACATGCCTGCAAACCTGCAGTGATTAATAGGGAGATAACACAAAAGTAGGACAGTTATCTTTTTGTGGAAGGCTAACTTGCACTCTAATGTTTTCTGTGATTTATTGATTAGGTTTTATTCTTAGGGCCAACTTATAGTTACCTAGAAGATGACAGATCCAGAGTTAACGCCTAACATTACCATAAACCCAGCCAATGCTAACAGAAAAACTAAAAGCCATTTCCACAGCCCATTCATTTCCATGTGCCTCTGAAGACAAACTGCAGTGAATGAATCTGAATTTGATGTCACTTTTCAAATGATGCCCTTGGAGCAACTGGGTCAGTAAGAATCTTAAGATTGCCAAAATGCATAATTGGGCAATAAAAGATCAGAAAAAATGCCCATACTGGGAAATTATAATTTTATATATAAGATGATACTTTGAGTGAGGCACTGCTTAGAATCCAACAACTGCTATAAACTGTCCAAGGAAAAGTATCCAAATAAACTAGAACATAAAATAACCATGTACTTGACAATGGTAGTTAAAACTTGTGGAAGTTACCATTTTCCTATATTTTAAACTAAGAAACAAAAACTGATGTTGAAACCCATCGTATTTTAGCTATGAGAACTGTCAGATATCTAACTTCAGTATGAAGTTATTCCATTATTTAGGATTTTCACAATGTGGCTGAACAGAACACAGGAATGAGAGTGCAGGGAGGAACCCCCTGGTAAGAAGGCACTACAGCAGATCAGACAGGGTCCTGCACCCTTCCACCATCTCTACACTAAGTTGGAGTAAAAGCTTACTACGGGAGAGTATTACCTGGAAATAACCAATACGATTTTACAAACAAAACCACCACAAATACAATACACCAAAAGAAGCAAAGAACTTAAGATGTCTACTACTGTAACATCTATGACAAAACTACCTACAAGGTACTACTGCTACTGGAGACCAGAGGGCACAAAATATTCCTGTTGATGTTTCAAGCGTCACAAAACGTCTAATTTTCTAACTCCAGATTGCAATTGCACCTTGACAGAACAAAAACGTGTTCCCAATTTTCAGATGCAGTAAAATTTCTGAATCACTGGTTGATCATGTAGATAGCGTTAAGTACAGTGTATTTTATTTCATGCCCAACTTTAATAGACTGCTTTACTTGCACGCTATTTGTTCTAATTTCTCACTATAACCATGGTAACTTGGTAAGCCTTTCATATTGGCATTATGAGCAATGCATGGAGGCTACATTATGAGACAAGCCCATATGTGATGGTGTTACCATGGAAACACTTACCCACACACTAGCAGACAAAGTACACACTGTCAGACAAAGAAGCAGAAAAGAAGGGGAAAAAATTAAGATAGTAACAACTGTGGAAATAATTATCCATAGAAAACCCGACCAAAAGTCCACTGATCAGGTAAGGGCTAATGAGATGGAGAGAGGAACATACCTTGGCTAGACTGGCTGTGAAGAGTACACATTCAAAGAGCTCTCCCATCCTCTGAAGAAACTCATCCACATGTGGTCGTTTCAGTACATAAACCTGAAATGATAATGACTACTTAGGTCAAATGATGCTTAAGGTAAAAGGAAAAGGACAAAAACAACCCCCAAACATTCCTGTGATCCTAACACTTGAAGAAACAAAAGGTATCATGGAAGCAGTTCAAATGAAATGCTGAAAGGAAAAAAAAAGGTATACAAGATAAAAGCAGACATCCAATAATGAGAAATTTGAATGCATGGGCTGCCAAGACCCATGCTGATTATGCAATTGCAAATACTGTGCATCATCTGGAGTGATGCTTCTTGAAAAATCTCATTAAAGGCAGAGTGACAGTAGGGCTTCCCAAGAAGCGAGGATTCAGGTCTCTCAACCGACACGATTTTGGTGCTGGTGTCTTCAGTCCTGAAGAGCTTTACAGAAGCAATAAATCTGATGAAACCTCTGTGATAACAGGAATAACACAACAGGGAACTGTTTTCTTCCTGGGGCTAATTCTTTAATTTTTTAAATTCCAGACAGTAAGCACTGTCCCTCACTATGGATAGTTACTGGTTACCTGTCTCTGCTGACAGCTTTCACCAAAAATCTTCACAGCACCATGCCAAATGTCTAGCAAATGCTGCTTTCGGAATTCAGTGACAAAGTTTACAGCACCTTCTACTGGGACCTTGCCATAAAGATGGCAAATACTCAGGATCTCTCTCCTCTTGAGCAGCTTGGTTTCAGCAGTGCTACATTGCCTTTTTGTACTGACAACCATACAGGCAGCTTGGCTGCCTACTGTCAACAACCTGATTAATAGGTGTCAGAGCCTCCTCGCCTCTCTTTTCAGAGCAAGCAAGATGATTTACATTCACAGAAAATACCAAGATAAGATAACTGCTGCTCAGAAAGCTCAGAAGTAGTTCACGATATACTGGGAAGAATATATGGGGAAGAGGGGAGTCTGCTTGCAAAATCCTTATTTATCTTGTTTGCAGTTAGATTAAAAGTTTTAGAGAAAACACTGGCAGCATTTTATCTTTCTTTGGCAACTAATCCTTAATACTGGACATTTCAAGTGGAGAAGTCTGGCACAGAACTGCATTCAGGAAGAATTGCAAGACTGATGCAATTCCAGGAATTTCTTTCTTTGATACACAGAATTAAGATTAATTGTATGTATTTTACTAGATTCATATTAATAAAGAGGAAAAAAACATAAGGCAGCCAGAGAAAAAGCCTAAAGGAGAAAAACATGGAAGTGCCAGCTTGAACTGAAGTGTAACAAAGTCCTTAGCAAAAGAAGAAAAACAGTTGTGGTATAGGGACCTGAAACTGAAAACCTAAATCTGAAAGCAAAGTTTTATTAAAAACATATATGATGCAGCTGTACCTCAATGACTAAAGCAGAGATGTTAATTACTTTTCCACTTTATGTAGCATACAGTGCGGAGCATGAAGACTTGCGCTTTAAGTTACTTTTATGAAGTTGAACTAAACTATTTCTGGCCCCTCCAATTCAAGCAATATATTCAAACTTTGATACAGATGACAATTTGTAACTTTTAATTTGCAATATTTTTTTCAACAACCACAGCAGCACCTAACCAAATAAATGTGACATTTTATGAATTAAAGACAGTTAACAGACATACTTCAACACCACTCTCCTTCCAGATAATTACAGTGGTTTCCTGTATTTCACTAGGCATAAACCAAGTAATTTCCTCTCCTATAACAATGCAATTAATTTTTCACTTCAATCTTACTACACAAAGTTGTTCTGTACTATTTCCTTTTCAAATTACACCTTCAAATTTTTTAAAGACACAAAGACAATTGCAATCTCTCTGCATTTAGGTACCCAGAAATAGACTATATGACTTGCCAGTTTTAAGAGGAAAGATAGCAGGATCAAACTACTCCTTGACTCCACAGTTCATAATCAAGTCCTTAATTCTTTAGCCTTAAATTATACTCCAACACTTATTTTTGAGGCCACAAAAGGGACACTCCAGAGTCTTAAAGTCATGCTTGGATAGTAACTGCTGGAATTTAGTATTTATTTCCCTTTTTAAAACCTAGTGCCTTCAGCCACAGCAAAAGAAGCCTCCTCTTCACTCTCCATCCCTATCTATGCCTGTGTTGAAGTATTTCCACTTGGAATGTGATTACAAACTCCAAGCCAAGGATATGAACTTCGCTGCTTGCAACATAACCCACCTCCTCCACAAAGACTGCACGCAGTAAATCAACTCAGTAGCTACAGACTGGGAGCTCCTTAACCACAGGCTTGCGGACAGGAGTGGCCCTATAAAAGCAAGGATTTGCAACACATGCTCTTTTGGCAATTTGTTGGTCTCCTAACACTGCATCTAGTCAGTATTAGCTCTAAGTACACAGCATTTTAAGTTGTGTTGTCTGTCTTCTGCAGTTTCGATCTCCTGATCCACCACAGGATCCTCTTAGGATCAGGTCTCACCAAATTTTTCCCTCAATTCTCTCCCTCTCCATAAAGCCCCAACTTCCTCACCTGTGTGTTTTAAATTTTTAGATTTTTTTTAGCATTGTTTTTTCTGCAGAACAACATATCTTAAAACTCTGGATGGTTATTCTCCTTGAAGGTTTTTTTTTTTTTTCCTTTATTTTTGAGAAGTCCTACTTAGACCCTGGAAGCGATTGCAAGTGTACTGGTATCCTGGGCTACAAAATCTCTTTGGTTTACTTCACATAAAAAGCTTTCTTCAGCTGACAGTGCAGCTCTTTTCTCCTCTTCCTCCTCATTTGGAAATTTTTCCCCTCTACTTTGTTAGCGGCTGGACTTGAATCTCAATGCCGCATGGTTATTTGTGGCTTGGCTTTTTCCCCTGTTGCCTGATGTCTTCAGTTTAAGCCTCTTGACTAACTGGCTCCTGGCATTTTTCTGGGATTTATATACAGTCTTCAGGGCTTTAAAAAACAAAAACCCCCTCCAGTTTTTCTGTATCATATGCTCACTAATTTCTTCCTTATCAGTAAGAATTCAGAGGAATACAGTCTTTTTTTCTTTTCTTTTCTTTTTTTTTTTTATTAGTTTAAAATAAACCCTACTCTTAAAATGTTAAGGCACAAATCAGGCACTAGGCGTGTTTTCACAGGAGTCTGTACATACAGCTGCTAATGGCAGAACACAACCAATTATCTTTAATTGTTTTCAAGCATTTGGTATTTCCACATACATTTTCAATACCTCAAAGCAGTCTTAACCTAAAAGACTCAGTATTTGTAAACCAAAAGAGAAACCTAGCTCAACTGTAATCAATTAAACAGGACACAAAGAATTGCCTTTCAAAACCAGCTTTACAATAACGAAATCTTCAAGTAATGACAAAGAATTCTGCCTGTGACAAAATCAAGCTTCTGTAACGTCCTGTTTTGTGGACTGGGTGCATCTTCTTAACAGCAAGCAGAAATTACCCCGTGTCCTTGAGCCTCGTCTTTCTGGTTCACGCAGTTGTGGCTGCCTCCCAGTGCAAGTAACCAAGAATAGGCCAGCTCGAATGGATACAGCCTATCCTGGATTACTTGAACCAGGCCGCAGCCTTCTGTAACAAAACCAATACATTTTGTACTTCATAGAAAGGAAGTTTATTATTCAACCAGCATTTCCCCTCACCAATAAAAAACATTTTGTACGTTACATTCAAGGTATACACGGAAACATTTCTTTAGCTTTCAACAACGAAACCCAAGCGACTGCTAATTGAATTAGAACAACATACCCAAAAACTTAAAAACTGGTTTTACTCAGCTAATAGTTTACATTCAAGAACAAAATTCCAAGCAACACCAAATCCAACTTTTCCTGGCTCTACTCTTTGACAGTGACAGCAAGGCACAAAGGCATTGCAAATCTTATCAAATAAATAAAAAATTGGATAGAAGAAGAAGGAGCACCGTACCCTACAGATCTTCACTCACTGGGGATTAAAGCTATACTTAATGCACAGTTTCTAATCTGGGGATTGTGATTGCCCTGCACTTGTTACATGGGAAGCACGCTCCAAAAGAGAGGACATGTTCTTGCAGAAGTTACGTCAAGGGTACAAAAAAGGTTGAACATCTTTCTCCAGCCACTACTTTCACCCTCAATAACTTCCTCTAAAGGGCACTCTCAGTTGCAACACATTTAACTGGACTTCCCACAGTTTCTTACCTATAATTCAGTAGGGCAGGGGACCAGCTCTGACTTCCTTTTATTCAGAGAACTAAAGGGAAATGAGAGAATTGGCCAGAAAACTACCAGCTTGCATTAGAAATGTGCTTTTGTATCTATGCCATTGTTTCCAACACAAAGTGTGGGATTCACCTGCTGTAACTTCATCTGCCCTGTAAATGGGTGAATGGGCAGAGTCTCTGTAGGCATCTAAAGACCCAAAACAGAAGGAAAGAGAGGGACCTCCAACACCAGTCATTTTCTTGTAAAATAAAATGACTAACCCTTTCTAAAGAAAAGGTAAATGAATCTAGAGAAAGAAAGATTGGAGAGGTTCAGAAAAGCTGTTTTTTAATCTAGGGAAGCTGGTTTACCCAAGCACCCATCAAGATTATGATTTAAATTGTCTCCCCTATAGAAGAACAAGAATCTCTCTGGCCTTTAGATTATAAATTACGTAAGTGAAAATAAAAACCTGAACCAAAGACAATCTTTTTTGAATACCTCTGCTGCACAACAAAAAATTACATTTACCATGAACAAAACTTGCTCGGTAAGTCAGTCTCAAAACTCCTTCAAGCATACAGCAACTGAATTTGCCACAACTTGTATTTTTGGTATATGAGATCTGAAGAATCTCATATAATTTCAAATTTCCTTCTGAACGGGCACTTCTGAAATGGGTGTTCTCCACTTGATTTCCATGGGGTTCTGTCTAAGGCAGAGTTCAAGTACAAGAATACTCTCTCAGACAAACTCCTGCTTACTAAGATACTGGGCTTACTGGTAAAGCAGGTAGGGATATGTACTATGCACAATATGGTTCCACAACATATGGTTTCACATATCGCATGACCTTTTAAAAATGCGGATGTATTTTCCAATGCCAATGATTAATATATAAACTGCTTAAGAAAATGGACAAGCATTATACAGATGACAAATTCTGACAGACAACAAAACCTGTTGATAACTCTTCATTTATGTTCTAAGTGAATAAAAAATTTCAGGTTTGAGGCGGGAACTGGTTGTCAAAGCTCTACGGCCTGTGTTAATGCACATCAGACTAAGCCAGAACGGCCACTTTTGCCCTTTAGGTTATTACAGCTTTTTTTAAGAAGACTGCTGGATAGCAGTACACTACTTTGCCTGCAGAGGTATTACAAACATGGGAATCCCAGGCTGCATATTCTGCATAAATACTGTATAAATTACCTTTATTTCAAGGATCACAAACTCCTTACAATTAACTTCACTTCTACAACCTTGATGCAACTGAGATATTTACCTATTTTAGAGATTAAGATAGAAATACAAAGGGATTAAGCTATTTCCTTGAAAGACACAGGAAGTCTCCAACAGAGCACAGTCAGACTAACTTCACTTGACCTTCTCTGTCAAGAGCATCCTTCCTCCTGTTCACATTTACGGTATGCACAGATCCACTCCCTTTGACCAGGTGTTTTGTTTTCTTTTGTTGTCCCCCATATGCAGTTATCTTGAGTAACTGCATTATGTTTGATGAAGAACCTGAAAGTTTGCAGAAGGGAGTGGAAAAGCAACAAGTTTTTGAAATGCTTGACTGTAAAGCCCAGCCAGTCTTTTATTGGGTTTTGTTTCAAAATGTAAATATACCATCTTGACAAGCTAAGTGATCACAATCCTACGCCATTCTAAACTGTTAGGCAACCTATTATGTCCCCTCTCAAAAGCGATCTAGAAAGTTTTAGGAGAGAAAAAGTCCACATTACAGCACCAAACACAACTAAAGGACCAACTATACCACAATATAAACCTCCTAAAACATCACTTACGTGTTTTAAGCATTCAGTGCTGGTGAACATTACAGGTTTAAGTACCCTAGGCATCAATTTTTTTTTACATAAACCAGGCACAGTCGAAAAACTGTCAAAGCAACTATAACTTTAAAACACATTTCAGTCCACTGACTGATATTTAGCATATCATTTTAACCGTGACAATTACATAGATGGCTTTCATAGGAGAAAGTTAACACTATGACCCATCAATTGTTCTAAGATCAAAATATGAACCTATTTGTCCAAGTGAAAATAATTCACATAAACCACAACATTTCAAAAATTAAAGTATTTAAAATCTCCATTAAATCACAGCCAGGGAAGATTTGCAACTCAGTAACTGCATTATCTTTAACCTATAACAACCAACAGAAGCCGTTTCAAACAAATTGCAAGATTCATGTATCAGGAAGGCTCGACTTCACATTAGCCTGTATAATCCATCTCCAGCAAGAACTTTAATGTCTGCCTGAAGAGGAAAATTTATGGCACTGTAATTTCTCTCATTTAGTGCTTTCTGAGATGACTACTGATTAAAGACACCAAAGCTAAGGCACTGAGATACACGAAGGGGATTGATTTTCAAATTATGGGTGTTTTGCATTTACTGAAAACCATTTCAGAGTCTTAAGTGAAGTTCTTAAAGAATAAGACATAAAAATTAGTCTCCTCGCCAATTTTGTCTGGACCTTTTAAAGATGCTGAAGCGTATAAAGAGTCTTATCAGAGGAACTTAAATAACTTAAAGAAAGAAATGGGGACAGAACTTAAACATAGATTGCTACAGAAACCGAAGAAATGTCTGTTCTTCCTTAATATTTTAATAAAGCTTTGTCCGTATGAACTACCAAACAGACATTAAAACCAACTTCTGTCCTGTTTATCTGTGGATGGAATGTGAAATGCAGTATTCAAGTAGTTTTTTCTGGGCCTAGCAATGTTTGAAAACTCATCCCTAGTGTATTTCCTGTTTGAAAATGTTTTAAAATTGAGAGTGAAGTATTGAAGTCCTGAGAGACATATTCTGGAGAACTGAAAAAGTTAAACCCAAGACTTACTAGTTAGAAACTACATACCTGATCAGACAGGGACACCTATCTGGATGACACATTCCAGTGCACACATATTTTGTAAAAGGACATGCTATTGAATGTGAAGCAGCAAATGGAGAACAATAGCACTCTGGGACACCCAAGTCAGTTCCACCACTAGAACAACAGCACTTACCTGATGTATTGTTCCATCAATTTCAACAGGAACGATGAAATCAGCATTGCTAATTGGCTAGAAAGAGTGACAAGGAAATAGATTATTAGAGGGGAAAATTCAGAGGCATAAAAGAGACGAGCACTTACTTCTCGGGAACAAGTTAATAAGCACTATTGACTACACAGATCCACTCTGTGTGTGCACCCTTTACACACCCCTAAGTCAGAAGCCTTACACAGCTGTATTCACCAGATACTGCACTTCCTTCTTCTCTCGTATTTTTAAGCTTTGTACAATGTAATACCCGTTACTGCTTGAATAACCGCCACTACCCCCCACAGCGTCTGCCAGGAAAAACATCTATGTGGATAACTCTTTCCTCAAGTCTGTGTGGATGACAAAGAAATTAAACTATGTGCTTTGCATATTCTACTCTGCATCATCAATTAGTAATTAATTAAAAATAAAGACAGTGGTAAAAGTAATACCAAACAGTTATATTTGAATCAGGAACTGCAACAAGCTGCAACAAGACTGAGCTCATATAGTTAAATGATTCTCAGGATGCAACACTTCAAGAACATGGTATATCAATCAAATTAATCATGTAAAACTGCTTTTTAATTCAAAAGGGAAGTGCAGGCACACTCTGAGCAAGTTCTTGAATCCATTTTTCTAGCCTGCTGATTACAACTTATTTCTTAAGACTTACCATGAAAATCTGCTTTCCAAAGTAATTTTACTTGACCAACAGAAAAGTGTCGTTGCAGACAGTTTGAGAGAATGCAATCTAATCTTGGCTACACGGCGGCGGTAGCTGGGGAACACACTGCTAACTGTTCAAATGGACATCAAATTTGGCAGAACCCTTTGGTACGGCTCACGTGCTATGTCCGCGATAAAAAAAGATCATGTAAACATGCCCGGCTGTAGTTTGTAACTTATTCCACGGTCGGCAGCTTGGAAATGGCTGAGACTCAGAGCTGCCAAATACAGTTTTAACATGACTGATTGACAGACAATACGCTTCACCAGTAACAGCCTAAAATGAAAGCTGGGAGTAGTCTGGCTGGTAACTGGTAAGGCATTACTAAGCTAAGGCTGGAAAGCCTCGGCACTCGGCTCTATCAAACTTGTACAGACTTTCCCACCTGGTTTTCTGGACGAGCTAACGGGCTGATCTCAAGTACCACACTAAGGAGGTGCCTCTGAAGAATCTGTGAGACTAGAGACAGCCTTCAAACCCAGTGGGGGTGGGGGGTGGGGGGAAAGGGGGTGCCAAGAAGCAGAGAAACAGCCAACGTAAGGAGCCTTGAGAAGCAGAGCACAACCTGGTGAGCCTAAAGAGGTGTTCTATGAAAAATGGTAGGAAAAAAGAATCTTGCAGTATTAAACTGACAGCATCACTTTGTCCCCATTCCCTGGAAAAGATGAGATTCTAATTCCACTGTCAAACGACCCTCCTGGGAGGAGAGCAAAATGACTGTAAGAATTTATATGGAGGGCAACACCCTCTCTCAGCAGCAAAGTAATAAGGAAGATGGTTTGATCTGACATCTCCAAGTGCTGTGTCAGAGGGGAAATGAGAAGCTACACTGGATCTACTCATCCTGAACAAGCAGTAAAGGCAACCAAACCTCCAGAGCTGCTGATGTTGGAAAACTCCATCCTGTCGATGACCGCTGCACTAGTATGATCTAAAGAATTCCTCAAATACCCACACAGATAAAATCTAGTTGTTTTTGGTTTTAGCTGATATGAAGCAATTTCCAAGATATATTCCCCTTTCTGCTTCTGCAAAAGATGGAGGGGAGGCTCCCATTCATTACCTGCTTGAAGCCCCTCAGACAGAGAAGATACTCTGCAGCACCTTTACTAGGTATACAAAAATGTTCTGAAGCTTCACCTTAAGAAACCCAAATGAACTGTCAATAAGACCCAGCCACCAGTTTTCAAGTGGGTGCCAGCTCCATGCATACTTTGAAGAGACTTGCACACACTTGAAGAATTTATATATGCATGACTCCCTTAAGCAAGATAAATACTCTGTAGCAGCAGAAAAAGAATAGGTCACTGCAAGTTGCTCAGGTTTTGAAGCCCACTGGTAAAACTACAGCTATTACTAAAGTTTTGTAACAGGAGCAACACCAACCAGATGTCTGAGAAAGCCCCATTCTGTTCAGACAACTTAATTTTTGCTAACAAATCAAACTCACCCTTAGACTTTGTAACACTAACCAAACTACTCTTAACTACATTATTTGCTTCCCCCACTTCTACTTCAGGTACCATGTAGCTTTCTTGTTGGCACAAGTGGTAAGGAAGGGAGCATGGACTGGGGTTGTGTGTTCCTCATGAAGGGAAGACAGGAGAAAAGTCTGCAACAATTTGCTGGATAAAGGTTTCTGGTGTTGCACACCTGAAGCATGTACATGCCTTGAGTGGGAAGCACAAGGGACAGAGCGTAAAACACAACGACGTATTCCCATTGAAAAATTTTACTTCAGTTAGAACTGCTTCTATTTAATAAAAAGCTTCAGTGTTTTTAAAGTTGTAGAAGTGTTTCACAGCCAGTTTTGAATACGATTACATTCCAGACTTGCATGTGGTTTAATTCATTTTATACAAAACCATGTTTGCATCTCCTTGATTTAGTAATTTACGATTTTTCTTCTATTATTGCTTTATGATGGGAATGATAACTATACTGTCTATCTATTCCTTTTTTACTCTTGCCAAAGCACCCTAAACTTTATTCCTTTAATATGTACTTAACATGAAAGACTAGTACCTCCTTGAAGCTTCACAAATATGCAGGGGCATAAAAAGACAAGAATTACCCTCCTTCAGATGTTGCTGCTTTCATAGAAAGCACTTTAAATATTCTGCCTCTCTGGTTGTGTTAAAAAAAAATTATCTGCATTTGAAATATGAAGCCTATTTCATAACATAATTATGAATTCTAAAATATCATGTGTTTTAAATAAACCCTATTGTACTAAAAAATCACAAATTCATGTATGGTTTTACAGCTTTTAAGTGAGGACCTGCCTGGGTTGAGCAGACATGTTTTAGTTGGCGGTGGTGGTGGGAACCCCAACTGAAAGAAACTGCAAAAGTCAGCTAATTACTCAGGCAGAGCAGTGTGCATATAGGTGTTAAAACCACTGCTCTTCTGGAAATCCTTTGTTATTTCTGATGACCACAAACGGTCTTACTTAAGCTGATTTATTTCCCTTTACGAAACAAAATCCAAACAGCACCACTGGACAGTGCTTGCCACTGAGGAGCTAAAGCCATTTCCTCCAACACTTGCTTTTCTCCTACATACTCCCGTCACAGGGCTTCACATCAAGATATTGTAGCCATAACACTGCAGAAACTCCAGCATTTGCCTAACTTACTTCACACAGAAAAGGACTGGTTTTCTTTTCCTAATACAAAACATTATTCAAGTGTTCAAGATTAAGTAGAATAATCTTTTGATTTTTTCTTAAGTATCTATTTAACATCATTTAAATGCCCATTAAATATAATTTGAATAATGGGATGATTAAAATGAGCCCACTAAGAAAGCACTCTGCAATAAAGGCAAACCTCAATCCTAAAAGAAAGGATTTACACTATGTCAACCATTAAACACATATTTTTTTTAAAGTTAAAAGAAAATTAATAACCACCTAAACTGAATCTCATTTTGTTTCAAAAACCAGAAAAATCACAGCAGCTCCCCACAGCACTCAGAAAGCAAACTTACTCTTACATTTCAGATAACACTAGACTTCATTATTTTTATGTAAATTCAGACTTTTAAATTCAGCTTTCCCTTCCTGCTTTTGGCTCTCATATAACTGGGGAGGCATGGTCCCTCCCTTCTCAACCCAGCTGTGTTTCTGACCTCCGTGGAAAATTCTCTGCTGCAAGTTCAGTCTGGGTACAGAAGACAAGGATCTGGCAGTGAGGTCAAGAGGTTCCTGCATGCCACCACAAACTGTTACATACCATTTGGCACAATAAAGAGAGTAATATCTTCCTTTCAGTTTGAGGCACAGGAATGTTTGTTCTACTATCTCCATATAAGGTCTTCTCTAAGTCAACAAAGACAGGCTGTTGCCAAATTCTAACCACAACATGAATTATGGTTTGCATATTTAAATGCTGGCAACTAAATACTGCAGGATTAAAATGTTGAGTTTATGCTAGCAGTGAAAAATGGAGTGCAATCAAAACTAGAAGACTATGAAGTTGGTAATTCTAGTTCGCTACTAGTAAGGAAACATACTATTAATTCTTATAAATTCTCCAATCGAAGTATAAAACTATATACTGACACTGATGAGAAATGCTACCAGTACTCTGAGCCAGTTTAGGTTATTTGTATTTCTGAATTCTCCTATTGTAATTTTAGCCCTACTTAAACAATAGAAAAATACCACTACTTCCACCACACACTGACATTTGAAGGGTTATAGAAGCTGCTTCTAGAAGATGACTGACTCATCAGCAATAGCTAAATACTATTTGCTTTACTGTTGTGAAAGCTAATTACTTAAAAACACTTACTGCAATCGGGACGGCAGCTTGATACAGAAAGTAATCTTCTCCAGCAACACAGCACAGCAATCACTGGTGCCCAAAATCAACTGGTTTCAGGTATGTCTACCTAGCATAAAGCTGTACTGTGTTTTCACTCTCCTGGACTAACTATGGCATCATTTAAACATCAAAACCAAAACTTATTTTCAGAGCAACAAGTTTTATACCTGTTAAAATACAGGTCTCTGTTGGAATAGTTGCCATTTGAAGCCATAAAGTCAGTAACTACTCCAGGCCTTGTTGCAGTCAGTGTGACTTTTTCAGAATCAAATACCCACCAGCAACGTCGTCTGTGTTAACCCCCTTATAGCTAAATTAGGAAGAATAATCATAGGGGTAACAATGGGAACTACCAGGCATCCTGGGAGAGCCTGTAAGACCAGTTAATGTGTTAAGACACTTAACAGTTCCTACAACATTCACTGACAGATTCAAGTTGCAAGATATGGCTTTTGAATTTACTTACCTTAAATGAGCTGTGCACTAAAGTTTCATCTAAATCAATGACCACACACTTCTTCCCATAGTCTGATGCTGTCAGTTCTGGCAGGAGGTATTTAGCTGGTGGCTAAAAACAAAAAGAAAAGGGGAAGACAACAACAAAAAAGTAAAACCTCTACTGAAGAGGCACTCTTCTGCCAACATCACTATTCTAGTAATTACTGGGAACTGAAATACATGACTCGAAGTTGAATGTTTTTCTGGGCTCATTGCAAGTACATGTATGGAAATCAATGGCTCATGCAATACCCATATAGACTTTTTTCCTTTTTTTTTTTTTTTTTTTTTTTTAATGAGAAACTGATTTAGAATGATCTCCAAAGCGTTGGAAATGAAAATGGCAAAACACCACCACTAGCTAAAAAACCGAGAAAAACAGGACATTTGATAGAATGATATCTTTTTCCAGTGGCCCTCTTCCTAACACCCGAGGTTTAGTTGCTATCCTGTTTGTTAGGCTTATCCACAGTCAAAGCCATTTCCAGCCATATCACACTGATGGACATTTATATAAATGATTTCTGCTTGTCATGAAAGACACTACAGCGGAGAAATCAATCCTGGAGGAGGACAGCATTACTAGTTTTATCTTCCAGGGCATGTCTCCACTCTCATTTTTACCATTTGTGACGGTGCTGACCAAGAGCTTTCATATGGTTACGTTCCCAATCAAGGTATTAAAACTGCAGTAAAGAACCTAAACCAGGCTCTTCAACAGTACACTGCCCTTACTAATAAACGGTACCAATTACATGAATTGACAATTTTTCTGAAAGCAATGCAGACAGTCACATAGTCTTCAGATCGCTCACTCCCCACTTTAACATCCCAGTTTATAATAAGTTATTTTACACTTTGGTTCCGGATGCTTCCTGAAATAACAGGAAGGGGAGAGAATGCTTCCACTTGGAGCTGAAACACTCACTTAAAGAGGTTTTACTTTTTGATGAAGCAAAAGGACCGGCTTTATAGAAAAGTATCAATAGGGAGAAGCTCAAGACTAAGAGGATATTAAATTAATTAAGAACTGGATACAGAATGCTAACTTTATTATTTTGCTGTCTTTTAATCTGTTCAGACAATGTTGCTCTGGTAAGGGTGCTTCTATCGTGGTTTTTGTTCTTTTCAATAGTCTTTTGTAGAGGTGGCTGCAGAGATCTGAGGCCATCCCTTTGCAGACAGCGGGTGACAGATGAGTGACACCCTCTGAACACCCTACAGCAGCAAGTACAGGTTATTAACCACTGACTGATTTCAGTCACTCTAAGTTGTTAGACACTGGCCAATAATGCCTACTAAGTTCTCCTTTAAATGAAGTAACTAACAAATGAGATTCTGGACTTAAAGCATCTTTAGCTAAGGTATAAGTTGTTGAGGGATTTTTAGGAATGCTTACTGAAACTGATTTATTTTCTTACAGGTAAGATCAGCAACAGTTTGTTTCTTCAGCTAGCAAGATGGAAGCTGCCTTGCTTACAAGCCGCTTGCCTCTATGCATTTTCTCTCAGCACACATCCTTCAAAAAAAACCCCAACAACTTCTGCTTAATGCCTGTAAAGTATCCATCTGTCACAGTAACTTAAACAGGCTGAAATTTATAGGACACCCTTTCTAGGTTACAGACAGTCCCGTGTATACATTACTTCAACAACTGCTTGAGCTCCACCACCGCTTGTTTGCAACTAAGATCAGATCTACAGAATTTTGGTTTCTCACTTCTATTTCAAAACCTAAAAGGTATTTATTTAGGCACCCCATCTCAATTTTTCATGTAAGAAGGATCCAGAATTGCAACTTAAATAGATTAAAAGGTTATTAAAAAAAAGCCCCAAACCCATTTAAAGACAGTAATCTTTAAAACCCATGTTATGATACTGATTTCTTGTCTTTGAAGAACAGAAAAAGGAAGGAACGTCCCAAGAAAATGTAAGTGTACTTTATGTTTTAAACAAAAGTTCAGTTAATTTTTGTACTCTTAAGACTTAGTATTTAGTTCAAATTTTTGACTATGTTAATCTGAAAAAGCAGTTCAAAGACAGCAATTTCTTTTGCTATGTGAATTCTTGTTCAAACTGAAAATATCTATGGGTATCTTTATATATGGAAATAGATATTCATATACAAATATGTGTATGAAAAATACAAGCACTGTCTTATCACAAATATCTTTGTTTTTTATCTGGAAACTAGTATGCCTGTCACCAAGAAAAGGATGGACATACACCAAGGGCTACAAAATGTGAGAACCTTCAGCTCTGAGAACCCGAATTCCTTGACTGCATGGCAAGAGACAGCCTGTGCCCATCTTCTTCACCCACCTGCAGCTTTGCTTTCTCAAAAGCAGCACCTGGGAGAAGAACAGGCTTACCTGCGGCACCTACACACACGCTGGTTAGTGCCAGTCTGTCTCCCTTTTCACTACTGCCTTAGGAGACAATGTGTAATTATTGACCTAACGATCTAGCAAGACTACACCTCAAGGTTTTTCCTGGCCAGTCTCCCACTACAGCACACCAACCTTCCTACACGCTTTCGCTTTTTGAATTCAATCTGATCCTGTTTTCAAAGACACCTAGTCAACAGTTTGCACACGTGAAGATAAGAATAAATAAATTTTCCATTTCAAACCCTGTGTATCTGTTGCCCTCAACTCTGAAAACACATTTGCCCCCTGATAATCTAACAGGGATAAGGAAAGTACCTGAAGCTGAAGGCACTAATACGTTGCAAGACTGCTAAACATCTTGTGTAGGACTTTGGAGCAAGGATGATGTTTTTGAGGCTTTAGGAAGTTAAAGGATTTGTACATAGGGTCAGTCCATTTGTTTCGCTGTTCAAGCTTTTCGATCTAAAGCAATTTCCACATGCCAAGAGTAGCAAAGCTTTTAGGCAGAAATACCCATTACTCAATATTGTATTTTAATTTCCTCACTAATGGAGACATATCGAAGCAGAGTTCCAATTACCAGATTCCCATCATAGTTCATAATAAATAGTTATGGATCTTTGATAATTCCTTTTTTTTAAACACAGTAGCTTCAAAGATATCTAAGATGATTAAGAGTATTTAATTGTTGCTATCAGCAACCCGTATTTACTATGTAATACTCTCTGAAAGAATGCAGACTTCCACAGAACTCAGCAGAAAAATAACATGTGGTATCTCAGTACTGTAAATTCTAGCTTGGTCTTCGATTCCAACAAGACATAAATTGTATACAAGTTAAAGCTTTTAAACTAGTCACTGTTTGGAATTTATACATTCCAGCCAGGTCTCATGGCTGATCAGCTTAACAGACCTTGTAGTGAAACGACTGCTGCACTGCTTCAGTCCCGTGGAAATAGTATATTCCCTAAGAAAAAAAAAAAAAAAAAGGGGGTGGTGGTGGCAAGAAAACAGGACTTTTGGTTGAAGCATAAACAGCTGGTCAACACAAACCTTTCAGAAAATTACTGTATAAAACAATCATAACTTTTCTTCCCTGCAGGCCCATATTTCCACAGAGTCAAGTATCAGGATTAATAAGCCCTTTCTTCGTATACTTGAAATGTTGTCTAGCCTAAGTGTAGCACATTAATTTGCTGTTCATGTTCCCTTCAATTCGCTTTTGGTTGCAGTCTACGTAGCTAACAGCTTCTCCCAGCAGTTACACATAGAAATACTCTAATAGAAGATAAATTATTCCCACTTAAAACGCGGTTGCCAAAAGATGCTAGCTCCAGGTCTGAAACAGGCAGTTCACAGATTTTTTTCTAGAAAAAATTGTAACAAGAAATTGTTTAAAAATATGTGAGGATAAGCGAAAAACCAATATCCCAGTGCTAAGATTTAACTTCTGCAGGGACTCTGAGGACTAATTTTGGTACTGCTCCTTAACACCGGGATTTTAAAATGAACAAAAGAAATGTTCCAACTCATTTAAGAAGGCACATTACCATGGCTTTGTATTTTCATCTACCTTTTTATTCAAAAGAATGAAAGCAACTGCTGAAGTTGCTATGGGTCTACTTTGATTTCTCTGCCATATTCCTCTCCAAACAAAGCTGAGAAAAATCCATGAAATCACAGGCATTCTGAGCTACACTTAATATAATTTTGTCAGGTCCATCATAATGTGTCATCTGGTACTGCTTTTTCTAATTTTGTGTGTGTTTATTTCAGCCCTAAAACTAAGTAATTTTGCAACGTTAGAAAAAAATTAATTATGCTGCTGTTTAATCCATGCTTTATCTGGAAACAGTTAAAAGTTCATCTTTAAAAAAATCCAAAGTCACAGTGTTTCTATTTTCTAAAGAACCTAACTTGAAGTTGGAATATTTCTTGCTTAGTAGTTACCTCTATCAATAACCAAGAGAAAATACCTATTATTTCAAGTTTTTAAATAATAAAGTGCAATTAATACAGGAAAAATCTGACTGAACAGAAGATATACTTCACTGATTTGCACATATGTACAAATAAAAAAGCAAAATAGTAAAGCAATGGAGGTTTTCAAACAGGTGACTTCAGCTGACTGACACATTTCATACATGCATGATAAAGCTCCAGAAAACCTTGTATTTTGACTGGAGGCTTCAGCTTTAACGTTTGATTAGTGGGGAGCAGGCACCACTCTTTTCAGAGTCACTAAAGAATTCTCTAAACACTTGATTCCATTTGCAATGAGCCCTATAAAAATTAAATGTCCAACTTAATTGTGATTGAGCTGTTTAGAAGATTTTTCTCCTGGTATGCACAATTACAGTTCCAACAGCCCACTTCTCATCCATGTAGCAGAGCACCAAGAATTTCTGCCTTAACGGGTCTTAAACACATAGTTAAGAGCTGTCTCGCAGTGAACCCCTGGGCTCCAGTGCTGTGCTGAGGACAAACAACCCTTGCAAGACTGACAAAGAGGACTGCTTCCATTTTAGGATTTTTTCTAATATAACGTATCTTCGTTCCTACCACTCTCTCCATAGGCAGCTTGCTTCTGTCTTTATTTAGACTATTATGTCCTAATGCTTGCTGGCTTCTGTTTGACAGCCAGAAGCGCTCGTACTCCGATAGTAAATGTCACACAACTGCCTGTGGTTGATGGTCGCTTGACAAGACTTGCATGTCCTGCTGGAAGAAGGCATCAGATGGCATCGGAGAAGAGGAATGAGTGTGTTTAAAATCACCTGCTCACTGCGAACTGCACGTCATGACTGCAAAGATATGTTAATTTTACTGACTTATTAAAGTGCTGGGAATATAGGTCAGCAAAATTTCAGCTGGGAAAAAGGAAAAAGCCCCCTTCTTCAATCACTCGTTTGTCTACCACTACCACTACCCAAATCTAACAGAGCACTGCTTTAACATCGCAAAGACAGTGTTCTGGTAAAGTATCTCATTTCATGTTTGTACCTGACAAAACTGTACTCATTTGTTGTTCCAAAACTTTGTTTTGTTTGAATTCTTATTTCATTAATACCTACGCTCACTCTTAGTCAAAATCGTATTTCAGCTCAGAGCACAGCCAGAACATATTTCATATTCAAACACCTACTAGCAGAGTAACTACAGTTACCAAATGGAATCTGGCAGGTATGTAAAAGATTAAGTAATTTAGAAATCAGTATTTTCATACATACAAAGTTTTCTATTCGCAGACTTTTCATCTAAACAAGTTACATGCATGTACATGTGTGTATGTATACATCACATATGCATGAGCCATACTAGAATTAACTTCATATTAGAAATAATAGGTAAGCAATAAAGAGTAATTTCTAGCAGTTCTTAAATCCAGGAAAACATGGTGAAGGAGAGAAGTGATCTGCACAGTTAGGGCAATCTCCTGACACTACTGCCCCGCAGCACAGCCAGGGTTCTTATAGGAGGTCTTAAAATGTTGGGCTACACGAGAAGGGAAAGATGAAAAAAATATCTCAGGAAAGAGGGCTGTGTCAGTAACTCCACGCATCAGCATGGCTATTTCCTGGAAAACTCTGTAATAAAGAAATATTATAAACAGCAAAGGAGCTGAAAAAAAAAAAGTATTTCCACCTTTAAAAAGCCTACGTTTTCATACACACAAAAATAAGTAAAAAAAGAGCAGCTTTTTAACCAAAAAAAATCATAGAATAACTTGTTTTGGAAAGGACCTTTAAGATAGAGTCCAAATGTAACAAAAAAAAAAAAGAAAAAAAAAGAAAAAAAAAGAAAGACTAACTGCATTAAAAAGCTTCAGCTTGAGTAATTTTTTTTCCTTCCTATTATTTAGTTTTGAAAAATAATTCAGATGCCAAACAGCACTCCAAGGGAATATCCAGGGAAGATAAGTCGAAACATTACGGCCCATAAAACCAACAGCTGACAGGGAGAACATCACCTCAAGTGAGTGCAGTAATACAGCTATGGTCAGTGTACTCTTTGTGTTCCTAGAGTGGTTTGTTTCAAAATAATTATGCAGTTTCTAACTCTTCTTTTCAACTAGAATACAGGGAAAAATTAGAGGAAAAGGTTTCTGTAACTGTCTCTCACATAGTGATGATGGGTCACCTTTTGTGCCTATTTAAGTAACTTCAACTTTCAGACTGCTTCACGCACTTTCAAAACAATAAAAATTCAGAAATTAATTTAACTGAGATGCAAGATGAAAACCATGTAAAACCCAAACTCTTCTTTTGGTCCCTGTACAACACGTGCAGTTCAATTCATCTCTGAGTATACAACGTTACAGACAGAACATAAAATCCTCTTGTTAACATGCAACACAAAACAGACCTGTTAGACTGCAACATAAGATGAATCAAAGCAAAAGTTATGAAAATTATTAAAAGAAAAAGGGATAAAAATACATACACTTGGTATAGGCATGACCTGCATCTGGTCACCCTGGGGAAAAAGAAAAAAAAAAAATCACTGTAATGGTAATGGCTTTTAAAGGGTAGAACAAAGGTCTGAAGCAGTAAATGTAGCACTCAAACATTTTAAACTAAAAGGTCAAAAGTGTTCAAGAAACCGGGGTAAAAAAAAAAAATAAATAAAACCAGGATCTTGCATTTTAGTCACTGAAATTATCTGTTAGTATATCAGCATTTATGATTTTTAGGAGACTGGACTGGTAAACCCCATGCTATGATTAATAAGAGATGATAATAAGAAAGTACCTGTATTTACTGTAACTTTTTTCAGCTTTAAGGTCTATTAATGGGTATATTTGTCTATTTCCACTGCAGCAACAAGAGGCTCAGCCAGACCTCGGTAGCAGGGCAGAAGCCCACTCGGAGTTAACTTCACTTGAGACAACTGCCTCAGAAAAAAAGGCATTTCCACTCAAGCAACAGCAAAACGGTCTGAGGACACGATGATGATAAACTAACCCAAGGAACCCCACTTTCTTCACCCAGAAAGAGGCAACAGTATCAGTGCTCTTCCCATGGTCTCACTTTTGTTTTGTTCTTGGGTGAAGGCAAAACAGTCTCTGCCAACTTGACCTTTTCTTCTGATCCTGCGCCCTGACACTGGGAGACAAAGACAGCTTCCAAAGGAGAAAGGCTGGCCACCGGGTCACCAGTTCAAATACTTAAGAGATTTTGGGAAGCAGGAACTGTATTTTCTAAACCTGATCTGTCAAAAATAAGTATTTGTTTTCTTGTGGGCACAGCACATGAAAAAAAGGAAGCTGACCCTTCTCATACAGACGATGCTTAGGTAGATGATTTAATTCTTTGATTACTTGGACAACACAGGCTCTGTTTACCAGCAGATTGACTATCTACTGAAAGAGCTGTTTTCAATACCAAAACATCCTCTTCCAGCTGAAAAAGTAATGCTCACTTGTTTGGGAGTCTCACATGGTGTTGACACATCACTGACAAACAAAAGTCATTTGATACTATTCTCAAAGTCCTCTTTTTTTATTGCTATAACAGGACAAATTTTTACTGAAGTTTGACCAAAATCCAGAGAAGCTGATGAAGCAGCTAGAGAGCAGCAACTACCATGAACTATCAAGAAGTTTGCTTTAGGAAAAAGTACCTGATTTCTATAAAAAGAGGGACACCCCAGAACAGGTAAGAATCCAAATTTTCCTCAAGGTAACGGCAAAAAGAAAAATAATTCAGTACGTTAATGTCCTGTTAGTGGTACATCATCTGAAGGTCACAGGCCATTTCAGAAAGGAGTGAATCTGAGTAGATGCCAGCTGGATTAGCTGGCCTGTGATCAAACTGTTATCAAGGATATCGTTACGCAGGCAGAACACAGACTGCGAGCCCATGCTTTGTTTTGTTCTGTTCTGAAAGGCATTTTCTGCATTGACTGGTAGAGAATACAATACAACTGGAGCTTCTCTTCTGTCAACAGATGAAAACAATCTATGAGAGGTGGAGGCATACCCACAGCTACGGTACAAGATTATCTTAATTGTGGACACAAATACAGCTGTATCACTTCAGGTTTTCCCACAGGCTTCAAGAAGCACTCACTGCAGTGTAACTTGCTTTCCATTTTGGCAGTCTCCTTAAGAGAGAGCTGCACACCATGGTATTACTGTTAACCTTGACTTTCATGGGAATCCAGAACCTAAGCTGCTAAAGGACTTGCATTACTATTTGCTTTACCTCTTTTGCAGAATTTCTCAAATCAAAAAACACGGAAAACAAGCTAATTTCCTACAAGGAACCCTAGAGGCACCTCTGCAAAAATCAAAATGGTAATGATGACAACTGTAAAAACAAGCAGGAAGATAAATGCAAGAGTCTGCTGGTAAAGCGTAGTGTTCATGAAGAGGCAAATACTTTTGAAAAACAAGCGTGCTATGGGAAACTTTTTAGAAGTGTTCTGCCTCATTTCCTGATGCCTTGGAACAGGAAGGGAAATAGGTCATAATGGTATCGTTTGAAATAGATGACAGATGACGGCATTTGTTGAAGTCTTTCCATAAGCTCCTGATACTGGTAACAGGACAAAGCTGTTCCTAGAATGCCAAAATTTCCCCATTGTGTCACTAATATAACCCAGGAACTGATTGCTCCAGCCACTGAAATCAGGGTTTTTTTAATGGCAATTTTTTTTTTTAATGGCAATATATACAGATGAAACGATAAATCCTGCCTTTTCCCTTCGCTATGTAATTTTAGTGTGAGACATGCAACATTTTCAGTACCGTGTCCGTTCATTAATGCTGTCTACAGTCGTGTACAGTATCAATGAGCATCAAATGACAGGCTACGCTATTTTGTTTTTTTCAGAACAGTCTGTATTCAAAGATAAGAAGCTGTTTCATTTTAAAGACTAACCCCCTTAGAGAAGAAGCTGATCAAAAGAACAGATTTATCATATTCATTTCTTTAACACAAAGGTTATCTCAGACTGCGATAAGTTCTTCAGAAACAATAATATAGTTACTATTTGACTCTTTCATTGACTTGGAATATCAAACTTTGTCTCTTCATATAGAAGAGTTTTTGGGAGGCAAAGGAGGTCAGAATGAGTTGGCAGAGAGAGAGGAACCAAACAGCTGTGCAGAGGGGATTTCTGATCTCTAAATAGACCTGCCATACTGCATGCTGATGGTGACCAACAGAACCAAACACTAGGAATTTTCTTGCTCTGATCAGCTAAGAGAAAGAGTACTATTATTGACATTAATCTCAATTATCTTCCTCCACGCTGCAGAGTAAGACTGGTTTCCACATCTGTTCAGAAAGTACGCAGCCAATAACCTCCCCGTTGAAGAGTCCACGTTCAGGCTGCTTCTACAGGTCTCCTGCATAAAGATGACACTACTTCTGACCTCAAGAGTGTGCTTATAGGGATAAGCCACTTTTCTCACTTTGGTAAGCCACATTCACATGGTATAAATAGAAGATGCTTTTTCCTGCACCGTGTTATAAACAGAGATCCCTGAAGTAGACACAATTGCTGGAGACATCATAACAGGTCACTGAAGCAGCTTTCCAGCATCACCTTGGAGATGACAGCATTATGCTGCAAAAAGCAGTGGGGAGACAGAGACCTAACTTCTGGAGTGGTTAGGATGGGTGAGGTGGAAATTCAAGGACTTGACCTTTCTGGCTTCATTCTTGTTACAGGGAAAGCAGCAGGGGCAGCTGCTGCCCCCAGAATAAACCTTCTTCTAATTCTGTCTTCTTCCCTGTTGAGTGTGGATCAAGACTTTCTCCTCTAATCCAGGAAGTCTAAAACCCCCTTTCCTCATTAATGCTTCATCTTAATGAACATGAGCCATCTGCACGATTTGGATCTAACTGTGAAACAAAAGTAAAGATGACACTAGTGGAAGTGGGTTGTAAGTGAAATGGCAAGCTGCCGGAAGACTTGTCAGAGCTCCCTCACCCACCATGACTGAAAGCAAAAGGAAGAAAGAACTAGTACACATCTAGCTTTTCTCACCTTTCTCTATCTGGATCCCTCCTTGAAGTCTGCAGATGAAATCTGTATCTGCAAACACTTCAAAATTCAGGCAGCAAACTTACCCAGAAAACACACCCCTTACACCCAGAAGCATGCCCAGAAAATAGACAAATTGAGTCAAGTTGCTAATTGAAGAACAGAAATGGAGATTTAAATTTACTCAGAAGAAAACAAAAGATGCTTCCCTCTTCCAACACTCTGGCCCCTAAAAAAAGAAACTGGCTGAAAGGTGTTGGTGAGCTGCCTGCTGCTGAGGAGGCAGGAAAAAATTAGCAAGGATTTCGTGAGGCTGAACACTGTGTGCTCCCAATGACACATCTGGCTTGGCATCCAAGCTGCAGAGAGGCTGATATACCCACTGTAACGGATATTACATCTTAGAATACATCTTAATGCTGCAATAAAAAAGCTGTCGCATTTTAAGAAAAACAAATAAGCAACAGTTTCAGTAAATACAAGTTATTATTGGAAAATGTTGTATTGAAACTTCAGAGACAGAACAGACCATTCGTTACCAGTATTAGAGTCACACTTGGACAAGCAGCAGCTCTGTGAGTAAAAGGTTCTAAAATGAACTCAATACTTCAAAGAAGTTTTTGGGCTTTTTTGTCCCTCCTAACGGAATAAAAATCAGTGCTGAAAAACCCTGTTTATTCGAAACCATGCTTGGTTTGGTGTTTCTTCCAATCCTATGAAGAGGTGACATGACACTTTGACTTGCCAAGCATAACCAAGTCACATCATTTGGTAAAATTTTAAATGAAGCACTAATTTCATTTTTTCTAATACAATATAATAATAATAATGATAATAGTAATAATAATCATGAAGAAAATCACACAATGCAATTACTCTCAACAAAATTTCAGAACTGTGTTCAATTACTTTATAAAATATTCTTCCCTGCTTTTGCTCCTTTTCAACAGGTTAGCATTTAAAAAAATGAGAAGGAAGTTAGCCTGTCACATCAACTTCCAAGAATATGCCAGAAGCAATATAAAACAAACAGTGAATTCCTGTGAAGCCAGCAGGAGCTTTCTCCGTTCCTTTCCTTCCTCTGAAGTCTTTATTACCAGTTTTCATGTAACAACACTACTAAACAGTGAAGACAGAAGGAAAGCACGTCCAAGCCATTTTATACTAGTTTCTAATTGCTAACTATTTAACGTGGCAATTTTTCTTTTTCCAGTTTTGAAGGAAAGAGTCACAATACATGACCTGATTGGGCCTTAGTCAGAGGTCACCTGTGATGTGATAAATAATTAATAAAACAAACAAAAGAGATAGCAGATATAAGTAAGCGACCATTTCAACTACAGCTCAACAGAATTTAAAGTATTCTAACCTGGCAGGTAGAATAATGCAAAAAGAGCTTTAAAGAGCAGAGAGGTTTAAGCAGTATGTTGTCAGGCTTTCTCTTCTTTCCTTGAGCAGGTAATTTTCTCATTCTCGGACATTTAATTTCAACAATTTTGATGTAGAGGCCCACTCCTCACCCCAATGAACTTATCACTTCTGGTCTAGACAAGATGCTCAGTGTAACTCAATCAAATTCAACCAGCCTGCATTTTTCTAAACCACAGGTCTCCTGGTAAAAAGCACTAGCTTGACAGTGTAACGATATTTAAATATATCTAAATCCTCAATGCTGTTTTTCTTTCTTTAAAGAATTTCCTGCTTACACTAACCATGTTAGCACTCAAAATTAAAACAGCATATAAAACCACATACAAAGCTTATTAGTCTTTAATACTGCATTTAAAATAGAAATGTCACAGACTTACTTGCACTTACTTAGGAACTACCCAAAAGTTTAGCTATACTTCATTTATTCTATGAAGACCTGTATGCATGAGTGCCTTTCATTCTATTTGAAGAAAATGTACTCTTTAATATTTATTTTTAACATGTTCCTTGAACTTCTTTACTCTGTTGAGCTGCAGTCTGATAATTCTATGAATTCTGTGATTTGTGTCTTGGGCTCCTGTACAACCATTGCACAACTTCAAAACTGCTCACTAAGGCAGCACAGAGTGAGGATGGAAACCTGTGTGAACACACATGCCATCACTTGCTCAAGGCATAAAATATATCTGGAAAGTAATTAAGTGTTTTAAAAATGCCATCTGAAAACTACCGACTCCAGACCATTTTAACTCACTTTTTCTACAGAAAAACCAAAACTCTTCTTTATGTTTTTCTCTCAGTTGTAATTCTGCTAGTAGCCTCACTTCTGCCTCCTTCCTATTCCCTAGCATAGCAAAAGGGAAATTTTACTAGTTTCCCATTCCTTTTGTTTCTCAGGTGAATGGGCGCACACATGCTACACACTCTCGGCTTTCCCTTCAGCACATCCAGGCTAGATTTCCTTCATTTCAGTGAAAATGTACCTTGGCTAGCAAAAGCCTAAAAATACACACACAATTCCTTCCCTTGGCAGAGGAATACTCAGCGCACTTCTGTGTGAGCAGTTTCAGCATGAACTGCTGCACTTCAGCCTTCACCTCCACATGTGTTTTTAGTATCCATCACTTTAATTTGCTTTCCTTTCCTCTCTCCCATCAAACAGTTCCTCTGCTCTTTCTCCTGAGCTTTTCAGAATTCAAACGTAACCAGTAAAATTCAAAACAAAATAAAATGGACTGGAGAAGGTAGATAAGAAATCAGCTGCACCAAATATGAAAAATCAGCGTGAAGAGCAGAAGGGTGAAAAGATAGAGACATCTCAATTTCTGCTATTACTCCTCATCATGGATACACCTATATCTGCAATCTCTTGAAGTCTGGGATAAGTGCTAGGGGAATGGTGTCTCAACTAGGAGTACAGCACTAGTGGAGTTTTGAGAGTGCTGAAAAACAACATGGTATGGAGAAATGGTCGCTGTATTGAACTGAAATTCTTCACTTGCTAACACAAACACTCTCAGTGTTACCAGATTTAAAAAGAACGTATCAAACAATTTGTGTCATGATTTTATGAATATGACAAAGCAATGTAATTACTAGAACTCCATAAAAGTAACATGCTGCTCTGGCGTACAATGTTTTGAAGTGCTAAAAGTTATTATCAATTTGACTTATTAGGTAAACAAACCTTAATAGCCTGGAAAAATGGCCAAAAGCCAATACCACTGGAGTTGGTGTGTATTAAATATAGGGGAACTGGTTAGAAAAAAGGTCCACACAATTATTGTTCTCCCCATTTTCTAACTGCTTTTATGTCACTGAAAACTCTTTCAACTGGCATTCAAGAGGTTCCACTATGCTCCAGTGGACACATTTTAACCTTCCCGTAGTTGGGACCAAAGCTAGAGACAACTCGGCATCTGAAGATTTATGAGAAGTCCGCATTTTTTTAGTGTCTTACTCTTACTTTAGATGTCATTTGCTTACAAAATGTATAGTGCCAATACCCTTCATGGACAAGTTAGTTTTGAATTGCAGCTGAATAGGTAGTATTAGCAATTCACCATCAAAACAGTAATTTTTTCTCTAACTCCTAACATGTTCCCCATGAGGGAAGTCTATTAAGACAAACCTTCAGAAGTGCAGAGTTAAACCTTCATTACAGAAGACCCATATGAAGCAAAATAAGATAAAAATCTGACCTTCTGAAGTCCTCCATTCTCCTCCACCAAAGGAGGAAGAGCACTGGTGCTATTGGTAGATGGTGGTTCGACATTGTAGTCACGAAAGCAGCAGAATAAGGTGCTAAAGATACTTCGACTCCTCTGCTTCTTCAAGCTGATATTACATTGGGACACTAGGGGAGGAAAAAAATAAAAACAACAGAAAAATAAATTCATGTAGTACAGACCAAGTTTTCCAGACCATAGTACAGGCCAAGTTTTCCAGACCACAATGACTGAAATTAAGATGTATGGTTATAACCTCAGAAGTCCTTCTCAAGTCTTAGGATAACCTCAAAGAGATTCTCCATCCTATTGAGACCCCCTTCCTTCCCTGTCAACACATTTTTTCATTGTCAAACTCGTATGGTGACATTAACCTATTATAACCAACCTAGATTTCAGCGCAACAAAGATCTTGCCATACTGAGAGAATATGTTTGAGAGTTTTCCTAGAAATATCCGAAGTAGTAACTACTGTAAATTACACAAAATAACTTGCTGCTAGAATATGTCTCTGGACTGAGGAAGCAAACAGGACTGAGTAAGCAAACAAGAGACGCAATGAATGCTTACTGAAGCCCAGGCATATTTTCTAGCTAAATTAACGATCACATATGCAACATTTAAACTCCTGCTAGGGTCAGAAAAAGATCTGAGATGTTTCTGAGTTTCCTCTGTTACTGTTCGGCAGTGTTGCTGGAAGACAAAAGACATGACAGAGGCAGCTGTGAGCTGCAACATTGGCTGCAGAATAAATCTGGAAAGGGTGTTACTCAATGAGCAGGAGTCCTGGCCTTTCTTTTCAATTTGCTTATTGGTCTATCAGGATTAAAAAAAAACAACAAACTGGTAAAACATTATATATAGTTCAATGAAAGCAAGTGTAGGATTTTTGAAGACCAAAACCTGTAAATAAAAGCAACAGTTTGGAGAAGAGAAATGCACATAAGACATCTAGTGATTTCTTTAAGATTCAAACTCCTGAATGTTAGGATCTTGAACACACGTGAAAATAAAATAGAAAATAAAACAATCGAATAAAAAAATTAAAAGACATATAAAAAGAGTTGGAAAAGAGTTTTAAGAGTATTTTAAGTAATACTCAATTTGATCACCAAATAGTTTAATGATCTATTGTTAGCTATAAGTATTTGTTTCCTAAGTCAGAGTGCAACACCCGACAGACTGAGCACCCTTCCAGGGCAGGGACAGGCAGGTGCATCCTCTTCATCTTACGCCTTTCACGCAGCCCTTTTTCTTTGATGTTTATCTTTACCACTGCAACACACAGAACTGTATGCCATCCATACTTAACTTGTTATCATCACGTTGTAACACAATGAGACACAGCCAGGGCACAGGCATCTTGTAAGTAACTGCTTTACCGCAACTATTACCATGAGTACTGTGCAAACCGAACCACCACGCGCCCCTGCCAGAGCCAGGCACTCCCTTCTGCTGTACCGCCTTACCCTGCCCAGCACCAACCCATCCCCTCGCTCAGCAGAGTACCACCTTAGACTACAGACATTAACAGCTTCCTCTGCAGAGTCAACAAATGATTTAATTGAAAATACATGCAAACAAGCCCAAACAAGTTACTTTTTCTTCTTCTTTTTTTTTTTTTTTTCCCCACACAGCTATGCAGCAACACACCTTGAAGTAGCAAACTTTAAAAGGTGGATTCCACTCAGAAAAAAAGGATGCTATGGAAGTTGTAGCACCAAGCAGATTGATAGCCATTCCTGTGCTAGGTAGTTTATTTACTTGCTGTATTAGAAGAAACAAAATTTTCTCCCCATTCCAAAGTTAGAGGGTAAGTGAAATTCTTAGCAAATTCCATTACACACATCAATGTGTAATTCCCCTTCTTTCCTCCTCTCTCAGATATTAGGGAACTGCCACATACATCTACCTTCCTCCTGATACTACAAATATATCAAAGTGCAATCAAGGCAACTGGCAAGAGAAATACAAATAATGCAATTATTAATATATAAAGAAAATATCAGTGAAAGAGCTGTGTATGAAATGGAACAAATCTCCCCTGGAAGCCTTAAGAGATACCACTGTGCTCTCAAGTCAGAAGGTGTGCAGGTACATGCATGTGCTTTGACAAGAAAGCCTCATGGTGCAGATTTTGAGCGAACTTTTAAGCACTCCCTGAAAGTACAAACAAAATCTTCTGATTTTGTAGAGTCAGCGTAAGCTAGACATCTACAGCTTCTCCTCTCAAAGCACTTGCAAGGTGTCCAGTAGGTCCAACAGTAATTTTTTGTTCTCCTTATAGTACATATTTCCGTTTTCCCAAAATATTTTTCTGCCTTAAGGGAGTAAGCAATGCTTAGGTTTAGTTATTAATTGCTACTAAGAGGCAAATGTACTGGTATAAAAAACTGAATGGGTTTTATAAACTTTCACCATTTAAAGTGGTCAGACAACAGAATAAAGTCGGAACCGTGTAGATTTGCATGTGTCGTGTGTTTAAGGAAGTGTTTCATTTCTTTGAAGACACTTGCAAACTGAAACCAATCTAAACGTTGCTTTTCAATACTCCAGTTAAACAGAAAATACGCAAAACTATGGCCACTGATGGTAAGCCACAGTAAAAAAAGACTCACTCTCAAAATGTCACATTGTTTGCAACAGATCTGCAGAAACGTGTTTAGAAATTCCCACAGGATGCCTGCACAGCTATGTAGAACTTTCTCAAAACAGCACTCAAGAAAACTGGTATGGCAAGCACAAGCAAGTTTATTGCAATGTCATCCAGGCAAGGAAAACTCCTTTCTGACCTTAAACACTGAAATACGCTGAAATTAGAATGGGAACCACAATGCTGTGTGTGCTGTTCCCTACAGCTAGTGCCACAGAAACTTTCCTAATAATTTGTATTTTTTCTTCAGTCTCTACTTAAAAATATGACAGCAAATAATCACATTTGAATGCTTAAAATAGCAATGGTCTTAAAAAGCATTTATTATAAGCTTTTATTCTTCCTGGACTTTCTAAGGTAAAAGAACGTAACTGCAAACAATTTTTATGCATAAAATAGTCCTCCCAAAGCGAAGATTGCATTTTGTAATAAAGTTGAGTTTATATTCCAGGCTGAGTCTGAGGGTCCGAGTCCATTTCTATAAAGTCAATAAGATGTTACTGCTAAGTAAGAAAAACTAATTACCAAATGTTTGCGTAAGTAATGTCGCAGAGTACTTCTGAGCTTAGTCTTTGGGAGGTTAAAGAATACAAACAGCACGCTAGGCAAAAATGTACCTAAACTACATCACGTTCGTCCCCAAACCTCATAACGCTGAAGATCAGACCATGGATGGTCTGGACATGCAACGAGACGTATAAACAGACTATGGGATGTAATTTTCAAGAGAACGAATTTTCAAGAGAAATTCTGCCCAGTAACAATTACAGCATTTAACAGAGGGGGTGAAAGCAGGGATGCTGCACAGGCTGTAACTGCTACGGCTTCATAAAGACACACGTGGCCAAGAGCCGCCGGACCTCCTCATCTCCAGTGATTGCTCAGACCTGTCTGCACCCTGCTGCACTGCGCGGCTATTCGGAGCAAGCCTCTCCATCAGCTACGAGTTACAGCAGCATTTTTAAATTCGTAACTTACAGCCTCGGATGCACGGCAGATCAACAGGGACAACACAACCATTTAAGAACTAACTTTTGTATCTCTTCTACGTAGAGGATAGAAAGAGGCAGTAAACAAGAGTAAATCTTAAAGGTTTTTTCCAACCTAAATAATTCTATGGCTACTCTAAATAAACATTCAAAAATCTCAGACAAAAGCTACTGATTTGTTCAAATCTTTCAAGAATATTTGTTTTCCTTGATCAAATTATACATCTGCAATCTGGCCACTCACTCTCACTCAGTGAAATATTTGTTGCAGGAAAAAAATAATGTTGGTTTTCATCTTGGCAGTTTTGTGATTCACAATACAGCAGTTTCAAATAGGTCTTTTCATGAATTTAAATGCTATTTTAAAGAGATCCATTTTAAAAAATAATACATTACAGAGGTTTTACTGCGACTTAATACATTATAATTTTGGATGCAATAAGGAACGGAAGTTTTCAAGAGGTTTTACATGCCATGCTTTATTAATAAACAGGCACAGGTACTGCATATGTAGAAAAGATTTGCACCATGTCTCATTTTTAGCAACTATGACAGTGTTGTGCATCACAGAAAATACTTTCTCCTTCCCTAGTTACGCTGGACTACATGCAATATGGTGCTGCTGTTTGCTAGATGTGCTTTTCTTGAAGCAGTGACAAATACAACAACTGTAACTCTGAAGGTGCAAAGAAGTGTTAATATTGAATCACTACCACAAATTTAGGTATCCTGGATGCCAGCAAATTTTAAAGAGAAAAAAAAAACAAAACCAAAACCCTCCAGAGGACAAAACTTGGTGTTCCTTAAAAGCTTATCTGTAAAACCAGGTAGTAATGACACTGGAATGGTAAGCTGAATTATGTCAACTCCAAGCCTGAGCAGCACCCAGCCTATGGAATTTTAGAGCACTTTCTTTTTTTCCTCTCCATCTTTCAGGAGTTACAACCTCTCTTTCTGGAACTGATTTCCTGTAACATCTGTAGAAGCACTATACTCACTACCCCTACCAGCACTGAAAGCCGAAGACAACTTTAACTGACCTTTTACGTCTTCAACACTGCATACCAAACACGTAGAACGCCACGTACCAAAAAAGCCCAGGCAAAACAACTTCACAATACGAAAACATGTTATCCGTGAAAGCAGAGAAGACTGTAACCAGCAGATACCTACATAAGAACTCCAGAAAAGGAACAACGTAAGACTGAGGCGATGCTTTCCCTTACCACCACCCCAGGTGCACTCTAACCACAGTTTAAGGACCTCCTTACCCAAAGGCATCAACTGTGTATGGAACAGCCCTCAACAAATTCCTCTCTCATGACTTTGTCCCATCACACTTTGAGCCTACATCAACTTTTAGTGCCAAAAGCATTCTGTGACAAGAAGGCCCACAGCTCAGCCAACAGTTTAGCTGTTTCGTAATTCTGAACCTCCTTGTTTCTTAGCTTTGTACCGATTCGTATCTTTGAGTGAGAGGGACTAGAACCACACACAATATCCGGGATGAAAGGACAGCACCATGAATTTATACACCCACACAACGCTTTGTTCTCTGTTCTCTTGCTTTTCTAGTAATTCCTAATATCTTACTTGAGTTTCACAAGTGAGGACTGCGCTAATGTGATTTTTCAGAAGATCTTATTATAACACCAAGATCTCTTTATTAGTAGTTATTTCAGGCATCACTGCAAATGTAAGTCAAGAGTTTTTATCTCTTCCCATGCAGAAATTTTCAAATCTATCTACACTTAATTTCATCTGCTGGTTTAGAGGCCAGTCACTCAAAATCATGTCACCTTCCTGTAACTCTTCACAGTTTTAAATCTATATACAGATACACATATATACATACATATTTGCACACAAAAAAATACACACTCCTTTCCCTTACAAATTTTGTCACTTTATTTCCTTATTCCCTTTTCCATATGGTTCAAAGTTACACTGAAGAGCAGACTGCTCAGATCTCTCTGTAACTTCTCCCCCAGGAATCTCATGGAGGTCTGCAAGAGCCTTCAGCCAAGCATTTTGTCAAATTAGCTGGATTCGTAGATTATTGCAGACAGGGTCAGAAACAGGAGCACAGCGCTTCCTGTCTAGAAGCAAAGTTCTTCTGGCACAGATTTTCCCCGATTTGAAAGTGCAAGGTCTCACCTATAATTTCCAGATCCTGTTTCTAACAACAAGCCTCACTGCTCATAACCTGTGTGCTACCTGCTGCTTGCGGGTAAGTTAATTCTTGAATTGCCCACAAGTTTATGGAATCCAACGACGGTCCACAGAAATGTGCTTACTGAGGTCTTCTGGCAAGTCTTAACAAACCCACAGCATTACTAAGCCTGGGGAGGGCTTCAAGGAAAGATAAAGGCAAGTTTTAAAATAAATTGCTATAATCATATAAGCTTAAATGGAAGATATGCACCCATACTGGGTGGTTGTGTTATACAAAGAGAACAGGAAGCAACAGACAACACAACAAAACTGGCCATGTATTACAGACAAATATTATAATAGAATTTAATACAAGAGCATGCTAACAGAAGTTATCTAACAGCATCTTCCCAAACCATCCTTTGGAGGCAGAGGGTTGCACTGCTGTTTTCCCATCAGGATGCTTTCAACAGCAGCAGAAGTTAAACAGTGAAGAAAAAGCTTCTCTCTCGCACTGTTCTCTAAAAAGGTATAGTTCAGGGATTCTCCCATCAAGTTTTGCTGTAGTTGTGTGAAATTAAAAAAACAGACTGTCATGCTGCCCTTGTACAATAAACTCCTTGCTGCTGCAGGAAGCCACAGTGGGCTGACAGAAGCGCTCCTAATCCAGCCCATCCCGCTGCAGTGCATGACTGAGCTAATTACTGCTGAATTTTTTCCTAATTAAATGAATGCAATAGCCAGTTCTCCCAAATAATATGAACGGGCTAATGAAGAGACTTTCCATGCACTTACAGATGAACTTGCTAAATGCAATAAAAAGAACATCTGTGTATCGTGAGCTCTCAGCTAACAAGTTTGTTTATAATACAAAATGGAAAGACGCAAGCCAGAATAAAGTGGTATTAAACAAAGCCTTTCTTCAAAAGGAAGCCGTTTTGCAATTCATACATGATTACAGATACATAATTCGTCCATCTTAAGAGGCTGCATCTGATCTTATTAGAAAAAATAGAATTTTATATCCTATATGACTCAAGCTAGAAACAGTCAAGTAACAGAAAACCACTAACTTTGCTTATACAGCTCCTGGTTTTGTCGTGTACTGTCCAGGACAGAAAGTATTTTACAACACTTGGCGCTGAATCTGTAAGCGATGCCCAGATAGCTTTGGTTTTAAATGCCATTTGCAGTTTATAATTGAAAAGTTTAATCTTCCATGTAAGCTTTGCAGAAAATACAGCAATACCAGCACTGTCACATACCTGAAACAACCACCCACAACTGGTTTAACTTTCAAACATGTATAACCCAAGCAAATCACTCTGTTTATTATTCTGCATGATATACCCCTGAATTATCTTCATTTCAATTGAAGCTGGCAACTTTCCTCCCCCTAAAACCATAATTAAGTAAACGTAAAGTTTTGAGTTTTCCACTGAAATTATTTCTTCGAAGGGAGTGATCCCAGACCAGTTTAGTGAAAGAACAATCTTTCCAAAACATTTAACTCTCCTCTCCCCACCAAACCCTATATGCTGCATTAGTCTGCTCTGGATGGAGCTGACTGCATGGCTAGGGGCCAAGAAACAAAAGCTTAAATACGTAAGACAGGTGGGGACATAGGGGAAAAATAAACTTATTTTTACTTTTGAGATAATCTCATTATCTCACTTTAATCTACGTAAAATAGGTCACCACACTTCCATCTGAAAAAATGTCACTATGATTTATGAACTTTTAGGAAAAAGTGAACACTAATCTTACTAGCCCATTCCATGATGTTTTGGAAAACAAGCTCAGAAGTTGCACCTGTACACTAAGATCAAATTGTTATGCAAGAACAACTTATCTCATTCAAAAAGAAGTTATCTAGTGGATATCAGAATACTACAATTTGCTTTCCATACCTGTGAAGTCCTACAAAAATACACTTTCACATAGTACCTGGGACAAAAGGAGAAAAAAATCATTGGGATGAATGATAATTCAAAACAGCTAGAGCTGTACAAGGAAAAAAGACCTCTACCTAACCAAAGGAAGCTCTGGAAACATTTTTGTTGTAGCAGCTTAAAGCAAAAAAACTTCTTTTGCCCTACATAAATTATGTACTACAGTCCTCAAATCTTAGTGGATTAAATACCTGCTGTTGGTTATTGGTTGCTCATTTTCTAAGGATCAAAAGTAATGAAATTCTAAAGTAATTTTTTTTTAATACAGGACTGAGAAGGTGGCACTGCTTTCTCTGTACAAGGCTGTGATGCATCATGAGATACACCTGGTAAATATTAACAGCGACTATACACAGAAGTCAATTGACAAGGAGGGACAAGAAACCATGAAAAGGCTCAAAACAGCACAAAAACCTGGTGTATCTCAAGGCAAATTCCAAAACCACAAAGCAGCTGGTACACTTCAGCCTGCAGGCTGAGGTTTGGTTGGACATACATACATGATGGTATAACCTTCACATCATGTGTGTCAGCTTCTCCAATAAGCCATGGTTTAAACACCTGTGCTGTCATGCAGTGTTGCAGTATTTAAAAGTTAGGAGAGCTGCTACTAGGAAATTCTGTGTTAAAAGAAATGCATCTGTCGAAGTCTTGCGTTTATTCAGCTGGAAGACTGAAGGCAGACCTACTGCTTCAGGGGCACCCAAATTTCATCATGAAGCCAAAAAGTTAAAAACTGTTTTAACGACTTAATTAACCTGCTGAACTATGTTCTGGGTTAAATACCTTCAAGTTCAAATTAAACAAACCAGATTCTGGCCGCCTCCTTTCCTGCTCCAGTGGTTGACGAGCTAACAGGATCACACTGAGACCACTTCCAATTTAGAGAAGCAGCACATGTAGATCTGTATCTCTAAAGGACTGAAAAGTAGGTCTCCCAGTGATCCAGGAAGGAACTAATTAATGCTTAGCACTTTCATTTGTGTGCCTGTATCGCCTGCCACTGCAACAGCCAGGGACAGAAAAGGTGAACAAGAATACAAGGGAGAAGTCAGGAGATACTCCATCTCCAATGGTACTCCAGTAACAACTCCAGCAAGATGAACCAGGAAGCTGCTGTACCTTCGTACCTTTTGTCTGAACAGGAGCTGAATGTGACCATCCAGTCTGGCCTGGGTCCTCCTCCAAGCTCGAGGAGAGCCTGAGCTGTGCTCAGGACCTGTCCTGTGCTGGCATCCACCCACCTGGTCAGCACGTGGCATCCTGCGAGAGCAGCAAGGGCCAAGGGCCCATAACAGGGTGCCCTAGTCCTCAAGGCTGACCTTGCACGCTCGCTTCTTTTTCACGAAGGACTAAACAGCTGCTGAACACACTAAAAAAAGGTGCTACAAGGATAAACAACAGCTTTTTAATGTGTAGATGCATATATGCACACGTATGTGCATATACACACAGTTCAATCAAATATTTTCTTTGTATTTGGGTTTTATTTTGAGAATAGCTACAGCACACTTCATACATTCCAGAGGAGCCTATGGATAGAAATTCTCAAATGATGTATCTGCTTAAAATTATAAATAAACTTAGTAAATAAAATAAATAACTAGCCACGCCCCACAGTCACTCTTCCATCAGCTGGTAGTCTGAAATGGCAACTGAGCTCCCACACATACAAAGGAGCAGAACCACTTGAAAAAAGATAAAAAAATAAAAGAAACACCCCGACCCCCCCACCCCACCTCACTCTGCCACTACACACAAGGCAAGGTCACGGCACTGGAGTTTAGTATTCACTGGCAGAAGTGATCAAAACTGATTTTTTTTTCCTTCTGCTAGAAGAAAAGTATTTCACTTCTGAAGTAATTCACGCACTGCAAAAGCAACGCTTCAAAACAGTTTATGGGCAAAATAAAATACAGGAAATAATGCAAAAGTAGCTCCAGTGCCAAAAGATTACTAATGTTTTTAACTGGATGGAAAAGAAGCTAACTGAACTACGCAGGCAATGTTATGGAGATGTATTATGCTACAAAATAAACATAACTTTTTGCAGTGACATTATGGAGTGCTTCAGTAAGTGCTACAGTGCTTCAGTAAGCTTAATGTTTTGTCTCAGCCACAGTAATCTATAAAGTGTAGAAGAAATATGCACAGAACCTGATGCATTTAAAGCAGCAGCACCCCCTGAAGATTCACTTTTTTTTTTTTTTAAAAAAAAGTATTTTCTTTAGAAAACCCAAAGCATTTCAGAAGCTGTAGCATTTCGTCGTTGTTTAAGTGAGGACAGAGCTGCTCCATCTGGAGATTTTCCCAGTGCTGAAGCTTGGAGCAGCAGTTGAACAGGAAATACTGCGCAGTCTGTGCATGCATTACATTCCTGTCCCGCCCCGAGCAGGCAGCCAACAAACAAACCTTTCTTCTAGTAAAAGAGGGGGGAAAAAAAAAAAAAGGCAGACTGCACAAAGTTCACCAGCAGATGTGGCCTATGGATCTAAACTGGCCTTTTCTGCTGATAAAAAAAGAATTTGATGCATTTGCAATGTTGGTGTAATGTCACGGTGTTGTGAAGCTGGATCAGCAAAGACCTGGAAGTTTAAAGATGCAAAATCTGCAATGCTGAGCTTCTGTGGGGTGCTGTAAGTGAGCAGTAACTGCACATATGTCAGGGGGTTTATTTTAAGAAGGTTTTGCCAAATATTAGCAGCAGCTTACAATCAAGCTGCAACAGTTACTCAGAACTGAATGTTGTACAGCAAGAGAGACCTATCCGCAAAAAAAGATTGTTTTATTTCCATTTTATGTGCAGCACTAACGAAGGAGGTAGCACTTAAGTTTGCCTTCAATTGTAAAGTAACAAATGGTTAGGAACCAGAACATATGTTTGCGTATCTCAACTCTTTTGAATTGCTCCCAGGTTGGCCTCTTACATTCTGGAAGATATTTAATAATAATTTGTTAAATACTTGGGAGAGAAAGCAAAGGAGAAACAAACAAATGGAAATATGAGCAGCACACGGGGTCAAAATGGCAGTATCGGAGTTTGTTAGTCACGGCTGATACCCTCTGGCATCGGAAGAGGATTAGAGTCAAAATGGCAACGAAGCAAATGTAAACAAGCATGTGTTTATACAGCAAAAATATGTACAGTATCTGATCTGCTCTGCCTTGGATTGTGCTTACATGTTCCATGGTGGGAAAGGCAGAAGAGAACAATTCGCCAAATGCTGAGCAGCTACAACACAGGAAAAGCAGATACAGGCGAGCAACGGGCAGGCACCTGAAGCCATCACCCAACCAAACCGGTTAACGCTTTTCCCTAAACTTTAATTTAATTCAAAGCTGGTACAATAAACAACCAAACAACACCCCCCCACCCCCACCCCCAGTCTTCGAACCAGTGTTGATTAAAAAAATAAAGAGAGTGAAAAACAAGCTAAAGAAGAGCACTTTTGGAGGGTGTGTTTTTCTTACTACACATGATATGAAATGACAGACGGACGGACAGTCACCCATGGCACCGACACATACACCCCTGCAACCCCAGGCCATATTATGAAATTATGCCATGAAATCAGTATGCAGTTACTG
>JAVJGJ010000047.1:55478879-55516212 GCA_035590215.1 Microhierax caerulescens | reverse complement strand
TGCTCCATGCAAACCACCAAGCTATCCACCTGCTGCACATGTTTTACTCAATCTATTAATTTTTCAAGTCAAAGCATGATCCAAACATAAAGACTGTTGCTGGGCACCATACCTATGATTGACCCATTTCCTTATCATGTTTGTTCAACTTAATAAATTGATGTTTGGGTTACCCCCTCCCCCATTAATGACCAGATTCACAACCTGAGGTTGTGAAATTAAGCTGAGGTTTTTTCTGCCTTCTGCTGCAAACAGGTTGACTCAAAGACAGGTGACAATTTTGATATTCTTTTTGACTTGAAAGCATGAGACGAGTGGTTCACCAAACCCAAATGTAGAAGAAATGCTTCCACTCTCTTTCCCCTCAGAAATACTAGGACACCTCCAACCAAAGCTTTACCAAAACCTCACTCATCTGAGGACAGTAAGCTTAATTTACTTTTCCTAAATAGAGACATAAGATGTTCCCATAGAGACAGCAACGTTCCCAACTGTACTTTTTGCAGAAAATACTTCAGTAAGACATCAAATCTAAAGCATTAGTCTATTTTTGCAAGCTTTCTCATCTCTTTCCTAGGAACAGCTCTTATCTAACAGATGCATCTCACAAAAATGCTGTTAAAGGGTGCTCCCTTGCAAGGAAAAGTTTTGTTTCTGCATTTTGCCTTATGAATTGTTCATTCACTCCCTGGGGATATTTTAGGACAAGCTACAATTCTCATTCCTTCCAGGGAAATTGATCATGCAAAGTCTGCTCCCCAAAAGGTACATCCCTAACAGTAAAAATCAAACTAGGACACTTTTTTTTTTTTTTTTTTAGCTCCTTTAATCTCTATTTCCAATTAGCACTTATTTCTCCCACCTCATTTCTATTTTGTGGATATTGAGTGCAGTTCTCATAAATCACCCACTCTATGAGAAAGTACATATTTAAAATGATGCTGTTTCTGGTAACATGTTTAACAGAACCAATGCCATTTAAATCATCTAATTTCTGGAAAAGACTGTCTTAATGGAGAAAGGCACACACATGACTACTTCTGAAACATTTACCTTCTTTGGAAGGAAAACAGATGTTGCATAACTTCAAAAGACATTAACTTTAATAGAGATGATATTATTTGGACCAATTACTGTTTTTCCCCATTCCTCCCCAAATTTCTGTGTTAGGAAACCCAGATACAAAGGAAGAAAGAAGAACCCCACTCATCTGGAAGAGGAAACTTGCCCTAAATCACTGTATCATTTGTGCTTTGGTCATTAATATAAAAGTAACAGCTGTTTCTAACAACTAAAAACACTCTTGAAACCAAGTTACAGTCAGCATACAGCTAGTATCACTTTAGCAGGTTATTTGAACCCAGTGCTTCTGGGTGCAAAATTAAAACATTAGGTTTTGATTATAAACTTAATTGTTGCATCTTTAGTCACAGGGATTTCTCAAGAAGCAGGCTGTGAGACACTCGAGTGCATTTGCTGGGACAAAACCTGACTTACAAGAATCATTGCCAAAGTAGTTTCTCCTCCAGCTTCAGCTTCCATGGAATAGGACTTACTCAATCTTAAGATTATACTTCATGAATTCTCTTTTTTTTTTTTAATACAATATTTATGGACATGTAATGCTAGTACATATTACAGAGAGAAAAATGTTCGCAATTGTATTTGCTGCTCTTTTTTCTTCAAACTGTTGCATCCGCCCTCACCTGTTAAGTTAGAAAGAATTTTGATGAATTTAAGTTTTCAGTAAGACCTACACATATTCAGTAACTATATTAAATCTAAAGTAATTACAGCATCAATCACTGCAGGTTTTCAATTCAGTGTGTCATTTGTGGAACAGCAGCAGTTCCAGGTATCTCTGACAAAAAAATTAAGCTGTATTTCATCTTTGTGTAACAAAGCATCTACTGTTACACTGCTAAGTAAAGAGGTACGTCAAAAAAACCCCACACGAGTGTACCATGAATTCTTATTAATAATTTGCTCAAGTACCTAGCATTGCCCTGGTGAAGCACAAACCTTCTCTCCTTGGCTTTCAAACTCATCTTCCCTGGGGTGTATTTAAAAAGGCCAGCAGGACACATGCTGTGGTTTTTGAGACAGAAACATAACGTACTCCTATTAAGTTTAAAACATCTAAATGTCTATCTGAATCCTGATCAACTGAAAAAAAACCCCAAAAACAAACACAACAACAAACCCTGACTACAGAGGAAGGAACAGCCAAAACCAATATACATCTCACATCATTTAAAAATGTTTAGAAGTCTGATACAAAGATTTTTATTTACCCACTGGCAGAGTATGTATGTTGTACTAAAACACAAAGCTTAACTAAATATCAAAACCACCTTTAAAGAAAACGTTCAACTTACCTTACTCAGCAAGTCCATAATTTTATTAAAACACATAAATGTAGTATTTCACATTAAGAATTAAGAAGCTGAAATGATAACTATCAACAGTCTATAAAGTACTTCAAACAATGCCAGCAAGCACTTTAACAGCATGGACTGCAGGTTCTGCTTAGTATTAAGTGTATTTTCAACTAATGCCAAGAAATAAATTGGAAAACAGTAAATCCTAGCTCTTCTGACCTTGTACTTTGGACTCAAGATTATTTTATCCATTCTGTATTCCCAGGCCATTAAAAGCAACAAATTCCCACCTACAAATATGATATTCAGAAAGCTAGACTAAGAATGAAACGAAAGATATTGGGAAACTGCAAGCTTTGTATGATAAAGTTACTACAGTTTTGATAAAAAAAACAACAAAACTTGCCCAGTTTCCAGCAATTCCTTTCTAGAATAAAGCCACAGCTTACTGCCTGTTTAGAAATTTAGATAATAAAAATGAAAAAAATATATTAATATTTCTTATTCCATTAAGCTTAATAGGAGAGAATTTTTAAACAAGCATTTTGGTGCCTTGAAGAAGTACTTGGATGACTCTACCAAGCTGACAGTTCAGCTGCAGGTTGGAACAGCTGCAGACATGTTTAATTGCTTCTCCAAATACCCAGAACATCAAGTACTTTTGACCTATTTGAAATATCCTAAACTTTGTACTAGAAGGAATGCACAGAATTTAAACCCCATGCTTTAGCTTCTAACAACCCCATAAAGCAGAAAGCTACCCACTTGTTACTGTACATGTACGTCATGAGAAAGCATAAATGACTGACTGCTGTATAACTGATATTAAATAACCAGTGTCTTCACAACTACCAAGTTTGCAGAAGTTTAAATATAAACTGTTTCCTTAATTCTACCAGGAAAAAAACCTGGCAGAATAAACACAAAAACAGCCGAAGCAGTACAGTAACTTTTTGTTGTTTACCAGAGCAAAAATGATGACATTTGTAATTATGTGGATACATTCTACAAACCCCACTTGTTATCCCCAAACAAAGAACATATATTGATCTTATCAAAGGTAAAGAAAAGAAGTTAATGGGTGCAGATGCTATTTTTACCAAAATTAACACTCTTTCCTAGCTTACTTCTTCAGGACATGCCTTTGTGCTAATTGTAGGCGGTAACGAAGGCATGACACAACAGAAATTACTCTTAATATTACTGCTTGCCCCGGTCCTAGTTTCTCGATGTAGACTCTTGCCCAAGCTGTTTACGCAGAACATTTCCAATCAGTTGGTTTCTGCCCAATCTGGCAAAATAAAAAATAAAGAGCTGTTTCCCTTCATCAACGATGCAGGGGGGTGGGTACGCACATAACACAATACTATCCCCCACCGCTTTGCATCCATTTCTTTCTTGGGATAAAGGAGCCAAACTTCTACCATTTGCATTAAACAGATTGTACTGTCCCGTTGTTCTTGGCACGAAGGAAAGCCAGGTCTTTCAGAGCACTTGCTCTTCATCTCTTAGGGAGATAAGACCCTTGTCTTATTAAGAGCACTTCTAATAGCAGAGGTCCCAATTAGGCTCAGGGGACAAAAGCAGCTGATGTATGATCTCATGCAGGAGCCCAAACCAGCTGACTGATCCAGTCATCTACTGCACTTAGCTTAGATGGAAAATCCCAGGCATACAGACCCATAAATGTTAAATCATATGAAATCTATACTTAGGCAAGCACTTAGAAGGCCATCTTTAAGACTTGCCCCTTCTCCTCTCCCCAAAATAATGAGCTCTAACCTTACAGGGCTCCAGCCAGCACAGACACTCAGCATCGCTCCTCTTCAAGTCATTTCACACGCTCAGCACAACTCTGACTCGGACGCTGAGGGCTGGCATCGAGATGCCTGCACCAGCTCTGCAAGCAGGTGTTCACACAACAACCCCCCCGCGATGTGGGTCCTAACTCACACTGAGGCAGAAGAGGGGGGCAGCAACAACAATTTCTAACCGAAAACTGCACGGGTGCCTCCGGCATCCCCGGCTGCGTGCAGCAAAACTTGCACTGAGAAAAGCATCGCCTAAGATGGTCACACCTGCCACAGCTGTGTGCACTGTTGATCCTAACAGCTTTAAAAATCCCTTTTGGCCCAAGTAAGTATTATCCGCTGTACTATAACATGGCACAAGCAGTTTTAAAAGCTTTCTTCTGGCTATCGGCTGAGTGCTAATCAGTTTGGGCAGAGCCTCTCCTTGCCCATTTAGCTCCTTCTGCCCAGCCCCAGCATAATCAATGAATTACTAAAATTCTGCATCTGAATTAATCTCCCAAAGCTACACAAAGCTAAAGCAAAAATGCACTGTATGTGATTGTGTGCCTGCTGCAAAACAAGCTAACTATCTGGCATCTTTCCCGCTCCTACACAACCAAAATGAGGAGGACAAATAGCAGCGTATCTGCTTCATTACTGCCTTTCTTAGGAAGACCTTATTTTTCTTGGGGACACAGGGAAAACATGACAAGAGAAAGACATGACCAAACAGGATTTTCCCAGACCAAAATTTAACAAAGATCAACAGTACAAATCTGGAGCTAACTCTTGCAATGCTACGAAGACCTTCTCCTTTCTGCTGAAGAACTCTACTCCAGAAACACATGTGCATGAACGAAGGCACAAGTCCCCTCCTCCCATGGTCCCAACACAAGCAAGGATCTCCAGCCCTACAAAATAAATAAAGTAAGGTCCGCTGTGTTTAAGACTCACACTGCCAAAAATCTCCTGCCAAGGGCCAGATGGCTGGTGGAGGGAAGTTTCGGCGTGGTAATGGGTCTCCATATTGAACAGAACCATTATTATTTTTTTGTTTTAATTACATCATTATAGCTCCGAAGTAATTTACGTGGATATCCTCCTTAACCTCCTGGTAGCTCACTCATCAGTCCAGCTGACCACAGGCAGCGTTCACAAAGCCAAGCTGATAAGCAGTTGTAGCGTGTAATTCATTTCATTTGTCTACACTAGAACCCACCCTAAAAACACCAAATATTTTTTTTTCTTCTCTCCTCTGAGAGCCCCTGATGAATAGCTCAGCTGTTTATATTGCAAACATTTACAGTTAGGGGAAAGATCACCATCCCCCACATCACCGCTTTAGTCTTTCCTGTAAGTCAGTGGAGTTGGCTAAGACCAGAAACAATCCATCAAGCTTGCTTATCCTAAAAATGCTGCAAAATAACCCCTATATTGAATCCTTCTACTCCTCTACCCATATCGATGCAACTATTTCCCAACCACTTGAAACTATGAATCTGCACATCCAAATTACAAACAGAAAAGACTGCTCGCAAGAAAAACAAAACACAGGACTAGGGCTTAACCTGAGGTTCCTCAGCAAGGCTGAATCAGGAACACGGATACCAAACACGATCTCCTGCACCCACCAAATGTACCCCAGCTTTCAGGATTCCTGGGGACTCCAGCAAGTTCTCCATGATACGCTGCGTAAAAAATGCCATGGTACAGAACAGTCTGATGACAGAACATTTGATGGAAGATTATTTGCCCTTAACATTATGTGTACCAGCTCAAAGACCACAACACAATTTGCAAGGGAAAGAGCTTATACAAACAGGGCAAACCTGCTGGGTGGGCTTTCACAGCAGTTTTTTCTCCACTCTCCCTCTCTCCTTTTGCCAAGAGGTGAAAATGGAAAGTTTTTTCATACAGAGGATACCTTGGACACTGAGTTGTGCAGTACTTAAGCAAGCACATTATCCAGAAAGCTCAGGTGGGTTTTTTTATTCATTTGAGAAAATACAATTGTTCAAAGATCTTATTTAATCACCTAGTGCACATTTATAGATGAGTTCAAGCACTGAAGAGGCTGTTTCATCCCTTTAATGAAGGATGAGCACCATTTCCAAATACCTTCAACAAGCCACGCGTTAAAACATGCTTCACCACCATCCGATAACAATGTGAGGTAATTATAACACTCATCAAATGTTTGTGCCTGCTTTCTGGCCACAGGTTTTAAGTTTCCCACTCCTACCTTAACTCTTACGTTCAATCCCAAAGAACAGTGTATCTTCATGAAAAATGTTAAAAAATGGCAAGTTCTACTAATCTGCAACGTTCCTCCTGCTCTTCTGCTTATCGTACAAACATCTGTATCAGTTTGTGTTTTATGTCACAGGTAATTTCACAGCAAATATTAAGGAATACGGCTGAAAGTAAAAAAAGAGCTAGAAATAAACCGTTTCTTTTGCAACCGCAAGTTTTGGATACTCCCATTAAAAGGAAAGACAATGCAAAAATCCAAGTAATGCCAGAAGGCACTAAATGCTCCAAGTAACAACTGGGCATACGGAACCGAGGACTGATTTAGATGAAGTGACAAAAGACAATACTGTTATTGTACTTCTAAATAGGATGTATGTACTGCAAAGAGAAAAAGGTTAACTCCACCAATTAGGACAACCAGTTACAGTCTAAAGAGGACTAGATTCACTTTTCTGCTCCACTCTGAATTTACATAGTTTTTTGTCAAGTGGCTTCATATGTTTTTTGCTATGGTTCCCTGTCTATAGAACAACTTTTTAAACCCAGGGTAAAAAACACCTACAAAACATTTCCTCCTTTATTTTTATTCTTAGGTAAAGCACACACACAGCCTTCCACTAGGAGCTTGGGGCTGAATATATAAAAAAATTTGAGAGGTATTCATATAATTTAACAGTAAGGTCTAGAGGAGTACTTAGCTTGTAAACACCTTAACTTTATTCTCTAACATCCTAACTGTATTCCCTTAACACAGGTACCAAAAATTCCTGCAGTGGTATCATGCACTGTTTTATCCAACATCTAGAAATGACATTAAACATATCTAGGAAACACTGCTAGACGAGGTCCTTAGCATGTAAGTAACAATTTAAGGTACGCCTTCCACAAAATATAATTGTGGTGTCTGGCTATTAGTAATTACAGATATTTTTCCTATTAATAAACTAATTGTTGCTTAAGATTCTAGTAAGGCAATGGAAAAATGAATCTTGAGAGCTCTTGTCTAAACATGCAACTTGGTTGGGTTTTTTTCTCTTGAGTCGGCTGGGGTTTTTTTTCTCTTGAGTCATTTCAGGCAACTAAACCAAGCATGATCTAGGAATGAGAAAGTACAAATGAAAAAGAACACTAAAAATGACATAACTTGGCTTATACTTGTTGTTTATTGTGATACTACTATAGCAGATAGCAGTATAGCATATATATAGCAGAAAGTACAATTACAAACCTAAGTTTGCACCAGGTTTAAAATATTCCATATTGAAAGAATTTATTGTATTACATAATGCTAAATATGTTCAAATGTTTCTCCAAATGCCATTTACATGCCATAAATAGAAAAGCTCACACAAATTTTGCCTGCCTTAGAACAACAGTACATACACACATGCATGAATATATTGCATGCATATGCACACATCTTGAACAGCTAGCTTGGAAGTGGTATAACTAACAAAAATATGCAGCCCAGCCCTGTATCCAAACCAGAGGCAGTAATTCTTAAACATGGAGTTTAAAGCAACTTCAATAATCAGCCACTCTGGCATTCTAAAAAGCATATTCTAACTAGAATTACCTTAACTATTTTTAGGAACTGAATTCCAGTAATATTGTACTAACTATGCAATGATTGTATCAGATTATTTTCAATAAAATTCTGGTTTGTTCTCCCTGAGGAAATTCTCATAGTACTTGCATGCACCACTCCAGTATGAGAAAAGAGTTAGTCACTTTTATTTTTTTCTTTTCTCTATACAGATAATGTATTCTCTAAGTTCATTTCTACTGAGAGGAGAAAAAAGCTTTCAGCTTTGCTTTCCTCATGAATAATACATTAAAATTTAATATTAGAGAACAAATCTTCTTTTTAAGCCTCCAGAAACAGTACTATATTTGGCCTATTACTTTAAAAAGATTCATGTACACATTTAAATAAGGGTAAACCATAAGCTCCTGTTTTCCATAATTAAGCTGTAACAAAACATTCTACCACTTACCAGTCCAATTCTAAACCAATACTGTATAGCTTTATAACTGCCATCAAAAAAAGATAATCACTTACCGGATCCACAATAAGGAGTATAATACATTCTGGTTCATAACTCTGTGTTATAATCTGAAGTGGAACAGATTTTTTTCAGCTATACATGAAAACTGATTTGTTTACGTGAAGAAGACAAAAGAATCCTGGCTTCAAGTAGGCATCTACAGTCCACAGTACTAACAGCATATGTAAATAAAAACAAATCCCACAAGCAAAACCATTTACAGCAGAAAAAGTTATTTAAGAGAGCAGAGGGAGAAAAAGAACAGCCTGTTAAAAAGGATGAAAACTTCTAGGAAGAAAGAAGTCCTTCTAAGAACGATGGCCACATTGATCTCATCCTTCTTGTTTAAGCCTTGATTCTGCAGGCTGATGGCTCCGCTACGGCCTCAGGCTTCCTAATCCTTAGGCTTGGATAAAAATAAACAAACTGTGGAATATGAACCCAGATGTTTCAGAAATTAGAAAGCAAGAGTCCAATTATACTGCTACGTAGAAGTATTTTTAAGTGTTTGTGTCTCGCAAGACTGCGTTAGAAGGCAGTATCGCCAAGTTCAATTCTCTGGAGCCTTCAAGTATCTTTTCCAGGAAGCCACCAGCAAGCTGACGCTTAAGGAACTGGACAAGGTGTCCTTTGAGAAAGGAGCACAAGAAGTACAATCTGCAGAATGAAGGACAAACATAACAAACATAAATTCTGCCTTCATCTCTATGCATTGTCACTGCTGGAAGAATAAGCAGAATGGGGGAAGGATATCAAGGGCAGAAAAGTCATTTTTGTTAAAGTGATTGAAAGAAATGTTACGTACCGGACTGTACGGCTGCAACTACAGATTTAAGCCAACCATCTGCCCAATTACCCTTTAAAGATACTTTTTAATTTTTCTTCTTTAAGGTATCACCTTGCATGCGAGCTCGGATACTCTGCTTATTATCACAGCAAGAAAGTAGAAAACAAAGTATTTTTGTTACCTAATTTACTACCAGGTCCTTTTAAAATTATCATTAAGTTACTGTCATTCAAAGATTTCACTCCAGATGGATTTTCAGGTGGCTCTTCACGTTCCCTACAAAAAATCAGTTCTAAGGTGTAAGACACGGAAAATGGAGACTTTCTAGTGCCTGGTTTGAAGAGAACTTGCTAGCAAATACTGATGTTCTGTTCCCCTTTAGAGACTGAAAACGAGCTGTAAACTCTACAAAACCCACATTTCCAAGTGAGCTTTCAAAGGGAAGAGAGGTCCACGTGGTTTTGGAACAGGGCACTCCCAAGCCACTTGGCTTTGTGGCATTCAAGAGACAGCCTCCTACAAACCTGCGGCTCTTCAACTCGAGAGTGGTGAATTCCATGTGCTCTTTTTCCAAGAACTTCTATTTTCCTACTTCTCAACATTTGCTTTAGTCTTAAATAATAAAATTCGTATGAGGTGCTCTTTTACCTAAAACCTCTCAGAAATAAAACCCTATCGCTTTCTGAACTGTTAAAAACCATGAAAAACTGTCAATTTTCCCTCATCTAGCTCCCGTGTTCAGCACAGCGGAAGGGCAGCTTTGCATTGACGGTGACTGCCCCAAATGTCACTCATGTCCCACAGCAGGAAGTCCACCCAGCAGCAGCTGGAATGCAGCGCAGCAAACTGCACGGTCTATGTTTGTCCACTGCCCTTTTTCCTTTTGCCTGGCGTCTCGGGTTTGTGAGCTCCTCTCCCCTTATACAGGAAGCTGGGGCCTCAAGCTTAATCCTGCACATTCAGTTTTCTTCTCTTCCAACTACCACTACAAAATTCTCCCAGCGACAGAGGAAAAAAAAAAAAAAAAAAAAAAAAAAAGCAGCAAAAGCTCTTGCAATCAAATCTTTGCTGAACTTCTCCATGGTGAGATTATTCCCATTTCTGGGAGGAAAGTGAAGGAAAGAAAGATTAACAAATTCCTGCAGCTGAACAAACACACTAAACGTTATTCACCAAGAGAGCAGATAATCCAAATCTAAATGTACAAACAAACCTTGCAACCACTACAACCAGATAACCACCAATGTCCTAACAGCTTTATTCACCTTCCAGCATTATGCTTCAGGCACTTCATGTGAGCCAGATACCGCTGCACTCGAGCACTTCCACTGGCTTTTCTATGGGGCTGGGGAAGTGGCAGCAATAGCAGACTTGTGGAAGATAGGAAGGAAGATGGAGAAGACATGATTGCAAGCAGAACAGCTTGACTACAGCAACCAGAGATTGAGATGGTCAAGGGAGGAAGGAACAGTCTACAACTCTTAATTTATCATCTTTTAGTCTCAAAGCAGTTGAGTTTCTCTGCACTAAGGCACTTAGTCTCCTTCTAGTGCTCTACCTGCTCACTCCATGCCAGTCTCTAGATGCTACCATCAGCCCCTTCCATCCTCAGAACAGTTTGTTTCCTCCTCAGCTTAAGAAGGCATATCTCCTTTTCTTCCCTCCCTTGGCCAGTACAACATTGCCAAGACCACCCCAGTATGACCCAGTGGGAAGAAAAAAAAACCCAACCAACCAACCATAAGATTTCTTTATCTTGAAATGTAGTCTTTTGTAATGTTACTTGTGTGTGTGTCCCAGCAGCTTTCCTCAATTCCTTTTTCCTGAATCTCATGGCCTAAAATAAGAGTAAAAAACCCCTTCCTGTCATCCTTTCCAAGTATTTCGGCACTTCCTCAATTACTGACTCAGGTAAACTACTATACTATACATAAAGACATCTGGCAATTTATTGAGTTGTATACATGGCACTTCAGGGTACAATTGCCCAATTCCCACACTCACCGTTCCTTCAGTTGCTGACTAAGATCAGCAGCCACGTCGATACTGTTTCTACTGGATTTACTCTAAATAATTTTAAAGCATTTAAGATGCAGACTGCACAGCAGCTGTTAATTTAAGCACTGACTGTTGTATTGAGAGCCTCGTCAAAAGGAGCTGATGTATCTTCTATATGCCTGTGGTCTGCTGAGTAACACCAGCTGCCAACCAGAAGTACTGCAGGATGTGCAAAGGGCACCACAAAATGAGGGTATATTGGAGCACCCCCCTACCATCAGTCCCTCGAGGTATTCTGCAAAAAGCGTTTACTATGGCTAAGAGAAAAGTTTCTCAAAAGGGTGGGAAGAAGAGCTACTGCTTTAAGTGACAGCTGAACTGATTTAGTTTCAAATTGAAAGAGGGGAGATTTAGATTCGATATAAGGAAGGAATTCTTTACTTCGAGGGTGCTGAGGCGCTGGCACTGGCTGCCCTGAGCAGCTGTGGGTGCCCCATCCCTGGAAATGTCCAAGGCCAATTTGGATGAGGCTCTGAGCAAGCTGGTCTAGTGGAAGGAGTCCCTGGCCCATGGCAGGGGGGGTGGAACTAGATGACCTTCTTTAAGGTCTCTTCAAACCCGAACTATTTGGGTTTGATTTCTTTTAGGTTGTTTGACCTGCTGATTCAAGGTGCTTCCAGTGGTATGAATGAGCCTGACACTTTTAAACGCTCATCCTTTATTTCATGTTCAACTACAGAGATCCCATAGCCATTTATATGTTATGTTCAATAATGTAATAGCAAGAAGAGGTGGGAAGAAAGTAAGTTACTATACACACATTAACTACATGCAGAATTAGCCACACCAACACACCTCTTCTATATTAAAAAAAAAAATATGTACGCCAATACCAATACTATTGTGATTTCTGTTGGCAAACAAACTATTGAAATGTTGCAGTCACATCAGTCACAGAAACAACATGCAGATACATAGATAAATAAATAAAAATCAGGAATTCCTCTCCCCGAGATAAAAAAAGTAGTTCTCCATTTGTTCAGCCTTTCACTGAAGGTCTGCTTTTCTAGTCTGATTTCTTTCTCCCAGCTCCATGGAAAACTCTCCGATCCAAATCCAGTGCTCAAAGCTTTACACAGCACTTCAGAAAAAGTCTTTCTGAAACAGGGTACAGCAGGACGACTTCACCATTCTCACAAATCAGCTGTCATGTTGGAATGCGTAAACAGGCATATATCTTTTTTTTACTGCTGCATGTCAAATTTGACTTCTACAAGTATCTCGGGATTTTCTACAGACTAGCAACACAACTAGTCGTCCCTTCTCAGTTTTTACAGTGGCTTATTCCACAAAATCTTGAAATAGTCTGATGAAATAACATGAAAAACAGAGGCTATACATTTAGCTCATCCAGTCCCTTTCTATTTTTAGTGAAAACATCCAGTGTGTGTCTTTTTTTTTCAATACCTGCAGATTCAGTATGTTCTTCGTTGCATCATCCACTTCATCAAAGACTGACCAGCACCAGACCTAGAACAGACTGCTACACACTCCCACCTGCTTTATCCTTTTCAGGGCCATGGACTATTGATACATTAGGAAAAGATTTCTCCACCCATTTTATATCAGTTTATATGCAGACCACAGTTTTCTAGTTTAGCATCTTAAAAGCTTCACTTCAACTCATGCTAAAGTACTAGTCCTTTCCTTGTTAAGAAGTTAAAGAAATGCATTCAGTTTCTTTGACATGGTTTATTTTTGAAAAGAAAAACTTGCTGGATATTATTGGTTTCCTTGGTTTCTTCCAACAGTTCTTATGTTTCCATATTCTTTTCTGAAAACTGAAATTAAAAATTATGAATAAGGCAGCCTAAGTATTATGTTCATTCTTCTGGGATTTTTTAGAAGCTTATTTACTCTTCCCAAGGTGTCAAAGGTAACAGCTCACAGCTCTGAAGTTGTATAATTTCACACCAGGCACTCAGCATCCAGTGATTTAATTTGCCATCTGCTCTCAATTAGTCTTAGCCAAAGACTGATACAAGCTTCCCTTCCCCCATTTTAATAAAATATTTTAGTGTCAGAAGTTGGTAACTTCCTCTTCCTGCTGAGTAGCAGACCAAATCCTTTGTTTTCCTTTCATTACTACAATACTCTGATTCTTTGTTTTCCTCACAGCCACTACTAGGTGCATGTTCTGGCAAGCATAAGTCAGAGAATATTAAAAAAAACCCAACAGCAACAAAAAATAATCACAGAAACATAAATGTTCTTTAAACTTATCCTTGCTTAAATTATCCCTATTGCAAACTAGGTCAGATTTTCTGCAGGCTTGCTTCCTTCCTTCCTAACTTCCCTCTCATGCTGGAAAAACGTACCAAGTTAGTGTGCTACTGTATTTTCTACCTTCTTTTGAACTGGGGCAGTCTGTGCTTGTCTCCATAACAAAAAAAATTTGTTAAACTGCCACCTCATCTTAAGCCCTCTTTTCCTTTCAGGTTTGCATCTGAAAGAACTCTCTCGAGCCATGTCTCCCATGTTCAGAGTTAACGGAGGTTTGCCAACTTGTAGTTCATCGATTTTAATGTTTATGCTCTCTTTCTCTCTCTTACCCCTTGAATCCTCTGATGAATGTCACCATTTCACTGTCGCCCTTTCTAAGTCACCTTCCACTTCTGTGCTCCTGGTGCCTCCTTACCTAGGATTTCAGGGTCATGCCTTTAAGGATCTCTCTCTGCTGCCCTTCCTACATCAAGGCCTATTTGAATGCTAGGAGGATGTGTTAGACAACATGCCCTGCTGTACTCCTTCCCCAAGCACCTAGCTGAGAAAAATCACTTCACCATCATCTTTCTGTGGTTTGAATCACTCTGGGAATCATCCAGCATAGGGCACGTGCTAACTGCAAGATACTATCGGGTATGTGAATGAAAGCACAGTAAGGATGCAAAGATATAAAGGATCCAAGGAAAAACTATCTACACAACGTGGCTGTACTTAGATCATCAGTAGAGTTCAGTTTTCCCAACTATTATGCTAAGAGACATGTGTTTTCACATGGGGCCCGCAACATAAACACATGGACATGCTGGAGCGAGTCCAGAGGAAGCCACAAAGGTGCTCAGAGGCTGGAGCCCCCCTGCTGTGCAGACAGGCTGGGAGAGCTGGGGCTGTTCAGCCTGGGGAAGCAAAGGTGCTTGCAGCAGAAGAAACCTTACAGCAGCCTCCCAGTACCTAAAGGGGCTGACAAGAGCTGGAGAGGGGATTTTTACAAGGGCATGTGGCAATAGCACAAGGGAGAATGGCTTTGCACTGAAAGAGGGGAGATTTACATGAGATATTAGGAAGAAATCCTTTATGTGAGGGTGATGTGACACTTGCACAGGCTGCCCAGAGCAGCTGGGGGTGCCCCAGCCCTGGCAGTGCTGGACGGGGCTGGGAGCAACCTGGGCTGGTGGCAGGTGTCCTGCTCATGGCAGGGGGTTGGAACTAGATGGGTCTCTAAGGTCCCTTCCAACCCAAACCATTCCATGATTCACACAACTTGGCTACTACAGAAGCTTTCTGGTGCTACCATTTTACAGTAAAACTTGTTATTTCTAACACTTAGTCTTTCTTGATAACTCTATAAATGAAGTTTGATTATTACTATGTCATAAGGACCCATCACAACGCCATTGGGTGCTTCACCACATAACAGAGCACTCTGAAGCTGACACTACTGACACTTATTGAGCAAGGACAGCATTGAAAGTGCGTTGTTACGATGTACCACAGTACAAGGCAGCAAGTCTTCAAAAAGCAAACACAAACATTATTAATGTGCTCTGTAACATCTTCACTGCTCCTGTTCATATAAAGTCATCTTACTCCACCCTATAACACATGTGCACAGTGTGAACATAGACCGTGGACTGTCTCTTCCTGCATCTCCCACGTTCTTATGTGGCTTAAAAAGGTGTCATCTGGCACAGCTGAAGGACTCTGCCCAAACTGAGATTCCCTCCTGTGACAGACCCTGCATTTTCCTGCCTTTGCAGATCACCTCCTTTCATAACCATAGCTTTTACCACATCTGCCACAACATGTGCATTGCACCAAACCTTTTGCACAAACACACAATTAATCTCAGATCTTTTTTAAAAAATAGTTGCTGTAACAAATCTTCACATCTCTACGAAATATGAAACTAATTTTGAGAGAAGTACATATTGATCCTTAAGAGATGACTCTCACTTTCTTAAGCAGGCAATTTTAGTATTTTCAGGGTTTAGTAAGTGCCACAGGCAGTAACACACAAAAGTGATCTGTAATTCTGCTCAAAATCCCCATACAAGCACCTCCCAACAGGGCACGTTTCCCCTTTTGATCAAATGAGGACCTGCCTACAGCCTTTTCTGTCTGAGTTGCAAAGGTGCCCAGCTCCCTTTAAGAAAGCTGTCACAGAGATCAATGCTTCTGCTCTGTGACTAACCCCACTGAAATATTTTTGTTTGGGGTGGAGGGTTAGTGCTTTTTTCATTTAAGTTTTTTTCTAAATTAATTCTGAACTCAAATGCCTGGGAGAAAGGATATATATATTAAAAAAAAACAACAAAAGACTTCATGCAATTTTGTAGTGTTTATTAATTAACCTCTGAAGATGTGGCATATTAGTGAAAAACACAGGTCCACAGTCTTAGCAGCCAGTGAAACACCTATGCATTTCATTAAAAGTTTCCCTTATTTATATAGTATAATATAAACCAATCAACCACCACTTCAACCAATATTATGCACCCTTACAAGAACTGATAAAAATTGTATTGTGGTTGTCCCAGGCTGATTATTTTTTTTAGGTTTTTTAAACAGACTACTTCTGAACAGCATTGTGTATGTCCAAATATTCGTAGTAATAGGAAGCTTAAACATGAAAAAACAAACCAAAAACTGTAGAGCTTAAGGAGTGCAAATATAAGAGAAAACAAAATGTTCAAGACCAATGATGTTTATAGCTCAGATGGGCACCAATGGTTTCATATCATGATCCAAGCAATAACAAAATAACCACTGTCATCATGCAGCAGAGCTAAGAGGCCCCTGAACTTACAACTGTCTCTTGTAACAAGTGTTAGTACCACCATGCTCCATCTAGACTATCATTTGACACACAGGCATGCTTAAATCCATTCAGCCACTGTGCATATATATGCATGCCAAGTAGATCAAGAGAATCGCATTTATAGTGATGAATGAAATGACTACAGGCACATTTGTAATGTTTCCTGTCAATGGTGACATGTTCATCTATCAGGTTTTCAACATGTACAACCACCTTTCCACCATGAGATGTCTTATTACAGACTCCAGTAAAAGCAACCACAGCAATTAATAATGTTTGGCACATTTGTCTCTATAGGTCGCTCATGCAGTCCAGAAGAGAACGGGAAGAAAAGGATGGATCCTAAGGAAAACCATTGTAATTTATGAAGATGACAGTAAGAGTCAGATTCTATATACTTCCAGGAAGTGACCTGATTATCCCTTTTTTTTTTTAAAAAAAAAAAAAAAAGGAATAGGGCTGTAAGCTTTTTTTACTAAAAAGTAGGTTCACATTAAGAACAGTTTTTCATGGACAGCAGTGTAAGAAATAATTATTAACCACACTCCAAACATACTGTTTGTTTTAGGAAGTAAGGAGCCAATCAATTATCAGTGGCAGACCAGGATGTACAACTACTGGGACCACATCCCAAGTCTCTGTGCCAAGAGGGACCACATACATTTCAAGAACTTTTGAAACAACTTTTCTGAAATACTTCAGAGTACAGGATTTCCAAATACTTTTATGCTGAACAGTGTGGAACACTACTAGCAGATAGCCTAATATCTTACATTTTTTGGGTACTAGTCCAGATAGTAGTTGAAGAGAATACACCATCAATGACAGGCCACAAGAGAAACAGCCATGATGTATTCTATGTGGAACCACATTTGAAAGGTGAAGCCCTGTGAAGCATAATGATTTAAAAAAAAAAAAACAAAAAAAAAACCAAACCCAAACCCAAAAGACACAGTAAGACACAACCTTCTGACAATTCCTGTTTAAACTCACACCCAGAAAGAGAGCCAAACACACACAAGGAAACAAAGAAGATGAGGCTGTAGCAGCTTGTCACATTGCACTGGGAAGATTTTTATTTTTGTAAAACAATTTTCCATTTAAGTTAAGTGCTTAAGTCCACAGATAAAACACACATTGATTAGCTGCTATTTCTGCTTCCATGGGGCTATCGTTGACAGAAGTTTTGCTGAAAAGAGCCTCACAACAAATACTGAAAATAGAAGCAGAGCTAGTGTATAAAATGAATTTCAGTAACACATCGAAAATATACTATCAAAGATTAATTTCTTGCCTCCAAAACCAAAGACACTCTTAACTCTTAAATCTACAAAACTGCAGTTATCAGAGACACCTCTGTTTAACCATACTGGAGACATAAAGCACAATATATTATAAAAGTATACCAAATACTGCTGGTAAATCAGAGAAGACGTGTCCCCAAATCATGCAAAAACTAGCTACATGAATTATTTTGGTACTAACATTCAGTGTTTTGCAAATTTGGCAAAAATGGAAAAATAATTCACTTCCGTGAACATGAGTTTTACTGTAAATGCTTCAGTTTTGGCCTTGTTATCCCATAACAGAGAACGCCAATAATTGGCTAATCTGCTTTCAGGGATTTATTTTTATTTTTCTTACTTTTCTTGAATAAACCGCAAAACTATGCCCTGCCTTCCCCTGCCATTTCACTGCATGAGAATAAAGACTGTATCTTATTACACAGCTTAATGATTATGTTAATCTTAAAACACTGAAGTGAAATACTAATACAGTCACTAAAACAAACTAACAATCAGAAAACATGCTATTGAGTGTGATAGAGCTGTATGCTCAACTACTGTGAGAAACAAAACCAGTAATTAACACACATTGTTTTATTTGAAAGAATTAACAGAATATAAGCAACCTACTATCAAGACATAGTTTAAAGGGAAAGAGCTGGCTTCTAGTTGGTATTATGGCAATAAAACAACGGACACTGCAAAAGGTAAAGCTGAACCTTAAGAAAGGATCTGTCAGAATTTTATTGGGAGACAGGAAGAATTTTGTATTTTATTTTCTTTGAAGACAGGATTCAGGGGAAATTTTAAAATGAGGTACAGATTTTCTACAGCAGTATCTACCCTGCATTTTTTTTTTTTTTAATTTTCTGTACAGAAAATTAATGTTCATGGTATTCTGATGAAATGCTAAGGTGACATAATAACGACAATAATAATTCCTGAGGCTGTGTGAACAGCAGGTTGTATGAAGCACTAAGCTGTATCACCTCTGCAGGTTCTGTGCTAAAGTAAGAAGTTAAGACAAAAAGTGGCACCTAAACCACTGTCATCCTACATGTCCTGGGAAAGGTAAACTGAAGCAGCAGAGGTTATCCCACCCAACAGTTAAAAAAAAAATAAATACAAAGAACCTCCAGCACTAATACCACCAAAAAAATCCCTACTTAGTTGTAACAGTAATTTTCTGTAACCGGAGAAGAACATTTTGCAAGAGCTAAATTGTCCCTTGTTGCAATCTTTAATCCCTGCTCTCCCTGCCCCTTTGTGCAGATATGACTGTCAGTGGTTCAATTTTACAAGTGAGGAAAATCAGGGAAGCATAGTACTGAAAAGAGGACTTGTGTTAACTGCAAATACTAGCAACAATTTATTGAAGTAAAGATTAATATTTTGAAGGATACAAACTCCAGCCTGACATTCCCATCTCTTGTAAGACCTGCAGAACTTCCTGGTGACATAAGATGTGATTGGCACAGAAAATAGTAACAGGCAGAATGAAAGAAGAGTTGAAAAAGTACCCCAAACCACCAAGGTCTTCTATGTTGCTGTTCTTTCAAAACTGAACCTTCTCTACATGACTTCCTCACATATCACCTTACAGTAGAATTCCAAATTCTATTTTAAATCATTATACAGTTGGGGGGGGGGGGGATCTAACAGAAAAAAAGTGTTAAAACTTGGCAGGTAGCAATTTATTCAGAAGTAGCCCACTATTTAAGCTTCTTATTCAGGAATGCAGAGCTGTTTATGCAGAGCATGTTTATCATCATGTCATTTCTGGAGGGACTAGTACCCAGAGTTTCCTCACATTCATACTGTACTATATAAAAGGCATTATCATAACTACTACTCACTGAGATTATATAAACTCAGATTCTGTGTGTTCTTCAGAAAATATATCAAACTGCCATGCAAAATTGCTGCAAGATATTACAACCTGCCAAGTTTTAAAGCAGAGAAAGTTAAGTTTAGAGTCAAAGGATCTCATCTATATTTTAAAACCAGACAAGCTGAAGTCGATTTCAAGATCGAATGAATACACGCTGTGTAACAAAAGCAAACTACTCAGGAGTGAGACCACTACAGGGTCAGGAATATGTTTATCAAGGAGTGAAAAACACATGTAATTTAATAACAACATACCATTTTATCCCTTTCCATCTTTGAAAAGCTTAGCTGATACCATTATTACCTTCACATAAATACATAGCCAGAAAAAAATAGTTTGTATACAACCATAGCTAAGCATCTCTAGGCATTCTGTAGGATGGCCTCAAACAAAATTTTTATCCACAAAAAAAGCCATGAAAGGTTTGGGGCTTCCCATTGAACCTTTCATTTTTGGGGAATTTTATTTTTGAAGAAAGTACATGCTGTTGCTCTATTTGAAATAGGAACCAATGCAATATTTTCATTGACAGCGTCCCTTAAGCTTACCCTTTTCCAGTTTTCCACAGAGACTATGCTTTTTGTTTTGGCTTTTGCTGTAACAAACAGATAAAAGCACTGTAACACTGTAAAAGTGTGCTTCCTACTTACTGTAACACTGTAGCTATCACCCTAACACACAACAGTCCCTACCCTAACATTGTGAAGATGTAAAACCACAATTACACAATCTGCTAACACTGGCAGAACTCTTTGCCACTGACCATACATTCCCATCTTCTCTCCTGGAAGGAAATCAACCCAATTAAAAAGGGGTGGGTAGGTACATGGGGGTGTTAACTACAGCTCAGACATGCAACATTGTACAACACATGGGCATAAAAGCAAAGGTGCATCTTCACCCTTATCAAAATAGTTTTTCTGGATATGTCACTGGGCAATTAAAAAAGTTAATGGATTAACAGTACGCATTTATTAAAGCACTTAGTAAGTCTCAAGAACCAGTAAGTTCCAACAAGACAGTGCTGAAAAAGAAGAGCATCCCTTTTCAATGTACTCAGCTTCCATTTTCCTAAGAGACTTAACGTTTTTGAGGGAGTTTTGACACACAGCATGACTGTTGAAAGTGGGATTTTGTTTATTCTAGAAAATTTTAAGAACTGTGCATGCACAGTAGGATAAATACTTTCCACAGGTGATTATGCTAAACCAAAGAATGGCTTAGATGAGTATATGAGAGTGTGACAGAATTGTATTATTTCGTAAAGTGAGGAACCCATAGTTATAGCATCTTCCTATCTTTAGGGAAAAATACAGCCAAGGCAAGTGAGAGAACAGAAGTAATGCCTTTAAACTGAAAATTACTGCAAACATAATGGAAGAGAAAGCTCTTTGCAGATGAATTATATTTGAGTGGAGAAATGCTTGAGGAAGAGGGAAACATCAGACAATCAAGTATTTTATTATTCCTTTGTACGTCTAGATTAACATTTTAAGCAGATACAGCAACCTAAAGATGGAATGAGACTCTTGGAAATACACGGAATAGTAAAGAGGCAACAAAGCCAAGCTGCAGCAGGATAAATTCCTCCTAAATACTAAGAACTGCAGCGGTCAAACACTAAAAGAAGTTGCCCCAGATAGGCTGTGAAACCTCCACCCTTGGAGATACTCAACACTTGACTGGGCAAGACGCAGAGCATCCTCAGCCCTGCGCTGAGCAAGGACCTGCAGATGTCCCTTCCAACCTAAACTACTGAATGGTGCCATGAGCCTGGACACCACCTATCACAACAACCAACCCTGTTAGCTAAAGATGATTAGCAGGTATTTACATATAGTTTGTGCTCCTGTATATGTTATGTATGTAAGTCTTTACAACAGCTGAAACACTACTAATGGGTTAAAAAAATTCCTACTTAAAAAAAAAAAATCCTTTTCTAACATTAGTCTGCCAGTCTTGTATAACAATAAGCCTTTTCTTTTACATTCTTTTATGTAGCAGAAAATTAAAGCTTAGTATTTTTATCTTGAAAAACTATACTGCCAAATAAGAAAACCTAGTAAGGGCTTGTGTGCCATCTGAAAGGTGATTTTTTTAAAAACTGACATTTACATCACACCAAATTCTTTAAAAGCTTTCATGCATCCTTCCACCAGCTTACCTTATTCTCCTTTTTCTCAGTTTTCTGTTTACCTCAGAAATATCACCCTATCTTCCTTTTCCAGATCCTTACCATCATCCTCATTCCCTTAAATTACTTCCCAGGATGTTAATAGCAGAGGTAGAGCAAGCAGTACCATAGCTAGCCGGTAGAAATAAAAATACCACCTTCCTAAACACATCACAGGAAAAAAAATGATGAAAACTGTTAGCATCTCACCAATTGCTAAACACCTTGAAAGTTTGCAGTTTGGTAAATACTTACATCATGCATCTTACTGTGACAAACTCCAACAGCGAGCTAAATTCTACCCTTAGTATCACAGACCATCTCTGTTAAAAATCATACCACTGAGTTTATGGAATTACTTAATCCAGTCCTAAAGTAGAATTTCAGAACAGAATGTTCAAGTTAGCTGTAAATTCAACCCCCTCCCCAACGCAAAACACATAGCAAGTACCTGCATTAAAATGCTTCCCCTTGAACTAGAGCTTAAGCTCACAGAAATAAAGTTCTGTACAGGTACCAAACCCCACACACCTGTGGCATCGATGAGATAAGATTCCAATATATTACAGCTTTAAGTTCACGAAAGGAGGAAGATGGGCACTAGGAAGATGGAAGCCCCATGAGCAGAGTATTGGCCAGACCCCTATCCCAGGCTTGGCCATGCAGCTCTGCAAAGACTTCTCATATCACTATCATCCTTCCCTCCACTGATGCAAGCAACCTGAAGTCTAAGCCAAATGAAATTTATAAAAAAAATATAAAGTCTTAGTTCTAAGAAGTTACAAAAATTTGATTTTGCTATGACTGCAGAAAATTCATGCTTCCTGAATATGTTAAGAGAAGTATAGCAATTCTTGCAATGGCATGCAGACTTCGGACTTCTTTTTTAGCCCTAGCAGTACCCTGGGCTATCAGGAAGAGTAAGAGATGAATCCAGACAGAATCCACTCAAGATACTCATGTATGTGTGATCTCTCCCCTTCCTTCCACAACAGCATCCCATTTCTCCCTATAACTAACATGAGTGATCGTCCCAGATGAATCCCCCTCCCTTTCCATAACTCTGTACTGATTTCCCTTCAATGCTGCAGACTTCAGAAGAGCAGGGAACTAAAAAGTTTTCTTACAAAGACTTTAAAAAAATAACTATGCAAAGGATCACGGTCTTGCAAATGTACTTACTTAATTCAGAAACAGACAATTAAAGCAGATTTTGTGGAAATGCTGAAGGGTAAGCACATAAAAATGTTTGTAGTACTCACTCAGGAAGCCAGCTGACAAAATCCATCAGAGAAGGAATTAGAAGAGGTGATACTTTATCAAATTCAGTTGCAGCTTTTTGCATTGGGAGATCTGCTAACATCCTATAGAACTGTGAAAACAGTCAGAAAGGCCCCTGGAATAATGCAGCCTTTCCATAACCCTCTATATTGTTCTCCTGGCTGTGTAACAGACACAAGAAGAAGTTTCTCTACAGTGGCAAAACAACAAGCCACTGCTGATGCTGAGTTCAGGTTTGCCTCTATGGAGTAAAGCGACAGGACTTCAGTGTGCCATGAAACTTCCACAAATTGCAATTTGAGTATGTTGCCTGAAGTTTATCTGTGAGCGAACTATGCAATTCTTGTCTGCAACAGGGAAGGTTTTTAAATCTCTTCCATTTTTACTAAATTACTGATTAAATTCAGCCAGGTATTTCGTCTTTGGAAGCCGCACCATAGTCAAGAATACCACTGTGCTGAAGCACCACGTTACTTAATGCTGCTCAGAACAGAGGGTTTCAAAATCTGAAAGCCTATTTTAACAACCACCCCCAATGCTGCTAAACTTAGAGAAGCAGAACACCACCACCAACCGCTGAATTTTTTTTGCCAAGTTTTCCCTCTTCTCCTCCTCCTCCTCTGAAGAGCAGCTAAAGATAAACAGTGGGACTCTGCAAGTCCGTATCCCTGGTTACACTTCAGCACTGCCAAACACCAGTGTGGCATGTACAGTGTGCAGAGCTGATGACAAAATTGTCAAATTAGGATTCTGAACTCCGTTCCACCTATCTTTGCACACAGTCAAGCATGGAGGTCAGTGAAAAACTGTGCACACTTCCTTTACCATTAATGGATTCTCCAGGACACAATTTATGTCATCCTAAAGCAGACAACTACAACAGTGCAATCAATTGCATCATGTAAGCATCTGTGTTTCCTCCAATTATTAAAACAAACTCACCTTATTTACATGCACACATGACAAAGCCACGTTAATTTTTATTGAGTATCACAGATTTCATAAAAACCAAACAAAAAAAATGAAAAATGCTGAAACACATTGACAAAACCAAAGGAAGGAAAATTCTCCTGTTCCTGACCACCTGGTAAGGCACAGCAACATCTCCATTTTTCAAACATGAAAACACTTCCAGTATTGCTACCAACAGCTTGAGTACCTGACTGAAAAAAATCTACCAGATATTTAAAGTATTGCATTATTTAGAACTCCTCCGAGCGAGGCAAATGACTATGCTTAAAATACTATGACAGCAGAAAGCCTTGTTTCTAAGAAAATACTGCCAAATGAACAGCATCAAAGATGAGCAGCACACCATCTCTTTCAGTTATGCATCCTCAGCTGAGGGACAACCAAACATCTGGCTGAGCTTTTCCTCAAAAAGAACCAAAAGCTGAAATCAATATACAGGTGGTGGCTGTGAATAAACACAGCAAAAAAATGGGGCCAGCAGGGAGGGGAGTCAGTGATGGCCATGCAGGAGCACAGGGGCCCTGGGACACCTCCTGGCTCCATACAGGGCAAGAATAATTATATGTGGTCCTCCCAGTAATCAAGAAAAGTAGCATATTTGGCCACTTTAACCAAAAGGTCATGGTTTAAGAGCACATTGGTATTATTTCCTGTGACTGTTCCAAGGGCTGCATTTAACCTCTGGGAAGTGCTATGAATAGGTGTGATGTTTTCCAGAGGGAAGGGTGTTGGTGGTCAGTTCTACCCAAACACTGCCAAAGTAGTAACTTCAGGTTAAATATCCGAGTATGCCATTCAGTTGACATGTTTTAATTTCTTCTAGAATTTAAAAGTGACTTCTCTAGTATATTCTCGATGTTTCTTTTCACTGGAACACAAATCGAGAATTTAACATGTTCATATTCAACTCTCTTGCTCAATACATCTTTACTATTATTTAACGTGCAAAACTGCTTACAGAGGAGTTAACCCATGCAGATTTTGCAAAGAAAACACATGAATTTATAGGCATTGCCACTTAGTAAAGTTGAGATTTATTTAAAGAAAAAAAAAAAGTGTTTCTGAATACTGGGTCCAAACAGTAACCTTATCACATTAAGAAATTATTCAGTATTTATTTTGCTACAGCACAAGATCATCAAACATCAATAAATGTTTGGTTGCTTTGTAGAAGAAATAGAAAGCAAAACCAAAACTCCTTCTAAGGACATCTGCCTACTGGACTTGGTAGTCCTTTCCACAACTGCACCATTGTATCAGCTATTTAACCAAAAACATAGGCTACAGACTCCCAAACAATCACAGCTGCTGTAAACATACAGTCTTAAAATAAGAAATGTTTACTTCTGTAAAATACTTTGTAACAGCCAGCTAGCTGACTATCACCTAATCAGCTATTAAAAAGGTGATAACTGTGAAGTTGTTCTCCAGTCAGAACTATTATGCATTCAAAACTGAGCCATTATTATTCAGAAAGAAATCTTTACTGACCTTATTAGCAGAGGAGAAGATAAAGTAATTTGTTACTTGAAGGCTCTGATACAAAGACCACCTACAGTGGGACTTAAGAAATCATCTTCACAATAAAAAAAATGCAAGTTGTTTTTGTTTGGTTTCTTTTTGTTTGGGTTTTTTTGTTGTTTATTTGTTTGTTTGGGTTTTTAAAGAACAGCATGTATTGGGCTGACAATTACTTGAAAATAGTTTAAAAACACCACCATAATTTTTTGGGTTTGCTTTCCCACCTTGACTCCAACTGGTAATTTAAAGTGGCCAAAAGAAACATTCTACTTCAAACTTGCACCATTAGTAAAGGAAAAAAAACAACAACAATCAAGCATTCTGGTAAGTAGGAGATACATTACTGTCTGCTGAAACAAAATAATGAATTTTTACCTATGTACTTATACAGATTTAAAGTGAATTGCAACATCCCCCCATCCACAGCACAAAGGATAAATGAAGTCTAAAGTAAACAGAATATTAACCATAAAATGTTGAATTTAGGACTATCTCAGCATATTCTGTGATGAGTCAGCCCAACCCTATTTTATTCTTATCTTTCCTTAGTACCCATTGAAGCTATTTCCAAAACAAAGCCAATGTTACTTCTATATTTTAGTACAAACATTACTCAAACAAATGCATATCCTTGTACCCTAACATCACACTTTCTCAAGGGGTTGGAGTATGTTTTGTACAGACTGCTAAAAATTGTACTGCTATTCCCTTCTGGTCATCATCACAAGGTTGCCTTCTGAGATGTTTGTGATTAGTTTCTTTTCACAGCTTATATCCCTGCTAATATTACTAGGATTTTTTTGTTGTTGTTGTTTGCTTGGTTTTGGTTTATTTATTTTTGGTGTGTAGGTGTGTGTGTATTTTTTTTTTGTTTGTTTGTTTTAGGAGCACAAAAGAATTATTTTTTTAGGTTGCAAAGCTCCAATAAATATTTTTAGATACACAATTTAGGAAGACTGCAAGCACTATTTGACCAGTTTGGTGATAGAAACACTTTTGGATTGTTGAGGGAAGAACCAGAACTTTCTGGTGCAACAGGAATTAGCCACTGTGGAAACGGTATTTGAACAGAACCACAGTGGTGCCAGCTCAAGACTAAGTTTTGCACATCAGGGCTTAATCTAGCATATTGCACAGTGCCAAATGAAATGGCATAGTTTCATTCTTTCTACTTAGTACATACCCTGAAAGAACACTTTGAACAGAAATTATAAAGTGAAACCCTCCTCCTGATCTCATTGTTTCTTGAGATGTGGTATGGTAGTTGCTAAGTACTATTCTGCACCTCATGGAAACAGCACCTTCCTAATGGAACTAGAGGCATCTGGTCCTTAGGAATCTATTGAAATTGTTTCTTACACCTAAGGAAGGTGTTGTCTGTAAGCACATTTTTCTCCTTTTATTGATATTACAGTCTTGTAACATGAAATAGTAAAAGTATTTTGTTTCTATGTTTAAGATTAACAACTGTTGGATTTAACAGGTATTTTTAAGGTATTGAAGAGTCCATCACTACTGAAACAACTGAGGTAGTGACATTTTTAAAACCACTCTGCTCTCACAACTCGCTCGCTTGCCCAAGCAATGCTAAACAGGTAATTTATAATAAAGTTCAGCAATAATAGTACAAGTAAATACAGGAATCAGACTTAGAGAGATTCCTCTTTCAAAACTGCCCAGTTTGATTTCCAGTTTTGTTCAAATTTTTATCATTTTTCTTGCCATGACATGTTTACAAAAAAAAAAAAAAAAAAGTGGCAGCAACTGTAGGGTAACATGGTGGGTACCAACATGACCGAAACACTTACAGACACACCACTACCCCCCTGCCTCAAACTATCTTAGTATCAACAGTAAATGCTCTTTGTAGTAGTGTGTCTAAGTTGTAAGCACCCTTTCCAATACAGATAGCAAGAATCTGCTGGAGTGTTTCAAATTTCTTATGGGGCAGAAAAAAAAGCATTCGATTTCAGGTCTCAGTCTGCATCAAACTGTCAGTTTTATTATGATAACCTGGAGCCAGAAACATTCAAATGTTCGATCCACTCTGAGGGACATTTCTCAGGTTTTTTTAGGTTTCACTTTCATTCTCCATTAAACCTCACCATACTTACATCCTTGACATCTTTAACCCCAACACAAGAGGGAATCTTCCAGAAAGACACAAGATTTTGAGATGTGAGGAAAAAGGAGCCCCACAACTATGTACTCATGATAAACCCGATTAAACAAATCCACTTAAAATCTCATTCCTTTGTGGATAAGCACAGACCTCTACACAGATGCAAATTGTTTTACAGTTATGTTGTAAACCCACTCCTTCTGGGACTCTATAATTTATGTCAATGTCTCATTAGCAAATGAATTGCACTGTAGATTGCATTCAGTATTCTTTTTCCTTTTCTTTTCTTAATTCCTCAACTAACATAGAGTCATGTAGAATCAAAGAATGGTTTGCATTGCAAGGGACCTTAGTTCCAACCCCGTGTCATAGGCAGGGACACCTGCCACCAGCCCAGGTTGCTCCAAGCCCCGTCCAGCCTGGCCTTGGGCACTGCCAGGGCTGGGGCACCCACAGCTGCTCTGGGCAGCCGGGGCCAGTGTCTTACCGCCCTCACAGTGAAGAATTTCTTTCTAATATCTAATCTAAATCATCAATCTAGATCTATATAATCTATAAACTTTTTCAGTTTAACATAACCTTCCCCCTCCACACTTCCAAAACTCTCAAATAATTTTCAACTTACTGATACTCAACAAAATCAGCTTCATATAAAAAGTCATGAGAATTGGCAGCTGGCCAACAAGTGGCTTGGTGGAGCAAATCACCTTCCAGCACACATAATCCATTGCAGGAAAGTTGTTGGTGAGAGTTCATGATAAATACAGGTGCAGATACTTGACATGTTCAGTTGGTCACTGTGTAAAGATATTTTCCCCATCCTTCCCCTAGTGACACACAATTCATATGCTGAAACACAATCGGTACCTTTATAATGTTATTTTTCAGTACCTGCCTAAGATTACTATTATAATAAATGCAAATTGCTGTCAGTTAATCCTGTTCAGGAATTCCCAGATCAACTATTTTGGCAGCCATATCTTCAAGGATTATGCAGGTCATCTGTACAATGTGTGAGTAAATGCTTACTTTCACCCAAATGGGATATTCTGCCTTTAATTCTGAAGTTGTGCTGTACTGTGGAAAGAGTCCTGGCATACTTACTTTATTATACTTGTTATTTTTCATGCATCTCCTCCCTTTAAACACAGCACAACATTCACTCAAGGTTTTTAACTGATAGTTACAAAGAAGAAATGAGTGTCTTTGCTTTACCAAAGCTGCTGAACAGTGGCAGTGATCCTGCATCAGACTCAAGATAGAAGACCTTTATCTTCCTAGATTTTAATAGGGAGTTAAGAAAGAGAGAACATACCTCCTCCTAAGCTGGCTCCTATGTCATTTTGGCCATCTTGCCAGGGGCTAATCTGTCCATGCAATATGGTTCAGGGTTCCTCATCACCACCACTTATCTCACCCCCAAACATCTACTATAGCTTCTCATACCAGAATTAACCCTGGAGACAGTCACCAGAGCCAAACACCTCTGAGCCCCTTAAACTTCACCAGAGCACAAAGAGGCAGCTGTTGCAATCCAGAAACTTATGACAAGAAAGTGGCAAGAAAGCAAAATACAGCCAGGGAAAGAATTAAGAAAAAAAACAACACAACAACCAAAGGTCAAAGCTTCTCTGCAAAAGACATGCTTAAATTGTTTTTCCTGATGTGCTTTGCTTTACAGTGTATTCAGCAAATGGTTAATGTAGGTCTTTAACCAATTTTAGTTTACAAGAAGTCCCATAAGCCAGTTGTTTGGGGTTTTTTTTAAATTGGTCAGGCTTTTTTTCTGTGAAGGTTTAGTGAGATCCTTTATAATCTTAAAATCTTTCCAGGTGGTAAATATTAGATCTTTCAATGTGCTTGGCTCAAGCAAGTATAAATTATTAAGTATCTTCTAGGAAAGTATCACTATGAACCGCTCCTTTGCAGAATAGAATACTTCTGTTGGAACTATTACTAGGAAAAATTGCCGACTTCACAGTTTGAGTAAACCTTACAACTTCAAAACCTATGCCCACCATTTCGAACTTTACTAAAGCTTTCCGATTAGATCCCCAGTAACCGCATGAACATGCATTCATGGGTAACCAATGCAAGTATGTAGGTAGGCATTCAGGCATGTACATACAAAACTGCTTTCGTGGACAAAACTAAAGCATCACTTGCAAATTGTTAAATGCATGCTCAGAAAAACTTTGTACAAAATTTGTACCTTTAAAAAAGATTTTTACAAACATTACTTGAAAGAAACATGCCTGGATTCTTCTACATATGTCCATTAATAGCACTCGTTGTGGCAGAATTTCTTTCTGACAGCTAGGAAGATGGAAACCGATCCATCTACCCCAAAATGTTCCCTGAGGCTAGCTCATTTCCATGTGCTAGAGATGCATCTCTCCCTCCCTCTGACTCCCAGAGGCCAGGAGACCAATGCTATACACCAAGGAGATGACCAAGCTTTGCAAATTATCAAATAAACAAGAAAGCTGAAAATCTTACTGCCGATTACAGCAGACAAGGAAACAGCAAAGTGAGTTTCATTTGCTAATTCTGCTGGGAATCCTGGAGGACAACTTAGGAAGCATGACAGCTGCAGGGGTAGGGGAGAGGGCTGTGGTGAATGAAAATCAATACATCACTTTCTACCAAGAAAATAAGCAGGTCCTGCAACAGTAGCAGAAAACAACTGACATAACTGGCCAATCAGTTACTCACCACAGATGATCTGACTTTAAACACTATAACCAATATAAAAACTATAACTTCAGGTTGATGTTCATGAAATATTTGTTTCCTACAAAACTGTTCTGAATTTTATAAAAAATTTTAAAAGTTATACAAGAGGTTTTGACAAACCAGGCATCCTTCTTTTGGGATGGCTCTTTGTACAAAATATGTCCTGTGGCATCTTATTTGCTCTGTCAGGCTTTAAATTTACTTATAACACTCAGAAGAGAGTAATAGGTTTTCCTTGCAAAAAGGAATAAGGAAAAAACCTCATTTTTTAAAAAAAACAACAACATCCTTAGAACCCAAGTCTACCATATATTTACTCAGATTTAACTCAACAGATTTTCTAGATAATAGAATTCTAGCTTCTAGTACAGCCAATCGCTTCTAATAATGGGGTCTTTTTTTTCCCCCCCAAATTAAACTTTATTATCTTGTACAAAGAAAACAACACCTGGCACTTTATTGCAAGTGTTCACTTTGATAACATGTTGAATAAAGTCTACAAAGTTTACATAGGCCCAACACCACAACAGAACTTTTTCTGCTCATCTGTCTAAAGGTGGTATTTTTACCACTAGTATCTATATTACACAGTAGTAGCTGATCCTGAAAGGGCTGTATAAGACTGACTTTGCTTTTTTTTTTTTTTTCTTCTAGCAAACATTCTAGAAATACAAAAAGAAGCCAAAACTGTACCACAGTAGATAGCGTCGAACATATTTTTACTCTGATCTATTTAGATGCTACTTACACCTTCTGTATTTGTCACATCTATGCCCATTTTACGCTTTAACCTCTCCAAGTAAAAATAAAGCAAGTTCCCATGAAACTCTGGCAAAAGCCGAGTTTATAGAATATTAACATTTCCAACATGAAATTCTTAAAAATGCCTCCGGCTACGTTACAGCACAAAAGGCATCTTTCTTCTCTGCCTGCCCACAGCCCCTTACAAAAAGCTCTGGAAGTTGAGCAAAGCAGTTAAACCCACTGGTACCATGTCAACCTATTTGAGCCTCCTGCCCAGGAAGATGAGCACTGAAAACACAGCTTGTATCAGTATCATTCAGCAGAATAGACACATGAAGACTTCAGAGATGCTGCTGAACATTTTTGTGAGTTTTTTTGGATATTGGGAAAAATCTCTCCACCAAAAGGGTTGTTAAGCACTGGAACAGGCTGCCCAGGGGGGTGGTAGTCACCGTCCCTGGAGGTATTTAAAAGATGTGTAGATGTGGTGCTTAGGGACATGCAGTGGGCTTGGCAGTGCTGGGTTAACGGCTGGTCTCTTAAGGGTCTTTTCCAACCTCAATGGTTCTATGACTTTCAAGCCAGGTATCCACTTCTGAGAGGAACCAAATGCTACACAATCCTTACTACCAATCCAGATATGGTCTTTAAACATCTAAATAGGCTTGCTCAGCTCTATCAACCACTCTCTTATTGCAGCTTGGAAGATTCCTTCCCCTTTCTGGGAATACTTATGAACTGGGATAAGGGAACAGAGACAACCATCAAACACAAACCCATCAACTTCATCATGAGAGTACCCACCACCCAGGAGCAGTACAAAGACAGATGGGGTCAGAGCAGGTCAAGAGCCTGTAGCAGACACTAAACCTATTCCCTGTCCTATTACCAGCCCCCACAGGGGCCCAGCAGTCCTCAAGAACCAGGATTTCATATCCATCCTATGTACATGCACATGCCTATCTTCTCTCCCAGCAAGATCTATCCTCCAGGTAGGGAGGAGGAAGAGGAGGAACAGGAAGAGGGATGAACCACATCTTCCCCTACTGATCTACACAGTGGGTAAAAACCTAAGAAGTCTGTAGATCAAGCTTTGCTTTTCCTATTTTTTTAAAAAAAGAAAAATGTTAAATCTTGTCAAAAGAAACAGTTCAAATATAATTCAAAGTAATCCATGCAAAATTCTCCATCAGGTACGGTTGAATAATGGACCAGTTCACTCCCCAGGTTAACATTTCCATATCCAGGATTGCCTGAAACTAGATTTTTAATAGAAAATGTAATACCGAGCAACTAGTGATTATTACCAACAGCTCTTCCAACCCAAAATTTAGCAGAAAACAACGGCACACTTGCTTACTGAGTGAATACTTAAGATTCAACATACACAAAAACTGTGGGCTAGAACTAATTTGCAACCATTTTCATATTTGGGTGATGATTTTTACAAGATAGTAAAACCATAAATTAAGTGTTCTGTGATGGAAAAATAAGCTTACCACTGTTAAACTTATCTACATGGCAAATGGAAACAACATCTTTCACCGACACTGACCATGGAAGTGGGTTCCATTTCTCTTAGCTTTCACATTCTCAGCATTTTAGTTTCATTATCACTTTAAAGAAACAAACATAGACCCATTATCCAAAGGCTTATTTGGAATGTTCAGCTTAAATTCTGAAAGATGGAAGTGTAGCATCGATCACACTGCATTTCAGTGATTATGTCAGAAAATGTTATTTGCATTTCTGAATACTGAATTGACAAAATGTAGGTCAACTTTGGTTTTTTAAAGGCATGTTAAACTTCTGAACACTTTAGTTAAATCACTGCATTGAAACAAATATGAATTTGAGATGACATGCACTATGAAGAAATGATAATGCTGCAGCTTACAGACATGGACTGAATACCAGATATTCATGCAAGTTATCATCCACGTTACTGCCAGTACACCTCAGCTTGTTAACTGCTACCCTAAATCAAATCCTGGGTTACTACAGTCTCCCTGGAACATAAAACCTACTGTATGGTTACTCTGGTTTCATATAACAGCTATGTCATTAGTTAATGATTTAAAATTTTACCCTCTGTGAGCTATTCACATTCCAATGTAGTGCTGGAGTGGCTTCAAACATATTTTTTTTTCTTTTAAACACTAGTTTAAAGTTAAAATTCTGAAGTTAATATAAAAATTTGTTGAGACAATGTCTCAGGAACATTAACATATGTTCACGTTTGAGTATTCTAAATCCAGGTGATATAATGGAAAAAAAAGAGTATTCAAGATATTTTTATAAGGTTTCAAAATTATTTTTACTGAAGACACAGTAAGGACACTTCTTTTGACTTTTAATGTGAGATCTTAAAAACTGTTACTTGAAATTATAATGAATCCTTGTCCCATTGCTGTTTTTTCCAATTTTACTTTAAAGAAAGGAAGGCAAAAAGTTTCACCTGTTTGTAGAAACATCCTTGGGGAATTAGACTCTTCATTAAAAAAATTGTAATTATTTAGTTTCCACTGTGAACCTTTTTCAAATAATTTATTGCAGAAGAAAATACACTTCTGTAGGGACAGTAAAGCATTCAGTTACTCTAAATAACTGAAAATAGATGCTCAGCTGACAGACAAATTTTATAGAAGTCAGGACAGATGTATCCACAGAGAGAAAACACACCACCACAGCCTGCGGATAGTACCTGAAGGAGGACTGGACTATTATTACGCTACTACTTAACTTGGCACATGGAAATGTCCAAGAACCTGCATCACTTATGAGGATCAAATTAAAGCATGTAGGTAAAATAGAGAAATTCATTTCTTTGGACTGAATGCCTATTACCCACCAATGATCACACTCTCTACATTACACTCAGTGCAAAGACTTGTCAGAACTGCACTGTTTTCTATATTTAACTGTATAGATTTTACATTAGAGGTCACTGTTCAAGTCTTTAATACAAGTTAATACTTTCCTTATAAAAATAAACAATTGATTTTATCCGTAGAACTGATTATGCAGGGATTCAGATTTTCAGTTTTTCTTTGTAGTTTTCATCTATAGTTTTTCTTAGTTGCTCTCCTTTATTGCCGATATAATACAATCCCTTTTCACAAACTTACGTCCCCATTTTAATTTCAAGTTACAAGTCTTGTTAATGCTTCCAACTTCCAGAAGTCCCAAATGACCACAACATAAAATACTTCTGCAAGAACTATGACTTTCATTACTTAAAAAACAAACAGGGAATTCAATTCTTGATTAATTCAGTGCTCAAAATGTCCTTAATCACCTACTATCACTTCCAGTAGGGAGAAAGTAAGTTTCTGTTTGCCAGAACTCATTTAACGACATAGATAGGGACAAAAAACCTCCAGAGGCATGAACACCACAGGCATTTCAGAACAAACATTATAATAATAATACAGTATAATTGTAGCAACTTTCCATGCTCAGCTTTCATTTTGACAGACAACTAAATACAGTGCACCACCATGTGGCAACATACTAGGGAATGGTTCACGTACCAAGATCTGGTTTTTTCCACCTTCGAAATTTTTTACTATTTGTTAAAAATGTATATTAACAATCCCATCTTAGTATTAAAAAGCTCCTTTTTAACAAGCTGTGACAGCTTCACTTAGCTCAAAAGCTAATTTGTAATACATCTGGATTAGCAAGAAAATATTCAGGCATTTTTATTTGTACAGCACAGTATTAACCTAAAACCTTAACTGTCCCAAGACCAGAGAACAGCTCTGTTTCTTGCCAATCACGCTCCCTTGCACAAGAGAAATTGGGCATAAGCATTAAAAACATAAACCACATTTTTTAACAAAATAAATCAAGCTAAACTCATGACTGATTAAAAGCTTCAGAAAATCTTTGGGAAAAAATTGAACACTTGAAGGTGTATACACATGCATTATTTAGCAGTTGTTCAGCTACTGTAGAACTGCTTTTCTCCAGCTTAAAGAAAAAGACTAATTTTTTCCATAAGAAGCACCAGTAGAAGGTTCCAAAAATCCTACGAAAACCCCGAAGCCACTACATGCCACTTAATACCCCGAAACATATTTCTGCAGCCAAACGCTAAACTCTGAGGAAAAAGCAGGTTTTCATTAAACTGGACAGCCTTCGCTCACAGTATGGTGCTGCTATAATTCACTGTATCACAAAATTTCAGAAGATAGATTCAGGTGGTTCTTGTATTTGTTAAATAAAGAGTTAATTCATTACGCTTTAAAGTATTTGTTTGCCATTTTGTACCAATATACTCCATTCAATCTGAATAAGCAGTGAAGATTCACTCTAAACATCAGTGTCTAAGATTCTGTCCATATTCACCATCTCAGCTTCAGGCTCTCTGCGAGCTCACCGGACCTAAAGGCTTTGCTAAAACTGTTAAAATATCTAACAGAAAATTGGGTGACGTGATATGCAACCATGAAAAGAAAGTAGGTAGCGCAACGGGTTCTCACAAGCTCTGTACCTTGAGCAGTGGGAAAACCTGTCGTGGAAGAGGCAGCAGCAAGCAGCACTCTCCTTCCAGAGCCCGGGATGGACAGACCTGCAATTCTCTTTCTGCAAAAGTTGTTCTGGCACTATTGGAAAATCTCACCACAGAGCACAGAGTCAATCCAAAGCATGCACTTTAACAGCATTTAAAAGAAACCAAACAACAAACAACAAAAAACCCTCCCCAAAAACCACAGAGGAAAAACATTAATCCACCTCCTGTATTAAGATCACGTCAAGGTCCCCTCTTGCCTCAAACTCCAACTACTCTCCTTCCACTCTTTGCCAGCCCACCCCTGCTAACACGAAGCCTGAAAAGCCCTTGCTATGCAATTAAGACCATCATGATTCCGTGCCAAAGACAAACCAATAGCAAGAACACAATGCATATTATGCAAGTTACTGCATAGTTATGCAAGTTATATGCATATTTTCGCTACACAGAGTAGCTCACTGTACCGACGACTCCGAAGACACTTGTTTGATGTGGATGCTTACTCTTCTTTCAAGCTGTCAAATTTTCCTGCTTGCCTCAGCTGGCTTTTTTACACTAAAATTTCAACCAGCTGCTAACAATATTAACAAAGCTCTTCCAATACATACAATATCCAGTCACAACAACATCTGAGCACGGTATCACATAAGTTTACTCCAAACCCGGTCTTAGGAAACATCGTAGGCAGAGCACCAGCGCCTTACTGACTGTAGATGCCCCATGTTCAACATTGCCAAAATAGAGGTAAACACAAATCTTGAGACAAACAAGGCATTGTGGTAGAAGTATCACTTCACAAGCTATGTGAATTAAAGAGAATTACATCAGCACTCCTATACTGAACAAAAAAATATTTTTTTTGTTTAGACACCTCCCAACCTGACAGCTTTTTATTTTTTAAAAGCTACCTCCACATTCCTTCTGCAGTCACCACTGGTGAGATGAGAAGACAAGAGAAGTCACGTACAGCTTTTCAAAAGCAACAGGGATCAACTTCTCCAACAATACAGGACCCCTCACTATTTACAAGATGAGCCACATAAAAATGGAAGCTTTCTGTGTACTAAAAACATTGATTTTAGGGGGAGATATATCAGTCTCCATTTTTAGAAGACCACTCAGAGGTCTATTACCATACCTACTAGGGCACATCGCCACGCGATTTCTCATTTCTTTCCTTTCTCCCCTTTTTACAAGCACTGCCTGTTACAAAGCACAAACTTGTCACTCGAATAACTTCCAAGATCTGTGAGCAATCACACACAACTCCCCAGAACTTGAACGCTGCTGCTTACCCGTGCCTTCCTCATTGCCAGCTGCAAGGGCACAACCACTTCCAGCCCAGGACCACTCCAAGCTTCCAAAAGGAAACAAGGCTAAGGGCAATTGTCAACATATAGACTTTTGAGAAGCAGCAGCTCCTTTGGCCAAGCTAGATTCATCTTATTTTGGAGTAAAACGCAATCCAAATGTGATGCCTTACACAAGCAACAACTGTTTATCTACAGAGTAAACAGAGCTCACTTTTAAAAGTAGCCCATGTTTCTTTCTGAGACGTGTAAGTATTCTCCAACAGCAAACCTGAAAGCTGCACAGATTCTTCAATGTGAGGCATAGAGAAATGCAGGGAAGTAATCAGGAAACCTTTTTCCAAAAAAAAAAAAAAAAAAAAAGGGGGGGGGGGAGAAGGATTAAATCTTTACAGAGGAGATTTCAAAACCTTCCAA
>JAVJGJ010000047.1:55465614-55477315 GCA_035590215.1 Microhierax caerulescens | reverse complement strand
CGGGGAGCGGGCAGCGCCCGGGCCCCGCTGCGCGGTAAACAACGGGGCGGGGCCATGGCGAGGGGCGGGGCCGCGGCGGGGGGCGTGGCCGCGGCGGGACCGGGCCTGCGGAGACGGCGGCGGGGGGGGGTGGCCATTGTGGTGGCGTACACAGGGCTTTTCTGCTCGGCCGCGGGAGGGGGGCGGGGCCGTGGCTGCGCGAGGGGCCAGCGGGGCGGCGAGGCCCCGGGAGGCGGGAAGGCGTTTGAGCGCCATTTCCCCCCTCAGGGGCTGTCCCGCGGCCGTGCGGGGCTGCGTGGGGGCTGGTTTCCTTCGGGAACGGGCGTCAGTTGCCCGAGGAGGCGATGTGGCCGGTGGGGAACGAAGTATTTTTACAGGTGGCCGTGAAGTGTTTTTCAGAGGCGAGCGTGTAACTAAAAAGTACAGAGGGCAGCCTTGGCAGCTTTTCTCAGAGAAAACACTTTTTTTTTTTTTTTTTTTTTTTTTTAATTTTTTTTCTTTCCCTCTCCAGAGCATCTTAAAAGGCATGTCTGACTCTCCAGGAATTCCCAGCGCCGCTGTGTGCAGCGGGAGACGATGCAGCTGCCTGCCCTGCTCCTGCCCGCCTCAGCCAGGGGCTGGGCCCTGATGCTGGGGAAGGTGGGTGGGGGAGCCCACCCGGAATAATGGCTCTTTTATGGGATCGTCAGAGTGCAAAATCAAGAGGAAACCTTTAAGCAAGCATGGTGGCGTATTTAAATACGGAAATGCAACCTCCTTTCTTGCCTAGAAAAACAAGCTTCATGTGCAAGCCTGGGTTGCAACCTTGCTACAAAAAAGGACAGATACAATTTTAAGTTCCATTAACTAACTGGGGGAAAATCCTTCTGTAGCTGGCATAGACCCAGGTGACGTGAATTTTAGTAACAGTAGCTACAACTATCTTTTTTTGCCCTAAAAGAGAAAGCCACTGCCTGTGTGCTTTTTAAAAATACGTGTATAAAAATATGTATGTAGCTCTGAACAGTTTTACCTAGCAGTAGCAGAAACATGGCGTTTCAACTGCCAAGCTAGGTTGCAGAAATGACTGTTGTGTTTAATTCCAGCAACAGCAAGCAGCTGTTCTTGTTGCAGAGCTTTACTGTAAAGGGAGGCTACGGGCCCAGCATCGAGGAATTTCTGATCTGTGGTAGTGCCACATCTAGTTTCTGGGGGAAATTGTTTAAAGCTCTGGGGCCTTGTTTCGCTCTCAGTGAGTGCATTCCTACAGTCAACATGCTTAAACGTTTTGATGTGAGTCTTCAAATTGCTGCTTTTGTCCAATGTAGAAAAAGTTGTTCAAAATCTAGCTGTGTTTTCTCTCCCAAAGCTAACACTCCCTAAACAGCAGTACATGCAGAGATACCAGTATTGCAGGTTTCTGGGACTTGTATTTTAGGTTTGCCCGTCCTACTCTTACGACAAACACTTGCACAGGGAATGAGTGCAATGCCACTGCTTGCATTGCATCCAATTGTGCAAGTTTCAACCTGTGATTTAGCTTTGGCTTCTCAAGACAAGAGTCCTGCAGTTGCAAGCAGTCCCTTACAGGTTAGATCGGGCACAGATGAATAGAAGTTAGCATGTGTTGGCTGATGGAATTAGTCCTGCTACCTGTAAAGGTGGAGAGTTCCTGCTCCTAAGCTATTATGAAGCTTTATCATAGCACTAGTTCTGTTGTAATCTAGCAAGTTCTTGATCTTTTACCCGCCTAGGCACTGGAGGCATTTTTAATTATCTGAGGGTTAATTTGCATAGAAGCTTTTGCTGAAACAATAGATTCATACCTCTGTTATTATTTGGGGTGAGTTTCTGTATCAATATTTATATTCAGATAAAACCAAAGTAGCTTCCTACTGGTATTAAGAAAAAGGGCTTGCTTCAGAGCAAGTTTGAGAGTCATCCAGCGCTGAAAACATCTTCCACTTCTTCGAAGGGAAAGGGCAATTACAACATGTGTTAGGAGACCACGTGCTCTCGTGCCGCTTTTCTAGGCAGGGATGAGGAGATACAAACAACTTGTCTGCTCAAAAGCATGTTTTGCAAGGCTTGACAAATACATTTTCCACCTTGGGCCCATGTGTTATGTATGTTTTAAATGATGGTAGGATTGCTTCTGCAACTTAAGTTCTAAAACTCCAGTTGAACAGCTAGTTTTTTATCTTATGAAGGAATTTGATACTTACTTCAGTTTAGAGAGGGAACTGCTATTTATGGTGATACATAAAGTGGAAGTAGCGTGAGAGAACATGCCAGGAGGGGATATCTCTCCCTGTACTTGTCCCTTTGCCACTGTCATGCACTCCCTCACTCCTCCAGTCCAAAGTGGAGAGCAGAAAAGCAGAATCCTGATAACACACTAGGAGCTGTAGGAAGCCCATGCTCTTGCACAGCAGTGGGAAGCAGAATAGAAATTTGGGAAGCTCAGCTGTGCTGGTACTGGCAGCACTACTGTAACATAGGAAATCGTTCCTTTCCTACAAGTGTGTGGTTCAGCCTGTTCCAGTCCTCTCACTCCCATTCCTTGCAGGTTATGAGATGGGTGCAACAGAATCAAGAGCAAGCCATGTTGTTTCCTTTCTGCTTTGACTTTAGAGACAATCTGAATTGTATACAGTGTCTTCTATCTATGTTTCTTTACATGCTACATGAACTAAATCCTGAATAATCCAGTGGAACAATTGAACAGTTACATCCCCATGTTACAGATAGGAGGTGGAGGCACAGGCAAAACAACACTTTGCAGGAAATTGCAGTACAAACTAGGAGGACATTCAGATTTTCATCATGACTTCTGATATTTGTCCTTGCCACTGAAATGTGTCCCCCTTTCAATGCCATAGGATGTTTTATAACAGGGAAAAAAAATGTTTTTGTAGCAGAACTGTTCTACATGAAAAGGAAGCATTTATTTTCATTGATATCAGCTTGGTGCAGGCTTGACCCTGGGCCCACAATGGGAGTTTTACCCTTGACTTTGATGGAAGAACAATCAAGGTCTCATGATACTATGTCCTAAAGAAAGGAAAATACTGCAGTTTGTATCAATAAGAGAAATGTCTCATAGTTAGTGTAAGCCTCTATATTCTTGCAATAGATGGTTTATTAGATTGATTACATGTCTTAACTTCACTTCAGCTATTAATCAGTTTTGGCAGCCATTTATTGCTTTGTGTACTTCGAAGTAACAGAGATTATTCCTTAATTATCTCATTGCAGTTCATTCATTGTTTCCTAAATAGTGCCATTACAATGGTAAATTGCAGCAGTAAAACATGTCAATACAAAGTTATGGAGTTCCCATTTTACAATTGCATTCATAAAGTTAACGCAATCTGCTTAAAATGTAGCTGTGATTTCAGCGCAGTGACCTATTTGATATGGCAGGAGAGATTTTGATGAGAAAACAGTAGAGCATTTAAGAGCGCTGGGACTCTGCTTTCACCAAAGTAAAACATAGCATATTCCCTGTTGGAATATCTCATATTTTATTAAACTAGTACTTACTTGATCATTTTTTGTTTCACCAAATGCTGTGAAATCCAAAAATTCTGTGCCTTTGCATACAATGTATTTATTTCTTTTTGTCTGTGCAAAAAGAAATGAGAAAATTCCAAGCTATACTTATCATTAGAGGTTATTATTGCTGTCCCAGGGAAGGATAAAAGACTACCAAATGAATCAGAAGGAAAAGGCTGCTTTTAGTATTATCTTCAGATCTGGCAACAATTCATAATGTAGCAGTTGCATAACAATTTCCATTCTAAATCCCTTTTTCAGTCAACTGTAACTGTACCAAACTATAACATTCTGAGTTTTCTGTTTCAGGCTGAGTTGTTTGGAAGGAATCAGTATTACTGTCAAGGCGAGAAAGATTCATGAAAGCCACTTTTAAAAGCTGTAATGTAAATTGTCTCCCTTCTTCCTCCCCAATAAAACGACTTTTCTGGGGGGAAGATAACACTGCAAATTTGGGGTCCTTTTTTTTATTCTCCTTGACTTTTCATTGTGCATATTGTAGCAGAAAATGTGCATCATTTTCTTGGGTCAAGTTAGTGCCAAAGATAAGGTGAATGGGTTTTTTACTAACATTAACAATTTATGTTCAATCCTGAATTCCTATAGACTCCTAATCCAGAAACTTTAAGGAATCCAACTCAGATGTGGCCTGATTGTGCCAGATGCTAGCCACCCACTTGAGAAATGATGCCTAAAAAGCACTCAACCCACTATGAAGCAAACATATAATTAAAATGCCTGGCTGTAATTTTGGTGATGAGTTGAATTCAGCTGGCAATCAACAGGTGGAAGGCTCTGGAGAACTCATCACCTGGTGAACTACAAGTGACATATCCAGTCCTCCCAAGTTGCAAATGATAAACTCTTGCAAGACAGTCTGGTTTGTTTTCTTTTTTTGTTGGTGTTTTGTTTTTTGTTTGGGTTTTGGTTTTTTGTTTGGGTTTTTTGTTTTTTTTTTTTTTTTTAGCAAGCAACCAAATCATGTTCCAGCCTTTTGAAAGACTGGCAAAGTCTCCCATTCACTGGGTGTGCTAGTTGCATCTCTGCTTCATATGGTCAAGTTTAAACGGTATCCTACTGCCCTAAGATGCTCATCTGCATCTCGGAGCTGGGTGAGCTGCCACCAGAATTAGCTAGCAGAGACATTTGCAAGAAAGCTCCCACTTAGTTAAACCCAGCTGACTGAAGGCAGCTATGTAAATTATTTAGCCTAAAATAATATGGCCTAGACTGAATTAGGGTTTAGTCTGAATCTTTCAAAGGTGAAGGGTCTGGTGCACAAGTCTTATGAGGAGCAGCTGAAGGAACTGGGTTTGCTTAGTCTGGAGGAGACTCAGGGGTGTTCTTACTGCTTTCTACGACTACCTGAAAGGTTTGTAGACAGGTGGGGTAGGTCTCTTCTCCCAGATAACTAGCGACAGAACAGGAGGAAGTGGTCTCAAGTTATGCCAGGGAAGGTTTAGGTTGGATATTCAGAAAAAAATTATTCACTGAAAGTGGTGAAGCATTGGAATGGGCTGGTCAGGGAGGTGGTGGAATCACCATGCCTGGAGGTATTTTAAAAACTTGTAGCAGATGCAGTGCTTACCAACATGGCTTAGCAGTGGACTTGGCAGTGCTGGGTGAATGGTTGGACTTGATCTTAAAGGTCTTTTCCAACCTAAATGAAACTACGGAAGCAATACCACAGGGCCAGAAACAATTATTTAGGAGGCAACAGTAACTTCAGGTAGTGCAGTTGCTTGTCTATCTGCAGCCTGAGATGATACCCATGCTATAACTCTGTGTTGTTGGTCAGAGATAAGAGGTGGGAATTCTGTGTCATTGAGGGACCACAGTTGAGACTAGACTTCACTTTTGATTGTACTTCTGTTTCACTTGAGCAGAGCAGTGGAATAGGGTCAAACTTGGTTTTGCCCTTATCTGGTTACCCATTGTGAGCACTCTGTTCCCCTGTATCATCCTATAGCATTCCAACCAATACAGCTGTAGAGACTTGGTTTCCATTTCAGTTTTACTGGTTGTCAGATAGTTTATCTGTGAAACAGATATAATAGCAGCTAATCTCGTGTTATGATTCCGTGGCTGTTTATAACTCCTATTTATAGCAACTATGGAAAGCCTGGGAGAAGATTTTATAGGGCACTGGGGTAACCAGTTACTGCGTGTTCCCCTGAGGCTACATAGCATCAAGTGCAGCAGCTTGTCCTTTCCAGACTAGGTCATGTTCATCTTAACTCTGGCTATCTTTTGGAGATTTGACTTTGTGCTCCTGGTGTTGGTAAGACATAATTGGTAAGCAATTGATTTTGCTCCATGATTTATACTTGCGAGTGTCCCAACTGATTTCCAAGAAGAGGCTCCATAACTAAGCTCTACCTTGTGCACCAGCTCAGGTGGGTATCTTCACAGCACTTGAAAGCGATCTGCTGAGTTGTTTTGACTTTTACTGAAGGGAAATAAGAAAGGTACACAATGTTTCAATACCTCTTAGAGGTTTATACTTTTAAATGCTTCTAAATGTTCTGAATTCCCATCTCAATTACTGGTACCTATTCTTAAACCCCAAATATGCGAAGTATTAGTGAAATACTGATTCAGTGAGGCATTGACTAATGCAGCCATTATAAATCACGTGTAAAACTTGCCTCCTTGAAACAGGGCAACAAATACCATTCTTACTGATAGCTACATGATGGGAATGCTACATTAATAACAGCAACAGTAGATGCATGCCACGTTTGTGATGCAGTTATGCTTTCCCATTAAGTACAGTACACATGGAAGAATATTTGTCTACCAAATCTGGGGGAACCAGCTGATGAGCTGTGAGAAAGTCCTGGCTTTGTGGATGATTAAATGGGATAAGAAAAGCATGACAAAGGCCTGAAACAGCCCTCAGCAAGGACTTCAGGTCATCTTGGCACACTGAAGTGGTAATTTATTCTAGGAGTCACTACTGAAATCATCAGTGTGAGCTATGAAATAAAGCAATGGTATGAATAAAGGCAGTAGAATTTGGCCTAATTGAGAAACAGAAAAGGAGGAGTGAGGAACGTGAAAGGTCTTGTAAGTGCAATGTCCTGTCAACTGGTAGTCATGGTAAGTAGCCATCTAATTTTTTTTTTTAAAGGAATTCTCAGAAGGAAAATCTGCTGACTGTTGGGAAAATAAAGTCAAAACAATTAAGAACTGCAATGAGAAATTCTAGTCAGTGCCTAATTTTATGCCATTCATTTCAAATTGCATAAATGGTAACTTTGCTTTTGGCCTCGTGCCTAGAACAGCACCTGAGAACACATAATTGCATCATCATTGAGAAGAGTCTATTGGCCTTCTTTTTTAATTGTGGGCTGGCTTTGGAAAGTGAAATGGCTTGATTGGTTAAAGCTGATACTAGACCTAACTAGCAGTGAATGACTACCACAAAAAAATGCTAGCATGAAAACCACAGACTCTCTTTGAAGTCTTTGGAGCTATGCTTACTTGCTGCTCTGACCATTTGATTGGAATTTTGTTCACACGGCTGCTAGTGAAACAGAAAAGTGTCCGGAATGTGAAAGAGCATTTTGCATGTGGTGGGGTGGTCTGTGTGGCTGGAAGTAGAGAAATCTGAGTCAAAGTGGGTAGGCTTGAGCGTGGAAAAGAGGGGAGAGTATCTGCAGATGTAACAAGAGGGAGCCTTAGGCATGTGTGAGTTCTGTACACAAGCTGTGAGGGGGAAGGGTTGATGGGGGAAGTGGTGAGGCAGAGGAAAGGAAAAATGAACCACAGAAAGGGTAGGAAATAGGAAATTGTTAAAGAAGAGCTCGTAACAACTCTCAGCATTTCAATTGTAGTGGCTTTCCCCTGGAGAATTTCCTAGCAGGGCATTTCAAATGTGGGGTGACCCTCAGCACCTCGTTGCTGGAGAGCTGCAAAGAAACTTAGCAGCATTTGTTGGGGAAAGAAGCTCTAGATATTGGAAGAGCAAAGATAATTGAAAGGAGTTCTGTGGCTGTGCTTGGGAGTAGTATGGTTCTCTTCTCCAGATATTCCTTCTGCTACCTGTGTGATGAAAAGGAGTCCAGTGGACACCGGGAGCTCCACATAACTTTGCTTTCCTGAACATACAAAGCTGTGGAGGTGCTGCTGCTTAACTGGTTCCTGGTGACTCACAAAGCAGGAGACACTGGCCATCCACAAATAGTTTGGAGTAATTAATATTTTACACTTTTCATTGAAGAATTTGTAGTCCAGTAAAAGGAACACAAAACAGGTTCTCTGATAAGTATCTACAAGTAACAGAAGGGTCTAAGCTTCAGGAAGATGCAATTATGTAGGACAATCAGGATGAAATTGATGTTAATAAAAATATTTGATGATATTAAAAGATAACTCAATACTCTTGCCAAAATTAGTCTCATTGTGCTGGATTCTGTATGAAGAATAGTAAAAAGTGACCCACAGCCTAAGGATTTACAGTTAAAGTGTAAAAGGAAATATAATTTCATGTGGAAAGCCAAAGCATAGAAAGAGTAATTCAACTGAGATTACAATTTCTGGCAGGGTTGGGACATACCTGATCTGCTACCTCTCCAGTCTGAGACTGAAGCTATCATTTAAGGTCTTTAAATCAACCCGGTAAAGCCACAGGAAAGAGTATAGCGTGGTAAGTAGTGTACTACTCCTTGAAGATAGGCAAAGTCCATGATTCCTGGTGGTGTCACCCACCTGTCAGAAGCAGAAGCACAGAGCAGCCCATGGGGCTGCGGGAGCTCAGTCCTGCAAACAGACACAAAGGACTCACAGAGGGTGTACTATTGCCTCATGCAACCACAGCGCAATCGTTTGTTAAAAAGGTGCCAAGTATAAAAATGTAACTGATGCTGTGTCAGTGGGTCAGTGGGAAGCCTCTGCTTGTTTATTTTTGGAGCCACCATCCCAGCAGGATACTGCTGAACAGAGATTCTCACATAAGCCATTTCCAACTTGAAGCCTGTCCCAAGCCACCAACTTAATGAGTGCCATCGCTGTCATTTACAGCTAGCAAAGACGTGGCTGTAAATGGAAGGAAATAGATTGTAGCACTGTTAACTGAAGATGTGTAGGCAGGCCTGCCACAGCAACAGACTTCACACAGTTGCAAAGTGTTGAGTGCTCCCGAGACTGATATACCATGTTAATTCAATTAATTGGTTCCTCAGCTTGGTTGAAAGGTCAACCTGAGAAGTACAGATATCTCCAGCCAAACATTTTTTTTTTTCTTGTCTGTAGTGGATAAGGTGTTCTGCATGTGGTTGTCTGTCAAATGTCAGCTGCAACATGTGCATCTTGATGTTCTCAGGTGATTTTCTCCAAGCATCACTTGACTGGTATTCTACATCTGACTATCCCTTGGGACACTAACTGAAACATTTTCCTTGTATACTTGCATTACGTTCATTTGGGGAAATACATATGATGGAGGACAAGCCAAACTGGTGTTTAGAGACTGTGATGAAACTGGGAAATAGTATCACAATGAATTGGTCCAAGCATCATTTGCAGTGCTTTGCCCCTGCAGCTCTGTGTAGCAGAAGTGTACTCTGTTCCATTTGCATGCAGAGAAGACTTTGAGCTGCCTGGTGCTTTGTGTGAAATTTCCCCTTGGCTAAAGGCCCTGTGCAAGATCCATGCACCATTTAAGTTCTTTATGCATTAGCTTTTACCAGAATAGTTAAATAATTAAGACAGTCTGCTGGCCAATATATTGATAAATGAATTACTTGGCTTCCATTGGTTGCTATTTATGTGACTGTGTGATATTTGTGCAGCTCCAACTACAAGTGGAAGTACCTGGATCATGGAGCAATACCACTTTTTGGGAGAGTTGCATTTTGCCTTCACAGGGATCCCCCCAGCTCTCTCCCTAAGGAGGAGTTTGTGGCTGAGGGGTTGGATTGTATTTGCAGACTGCCTGGGCCTGAGACAAAACCAACAAACAGCTCTAGGACACCTGCTTGACCTGTACTGCTTTGATTTAGGGAAATTAAACTCTACCCCATAGAGAAAGAGCTGAAATCCTGCTGCTTTTGGGAATGTTATTTCAATGTACTTGTTCAGTGAGTTGGCCTGGTAGTTTACAATTCAAAAACCCTAGAGCATTTGTGAATTGTGAGGGAAGTACACTATTCATTATCTGCTGTCAGGCATTCATCATTCCAGTGTAAGCTTCAATCCTCTCATCAGGATGCAGAACATTACTTATGACCAGTCACAGGCCATGAATAATGGCTTAACGAAATGAACAGTTCTCTAACAATTCAGACTCAGGTTTGTTAATCAAAACTATTCAGAGCCAGATTCTGGCACCCCCTCAAACACACACTGAATAACACCTATCCCCAGTGCAGTCTCTTTGGTTTTAATTGCACTTTTGGTTTAACAAACTTTTTTAAAAAGGAATATAAAAAATTGGCTGACCTCACCTAACTAGCTCACGGGAAAAGCTGGAGTTTACCTCCACCAAAATAAATAGTTCTTGTCTCGTGCTGCATTAGCACATGCTGTACAAAAGCACTTTGGCAGTGATGATGAATCTGCATGTCTCTTTCTTAGCTCCATGGGATATCCACACTGGTCAGCAGCTAAGCACTGCCTAAAGCTAGCAATAATTTAAACATGCCTTTTATTCTTTATGTGGGAAAAGTAAGTCAAATGACATATTTTTTATGGACCCTTATGGACGGCAATGAAATAGCATGACCATATTCATCCATGTGTGGGATTATGCACTGCTCTAATCAACCTCCCAGTCGGGGTTTCACACCAACAGCAGTTCTCTCCTGTGTATTGCCAAACATACTTCAGACTCCTGGAAAGTGTGGTGTATTTGCAACCCAGTCCCCAAGTACTCTTCTACAAGCGTTCAAAGCAGCTGGTAGCTCTAGCTCTCTTTCCCAGTCGTAGGAGGCTTCTTACTTTTTTTTACTTTTCTGAACTGTGCCAAGGAAGCTAGTACTGTATATCCAGAAGCAGGGATTAAGTTGGAACATTTTGTTTATGGAGAGCTTTTGGGGTAGTGGTGGTAAGATAAAGCCCTGAAATACTCAGCTGAATCTTCTGTCGTCAATACTACCTTTGCATTGTAAGGCAATTGTAAAGCTGTCATTACACAAAGTGGGTAAGCCCTCCAAGAGTGGTTTGCCAGCACTATTTCGGGGCATGGGACTACTCAGAGATGTGGATATGTCCAGGATCCTGGGTGCATTCCTACTCCTTCTAGTATTCTTGGGCTGAGACTGCCAGTCAGGATTCTCAGGGATGTTAGCTACCAACTTCCATTGTGGTCAGACTCCTCTATGTGTTTGAACAGAACGCTGCATTATACTCTACAAACTCATTTTTTAAATCATTTTCAGTGCATAATCTTCCATAACGAGTTCTGCTTCCTTGGATCATATTTTGGGAAACAGTCCTGTGACTGTGACAGCAGTTTTACCCCTGGAATGTATTTCCCCACTTGATTAAATGTCAGTCCATTTGAATGGGTAAATCAGTGCTCAAAATGAGGAAGAAAAAACCTTCTAGATTCATGTCAGAGGATCTCTCGATCAGCAACGGCTGGTGCAGGGGAGGCGCAGCTTGCTCTGGGTTTTTTTCCAGCAGATTACGGTCTGAGGCACTAGCTGCAATGAGTGGGAAGGCAGGAGTAAGGAAAAGAGGGAGAAAAAAGAAAAAGGCCCTCATCTAGAGAGAAGCCAGGAGCGCTTCTCTCTCCCTCCTCTGCCTTGCGATCACTGCCACCAGCTCTTCATCATCTCTTTCTGCCCTCAGGGCTATAAATGTGGGCATCTGTGGGGGAATAACCTGATACATGGTTTTGTCTCCTCTTGGGAGTTTTCAGCAAATTTTCATTTTGGTCGTTTCTTCAGGCATTGTATGTTGTTTATTAGAGAAAAGAGTGGAAAAATGCAACCCAAACAACATTTCAGCTTCTCCAGCAAAGTTTCTATTTTGATTTATTGAAAACTTGTCCAACCAGTTATTTATATTTTATCTGTGAAAGGCTCAAAAAATTTCATCTGAAACAGATATTTCCATGGAAACGTCCATCTTTGATGAGATGTCGTTCCTCAAATGTTTCAGCTGAAGAATTTTGTCAGTTCTGGCAGGGGAAAAAAAAAAAAAAAAAAAAAAAAAC